>CM053625.1:55923049-56116447 GCA_028646595.1 Phalanger gymnotis
AAGATGAGAGTTTTCATAGAGATTTTGGGCGTTTGTCCTTTGCTATTGATCTACCCTAGCTCCTCCCGCACTCCCTTAATGAACTCTCAAGATGTAAACACATGACGAAGCACAAAGCATTTCTTGCAATAGTTAAGTCAACATCATTCCCTAGGCCCCCAGCAAGGATGTGTCTGATGTTTTTCAGAAATTGCTTGTAAGCTCGTTTCCCTTGTCGGCCATTCAGACAAGGTTTGGAGGCGCACATCTCATTTCTGGCTGAGCTGCTAGGAGTGTTGGCCTTAATGAGCATCTGAGACACTCCTTTATAAGCCTTTCTCCACCTGTGACTCTCTTGCTGCTTCTAATTTAATTCAACATAATGCAATGCAATGCAATTTAGCAAGCTTTTGTTAAGTGCTTACTATGTGCCAGGCATCATGCTCCCTAACCTAAGCACTCCTACCAAGGTTCTTTGGGAAGCAAAATCCAACCCAATCTGGAGGATGAGCAATCAAATACCTTCCCAAAGCCAGCTGGACATTAGCTCCAGGCGTATGAAAGGTATCATGGTGTAATAGACACAGCACTTTGAGTTAAGAAGACAGGAGTTCAAATCTTGCCCTCAGACACTTACTAGCTATGTGACCCTGGCTAAGTCATTTAATTTCTGGGTCTCAGTTTGCTAATCTATAAAATGGGAGGATTGAAGTTGCCCTCTAATGTTCCTTTTGGTTCTAAATCTGCGATCTTATGAATGCAGGTTATAGTGTCCATGGTCTCTGGTTACTACTGTGATGTCCAATGTCTCTGATAAGACTGCTCCCAAGGGTACTCCTCAGACGCATGCCCCATTCCATTTTGGGTACAGTCTAGTTCTGGCCTCATTTTTTTTCTTCTCCTCAGTTTATGAGTTCCTGGTCCTGCAATGAATCTTGGTTACGTTAGACACCCAAGTTTCTATGTTTATTCAACATCAAAAATGTGGAATGTATGTATTTCTAACATAAACCAGGCTCTCAAATAGCCGTCTGTAGTGTACATGGCAATGTCTACAGAGAACAGAGGCCCAGAAACCAAACCAGATTTGTTCTTCATATATATATGAGCTTAGGGGCTAAAACACAGGGTATGTTTTTATATCCTAAAAAAATACACATAGTCTGGGATGGAAAGTTAGACTAACTCATTCTAATTTTAGAAAATGGGTACGTTCTATAGATGTATATAGTTAGGATAGGGGTATGAGGTGGGTCATCTTAGCGTAATATTTTTATATAAAATCCTAGACTAAGTTCCCTTTCCCCCAGGCCTACATGGTCATTCACTGTTGGGTAAAGTGTATGTTGGCAGTGGGAGCAGGGGGGAGGGGCAGGAAGAGTGTTCAATGAAATCTCTGTATGTAAATTCCCCAAGCCAGGAGTCTTAGCTCAGAAAACCAGAGTCACTCATACAATGATTAGCCTACTGAGCCTGGGTATGGAAGGCCCCATCCTTTGGCCCACCTTGGGTCAAGATGGCGCCATCTTGGGTTCAACTCCAAATATTTTTCCCTCTTGAGAATTCTCATCCCTTTCGACCTATATTTCTTGGTTCGTCTTGAACATTAAGATCATGTGTGTGGGCGTGTGTGTGTGTGTGTGTGTGTGTGTGTGTGTGTGTGTGTTATATTGGTAGCCCAAATGCTACTAGGGTTGCCTTTACTATGGAAGAAGATATTGACCTTCCTCTTTTTGTGCACATATTGTGTGGGGGCAAAGAGTCAAGGTCTAGGGTGGATGGGGTTTTCTGACTCTGGGGACACCTTCTGGAAGGTCCATTCAAGGCCATTCTCTGTTTTTGTTTGTTTTTGGGAGGGGGGAAGGCAGAGCAATTGGGGTTAAATGACTTGCCCAAGGTCGCACAGCTAGTAAGTGTATCAAGTGTCTGAGGCCAGATTTGAACTCAGGTCCTCCTGACTTCAGGGCCGGTGCTCTATTCACGGTGTCACCTAGCTGCCCCAAGGCCATTCTCTATAATAAAGTTGAAGTCAGCAATCCAGTCTTTCCCAGGTGTACCTATAGATAGAATGGTATGATCTGAAGAGCGAAAGAAAAGCCCACTTGCACACACACACACACACACACACACACACACACACACACAAATCTGTCCCATATTCAAGTGCTTGAATAGGGAACATAAACCTTTTTTATGTTCTGGACCCTTTGGCAGTCTGATAAAATCTATGGACCCCTTCTCAGAATAATGATTTTAAATATAATATATGGATTTACAAGGGAAACCAATTATATGAATACAATTAACAAAATATTTTTAAAAAGAATTTCACAGATGTCAGGTTAAGCATCCCTATGCTAGAGTGTCTGGTATCTATCATAAAAGATTCATTTTTTTGGATCAAATATTGTTCTTATTCTTTTAAAAAGGAAAAGATAAGCAAGATTAAGTCCTTAAGACCTTCACATGATTTAGTTTTCAGGTCTTTCCTCTTGATAGGAGGGGATAAACTATCATGAGAACACTGCCATCACTTGAATCAACATGTATTTTAGCCACTTTATCTCTGTAAGCTTCCCATCTGATTTGGGAGTGTTACCCTTTCCCCCATGGTAAAGGAGTCTGATTACCATCTAGCTCCCTCTCTGCCTAGAGTCCTGCAGACACTACAAACTGGACCTTCAGGTGGCAGACCACAGAAGCATTTGAGTCTGTGGTAGTTCCCAGAATCATCTCTTCTGGAGTGGGATCCAGTTCAGAGAAATGACAGTGAGGCACACTGAGGGGAGCTCATTTCCAAAGAAAATCTGCAGCGAGACTCACTGTGTGTTCCATGAAAAGAGGGATAGTTAAAGGAACTGGCTCCAGAGAGAACTGAAAATGCTTCCATTTCAATTAATCTTTGAATGAACTACGAGGCCCATTTCACTTGAAATGCTGAGAAGTACAGGCTGGGTACCTGCACTGAATGAAGACGATATAAGAGTTCTATAAAAGTGGAAAGGGAAGGGGAAGGAACCCATGGCATGACAGCCAACATTCCCAGGGGAAAAATCAGGGAGGTTTCTATGGAGCCATTAAGAGGGAAAATACCAGAGGCTGTGGACAGGTGGTGAGATATGGGGCAGGTTTCAAATTTTTCTCCTATGTCTTGTTTAGATGGAGAAAACTTTGATTCTATTCTGGGGATTGCTATTTCTTCCCCTTTGTCATCTCTGTTAACTCACCCTCTTCCCATCTTCTTCCTTTCCATCTGCTTTCTACTTGCTAATTTAGGGTACCCCTTTTCTTTTCACTTTTAGAGAACTCAAATCATCTTAATCTCAGATACTGGGCCTATATATACTTTACATATTTTGATAACAACTCAATGAATAAATCTCTAGTGACAGGCAATGTTACCCTTGGAAACAAGCTTTTCTTTCTTCCTTTTCTCTCTCTCTCTCTCTCTCTCTCTCTCTCTCTCTCTCTCTCTCTCTCTTTCTCACCAGCTCCCCAGTTTTATCTCCTGTGCCATCTCCCTCTACCCTATCACTCCTCAATCATGGAAAACATTTCCTCCTTTTCTATGTGCCTCAATTTTGTAGCTCCACATATAACTAATAAAATGAATAAGATGAAACAAGAGATGTGAAGCCCTAGGCGATGAACTCATTCGATGACTGGCACCTAAATGATCAAGAGTTGACTTGGTTCCATTTTAGCCTATGTTACAATGCTGATCAGCTAGAAAAGAGTGAGACTCCCACTTCACTGTGCTCACTGGAAGCTGCGCCTCATCTAAAACGAGACAAAGAGAGAAGAGCCAAGAACCATCCGAGCGCCAAAAAAGCAGGAAGTGAAAATGACTTAATCATACAGCTATGCTCTGACTGAATGAATGAAAGGCTAAAGAACTGTCCCCCTACCCCCGGGAGTTGATGAATCTTTGAAGAAGTGGCCAATTAATGAAGAAGGCAAAGTTTTCCAATGGACCCCTCATCTGAGAGATTGGCCCTGGAACACCTGGGGAGGAGCACACGCCTGTGGGACTTAAAACTAGCTTGCCATTTTGGGGTTGGCCTTAGCTGGTTGTTCCTCCACACCAACAATCAGTTGCATTAGCCTAGCTAGAAAATGATCAAAGGCTGAGAGAGAAACAATGCCATTCTCATCTGCTTTTGAATTGGAAAGAGAATGAGGTTCAGGCATTGTTGCTATAGGTACTGATGTATGACTTCATCACTGTAGGGAACTCCTGGTGTGAAAACGCTTTCCATTGCCACAGACTGGCAATTCAAACTGCAGTTTATAGATTCAGGGAGTCACTTGGGGGCATTGAGAGATTAAGTGTATTGCTCAGGGCCACAAAGCTACTATGTGTAAGAGTCAGGACTTGGACCCAGGTCTCCTTCAATCCAAGAGAATAGCTGTCTATCCATTATGTTATACTGTGTCTCTTGGACTAATTCATATAATCCTAGAATTAGACAATGACTTAAGAGGCCACATAGTTCTTCCCCTGTTTAAAGAATTCATCTTTTCAAAATATCCCTGGCAGATGGTCATCCATCCTCTGCCTAAATTCTTCCAGTGCCTAAGAGCTCATTATCTCCTAAGGCAATACATTCAATTGTTGACTCTCTGAAGATTCAATGTCCAACTATTCTAGAGGGGTTTGACTAGTGCAGATACTTCCCATTTTCTAGACAATATCACAACCCAAATCAATGAAATATATTTTCAATTTTATCTCCCACAGGTCATAGCTATACACGTAAGCTTACCCCTCAATAAAGGCCTAAGCCAATAACAACAGGGATCCGTATCAGGCAAGGTGGGTGGGCAGGTCAATCAGAAAAAGTTATGGCACAATTTTTCAGAAAAATGATTCCTGGGATGGGGCCGATGGCTACAGCATGACTTTCCTCAGACTGGCTTCTTAAAACAGACTCTGTGGTTGTGGAATCAGGCCAAGGGAAGTAACATGGTTGCCAAAGTGAAATAATAAACAAATAGCCTAGGGAGAGCTGAATGAAGTGGGATGGAGAGAAGAGGGATGATCTGTGGGCTTCTGAAAGACGAGAGGACTGTAATAAGAATTCTATCCTGAACAACTAATTAGTGCCCAGAAAAAAAAATTGCTAGCCCTGGGAGGGTAAATGCCACAAAGAATAGACAGAGAGCATAGAAAAGAAGACTAAATAACTAAAAGGAAGAAGCAGGGGGTGGAGGAAAGAGGGAGATATGGGGGGAATGAGGAAAAAAGAATGGGGAATGGAGAGGGACAGAATAAGAGAAGAGGGGGAAGGAAAAGGGAAAGAACAAGAAAGATAAACAGGTAAAGAGATGGAAAAGAAGAAGGAGGAAGAGGGGAGAGGGAGGGAGGAAGAGAGAGAGAGAGAGAGAGAGAGAAGAATGAGTAGTATTAGAAGGAGGTTGAGTACTATTTAAAGAAAGTTCACTGGAGGAAATCCCTGAGAAATAGTTGATTGGTTGCTGTCCTTAGTTCTTGAAGAGGACCAGAATCACATCAGTATGTTAGAGTCAAGTTATGGTGTGTCCAGTTGTGGTTGATTAGACCAATACGAGCTTGGAATGTTCTATCACAGGTCAGACACAAATGGTCCATGTGAGCATTTGGGATGGATTCTCTAAATTTGCACAGCTCACATTTCTGTTGAGCTACTTCAATTCTGCTTTGCTCATAAAGCACAGCACCTTCTTTGATGTGGGTACACCATGTTGAGAGAATACGTTGAGAAATAGCAATTTAAAAAGCAACCTCCAAAGAAAACTCTAGGAAGTGTAGGTAGCTGGCAGAATGGGTTAGTATGGGTGGCCTGGGACAGTTGGAATTAGAAGTGGAGATAACAGATGGCTAGTAGCTTGGTTGAGAAGAAGACTGGCAGATGTAGCAGGGGGTGGGACAAGAATTAGCTAGATTATGAGGATTTGCTGGTGGAAGTAGGGAAACTTATTAAAGATAGGCAATAGGAGTTGTGAATGATCTATAAAAGATACTAGAATATAAGGGTCTACATTGACAAGGGTCACTCTACAGCAAGAGGGAGGAGAAAATGAATTGTCTTCTTTGGTGGTGGTGGGGAGATGTCTATCAGAAACTTTTTAAGAGAAAAGGGAAGAAGTTTAAGCTCCATCAGGAGAAGAGGAAGAAGGAAATAAAGACTAAGGCTGAGTCATAATGGATGATCTTATGGGACTGAGGAAGCCAAGGAGGATGAGGAAAAGATGAATAACTAGGGAAGGAATCAAAGATTACCATCTCCTCTAGGGAAAGATGGAAAGGGCCATGGGTGGAATCCAGGGGCTGCAGCCTGAAGGACATTCATTCAGTGTCTCTAAAGGAATTGTCAAACCTGGCTTTGGACAGTCATCCGAGGGCAAAATTAGGAAACGAGGAAATCATTGTCAAAAAGGTGAAGAACATCTAATAAAGATTTTGCAATTGATATAATGCACTCAGTCCAGAGTTTCACAGTGAGCAGTTTTCATGATATAGGGAGAATGCACCAAAGTAAATTACATTGGCATACATATTTTTTTCACAGGAAACTTGAAAACAGGCATATGCACATATAGACACATTTGTGTCTGTGTGTACATAAGTTCACACACACAGATACTTGAGATTTTAAAAATTTCTTTGCCTTGAGTACAGCAATGGCAGAGGTTAAAGTCTTACTTCAAATGAAATCAATAAGAGCTCAATCCTCTGCTCTGTCAGAGAGGCCGTGGCAGTGATAGGCTGTAAGACCCATTAATGAGAAATAACAGAGATGATGGTAAAAACACATCCCCATTGGCCCAATCTATCAGCTGTTAACAGCCCCAATCTCCTGATGGCTCATGGAGATAGCCGAGTGGAGATTTGGCTGAGGAAGAGACGATTAGGACCTGAGCGGCCATGAACGTGGGAACTTACATTTCCACGATGCCCTCTGGCAAGTTGGCTGGGATTTCTGTCAAGCCTTTTCCTCGACAATCCACGATATTGTTGCTACAGGTACATGCGGATGGGCAGGATATCGAATTGACACTGCAGGATGGAGGCTCTGAGTGGGAGCCTGTGGAGTCAAAGAAGGAAAATCCAATCAACAAGAATCTGGGTCTTCTGGTCCTCACCCAGAGCTTCCCATCAAGGTGGCAATGGCCTGGATCACTTAGGCCCCAAAGAAGAATTGGGCAGTGAATTATCTGGATAATTGTTGCCAATTTTCCGCTTCAGAGAACCTACAGAGTCACAGCTGCCACAGACTCTATATTCAGCAAGTGGGAGACATTCTAGAGTTTGGCCCTGACCCCAGCCCCTTTCCATAGTGTTCCTTCTGCTTTGTTACCTCATTATCCTTCTGTTTCAGAGGAAAAGGGGGCCTTGGGGTTAAACTGGAATAAAAAGTTGTCAATGGAATCTGACATAATGAGATGTGTTCATAGGCTGCCAAACATCTGGAGGACCAGTGAAGAACTCAAAATATCTTAATCAGTTAGTCTTTATAAAGCCAAACCTCTGTATAGTTAGAAATATTTAGATGATGGGCTGGGTTTTCCAATTTTCATTTGAATAGCTGGTGTTGGATGGAGAAACAAAGTTTAAGTGAATGTCAAGGTTAGATTGTAAGTAGGAAAGTACCTAGGCAACTTTTTATGGCAGGAAGTCCTACAACAAACTTACCCAAACTCTAGTAGGAAGTAGGAAGAGAATAAATATTATTTCCACAATTTCCCCTTGATGTGCTTTCATCATAGCTGAAATCAAACTGGACTACTCATCATCTCCTGAGAGCGGCCCACACTTTCTCTCTGCTACTCTTTTACATATCCTACTCTTTAACCCTGAAATGCCTTTCCTCTCCAATCCCCAGATTACTGACATTATTTTCGCTGTTGTTCAGTTGTTTCATTTGTGTCTGACTCTTCGTAATCCTATGGGGGGTTTCTTGGCAAAGACACTTGAGTGGTTTGCCATTGCCTTCTCCAGCTCATTTTATAAGAGGAGGAAACTGAGTCAAACAGGGTTAATTGTCTTGCCAAGGGTCAAACAACAAGCAAATGTCTGAGGCTGGATTTGAATTCAGGTCTTCCTGTCTTCAGGTCTGGTGCTCTATCTACTACTTGTTCTTCAGTCCTTTAAGAATCAGTTTAAATGACACCTCCTCCATGAAGCCTCCCTTGGATCATTGACTGGAAGTAACTTCTCCCTCATTTAATTTCTTACTTCGCCTCTTACACATTTAACAAATTCTAAGGTATATGTATTTATCAATTATGCTGTCTCTCTCCTATCAGACTGCAAGATTCTTGAGGGTAGGGACTAAGTCTGATTTTACTTCTTATTTATTTATCTGGCTCCAAGCCCTGAACATATTTTGTTATTCTTGCTTAAGGATGAACTGAATAATAAGTAGATGAAACATCAATGTCTTTTCTACCTGGAGGCTTTCTGACTCAACTGTCAATAGAATTACCCTCAGGGACATGAAAGACATTTTGGAATTTCTTAGAATTCAGGTATCCCTTCATTCCAAGGGATAAAGAAAACAAGAACCACACACACACACACACAAAACCAACCTCATTGAATATTGTAACTATAAACACTGAAGTTCTCCCTCTGCTTTGTATGTTTTCCTGGATATCAAGTTAGAACCAAAGCCAAGTGATAAACCCCACAAAAAGCTTATTTATAAAGCCAAATCTGGGAAACATTGGATGCCCCTGAACAAACTCAATATTCATAGAGCAGATAAAAATTTTAATCCCTCTCTCTATTTCTACCATCAAATCCTTGTCCGAGAAGATCTTTCAGGAGTTTTCAAGACATGTTTTCTGTTCTCTTACTCAATTTTTTAATGTGAGCTAAAAATCTTAAAAATGTAGTCAGTTTTCCAGTAATAAACTGCCTGTGAATTGGGAAATTTATGGCCTCCAAAGCAAACCAGACCCAAACCTGCTCTTCTCATCCCTGATCCCCCAGCAGGGCCTCACTACACCCTAGCCACATTCATCCACATATGGTTTAGTTCAATTTTTTTTTCCAGCCCCTACCTTGCTGAAGGAAGGATCTCAGGAGGGGAAAAAACCCAGCCCAATCCCGTAGACCTCATGTTGGCAGTTTCACAATCTAGAACCTGTGGCTAGAACCTCTCAGGCCATGGATTAAACAGGAAATATAGGAAAATTCTTCAAGGAAGGAAAATATATATACATTTTGGTTTGGATTCAATTCACCAGAAAGACTTAGAAGCTTAGGGTGAGTCAGAGCTGCAGCTGGTTTGGAGCAGAGAGCCAAAGTGCCCTATGGCAGACACTCATTTGGGCTCTTAAGAGGGATCCTTTTACTATCCCTGTTGAAATCTCCTCATGCCAGAATGTGTTCACTCTACAGGTCCTTGGACTGGCGTCTGAAGCATAATGTGGAATGCTTAATATGGCAGCAGGAGCCCTGCCCCAGCAAATGCCAATAACAATTAGCATACAAACCCTGGGGCAACGTGTAATAACTGCCACTCAATCAGAGACCCCTATCAGCTTCACTACCCCCCTACTCAGACACATAAAAAATATACACCTCTCCCACCATTATTAATTAACTTGTATGTTTGCTGAGGAACTTGTGACCATAGAGATGAGGACTTCAAAGACATATAATACCTAGTTTTACTGACCATCAGGAGAGCCTAATAAGACATAATGGAAAAGCTCTGTTGGATTGGAGAAATAATAAAGGACCATAAGAAGCTAGAATTGAGGCATTCTCCTAAAGAAGGAAGAAACATCAGACATATTTCCAAATGGGGACAGTTTTCCAGTTTCTGAAAGAATCCTCTGGATAGTTACTTTTCTTGCTTCTTGGAAGCACCCTCTCCTTCTACTATTTGGAGATTTTAAAAAGGGGTATGGGGGTAAATGGCTTCCATCCTATCAGCACGCATCAGAGAGATGCACTGTTCTTGGGCGGGCACAAATGTCAGGATTTTGAAATGCAGATGGCTCTACCAACAGAAACTGCCAGTGACTGGTCTTCTACATCAAGGGGTGAATTCTCCTGACAAAAGCAAAGGAGAATTGCAGCAAAATCCATGCCTCTTGTTTGAGAAATGTCATGAATTCCATAGAGAATTGGTGTCTGTGCACTCGAATTTCCATCAGATTGAAGCCGATGGTCATCTTTCTTTTGATCTGCCAATATTATTTGGATAGGATGTGTCAGAAAATGGGAGAAAGAGAGACAATGTGTGCTCAGGCTGATATTGAAGGCAGGAGGCACTGAAATGGACTTTAAAAAAAAAAACAACAAAAAAACCTGGTCCTTCCAACTTTCCCCCTGCAGCTAATTCTCTGCAAAGTAAAATCGAATTGCTACTGAAGCCTCTCTTGGGGGTAGTTGTGTTTTTCCAGAGTCCTAGTGGCTTTGTATATGTGAAATGTACATTCCATGTTTCAAGCAGCACTGTCCAATATGAAGAAAAAAAAACACTTTAAATCCACTGATTTTGTTACTACCTGCACCTTATATTCAAATAATGGTTACAAAAGAGCTTCCCCCAATATCTTAGGCTGCTGTTAATTTGGCACTTGCATGCAATGAAGCTATTATTTACTTTCTTCAGTAAGATACTTCAGGGTTAAGCTGAAGAACAAAAGTTCTATCCCAGTCGGTATCACAGGCAGTAGACCTGCTTCTTGACAAGGTTTCTGTATTTGGAAACCACTGGGGTCATAAATGACATGGCGGAAAAGGACTTCAGAGATATTTATTCCAATTCCCAAACTCAAGTATTTGAGAATATCATTGACAACATGGCAGGTAAGTGGTATTCTTCCCTCTGCTTGAAGACTTCCAGTCATGGGGAGCTCTAAACTTTTGTGGTCTGTCTTTTCCATTTGCAGACATCTCTGTTAGGAAATTCTGTGCCTCTACTGATGTGAAATGTGCTTTGCTATAACTTCTAGCTACTGGTTCAAATTCTGCCCTCTGTGGCCAAGCAAGATTAGCTAAATTTCTCTCTCTCTCTCTCTCTCTCTCTCTCTCTCTCTCTCTCTCTCTCTCTCTCTCTCTCTCTCTCTCTCTCCCTCTTTCCCCCCACCCAGTCTTGCACAAAATGATATCAGCAGAGATGTAGATATACTTTGCACACCTTCAAGCACTATTTAAACATGATCTGTTACTGTTACTAATAATAAAGATGAAATAAGATAATTATGCAAAGTGCTTTATAATCATAAAATTGCTATATAAATGTGAGCAGAATGGGCTTGGGGAAATGAGAACTACTGGTTGGCCAGGTGCTATTGCTTATAGATTGGGCTCAGGGGCTGACCGGGGGAGGGGGGTGTCCAGAGGCTAAAGGGAAACTGCAGAGTGCTGTGGAGCTCCCTCTGGGACCCCCCCCCCATTTCTGTGGTGAGGCCAGGAGTCCATGTAACTCTTTGATCTCTAGCATGCCTCCTTCTTACTCTTCTACAATTCCTTTAACTGGTCCTCATATGGTTTGAGTCGTGCTGCTGTCCTTGTCTCCTTCCTTTGTGTGTTACATAGCTTGTCACGGTCCACTCTAAAATGTGATGTCCGTCCCTGGCTTGACACTCTAGGTATAGTCTGATCAGGATTCAGCACAGAAGCACTACTATCTCCTTTACTCAGAAAACTATATGATTATCCCTTCCACATCATGGGGGTTAGGGGTGCTTGCAACTCCCCTCTTGTGATCTGGAAAATCCATGTAAATTTTTTTGACCCTCCCTTCATACCATCGAAGAAGTCTGAACTTTTCCTTTTCTTTTACGAGGTGTTTACAGTACCTTATTGTAAAATTGGGGTTAAGTATTTGGCCATAGGCTCTGTGCCCTCTGCTGGCCTTGTTGTGTCATCTGAGGGTTCTGCAAAACTCCCCCAAAACTCCCATTTAATTTCTTATGCCAACCCATGATATATTAAAACTGTGACGGTGAAAGTTGTGATGTGGGAGAGATAACCGTATTTCTATTTTTATGACGTTAAGATCCCACTTTTTTTTTTGGCTTCTCTATCACCCTGCTGACTCCTACTAAGCATATAGCCAATTAAAACTCTCAGGTCTTTTTTTTTCCACATAATGTTAGCCATGTCTTCCTTCTCTTGTATTTGTACAGTTGATTCTTTTGACCCAAGCATAGGCTTTTACATTTATCCCTATTAGATTCATCTTGTTAGTTTCAGCCCACTGATACAGGCTGTTGAGATTTTTTTAGGGTCACAATTCTGTCATCCAGTGTATTAGATTATCCCTCCCCACTTTGTGGCTGTGTTCTGTAATGTGACCAAGTGCAAATACAACTTTGAGCTCTGCGTCATCTGTAAATTTCATCCATCCACACACCATCTCTATCTTCATCTAAATCCCTGGTACATTTGAGGAGCCATTTCCCATTTGATTTTTGCCTCAAGGAAAACTGACTACTTTGGGGACCCAGGAGCATATTTCAAGCGAGTGGTCTTCTCAATACTCAGAGGCACGCTGTAGCTCCCCCGTGATGACCCTGAGGACAGGCCACTTGGCTCATTCAGGTGAGGGTATCCCATTTCCCCACAAGACAGGCCTGGTTAAGCTAGATGTCTCCAGAAATGAGGGAGGGTTCTCCCGACACCTGGAAGCTTCCCTCAGTATGATGTAGTAGAAAAATCAGTGGACCCAGAGTCAGGGAATGTGAATTCAAATTCCATCTCTGCCACTTACTAGCTGTCTATTCTCTTACTAAGCCTCAGTTTCCTCGTCTGGAAAATAGGGAAAAGATGAGCACTACCTAATTAATACGTGTAAAGTACTTTGCATACCTTTAAGCACTATCTAAACATGATCTATTACTGTTACTAATAATAACGATGAAATAAGGTAATTACGCACAGTGCTTTATAATCATAAAATTGCTATATAAATGGAAGAAGAATGGGCTTGGGGAAATGTGTACCACTGGGTGGCCAAGTGCTATAGGTTGGGCTCAGGTGCTGACAGGGCAGGGGGTGGGGCATCTGGAGGCTAAAGGGAAATTGTTTGCAGAGTCCTGTGGAGCTCCCTCAGGGACACCCCCCTCCACTTCTGTGGTGAGGCCAGGAGTCCCTGTAACCCCTTGATATTTAACCCACCTCCCAACATCTTGGGCCCTGCCTGGTCATAGCTCCCACTCCTGCCTGTGGGTGGCTGGAGGGAGAGAGGAAACTTCTAAGGAGAACAAAGAAGCACTCTGTGGTTCTCTTCCAGGTGGTGACCCACCCCAGAGCTATTCTTCAAGGGGAAGTAAGAGAAGATCTGCCTTCCTCCCTGACATGTTGCAGAGCTGCAGGGCAGAATAAGCATCAAAGCTCCCGAGCAAAGTCTTTTATCCAGGGAGAAAAAAAGGAGATTCCCACACTCCTTGGGAGGAAAAGGGCAACGCAAAAGGAATAAACTGCCTGGTAAGCGCATTCCACATGTGTATGCACTTCTCCATCACCTTTCATTAATCTACCATATCCTTGTGTGAACCAGCTTCGTAGGACTGCCCCCCCTCCATCTCCCCCCATTCAAAAGCTGCCTCAATGAGAGCTCTAATAGACATTGTTAATATTGAGAGCACTTGTAATCTTTCTAAAGACTTCCTTTTGTACATCTCTGTGTGTCTATGAGTATCTATTCTTCAGTTCTCCATTTTTTAATGAGCACCTAAGGTACCTGGTCTTGGGAGCTCTATCCATGGACCTAAACACCACCCCTCCACCCCATCACATCTAGAACCCTCTGGCCATTCCCATCCTCTTATTACATGGCTGGGGTCAGCACATCTACAGAAGACCTCTCATTCTGCCATTCTGGGCTAAGGCTCCTAGCACCTCTGGATGAGTTCTGAAATCATATTAGAACATAAAGAAAAGTGGGGCAAAACATTCTTTCTCCTGGAAGCAGTTATGCCTTTCCTGGCCTCCTGCTCAAACTCTAATAGCCCTGGCACAATATCCTGAGAACAGAGAACAGTCCAGGGAGAAGAGGCAGCTGGGGTTTTCCATGGGAACTGCTTACTCCTGATAATCAGAGGGAATTGCTCCCAGGCCAAATGAGCATTTGAATTGGGGAAAGATGACAGGGGATGGTTTCCAGATCAAACCTCTCAATTTGGAAAGTCATTGCGGGCATCTCACTAGGTAGTGCCTCTGGTATGCTAACTCCATGACCCTACTCTATTTTTCTCTACTTTGGCAATGAAGTAGCCCCAGCTGTGGGCTGGGAAACTACCCCTTGCTAGGCTTCCACCTCATTTTCCACCATGAGAATGAGGAAAATAATCCAAACTGATCCTAAAGAGTCAGTTTGTCTCTCTCTGTCTCTCTCTGTCTCTCTGCATGCAGGTGCTTTGAATCAAGCTAAGGAGTGATACATGCTTATCTAGTTTATTGGGGATAGGAATTTAAAATCATAAAGTATGAGCCAGAAGGGACCTTAGACCATGGATTATTAGGATATAGGAGACAGAATGTCAGAGCTGGAGGGACCCTTAGGGAATATCTTGTTATGATATAGCTGGTAGGTAGATGGGATGGATTTGGGACCTGGAGTTAGTCAGATCTGTGTTTGAATGTTACCTCAGACACTAACTCGTTGTGTGATCCTTTGCCAGTCATGGAACTTCTGTCTATCTCAGTTTCCTCATTTGTAAAACGTGGGTAATAATAGCATCCCCCTCACAAGTCTGTTGTGAGGATCAAATTATACACACACACATGTATATATGTGTGTGTGTATGTATGTGTATATATCCATATAAATAGTGCTTTGTAAACCTTAAAGTGCTATCTAAACATAATATCCTCTTGTTTTATGTAGAAGGAAAATGAGGCCTAGAGAAATGAATCATCCAAAGATTTGGGGGTAGTCACCATAGCCCTCTCAAATGGACCTCAATGGACATAAGCATTTACACCCTGGGTTACACACGGGCCTCTCATCTGGCACTGTCCAAGCAGGAAGGTGACCCTAGAGCACGTTTGCTCCAATCCTTTCAATTTAGAGAGGAGGAAATTGAGAGCCGCAGATGTGGTTAAATGACTTATTTGAGTTCATATAACTAGTGGCTAAGCTACTAACCTGGAATCAGGAAGGCCTGAGCTCTAATCCAGCCTCAGACACTTACTAGCCATGTGACCCCGGGCGAGTCACTTAACCCTATTTGCCTCAGTTTCCTTACCTGTTAGATGAGCTGGAAAAGAAAATGGCAAACTACTATAGTATCTTTGCTAAGAAAACCCCAAATGGAGTCACAAAAAGTCAGACATGACTGAAACAACTGAACAACAACAACAAAGCTGGACTAGAACTCAAATCTCTTGGTTCCTAGAAAACTTTGGGTCTGAGTTTATATATGGTGAATGGACAGCAAATACCCCAAACTGCTCTTTTCTTTGCTTTAGGATTGAAAATGTCCTTGGCATCCCAAAGGACAGGAGGAGTAGGTGGCACCAAACAGTCTAGACACTGGCTGGGTACCTAAGCTCTGTGTGGCTCAGGGCCATAGAGTCATTGAACGTCAGAGCTGGAAAGGCCCTTGGATTATCGTCTAACGGTCCCATCTTTTTACTTTGCAGACCGGGATGATTGAACCTTTTTGTTGCATTGTAACTCACTTTCTTTATTTCCTTGTTTTCAAACCTCATATTGTAGTGTGCCCAGAGTGGAGAAATCTATAGGACCCATGTGTGTACAGAAATAAATTAATTCCTGTTTTCAAATTAAGCATCCCCATTGGCCTCTGGCCTTTCAAAAGCTGACAACGGATTGCAATGACAATGGCGCGGGAGCAATTATGGAAAGAATATAAATGAATATGATTTAAATGCCAGAGGCATTATAAGTTTGGAAATGGCTAAATAAACCTAATAATCTCTTTCTTCTGATGTCCAATTATAGCACATTAATTAAAATCTACCAAGGAAGCTGTGCCTAGTCAAGGTTTACCTTCTTAATTCTTTTTAGCCTTACTATCTGGTCTCAGGAAAAAAAAGTGAATAAAACACACACAAGGACATTGCCTATTCTATTTTTATCAATCAATTAATCAACAGGTACTTACTGGGTACCTAGAATGTGCTAGGTCCAGGGTGCTAGGGGGATATAAAAAATGACATGATAAGTCCCTTTTCACAAAGAACTTAGGTTAAGTCAGGGAGAAAAGATAAGACAAATACATATAAAAAAAGAATTAAAAATGTAAAGTGTTTTTTTTTTTACAAGTTCCCGAAGTGATCATAGCCTCATGGATTTAGCGCCACAAGCGCTAAAGGTCATCCAGTCTAATCTTATCTGTAAAATGATTAAATTTTGCCCTCTTCCCCCCAGTCCCAAATCAAGTGACTGGCCCAAAGCAATCTAGCAGATCTGAGATTTGAACTCAGATCTAGTATTCTTTTCACTGCTTAACATTGATAATAAATGCTATAAGAATCTAGAGGAGGAAAAGAACATGGAATTTTAAAGCTATGAGAGATCATAGAGATAATTTAATTCAATCTGCTCATTTATATCTAAGGAATCAAAGATGCTGAAGGTAGAAGTGACCTAAGTAGAGCTTGGCCAAGAACACAGGAAGTCTTGACCTTATATTTTCAAACTATAACTGTGGGGAAAAAAAGATGGGGACTCTCCTGGAATAAAATGCCCAGGAAACCTAATACATGGTCCTCATTTACTCCCTTTAGGTAGGTTTCTACCAAAATCATTTAGGACAGAGTAACGAAAGGACTCGTAGGTCAAATAACATTGGAGTTAGTCATCAAGGCATTTTTTATTTCTATGTACCTTTGACAGAAGCCCCCTCCTCAATGGTAGGATTTGGGGGTGTTCCAAAAGGCAGAACCCTTCCAAGGTTCCTTCCAGTCCTGGAGTCTTAAGTTTCATCTTTAACTAAGAAAAATTAGCAAGGAGTTTCCTTTAACTTCATCTGAAGGAAGCCAAACATGGAGAGTGGGAGTGGGGGGCGGATTGGGAAGGAACACTTGGACAACTGCAAAAACTCCTTTAAAAAAGGAAGAGTCTGAGACAACCTTTCCACCAACCCCCAATCACCTCCCCTGAGTACATAAAATAAGTGCCTTTAAATGGGAGGTTGCACTTGACTGGGGGACTGGAATTAAAGTGAAGTGCTCTGTGAGCAAATTTCTAGGTTGACTAGAGATAAACTCATATTCTAGGCTTCTGAGGAGAAGAGGTCAGTCACCAACCAGACTGCTGGATTGAATTCAAAGAGATAACAAGAACACAGAGAGGGGAGGGCCCTGGCAGACTGAGCAAGATAAAGCTTTCTCCCTATCTGATGAGTAATGTGTGAGGTGAATTTCTCATTACCATGTAAGGGCTCTGGGTGGTTTATTCTGCTGCAGTGAGGAGGGTTCCAGGGACAAAACGACACTCCTGGGGATGGCTTAATTGACTCTCCCAGCTCCCTTCCCCTTGGCCTATCAGATGCCCCTGACAGAAGAGAATGAACTTTCCCAGAGAAGTTCTGTTCTCACTTTTCCAAAAGGAAATCTTCCCCAGTGAAATGTTAGTGGAGCTGTAATAACATGGAGCTTTTGTGGCTCTGAAGGCTTAAAAAAAACCCCCAAAAACCTAAACCCTCAGCCTCTGGTGGTCCATTGCCATTAAGGCAGATAATGCTGTCCTCACTCAGTCTACCATAGCTGCCAGTGAGTTTGACCTCTACTCAGAGTTGTCATTGGATTTTTAACATAGTTCTATGTCGTGGCCCAAGTCTCCTATTTTCACTTGCATGCTCATTCTTTACCTTCTTATGCCAGTCCATTTCCATCACCCTTAAAAGGCACTGAGAGAATTGTAAATCTTTGGTCTGAGTACCAAGACGTCATGTTACTTAATTTAGAATCTCTGGCATGGTTCTGCAGGTGATAAAGTGGGTACCGCTTAAATGTGGGCTGCAGCTGAGAAAAGGTAGGATTAATAGCCTCCTGGTATCTGGAGTCTAAGAACTTAATTCTCATGTGCTAAAGAGTCACCTGGCTTAGTTATCAAGGGGCAATATGAAGAAGCTCATGATCTGGTAAGGTTAATTACTATGAGTAAGGAAGGTAATTATGAAGCTCATATCTAGACATCATCATCACCATGCCAAGACATCTGCAAAAGGAGGAATGCTCATGTTGGAGACTTAAGAGAGCTTGCTTCTCCTTCTGGTCTGGGGAATTCTCTCCACAGTTTTTCCCTGTGACCTGGGTGGCAATGACACAGTATGCTCTGATGGAAATGCCGTGAGACTGACAGTACGGTGTTCATCTGATTGTGCTGTATTAAATTTGGCACACTACCATAATGATGTGTTTTAACATTCTCTCTAATTAGTTTTTCTCACTAGCCCTTGTATGGTTTCTGCACTGTATAATTATTTCTTTCACTGGCACTTATGTAGATATTGTACCCTTTACCTAATAATTACTGTAATTATAGTGACTAGATCTGAATTTGATGCCTGTGTGATAAAAAGGTTTTATTATATGTGTTTGATGGGTAGTTATTTCTAAGTGGGTGTGGGAATTACTAGTGTCTACAGGAATTTATTTAGGTAGTGCTATGAGAAATGTTAAAATGTCTTTAGAGATTAGACATTTGATGAAGCTGATGGCACTTAAAAAGCAATTAGAACAAAGATTTTTGTTTTGTTTTGTTTTTGTTTGGACCTGTGATTTTATTGGTGAGGGATTCTTGGTGTGGAAATTCCCTCCACTGATGCAAATGGGCTCTTTCTCAGGAGTGTAAGTACCTAGTAGGTACTTAATAAATTCTTATTGATTAGTTGTCTGTAACTGGCAGTTTTAGAGAGTGGCCTGGAGGTACTGAGAGGCTAACTGCCTTGACCATATATATATCTCTATATACATATATGCATATACACAAACACACATATATATTAAGGGTCAGAAGTTGAACTTGAACCCAGGATTTTCTTGGTTCTGAGGCTGGCCCTCTATCCACTATCCACTGTTTCTCAGATCCTAAGTAGAAATAATTCTAAGCAATGCAGTAGTCCATATGTTTCTTTGTATATTACGCATGGATCTACACTGAACTTGAAAGAATAGATAATATTCTTGCTTTAAAAAAAGGCACTTTGTAAACCTCAAAGAACTATGTAAATGTGGCTGCGGCTATTATAATGACCATCACCAAGATTACTACTCCTCTCAGTGCCTAGTGCAAAAGCAGTGATGACCCACCATAATACGGTAGTTTCTTGCTTAGGTGACAACTGATCCCATTCCTGGATAAACTCCTTGGTTTTGCTTTTCCAACTCCCACCTGGCTTATTCATGTGGCTAATTCTGTTACTTCCTTTGCCTGGTCTTAGCACCAAGAAACTAGAGATTGTTAGAGAGAGCTAAACCAGAGAGCAGATATTTTCAGGGCTGGATTATCTGGAAAGTCTGCATTTTATCTCACTATTAAATGCTCTGGTTTTCAGAAGGGACCTAGAAGATCTTTCCCATTGAGAATGGAAGCTGCTTGTGTGGAAGCAGCAGATGTCAGCAATGAGTTCAAAACAAAACAAAACAAAACACCAGAATACTTTTTTTAAAAAAGCTATCTATTTCTAAGAAGTCTTCTCCATTTGACCCAGAACCACCTACTGTTCCCTTACATTCAAGCAATTTTAAATCATGGATCTAGATAATGATTCATTACTTATATATCCTAGGTAAATTTTGCATTTGTTTTATTTAATGTATCCATAGAGAGCTGCTGGATTCATCTTGTCTACCCACTACAATAGAATTTCCCAGGAGATGGGAACAAATCTAATAAACTCTGTGAAACTCACTGTGTCCTGTTATATTCTCTGTCTCAGGGATGCTTCATAAATTCCTCCAATGCCCTAAGTGATCTGTGATCTCATCGTAGTGGGCACACTCTTTCCAGTGACATTGGACACTAAACCACTATTTAGTGACTGGCCATGCTGTGTGATTCTTGCCCATATTCTTCTATAAGTTTTCCACAGGGAACAATTCTAAGATTAATAAATAATGGAGCTTGATCAAAGGTCAGGGCGAATTCCTCAGTTGCCATTACCAAATAATGAGCATCTTTCTTGTCCTCCTTCCCCCCACTCCAGCCAAATGTACAACCTTTACACAACACAGTTCTCAAAATCGGTAATGGAACTGATACAGCATTTTTTTAGACTGGATCTATAATTACATTGGCATAGGAAAGTCCCAGTGGGGAAACTCCCTTTATCAATGCCCATTTGCAACTGTTGTGGAATTAGTTTATGATTCTAGAGAGATGTTTGGGACACAGAGATTGTGACCTGCCCAGGGTCATGCAGCCAGTATGTGTCAGAAACAGTAGCTAAGTGGTGCAGTGTATATAAAGCTCTGGGTTTGGAGTCAGGAAGACCTAAGTTCAATTCTGTCTTCAGACATTTCCTAGCTGTGTGACCCTGGGCAAGTCACTTAACCTCTGTCTTCCTCAACCATAAAATGAGTGTAATAGCACCTACTTTGTAGGGTTGTTATGAGGATCAAATGAGATAGTATTTATAAGAAGCCCTTAGTACAACAGTGCCTGAAACATAAGTAGGCACCATATAGCTGGAGAAGGAAATGGCAAACCACTCCAAGAAAACCCCAAATGGGGTCACGAAGAGTCTGACACGACTGAAATGACTGAACAACAAAAATATAAATGCTTATTCCCTTTTCTTCCCTTCCCTTTCCTTAATTTTGTAGAAGACTACAGGATTTCTACCAGTGCTATTACATTTTTTTCTGTGTCTGGGTCTAATTCTAATGTGATGGCTAAGGGAGATAGTGAGAAATCATGGGAGAGGAGGAAAGGGGAAGAGAGAAGACAGCACCCTCACCTGTGCACACATATTCTTTCTTCTGAACATCGGCTACACTGAAGCCCCTCAGGTGCACAGGAGCCATGCAAAGGGTGAACTGGCCAATCGATCGCCTCTGCCGTAGCCAATCAGAAAGCCAGGCCAGGCTGCAGTCACAGTGCAGGTGATTGGAGTGGAGTCGCCTGCAGAGAAGGCAAGTGAGAGAAACATGTGGTCGTAGTCGGGATGGTAATAGGGGGAGGAATCCCTCAGATTGCCCTCCTGGCCAAGTCTCCAGAGCCAAGCTTTGGGTTGAATAGGGTGCATCTAAGGGAAATGCATAGAACCCACTGTCCTGAGTCCAGGTGGTTAGAATCTCTGTGGCACCTTCTCCCATTACCATGATGTAGTTAATTTATGAGCTTGGAAAATCTGACAAGCAGGGAGAAAACATTTCCCTCTCTGCTGCTAAATCATTATGCCCTTAGTATAGAAATGGAAAAAAAGCTCTGGAGGACCAGATGCTGGGCTAGGACCTCTCCCATTCTTCTCCCACCTTTTTTCCCCCTTAAATGCCTTTTAAAGAATCTGAATTTGGCACAGATTGCTTGGCATTCTTGGGATCACAACACAACTTTCTCATCATAGAACTGGGCTACATAAGACAAGAAAAGGGCAAAAAGGAACATTCTTTTTCTTGAAGTATCCCTTTTTCAACCTTGCATTTTTAAAAGGTATTATCAAAATGAGATTCTAATATATACAGAGGCTACCGTTAACTAACTCTCTCTCTCTCTCTCTCTCTCTCTCTCTCTCTCTCTCTCTCTCTCTCTCTCTCTCTCTCTCTCTCTCCCTCCTTCCCTCCCTCCCTCCTTCTCAAGTTCAAAGACATCTGGAGTTTTTCCTTTACTGCTTATCTTAAGACTTCTCTACTGGAGCCTATAAGCGTTCCCATTCACCCATCTAGTTCCTGGGATTTGGGATTATTTTGCTGTGTCTGTGTGATGGGGGGAGGGAGAAAGGGGGAAAGGTGGTATGTGTCCATCTTAAAGTAAGGCCACATTTAGTCAAGTGACATATATCTCTACTAATTGGAGGCAAAGCACAAGACATCTGTAGAAGTTTCTAAAGTTTCCACCACAGGGCCTTTCTTTTAGTGGAGTGAGAAGAAACTGAGGAGAAATCTCAGATTTCCAATGGGTCACTCCAAATGTCTCTGGGTCACTAAAAGCAGCATTCTAATGGTGGCAGGTGAGTTTCGTTCGTGTCAGCTAATCAAAAGCACAGGCTCTCGATCCAAGTTTCCAATGTCTAACCCTGGAAATGTTAATCAATTGAAGGTATCTCAAGACTTTTAATTAACCCATGAGCCAAGACTGTTAAGCAAAGCTAAAGCCGTTGCCTGAAGGACTCCAGACAACCCTGTCTGAAACCGTTCAGGCTCAAGGGCTCTCCAACATACTTCACTGACATCAAGTTCAACAACGTTGCCTGAGTGCAGTCAACTTCCACTAATGTGCCAGCAGAGACATACGTGCAAGCTATAATGATGTATACACATACACACACACACAGCTCTTGTCAATTTCAATCCTAGGGAGAACCTTCTCTATCCAAAGCTCCCAGCTTATGCAGAGACCACCTAGTCCCTCCCCAGCAGAGCCAAATTCTTATCCTATTGCTCCAGACCGGGCTGGGGAAGAGTGCTGGGACCACAACTATGTCTGTGGGTTTTGGAGCCAGCTCTCGATGCCTGTGGCCCTTCATTTTGCCACACTAACATACTTAGAACAATATACGATGTGTATTATAATTATCCATGTATATCTTATTCTCCCTCCTGTCTTGTAAATTCCATGAGGGTGAGAACAGTTTCTTATCTAATTTTCATATCTTCTGCCCCCACCCCTGCACCAAGCACAGTGCTCTGAATGCAATTAGGCATTTAATAACTGCTTGTTAAATTTTATTTGAGAGCTCTGTGTATGAAGGGAAAGGATGTCTCTAGTGATATGATGGTGGAGTTGAAGTTGGTATTCAGGTGCCTCCCACAAGTCTATATATCCAGCCCCAGTCTCTCTCCTGAGTTTAGTCCTATCATCGCCAACTGCTTAATAGGCATTTCAAACCAGACATCCCAGAAAACATCTCAAATTCAACACGTCCAAAACAGAACTCATTATCTTTCCTCCCAAGCTCCTCCTCTTACTGAATTTCCCTATGTCTGGCAGGGGCACAATCATCCTTCCAGTATCCCAGGATTATAACCTGGGTATCATCCTCTTCTCCTTCCTCTCAAATTGTACACCCACCCTTGACAGCAGGCACTGTTTCATGTTTATTGCTTAATAATAGTGTTGGGCACATAGAAGGAGCTTACTAAATGCTTACTAAAACGAGATACTATTTGTAAAGTGGTCAGCACCATGGCTGACACATAGTAGGCATTTGTAAGTGCTTCTTCCCTCCCCTCCCCTTTCCTCTTGTTGATCCACTGATTCTGAAATCAACATTCTTGATGGGAAGGGGGAAGGAACAAGATGCCTTTTATTAATTGAACACCTTCACTTCAGTACTGAAACAAGGGCATGCTCTTTTCCTTTCTCTTCGTATAGAGGGTCTAGTTAGAAAGCCTATTTGTACTAACTTAAATTCTTTAGCCCCAAACCTCCTGATAACTGCTCTACTGTCATGGGATGATCTGCCAGAACCATCAGCAGGGATGGAAAACAATCAGAGTGAAACCTCACTCAAAAATAAGTCATCAGGGACGATGAGGAAGCACTGGACAGGCATCAGGTAGACCTGAGGACTTAGGCATTCCTTTGTGCTTTAGGGATCCGAAGACCTTTCCATCAGAGTTCCATTTAGATTTGTAAAGGTGATTGTCTCCTGCAGCCGTCACTTAGGATGGAGGGGCCGCAGGAGATTCACCATTTAAGAAACGAACACTGAGCCGCGTGATAAGCATAAATAAAGTCATTTGAGAAAAAAACAACAAAAAATGGAGAGAGGGAATCGATGCAGGCTAATTCTTGTCAGTTCTAATCAAGGGTAAGAGATCAATTCAATAACAAAAGAAGGTTTATCCAGATTCTTACTGAGCTGATTAATTTAGAGAACGGAAAAAAAAAGTGTCTTGAGTTCTACAACTGTATTCATCCCCCTCCCCTCATCCCTTTGGAAGATCCCTGTCCCACTGGGCATTTTCTTTCAATTGTTACATATATATTTATCACCACCAGCCTGTGCCTATGAGCCTTCCTCTATTTCCTCCCCTTTTTAAAGGCTTATAAAGCATTTTCAATTTAAAAAAAAATGTTTAATTATCATTCCCCTCCCCCTCTTTCTTTTTCTTTTTTAACAAAAAATGACTGTTACTTTTCAATGCAATGGAATCTTGTTTTATAACAAATAAGTATAGGTACAAAAATCAAGCCAACATATTGGCCAAGTCTGTAAAGGTATGCCTCATTCCATATCTTCCGTCCACCACATATTTATCAAAAGGCACCACTGTGATACTTTCAAAGGGGATCCCGAGAGAGGCCCCCCAAAATGACATTAAGAACCAGCAATGAAGGTTCTGGCTAAAGAACTGGGGCGGTGGGGTGGGGTTAATTTCTTCTTCTATGAACTTTACCTGTCAGAGTTAATGGGCCAGTCTGGCCTGACTGATTATTCTAAGCTGCCCTGTGTGGTCTAGTTTGGAAGTTGGGAGAGAAGGCATCAGGAAAAAAATAGCTTTAATATGAAAGTTAAATGATCATGAAACCTGACCCTAGATGTTGCCAGGAATGTTTCTAATAATCCTAAACTAAAGTTGAATTTGTGTGTGTGCGTGTAGAATTATTTTAATGGCTTTAAATAATTTCTGTGAATAGTAATGACAGAGGTGATGATAGGGATAGATGGATTGGCTCCTAAGGACCTGGCATTGAGGAAAGAGTCAGAAAAGAGCTGGGTCTCCCATACTTTGGCTCTGTTTACTGGGCATGTGCTATGCTTTTGATGGTCCTTCTGCTTCTGATGAAACAGATGGATGGTAAAAAGAAGTAAACCATTTCCATCCAGCCCAGACTCCTCTCCTCACATGGCCCTAGTCCTTATTGTTTGTCTTTATTTATACACTGAATGGTAGAGGTGGCTGACTGGTGTGTATTGCTGTGTGACCATTAGCAGACTGCCACGGTGCACTCAATCTTGATGAAACTACCTTTAGAGAACATAAGGTGAATGAATACAAATGCCAATTTATAAAGGTACCTTTTAGCCACAGGTTCGAAATTAAATTTCCAGCAAATCCTTTTAGAGAGGGGTCAGTGTTCATTTTCTATAAAATGTGGTTCTCTGAATTCAATGTAAAAGCTTCCCTTTATAAATCCTATTTATGACTTCCTTCCCTTCTCTGCCTCACCCCCCTCCTTCTGCCCCATGTATCCCCCCCTTAATTACAGAGAAAGGGGGGTAGGATTAGTCAGTGCACGCCTCCAGGGAGCGATATACAAAGCCATTTCTGAAATTAAACTAAAGAAAAAAATGGCCGCAGACAGGCAGCTCGAGGAATGGGTGAGATTGATTGATTGATCTGAAATCACCAGACGAGGATTCTGGAATATCAGTGGGGAGATGACAGCAGCCACAAACACAAAGGTCTCCTCAAAACAATGTACCAAACAACTCCGGGCCGCTCCCCACCCCCCAAGAAAACAGCCCTGGCTTCTATTAATGCTACTCCTTAAAGGACAACAAAGGAGAGGAAATATAAATCACTGATTATCAGCCCACAGGAATCAGCCTGCCAATTTCTGCAGGTGAGAGTCATTTTTCTTCTATTCAATTCGCTTGTCTGGGGAGATATACACTCTATCCCGCAGCAGCTCACTGCTTCCTTCTCCAAGACACAGGCTGCCTTCTTCATTCACTATTTTTAGGATTTGCTTTAGCCCTTGGAGTCGTCCCAATGAGCTTCTCTTAAACTTTCGTCTCTTGCATCCTCCACACATTTAAAGGAGGAAGGAAAAGAATATACATGCAGGAATTTATGTTTTATTTTGCCAATTACATTGTTACATGAGCGGCTGTGGGAAGAGTTTGGGAAGCTAATCTGGGAGCAGGGCCAATCTTTAAAATCATTGACTTGCAGAATGGAATCTCGTCTCTCTGACTTGCTGTTCTTCTTAGGAGGCAGGGGGACAGACGACTTGGCTTCATTGAGGTCCCCAGGAATTCTCAGATCTTCGTGGGCCCATATTTGGTTTAGTTCATGAAGCAATCATTAAGTGCCTACTGTGTGCCAGAGGCTAGGGATACAAAAGACAGAAATGAAACCATCTCTGTCCTCAAGGGGTTTGCATTCTCCTTGAAACAACCATCTGGCTACTTTGTGCTTTTGCTCAGATCTCTGGGTAAAAGTTTCAATGTTCTACTGTACTCTGGCCTTGTGTGTGTTTGGCTAAAGCCCTTTGCCAAAGGCCCTGAGGACCAAGCCTGGGTCTACTCAATGCATTTAAAAGATGAAGAACCACAACCCAAAGTTGCCAGGTGATAGCGTCAGAGGTTCTTGGAGGCTCAAGAGGGGGAAATGCACAACGGGCATGAGGGGAGGAGGAATAAGCAGGAGGTAGATACTTACAGGGTGCGGATCTTTGGCATGTGGTTGAAGCTGGTGACCGGGATGCGGCTAATGTTGTTGTTGTTGAGGGTACTGTTGAGATAGAAGAGGAGGAAGAGACGTCACTAGGTGATCAATGGATCTGTGTTGGTGGGGAGAGGGCTATTTACATGAGGCAACGTTGGGACAGGGGAGGATTATAAGAGCGCCCATAAATCAGCAGCCCGTGATTATAAAAAGGGAGTGTGGGGAGCTGCGCTCACTGGAGAGAGTTGAAGAGCACCCTGGTGACAGCAGAAGTAGGAATGGCGACACCGGCTCTAACACGGCCAACCCGATGTGGGTTTGCTGCTCAACAACCCAAAATGCAGAGGAGCACCCATCAGACCCTTCGCTTCCCCGGGTGGACAAATCCTGCTTTCCTCTCAGCACCTCTGGATTCCATCTGAATGCTAGAACACCCTGTTGGTCTCTTTCTCTCTAATTTTGTAATGAATCACTGATCTAACTCAAATGCCATCCCATCAGGGATCCCCCTGATCATTAACAACTTTCTCCTTGGACCTTAAGGAACACTAGATAACCCGGTGCCCACAGAACAATAGCAAACTTAAAAAAAAAATTTAAAGACTGTCTTGCCCAGGCTAGAAATGCCACGTCCACTTACAAGCCTCACTCCACTGCTGATCCTCACGGAAGCTTTGACCTGCTCTGTTTTTCTGACCTGGGCTGACTTCATCTATTTTAGGCAGCCTGGTGTCTCCCTGTCCCTGTTGGGGGTGGGGGTTGGGAAGGTGAGGGGTGGAGTGGACTCAGCCTCAGCCTCAGCTCCAGCCCCAGCTGTGATGGTGATCATAAGTGTTTGCCAACAGTAACAATAAGTTTTTAACATTACTTTTTAAAGGAAGCTATGGACATATAAAAGAGTTTGCAACCATCTTGTAATCAGTAGGGGTTTAAGTTATGAGCATAGACACCTAGAACACATAACATTATAGGATGAATATACTAGAGATTATAGGATTATAAATTTAGAGCCGGAAGGGGCCTTACGGGCCATGGAGTCCAATTTCTTCATTTTATAGATTAGGGAATTGAGACTGAGGGAATTTAGGTGACTTGCCCAGATTCACACAGGTAACAGGTGTCTGAGGCAGAATTTGAACTCATGTCTTAGCTCAGTGGAGAAGTATCCATCCTTATAAATCCTGAGCCTAGATGGATGGATCTCTTAGGACAAACCCTCAGCTCCCAGCAGGGGAACTGTAATCCCCACTCCCACTCCCTAAAAGGGGAGAGCCCAGGCAGTTTGCTCTGAGTCAAGGGATCTGATTAATATTTTCTTCTATAAACAAACTGGCTGTGAGTTGTCTAGGGCAGGCTGCCCTCATTTGTATTGTTCCTAATTACATCGACGACTTCTTGGCAGATTAGAAGCTGTAAAGTTCAACAAAGATTCCATGGGAAATGGAAATTAATAAAAGAGACAAAAGCAAAAACCCTCTAAGGGGCAGGGTCAAGTGAGGGAGAATTGGGTTGTTTGGATATGGGAATGAGGAATCCATTTCTGCCGTACTCATCCATGGATGTGACACTCTGAGACTAACAATGCACCCCTACCTCTACCCTTCCTGCCCAGTCCCGTGGTTTTTTAAGTCACAATATGCAGAGGAATTTGAAAAATAAGGATGTGGATGTTGCTTTTTTGGCAGAATTTCCTCTTTGTTTATTCTCAGCCTTGTGACCTTGGGGCAAGTGACAGCTTTGGGTGTCAGTTTCCTAAACTGTAAAAAAAAAAAAACTAAACCAGTTTTAGGGGCCATGATGATGTTGGACTGGAAGATCTCTAAGATACCTTCCAAGTTTAAAATTCTGTCATTCTATATTGTCCTTGATTCCTCCACAATTTACTAGGAACCTCATTATCTTGTTCCTCCCTATACTGGCACCTCTCTGCATGCCCCTCCCTCCTTTCCAGTAGTAGTGAAGGTTTCCCTTTGCTTCAGCAAAGGAAGGCTACTTTTGCCTTCTACCCTCAGACAACTGGCCTTCTGACATACCAGGCTTGGCCACATCACAAAGACCATCATTCACGCCTTTACTGCCAGGGCTAAGTACAACTACAGGCTTGAGTTTGCTAGTGGTACTAGCTGAATGTTGGCTGAAGCTTCTGAGGCAGAATGCTTGGGATAGCCCTCTTTCTTTATCTTCAGACCTAGGGACAGTTTTGCTTAAGGGCTATGGGGACAGAAAAAAAAACCCTTTTCTAGATGCTGTGAGGGAAATGTTACAACGGAATGGTATGAATGCCAAGAGACCGTCAAATGGCCTGGTAGTCTACATTTGGAAGGTGTCTATCCCTACCCAGACTGTTCATTCCCCATCCCACTGAAATATAACCAGAGGCATTTCTGGAACTAACCTAATCTATAATCTTCAATTGGGTTTATATACCCTCCCACGTCCAAGCCAAAGTAGGTTTCCAAATAAAACACTTTCTTGTTATTGCTGGATCCCTACCACCTGAGCCATCCTCAGACAGGAATCTGGTTGGCTTTACTAAGGAATGAGAGAAGTGGCAGTTTTATGTTTCACATTTACCCAGCCAAAAGCGGGATGGGCCATGTCCCATGGGTTAGTGAAAGAGGTGGGTCCTGTATATACTGGACAATCAGTAGAACAAGATTTAAGGGTCACCCCAAGGCAGAACATTAAGAACAGGGATCCCTCGATAACTCCTAACTTGTTTTTTCTAATTCTTCATTTGGTTCACCCATGTGCCTTACCTCACTCATTTCTGCCACTTCTCAAGTCCTTTCAACACATGGTTTATAAATGCCAAGTCGCATAGCCCTAGTCTAATTTTGTAACCCTAGTATAGAGGGATTGATCAAAGGAGTTCCCTAATTTCATAGATTCTATGAAATTAGGGAAGTCTCTTAATTATGTGATTTTGAGTTCCCCAATCAATTTATTTAATTAATCCAGAAGTCAGCCTTTGTGTGGGACTTTAGTGTAGGGAGTTGATTAAAAAAGTTCCCTGATTGCTCCCCACCCCACCCCCCACTTACATGTTTTGACTCTCTGTAGTTTTTCTTTTTGCCTCATATGTGGAGATACTGCATGCACAGGCTTTCTCAAACCAGTGGAGTGGTAAAGGAGGACCCCTGGCTTGGTTACCTCAGTCACCTGATCTATCTCCGTTAGATTTTTCTTGTGCAGTCATGTCAAAACTGTCATGTATGCATCAAAACCTTGTTCTTCCTAAGGCCACGATTACAAATGCAATCCTTTCCGTACTAAGCAGCGGCTAATGAAAGTTTTTACAAAGTTTGAAAATCAACTGAACATCAACATGTTAAACTTTTAAAATGTCTTTTGTAAATTTGTAGCATTTATATTTCTTTTTTGACTTTTTAAAATAGTATTTTATTTTCCCCCAATTATATGTAAAGTCAATTTTTAGCATCCATTTTTACACGATTTTGAGTTCCAAAATTTTCCCCATCCCCTCTTCCTAAAATGGTAAGCAATTTTGTATAGGTTATATGTGTGGTATTTACATTTTTGAAAGCTTAAAACTGAACTAAGACTTTTGGGATACCTATATATACATATATATGTATATATATATATATATGTATACACATATTTGTATTTATTCATTTGACATTCATATTGCATGTATATTTGTCTCTCCCATTATAATGTAATGATTATTTTATGCCCTGTACTTTTTTCTCATTGCCCACTACAGTAGTACCTGATATGGAATTAAGATTAAATTAAAATTAAGTGGAAGACACTTAAAACGTGCTTCTTTATTAACTGATGTGAATGCTGGCTTGGCCACTCAGTACTTCCAGAAGCCTGGAAAGGTCACTTAATCTCTCTGGGCTCAGTTTCTTCATTTGTAAAATGAAGAAGCTGGACTAGACTTCTAACAGTCTTTCCAGCTCTAAATGCTATTTGCCTTCCCCATCAGTTTGGAATTTCTGAAAGACAGATGACCATTTTTTTTAAAAAATTTTTTTCCATTTTCTCATAGAGCTCTTACCAAAATACATCCACAATCATTGACATTGGTGGTGTCTCACAAAGTGCCTTGCCTAATAAATGTTTCTTGTGCTGAACCAAATTGACCGACTGCCAGATGCTCACTAGAATAGCTTCTTTACCTCATAAATGCAAAGATGTATGGGCCCTTTAAATAACAGAGACCTTTTCCTCCTACCCCTCACCCCCACCTCTGGTCTTCTCTCCCTCCATTTGCAGTGACAGCATTTACCAAACAACCCAGGGAGATCTCCAGCAAATGGCCAGGCCCTAATTTGGCTGCATGTATGGTACAATTAAGCACCGGTCTTCAGCTGTAACTACAGCAGACAGCAACACTGCACAGATGACTTATTAATGTATTATTATACTGATATTTAAATGTGAGCTATAATGAGAGCTATAAAGCATTTACGATAATAGCAATTATTCCACAACCAAAATGGCTAAACACTGTCTTCAGACTCTGATGATTTGGCACCTGGGCCTGCTCAACTCAGAACCACCAGCATTTTGTGGTGAGGGCCTATGGGGCAAGGCCACGGTTACTCTCTCCAGGGCTGATGGCTCTAGCAGCTTCTACCTGAGGAGGAAACCCACTTTTGCTTCTTATTTGCCATGAAAACACACCTGTTTGGAATCCCCACATATCTTGGAGATTAAATCACATAAAGAGTGGTTGAAGGAACTGGGGATGTTTAGTAGAGGAGAAGAAAATACTAGGGGTGAGGGGTTGAATGCGCATGATAGGGGTCTGCGATTATTTGAATGCCTATCATAGAGAAGAGAGATTTGATTGGTTCTGCTTGGTCCCTACAGGGCAGGAGCAATGAATGGAAGGGATAAAAAGGTGGATCTAGGTTTAGTCCAGACCTAGAATTTGGAAGAGGAGCTCCCATATTGAAATTCCCTTCATTAATGTAGGTATAATCTAATGAATTGCATGAGGAACTGAGAAGTTAAGTGACTTGTCCTTGGTCACCCAGCTGTCAAAGGGTAAGATTTGAACTCAGGTCTTCACTGTACCAAGGCTGCCCCTGAATCTACTGTGCTTGCCTGCTGTCTCTTGCTACAGTAAGAATGACCTGAAAGTGAACTGGGGTGGCTAGGTGGCTCCATAGTGCACAGAGTGCAGGGCCTGGAGTCAGGAAGACTCATCTTCCTGAGGTCCAATCTGGCCTCAGATACTTACTAGTTGTGTGACCCTGGGCAAGTCACTGCACCCTGTATGCCTCAGTTTCCTCATCTGTAAAGTGATCTGGGGAAGGAAATAGCAAACCACTCCATCAACTCTGCCAAGAAAACCCCAAATGGGGTCATGTAGAGTCGGCCTTGACTGACCCAACTGAACAACAACAAAAGTGGACTACTTTTGGAGGGAGAGAGCTCCCCTTCACTGATGTAGTCAAGGGGAGTTTTCAATATGTTGTATTTAGGTGTATTAACAGCTAGCCTAAAGAATTCTGAAATCCCAAATCTTAGTGTCTATCGTTTTCTGGATAAGTAAGGGACATAGCACTCCTCTCATTACTCTTTCTCACTGGTCCCTGGGGCGAGCCCCCTCTTCAGAAACTCAGATGGGTTGCAGCCTTCACGATGCTTGCTGCTCATAGTTGGAGAGTTTGGTGTGGAATGGCTCTGTGTGCCTGCTCTTAGCATCTACATAATGTGTGCTGGTAATGTTTAACAACAGGCTGGGGGTGGGGGCGGAGAGGGGGAGATACCTATGGCATGCTTTAAAGCGTTATCTGCTGTGTTAACATTTTCTCCATTATTTTCTTAAGTGTAGATGTTCAACAAAACAATAAGTCAAGCTCTGATTTTTAGTACTTGCTAATTTCCGAGGTGTAAACACTCACGCTGAACAGTTAACAATCGGTTCTCCTGGAAAGGTAGGTGGAGACAAATCATGAGGCGCTTCCAATGGTAGAAGGAGAAATTTAAATTTCTTCCTAGAGGGAATATTAGACTACTGAAGACTTGTGCAGAGGAGCTACATGGTTAGACCCGTTTTTAAAGATTATTTTGGCAGAGGGTATAACATCGGTAATACCTATGCGGCTGTATTGTATCTCTGAGTGTCAATTTCCTCATCTGTAACAGAGAGATAATATTTGATGACCTACTTCACAGGGCTATTTTGAGGAAGATTTTGTAAATCTTAAAGTACTGTGGAATCATGAACCGTTATTATTATTAATTGTGACTGTTATTATAAAGGTTTATCAACATTCTGGCTGCAACATTTATTGTTTTGGACAATTATCTTATTTGCATCGATGTCTTCTGTTTTTGTATCACATCAGCCTCTGAATATGTCCCTCCTTTACCAAGGAGGTCATTTCATGTGATAGAGGCTAAAAAAAAGGATAATAATTGATAATGATAATTAATAATAGTAATACCTGCCACTTGCATATTGCTTTAACGTTTTCAAAGTGGTTTACGTATGTTATCTCATTTGATCTTTACAATACTCTTGTGAGGTAGGTGCAATATTACCCCCATTTGATTGTTGAGAAAAATGAAGCTAAGAGAACCAGAGTGATAGAGCTAGGGGGGGTCCGAAGTAAGAGTTGACCTTGGATTTTCCTGCCTCCAAATCCAGCTCCTCAGTGGATCATTCCAGAAATTGCTTTGGACGGTACATGGGACACCCCTCACCAATAGTCCCTCACCTCTTAAAGAAAAGGAGGGATGTGCATTTTCTCAACTCTTCTCCAAGGTTGACCATAATGTGTTTATGTTTTGTTCCATTGCCCTAAATGTTATCCTAAAGCTATGAAAGAGTTAACTTCTTCCTAGCGCACAATTAACTAATGGAGTGACTTGGGGCACTAGAAAATATTTGACTCATTAACAATAATTGAGGACAATCAAAGATACTACAGCAGGGAGGAAAAATTATTGGCTTGGGAATCAAGAGTCACTGGTTATAGTCTCAGCTTTGCCACTAATTAATACTGTGATTTGGGACATGTCACTTCAACTCATCAATTCAATTAAACAAGCATTAAGCACCTACTACGTGCTGAGGACTATGCTGGTCAATAAGGGGACAGATGATTTTCTTATTGCCCAGTTATAAGGTGAGGAAGGATTAACTAGAGGCTGTCTCTAGCTCTAAAATTCTCTAGTTCTGTGACATCTCGATATACATGTACGTATGTATGTATGTATGTATGTATGTATGTATGTATGTATGTATTTGGTGTTGTTGAGTTGTTTCAGCCACGTCTGACTCTTCAAGGCCCCATTTGGAATTCTCTTGGCAAAGATACTAGAGGGGTTTGCTATTTCCTTCTCCAGCTCTTTTAACAGATGAGGAAATTGAGGAAACCAGGATTAAGTGACTTGCCCAGGGTCACACAGATAGTTTAAGTGTTTGAGGCTACATATGAACTCAGAAAGATGAGTCTTCCTCACTCCAGGCCTGATGCATTGTGCACTGTGGCACCACTTTGCTGCCCAACACATATGTATATATGTGTATATGTGAATGTGTGTTTATGTGTGTGTGTGTGTGTGTGTGTGTATGTATATACCTCCCTCCCTTTGCAAATCTTAGCAAAAATATCAGCTCAGAATGAAAGGAGCAGGGATGATCATCCCCACTTTATGAAGGGAGTCACAGAAGCACAGAGAGAATAAGTGATGTTCACAAGGATATACAATGAAACAAGTGATAGTGACGGGTACAAGAAGAGAGGTTTACTAGTCCAGGGCCCATCTCCAGAGCACTACTTTGCCAGCCTGCATATCAGCCATGATTCATGACGAGGAAGGACAGAAAGGCCAAACCTAGTGTCATAGACTAAGGAAAACCTGATTTTGATTTAAAATTGATTTTCTCCTCCTCCCTCTCCTTCTTCTTCCCCTTTTCATCTTCTTCCTCCCCCTCCTTTCTTTTCCTTTTCCTCCTTCCTCCTCCCTCCCCTCCATTCTTTTTCTTCCTCCTCCTCTCCCTTCTCTCTTTCCCTCTTCTCCCTTGGCATCTCCTTGTCCTTACTTCCCTCCCTCTGCAGTTACTCAGCAACTTTCCTATCTGAAATGGAAAACAGAAAAGAAAAGAAACCTGCCTACTCTGATTGCTACTAGTGGAGACCTGACCACGGACTAGCTACAAGGCTCTCTGGTGAATACAGAGGTGCCTTCATCTGCTAGGTAAGGTAAGCACATGGGCCCATTGTTGCAGCCTGAGTTAGGAAGAGGCTAAGACCATCAGAAACCGCACAGAATCCCAACGTAGTTAGCGGGGTTGGGAGGGGAGTGAGCTGAGGAAGAGGCTGTGATCAAAATAGTCTACTATCTCTGTCTCTGCCTACTCTCCCCTTCCTAGAAACTGACTGAGCTGAATATAGATCATATGAAGCACTTGGTGTTTTTGGCTACGGGTAGAAGCTTTGAGGAGGAGATTTGGACTCTGCAAATAACAAGCCGCTGGCACTCTCAGGATGTGAACGGCAGTCACACTTGAAGAGTCCCGACTTTACTGCTTTTCCCATCTCAACTTCTGGGTCCCTCTTGCTGAATGCCAGGAGCTCATTTGCCTAGTTCTGTAGCTGCTCCCTAATCTTGCTTAGGATAGACATCTTTGATCTGGAGGATCTGGGCCTGGCTGGAGCAGTCTCAGTGCTGGCAGCCTTAACAAGGCTGACATTTCCCTCTGTCTCCTCTGATTAGGCCACCGCTTTATCATTGTGTGCTTTCCTGGCTCTGGGTGTAATCTGTGTGTTGTGTGTCCATAACACCATGTAATTGGCTCTAATGCAACAATATTATCTATGTGCATGCAATGGATAATTGCAAAACTGGGCATCTGTAGCTGATGCCACTCCAGCCTGCTTGCCTGCCTGCCATTCTTCTGGGCTGCTCCCAGGTTCAGCTGGGAATCAAGGGCCTTTCATAGACTCCTTAGGTTGGATGGACCCTCTTGTAGGTTATCCTATTCATTTCTGTGTTGAGGGTAGATGACTTTTGCCCAAGCCCAAACAGTTAGGGCCTCTCCTACAATCAAAATCTCAAAGCCTCCTTGGGCAGTTCTGGAGATACACTATTCTGTATACTACTGGAAAAAAATTAGTGTGTTCTGTCCATCAGTGGTTCTTCCTCTAAGTACATCAGAGGCAACGGACTTTAAACATGCCCAGTTCCAATTCTCGGGAATGTACACGCGTGAGATAAGTGAGGTTAAATCAAAATCAAACCAACAATTATTTGTTGGACACCTACTATGTGCAAGGCATTGTGTTAGGTGCTTCAGGACTTTTGATTTTGTTTTGTTTTTAGCTTTTAGAATAGGGTATTAGAAGTTCAGAAGGAGCCTGGAACAGTGTGGTGGGAGTAAAGGGAGAAGGAAGAAGGAAGGAAGATTAGCTGGACCCTTTCTTCCTCCCTGAGTTAGTTGAATCATCCCTCAACCAAAGTAATAATGTCAGGGAAGTTTAATGCCTTTTATTATAAACTATAATCTCCATGATCAAATATAAAAGCCTCTGTTTGGCATTTAAAGCCCTTCACAACTGGCCGCTTCCTACCTCTTTTCTGTTTTTTATATTTATTTGTCTCCAATACTACAATCCTGTGATCCTGGCCCTACTATTCCTTGCAAACAACCCTCCATCTCAAGGTTCCATACCTTTTCAACGGCTGTTGCCTATCCTAGGAATGCTCTCCTTCCTGATTTCTCTGGTTTCCTTCAAGATGCAGTTCCCATCCCACCTTCTCCAATTTAGCCTGTATATCTATCGTTGGTACATAGTTGCTTTCATGATATCTCTTCCATATTTCTCAAGAGCAGGGCCTTTCTCTGTATCTCTAGCACTTAGCACAATATCTGGCATGTAGTAGGCACTTAATAGATGCTCGCTAATCTTCTGTAAGAAAGCTATCTTTCTGGTTTCCGTTCCCTCTTTCCCCTCTCCCAGCTTTCTGTCTGAGATCTTGTTGTTGTTCAGTCATATTCAGTTACGTCTGAGTCTTTGTGACTCCATTTGGGGTTTCCATGGCAAGAGGATAGGGTGGTTTGCCATTTCCTTCTCCAGCTCATTTTACAGATGGGGAAACTGAGGGCGACAGGGTTGAGTGACTTGCCCAGGGTCACACAGCTAGTAAGTGTCTGAGGCTAGATTTGAACTCAGGGAGAGGAGTCTTCCTAACTTGAGGCCTGACACTCTGTTCACTGCACCACCTTGCAGCTGCTCTCTCTGAGATAACCATAGACGCATGCATGCATACACATAAACACATACATATATATATACGTATATGTGTACGTATATACACATATATATACGTATATGTATACATACATACATATATACACATATATACATATACATGTATATATATACATATACATACTATGTGCCAGGCACTATACTAAGGGCTTAATAATGATTATTTTATTGGATTCACACAACAACCCTGGGGTAGGTGCTATTATTATCCCCATTTTACAGATGAGAAAACTGAGGCAGAAGATAAGTGACTTGCTTAGGGTCCCACAGCTAGTAAATATCTCAGGTTGAATTTGATCTCAGTTCTTCCTGACTTTGGGCCCTGCACACCCTGACTCCATCCCCTGCACACTTCACGTCCTGTCTTCTCCATTAAAGTGTGCGCTCCTTGAAGGCAGGGACTCTTTTGACCTTTCTTTGTATCCCTAGCCCTGCGCACCGTGCCCAGTGCATAATAAAGCACAGTATATGCTAGTGAAGACTTTTCCCGATCCTCTCCTGTGAGTTACAATCAGTGAAGATCCCAGCAGAGGCAGCCAATAGCCAGAAGCATGATGAAACAAGGTCTGCGGGCTCCTGATCGCGGGCCATTAGTCCCGGCACTACAGTCCTCCCTGCCTGGAAATTGTCTTCATGCTACTGCGCTGAGTCAGCTCCATGACAATGCATATAGAACGTATATTCTTTGCTGAGGCTGCAGTATTGATTGCATGCAAGAGGGACCAGTCTGAGTTGAGGAAAGAGTATCTCTACTCTTCCTCTAGGCCCAGGACACTGGCCCCATTATCAGTTCCTTCCTCCTCACCGTCGGCAACTGGCCTGCTTCTAAATAATAATGACCACTCCAAAAAATACTTTGCATTGATAATAGCTAGTCCTGTCCCATTAAAATAAGAACCTTGTATTTGTTTTCTTCATAACGATATACACATTCTGTCTTCCCTCATAGAACGTAGTAACCTCCTCCCGTGCAAAGAAACTGTCATTTTTATCTTTGTGTCCAATGCTGCTTAAAAAATGCTTAATTGATTGATAGGTAATAGTACTTTATCATTTATTAAGCATTATAACATACATTATTTCTTTTGATCTTTATAATAATCCAGTGAGGAAAGCAAGGTAGGCATTATTCTTTCCATGTAAGTAGCAGAGTTTAGCTTATAAGCACTCTTTCCTTCTTTGAATTAAGTATGTATGTATGTATGTATGTATGTATGTATGTATGTTTATGGGGCAGCTAGGTAGTACAGTGGATAGAGTGCTCACCCTCAAGTCAGGAAGATTCATCTTCCTAAGTTCAAATCCAGCCTCAGACACTTACTAGCCGTGTGACCCTGGACAAGTCGTTTAACCCTGTTTGCCTCAGTTTCCTCCTCTGTAAAATGAGCCGGAGAAGGAAATGGCCAACCACTCCAGTATCTTTGCCACAAAAAACCCAAACAGGGTCACAAAGAGTCAGATATGACTGAAAATAACTAAACAACAACATGTACGTATGTATCCATTTATGTCTGTTATTACCAACGCCCTCCCCAATAGAATGTAAGCTCCTTGAGGGCATGAGCAGGTTCCATTTTATTTTGGTAACCCGTGCTTATTAAATGCTTATTGAATTGGACTGAACTCTGGAAATTGGACTCCTAGTCTAGTAACCGTTTTCTCCCCTCCATCACTCTTCCTTCCATACAAAGTCAACCCATTATCCTCTATCACCATAGCCTATATCACACGGTGCTTTTTGGAAAGCATTTCGTCAGCTGTAAAGCAGTATATAAATAACATTATTATTATTGTTTATTTCCTCCCTAAGCTGCCAGCTGCCTGCCCTTGTTGGAGGCCCTTGCAAACTCTGAAAGGGGAAAGGGAAGAACTATCTTTCAAGAAAACCTAATTGGCGCGGACACAGTTCTAGCGTGAACTCTCTTCTGGTTTTCAGCAGGCAGGGGGTGGATCACACCGCTCTCGTGTGAACTGTCTGCTCGGCTCTCCCCGCAGTGGGTGCTTAATAAACCTTCATCCTATGGTAATGTACTGTCTATTCCCACGGGCAAAGGCTGTGTTCAACCCGAATGCTGAGGCTCAGCAAAACTCGTCAGCGTCATAACTAACTCCTTTTTCTCTGCCTACATTGTACACAGAAGGGAATGGTCTCAGCCGTGGGCTAACAGGAATCCTCTCTCTTAACCAGGCTCCCCCGGTTGTTCCGGGTGGTCAAAAGCAGTCGATGGGACTGTTCGAGCTGCGATGGGGGAGGAGTGAGGAGATGCCTCTTACTTTAGCCTATATCCAGGGTGCTGCAGTTTAGTAAATTCTTTGATCTCTCTAAGGACCATTTAAATTAAAGCTCATAACCACTGTGTGGGCATATAATGAAAGCAACTGATGCTGCACTGATTAATCCATTACTCTCAACTGTTAGAAAACATAATGATCTCACAAGGGGCCTTATTCACTGACGTATAGCAGTCGGGTTCTAATTTGACACCTCAAATTAGCAGCCAAAGCAATAACAGCTGGGGTTTTTGTCTCAATATTTGTACCCAACTCGAAAGTGATTTGGCACTGGGTGAGCGTTATTTTTAAACACAGAGCTCTCACCGCCAAGTAACATTTTAAATGTTCTCCAGGTGTCATGTAAAACCTACAGAAATAAATAAAAACAATCAATTGCCAATTTAGGGCCTTTTTTTTTTTTGATAAGAATGACTCCTTAATAGGAGGTCTTATCTGTGATTCATTATAAATTTTGAAACTAGGTAATGATTAGTGAAAAATTGCTTCTATTCAACCAACTGATTTCTTTGTTAAAATAAAAGGTGCATCTAAAGGAATTTTCAAATATAAAAATGGAAAAACAGAGAAAGAACAAAATTTTGGATCTATCTTTTGGTTTCTTCCATTCTTAACATTGTCTTTATTCATGACTTCTGTTGTCTCCAAAGAGCCAAATTCATTTTCAGAGAATACTGAGTGCTGTCCATTGGAGCAAGGAAGACCCAGGTTTGAATCCCACCTTGGACACTTACTAGCTTTGTAACCTTGTACAAACTACTTAACTTCTCTCGGAGCCTCAGTTTTTTTTTTTTTTTATCATCTGTAAAATGTGGAAGAAGTTGGACTATAATGGTCTCTAAGGTCCCTTCCAGCTCCAGATTTATGATCCTATACTCTCATCTATCCTCGTAGGAGGTAGGATCCAATGGTAAATTTAGAACGGTATGACTGCCTTGAATCAAAGAGTCTATTTGCTGAATATGCTATAAGTTAGGGTATCAATGAGAAGTTGGTTTCCCCCATTCTATTTCACCACTTATAAAAACAGAAGCTTGAGAAACAATAGGTCCTGGTGGTTAGAACAAAACTGCAAACACTGAAAAAAACTGGAGTTCATGGAAAGAAAGATGTCCAAGATGGCAGATACCCACATGAGGATGAGGATGTTTGCCCTGGAGATGAATAGATTTAGGCGGGGGAGCATGAATATCATCTTCAGATATTTGGAACACTACATACACCAGAGAGATTGTGCTTATTTTACTTGACTCCAGAAGCTAAACAAGGATCATTAAGTGGAAAATGCCAATATTCATATAAAGAAAAAGTTCCCAAGGATGAAGAGCTGTTCAAACATGGAATGGAAAAACCTCATGTGGCAGTGAGTTCCCCAGTGCCAGAGGAAGCAGGTGAGATTTGTTGTCTCAGGATGGATTAGATTAAGTGGTTTCTGAGGCTTCTTCTAGTCTAAATTCTATAGGATTGAGAACTGCAAGAAACCTATGGGTGATCCAGTCCAACTCTATTTTAACAAATAAGAGAACTGAGGCATTGAGAGGTTAAATATCTTTCCTGAGGTCACAGAGAAAGTTAGTGGCAGAGTGCTTCCTATACTACACCCCTAGGTAATGCACTACAAAGGGTAGGGAGGCCATTTGTGAAGTGTTTAACATGAAAGAATAACCTCAAGGGACACACCTGGACAGTTGAATGGATTGGAAGAGGAATGGAAATCGAATTGTGATAGATCCTATGCATATCCCAAAGTAGTGGAGAATGCAGAGGGACCACAGTGCAGCTGAAGAAGCAGTGTAGTATTACTTAAGAGGGAAGGCTGTGCCGACAGAGCTATCTGGGCAAGCCACTTCTCTCTGCACACTTCATCCGTAAAATGAGGGGCTCAGCGAAGTCCTTTCCCAAACTGAGATTCCATGGTTTTATTTCGAATTGTACCCCTTTAAAATTTTGTACTCACTGCTAAATGATTGGGTAGTTTAAGGAATTTATCAAATGAGTGTTTTAAAAAGTGAATTAAAAATCCATAAGGAAAACTTTCCAGGTAGAATACAGCAGGTAGAGCTTGGCAGGAATATATCTCTGAATGCTGGGATTTTCAGGTTCTGCTTAAATGTTCGTATATAATAAAATGTAGTTAACTGCTTTAGTTTCCTCTTCCTACCACCTACTCCAATTAAATCTCATCTCAGACACCCTCTATTGAGGTGGATTATTTTTTAAAGGATTATTCGTAATGACACTTTCAATAGTCGTTATTAGGGGATAAGGAGTACTTAACAGAAGCATATAAATAAATACTAAGTAAAACTCTCCAAAGCAAAGTAATCTCCGATTCTTACTTTGCATAATGATGATAGATCTTTTACTAAAGTTCTTCACTGGTACCTCACTGTGGAACAGAAACGACACTGGATTTTCAAAGGCTAAAATAATAAACAGAGCACAGATCCTGACTGGTCCTTGGCCAAGCTGGAAAGGCTTCAAGTATAGGCCCAGTGACAAACTAGATAGAAGTCTTATCGGAAGACCAGCTCAGCTGCATTTGGAGGTTGGTTCATTGTTAGAAGGCTGGTCTTCGGATGATGTATTATTTCAGACTCAGCAACTCAGAAAGAACCAGCCTTTAAAATGCAGAGGACTATGACCTGTCTCTCTCTGGAGTAAATACCTATGCTGATGAAATCATAGATCCTATGACTGTAATTATTATTAATGACAACAAAAGTGCTACCTTCCCCCTACTCAACACACTGTAAGCTCTTTAAAAATTTAGCACTTAAATTGTAAAATTCCTTAAAAAATCTCTTCAACCCTGGCCACCTAAGAGTTGTTTAATTAATGTTTGCTGAATGGATTCAATGCTCTTCATTAATTTCAATTTCTTTTTTTTCATCTAGTCCTGTGATTTCCTCGATAGACTAGCAATCCATCCCAACTTCTAGCCTTTGAGAGTTGGCTATGACACTGAGAATACAGGCACTCACAGAACACGGGCCATGCGTGGTGACCTATCCTACCCACACTCTATGCACACCTATGTTGAAAGGTTAAGTGACTTGCCTGTAGTTATGTATCTATTAAGTTTTGTAAACAAGCCTAGACTGAAGGCCTCTCTGACTCCACTGCTGGCTTTCTATTCTTTAAGCCAAGGTGTCTTTCATTTCATTTTTATAATTACCTGAGTTAGATAAGGCTTTAGGTAAAGTCTCTCCTTCCCATGCACCCCCACCCTCCAATCCTACTACACACATTTTTACAATAAGGGAACAGATACCACAAAAGGTTAACTAACTTATTTCTAATAATAGACTCAGATAACTTGCTTCACATAACAGATCTCTCACAGAACTTTTCTTGAACCCCATCCTATGCCCTCATCACATTCTATTTTACATCCTAGTAATTTGTCTTTGTCATATGTTCCATACTTTAAGGGAGGTGACAATGGTTTATGTATCTTTTTAATTCATTTTTTCTTGGTACCCAGCTGGGGCCTTAAATTTGCTTAGTAGAGTGAAGTGAACCGAGTTTAAGTGAAAAGTGATGCTAGATCTGAAACTCAGGGGTCCTCCATACTCTGAACCAGCCCCATTATAGTACACCGCGTTTGGAATTCATGTCTTCCCTGTGTTTGGAATTAACTTCCTAGTTTAAAAAAATAAGTGCTCAACTCCTTTGTATAGGGCAGAGCACTAGTGATACTTGTTACTTAATAAACTTGATATTTGTTTTTCCTAAGAAAAAGACACTTTAGAAACTCGCATAAATGCACTAAACTCACCTACCACTTTGGGTGAAGGGGATTTTGTTTTTGGATGAGATCTGTGATTTTATCAACGAAAGGAACTGCCAGCCGTGCATTTGAGTGTTTCTGAAATTTAAAGTCTTACAGAGTTGTCTGGAGGCACTCAGAAGCTAAATGACTTAATTAAGGTCATGCAGCCTATGTGCAGAGGCAGGATGTGAACCCAAGTTCTTCCTGATACCAAGGTGAGATTGTTAACCATGCTGTACCATCTCTAGCCTTAGGGGCTATTTAAAAAAAATACATCCCCATGCATCATTGTGAGGGAGGGGATGCCAAACTTCAAAACTTGGTTTTTATTCTTACTTGGTATGGTAAAAAAAAGTTATTTGGAGTCAAAAGCCTGGAGCCTGAGTTCTAGATCTCTAGAACGAGCTAACTGTGTGACCCTGGGCAAGTCATTCCTCTGATCCCTGGACCTCACCTGTAAAATGATGGCGTCAGGCTAGATGGCTTCTGAGGTCCCTTCTGGCTCCAAATCCTATGCTATTTCTGTTCATTCTCGGGGAGGAAAGGTTTCATTTCATCAAAGATGACACAGACTTTTACAAACTGGTTATTTTTTATTTTTCACCTCTGATGAGGTAGTGCAGTGGATCAATTAATGGACTTAGAGTTAAAAGGACCTGAGCTCAAATCTAGCCTCAGATACCTACTGGCTATGTGACCTTGGTCAAGTCACTTATCCTTTGCCTCAGTTTCCTCAGCTGTAAAATGGTTACCCCCATTTTATAGCACCTACCTCCCAGGGTCACTGTGAGACAAAATGAGATCATAAAGTATAAAGCGCTTTGCATCCCTTAAAGCACTATATAAATGGTAGATATTATATTATTATCATTGATACTATTATCATGATTAGTCCTCTTTAGAGCTTCCCTCATTATCGACATAGGCATGAACACTGGCTCTGCTAGTACAATCCTGGGAAAGTCACAGGATACCAGACTTAGCCTCAGAGGCCGTCTCATCTATCCTTTCATTTTACAGGTGAGGAAACAGGACCACATAGAAGTTAAATGATTAGTCCAAGGTTACTGCAAAGGGAATATCAGAAGCAGAATTTGAATTCAAGCACTCTGCCTCTAAAGCAGGTGGTCTTTCCACTGTAGAGTACTGTCTCCCCTCAATTAAGTCAGAACTGAAGAGACTTTTTTTTTTTTTTTGCAGGGGGGAAGGCAGGGCAATTGGGATTACGTGACTTGCCCAAGGTCACACAGCTAGTAAATGTGTCACGTGTCTGAGGCTGGATTTGCACTCAGGGACTCCTGACTCCAGGGCCGGTTCTCTACTCACTGCACCACCTAGCTGCCCCTGAAGAGACTTTTGAGGCCTCAGTTTGCTTATCAGTGAAATGAAGGGGTCCTGATCCTTTTTTGTGTCATGGAATGCTTTAGCAGTCTGGTAAAGTCTATGGAGCCCTTCTCAGAATAAAAACCATACAGAGAATTACAAAGGAAAGTGATATTAAAATATTGTTATCAAAATGTTTTTAAAAAAACAAGTTCACGCACCCCAGATTAGGAACTCTGGATTATATGATTTTTAAAATCTTTTCTAGCTCTGAACTTTGGGATCCCCAGAAAGTCCCACTCTCCATGGCTAGGCCTCCATTTGGCACTCATCACTTTGGTGGTTGTTCTTGTAGGTACAGAGTTTAAATAGATTAGGTCACCTGTTTCAACTATACTAGTTTAAACCATTAGTTATGGCCTATTTGAACTATCACTAGCTCGAAAGGAAGCAGCTCAAATTCCTGAGTAAAAGGACCATCTATCTACATAGCACTGAATCAGTTTCTTCATCTATAAGACGTGAGAATTGGACAAGATGATCTCAAAAGTTACTTCTAACTCTAAAATTCTGTGAACTTTTGTGCATATTTTGCATCTCCAAGCTAAGAAATTTTTTTAAAAAAATCATCATACCATCACAGGATCAGAGTCAGAAGGGACCTTAACAGTTATTTTACAAATGAGGAAATTGAGGCCCAAAGAAGTGAATATTTCCTGCTCCCACAGGTAGCAAGAAAGCTTGGACTTCAAACCTGAGTCTTCTGACTAAATCTAGAAGTCTTTCCACTAAGCCATTTGCCCTTTATCAACTGAAAGTTTAAAAGAGACTCCCTTAATCTTGCTCTTTGGCAATAAATGGACTGACTTGGCAGTCTTTAAATACACCTGTGTTATACAGAAGGTAGGGACTCACAGGCACCATGATTTTGGCCACTGGTGGCTATTCAGGAGGTTGGTAGCAATGGTGTGAAATGAAATCTCCTTACCATAGGATCCTAAGGGGACGAGAATTGACTATAAATTATTCATTTTGCCACACGGCAATGGAGCAATCCCCTGGTGCCTGTGTTTGAACAATAACAGGGCATCTGGCGGAAATGGGAAAAAGTCAGTCCAAAGAACTCAGCATTTGGAAGCATTCAGGTGATTGGCGGACTTTCACTCTTCAGCCAAATGTGTGACTTTCTGTTGATCTATCCACTAAAGGCATAGGATGTTTGTCCTGGTTTGTAGTGTGAGAATGGGCTCAAGAAACTGGTGGAAATTTTGCTGGCTGCTCTGTTTTTGGTAAATCTTGTAAGATCATAATAAAATAAAGAATCAACATTTACTCCTCTGACCTAAGTATCCAAAGCTCCTTTAAAGGGGCAGCTAGGTGGCACTATAGTGCACAGAGTGCCAGGCCTGGGGACAGGAAGACTGAGCTTCCTGAGTTCAAATCTAGCCTCAGACACTCAATAGCTGTGTGACCCCGGGCAAGTCACTTAACCCTGTTTGCCTCAGTTTCCTCATCTATAAAATGAGCTGGAAAAGGAAACGGAAAATTACCCCAGAGGGGGTCTTGAAGAGTTGGACACAACTTGAAATGACCAATAATGACAAAGCTCCTTTAAGGGCAGTCTTTCTTTCTGCTTGTGTCTGTATTCCCAGGCCTTAGCACAGTGCCTGGCAGAGTAAGTACTTAATTAATGCGTGTTGACTGACTAACCAAAGAAGTTTGAGGTTGTTTTGTTTTGTGGGGGTGGTTTTTGTAACCAAAATGCCAGTTTGCTGTCCTCCTGAATGATGCCAGACACATTTTTAAATTAAGAGAGGAGATGAAGCAGGGTAGATTAAGAAAGAAAAAAAACCACCCAAACAGGGTAGTGGTTTCTCAAAAAAAATGCTGTTAGGAGCTTCTGTTGTTCTAATGGATTTCATATGGAGCAGGAGGCGATTTGATCAAGGTTTAATTTTATGAATCAAACACTAAATAGTTTATATCTGTATCTCTGCCTATGGCTCAGAGTTGTAAGTAGGACGAGATGACCAGGCTTTGCTCTAAAATTTAGAAAGCAATGGTAGCACTCGTACTCCTTCAGCAAGAAGAAACAACTTAACTTAGTACCTGGTTAGCAAGAATACTGAATTAAAGTAAGCAGCAATCAGATAGCAATATTCTTTCCTTAGGCAGCTAGGTCCTCCTGGTGCATCAACCTGTCCTATACCCACCCTAGGCATCAGCCTTATCTTTTCTACCCCCATGCGAACTTGTGTCCTGATGCTTGAAGTTTTGTTGTGAGGTCTCTCCATCTCAATTTGTCTTTAAAAGCTGAACTGAGGGGACCTCTCATGGTGTCTGCCCCAGGCACCACCACTATTGATAGTTAGGTCTCTGCTATGGCATTATGAATCAAAATATCATAATGACTTCTCAGAATTTACTAATTAGTATTAACTTTACCTTGGAGAAACAGAGGGCATCTCCTTGTCAGACTGTGGGCTCTTTAAGGGCAGAAACATTGGCTTATTTAGACATTATGTCTCCCCTGGTGTCTAGCACAGAACTTAATGTTTTTTTATCTCTTCTGTCTCTGTCTCTCTGTCTCTCTCTCTCCCCCTCCTCCCCTCTCCCTCCGTCTCTCTCTTTTTCTCTCTGTCTCTCTTTCTCCCTCCCTCCCTCTTGATTTCTCTCTCTCCTGCCCTCCCTTCCTCTCTCCCTCCCTATCTATATCTCCAAATTGTTTCCACTTTCTTCTTTTAAGTGCAATAATGACTCATTTCATTCCTTCATTCAACTGGGAGATAAGATATTTATCCTGTGGCTTCTAAATTAGTCATTTAAGGAAGAGATTAAAAAAAAACACCCAACGTACCATTTCTCTCACTGCTTATAAGACAAGGAACAAAATGGAATAATGTAGAATCAAAGAATATTTTTGATTTGGAAGGGGTCTTAGATTCTTTACAACAAGGAAAACTAAGGCTCAGAGAAAGTAAAGAATTTTGCTCAACTTCTCATAGCTTAAGAAATTGTAGCCCATTCCCTATGACTAATAATGATGATGAGCATGATAATGACATTTATATAGTGCCTACTATCTGCCAGGCTATCAATCTGTCTATCTTTCTATTTCTTATTTATATATTATAGATATTATATTTATATTTATGATGCTATATGGGATAGAACAGCCCCACAGATTTTCTCCCAAATGTTCTCTGGGTTACCACAAACTTTCAAAAAAGCAAATATTCCAGTCTATTTCTGTAATTTCAGGGACCCATGGGCTTTTGCAGGGAGGCAGACTAGTCCTTGATGTGAAAAGCAAAGCCCTTTATTGCGGTATATTTCAATTAACAATAAGGGAAAGCAGAAGACCTAATTGGGGGCAAGGAGTAGGGGTGGGGCAGGACAGCAGAAAGGATCCAAAATAAATGATACATCAAAGTCTCAGCCACTAGAGAGAAAAGGATACAACCTGAGAGTCAGTGGCCCTCCAAGAGGGAAATCACTGGCAGGAGGAGAAAGGGGGTTGAAGAGATTATGAAAGGCTGCCCTCTGGACTTGGCATATTTAGGTGTAGCCTGGCTTTAGTCATTCCTTCTAGTTCACCTTCCATTCTCAGCAAAGTAGACAAGGGCCAGGACCAGAGGTTTGTTTTTTGTTTTTTTAACAGGGAGGGGATGGAGTCTTACTCAGGTGCATCTGATTGGTTTCCTGTTTCTGAGGTGACAAGCAGAGAGATGCCAGGGATTGGCTAGATGGCTCCTGACACAGAAGTTTCCAACACAAAAGATCATAGCATGGAAAATCTCAGATCTGAAAGGTTCTAGAAAAGAGTGGAAGTACCAAGCAGGAAGAGGGGCTGTCTAAAGCAGAGGTAGTTTACTCTTGGCACAAGAGCTACTCAGAGAGGCTTCACCCAAATAAGATGATTTCCTGACTACCATAGCTACTGGCCAATTTGGAGCTCCCAAAGTGAAAATGGGGCAAGAGCACACTGTTTTCTCTGATTCTGCAGGTCGATGTAAACATTGCTCTCTTGAGGAGAGGGACATAAAAATGACATAGGGACTGATCAAAGGGAAAAATAACCACTAGACATGCTCATAACAGTATTGATCAGAGCTTCTCCAGGCAACTGAGGAACAGGAGAATGCAGAGAATCCAACCATCTGTCCCGTGATATCTTTGTATGTAGGGTGAGAGGTACCCAACTGTATCTCATCTATTTGATGGAAACTTGGTTTCTGGAATGATTTTCTCTCTCTATGAGTTTGGCTGTCACATGGCTATTCCCCAACCCCAAACTCCCTGCTCGGACTTCTGCCTCCATACTGCCTTTGTGGAAAAACACTGGAATCTCTTCCAGGATCTAAGCTCATTTTTTTCCTGGTTGTTTTAGTGGAGGGGATACTTATCTGTGGTCTGTGAGCTCTTAAAAAATGATAATGCTATTTAAAAGTGTCATTGGATTCCTTTGTGATTCTGTGTGTTTTATTTTATGCATTTAAAACCTTTTTATTTTCTGAGAAGGAGTCCATAGACTTCACCATACTGCCATAGGGGTCCAGGACACAAAAATGTTAAGAATTCTGTTTTAGGGCATAAAGAGGGTCAATGTTGTGTAATGGAGAAAGAGCTGGCATTGAAACTAGGAAGATCTGAGTTCCAGACCCATTTCTAACATACTGGCTGTGTATCCCTGAACAAATGACTTAACTTTTAAGAGCTTCAGACAACTCTCTAAATACTTTAATTTGCAGAAAAGGTTCTGACCGGAGTTAGTAGATGGAGTTTCTGCATTTTTTGAAATTCCGCATATCAATGAAATCACATGCCTGGTCCTTATCCTTTCAGTGCATAATACAAAGTTGCTGCCAAAGCATGTCCAGTCCAAAATTTGGTCAAGAAAATCACACAGCCAAGATCCTTGAGCATAATGAAACCAATTAAATAAGATCTTTAATTAACTGGAATATTTTGGGGGCAAAGAGGCCAATTACAGAAAATTAGGGGATTTTGTTTAAAAAATGTGCAGATAAAGTCTTGGAAGTAGCATAGAATCCATAGCCTACAGCTCAGACATCTGTTAATATCTATAGGCCAGTACAATGAGAATTGAAAGTGAATGATGACCTGAGGCACTTCAAGGTTTTCAGTCACCAAAGAAAGATTCAGTTATGTACCCTATATTCTAAGCTCTAAGGCAAGACTGTGTTCTAATATAGTTAAGAAAGATTTTAACAGCAAAGAAAACAGGACTTCTACCTCACTTTCAGTTAACCAGAAATAACGAGTTTCCCAAGCATTCTGGTTATACGAAATTCTTTTTTTAAATTTAGCAGCTATTCTTTAAAAATCAGGGGAAATGATTTTGGGTTCCAAGGCTCTTCTCGCTTTCTCTCTGTGGTAAAAAAGATAGCTTCTGAGTCTATATTAAGCCTTTTATTTCAAGTTCATAAGAGGGGAAGTCTGGATGAACGAAGACAAAGGGCTCATGTAACACGAAGGAAAAATGCATTTGTTTTCAAGTATTCCAGCAGCAGGATAGATGTTAAGAATGCACCTTGTGCCCTGCAAATTTAATCCTGATTGCCCAAACTGATCACAATTTTCAGTGAAACAGAAAAAGAAATCACGTTCTAGTGGCAGTTTTAGGCTTTCATTAAGCAATGACAGCCTGTGTGTTCAAAGTTATGTCACGACTAACACTCTGACTCCAAAAACAGGTGAAGTAAATAGAATGTTTCCATTTAATAGAGATATTCTACCCAGATATTCTGCAAATAGGTGGGAATGGGGCTGTTCTCTTTCAGAAAGAAGATACTGATTCTCAGCATCGCCAATTTTGTTGATTTTCAGAAAATCACTACATGGCTAGAAAAACGTAAATCATGGAGAGCTCACCAAGAAGGCAACCCAGGAAAAGTGACTGAGCTTCATTGAAAAAACCGCAGTAGATATTTAAAAATAATTAGAGGACACCTACACTCTCAGTTCCTATCAGGGACAACGTTTATCGGAGAACAGGAAGACTATGCCATCAGGCTGAGTAGTGTCTCAGACTTCAAGTCATAAAAGTCCAATCCCAGCACTTCCTACCAACTTTGAGCATGCCATTTAACCTGGCTCAGTCTTTCCTCCCTCATCGGTAAAATCGAAATAAAGCACTTCCCTTGAAGGGTGGCTGTCGAGTTCAAATAAGACAAGCTATTTTGCAAACCATAATCAGAACATAAATACCAGTTACTGTCATGACTCCATTCTTCTCATTTTCAATGGAGTTCAGAGAGAAGTGGTCCTACAATAAACTACCATCTTTGTCTCTTTCATAGGGAATGTTTGATAAGATACTATGCAGGTGGATAAAAGTACTGACCTTTGTAATTGAGACGCAAGCTCATCTCCTGCAGAATGACCAAAAGCATTATCATTACTGTTATTATTATTTTCAATATAGAGTGCAGGAAGCATCTTTCTGGATAAACTTTTCATCTAGATAAGAATCAAACTCCCCCCCTCCCCGCCCGATTGCGCAGAAGTCTTAACTAAACCAAGACCACAGATAAGACATGTGTAACAATAATAATTCTTTTCCACCAAATTATATCCTTCCTTCAAAATTCTGCTTCAGAATTCTGCCTTCTCTAGGGATACAATTCAATTCAATTCTCAATACAATTCAGTTCAATGAGTATTTATTTTCAGACATATCTGGCTTCAAATATTGAATTTTCAACGGCCATCAAAGTCTTAATTTTCAGTTTGATGCTCCTAATATCTAACTCCCTATGCAAAAGAGATACAGCTATTATTGGTAGTGCTTTGGCCTAACTACAAATGAATGATGGACTAAAATTAACCCTTATCTTTTTGTGACAAGACTTTGTCACTGTGGTTTATTGGGAATTTTCACCATTTCCTTTTCCATTTGCTTTTTGGTGTCAAAGTAGGTTTCTATGATTTGAGAAACAAATGGCATAGCATATCTTAGATACCCCTAAATCAAAAGCATGGAATCTCAGAGCTGGGATAGGAATTCAGAAGCTAGATGAGAGGCATCGAAGTAGTGCAGTAGGTAGAGTGCTAGCAATGGAACCAGGAACACAGGAGTTCAAATACAGCTTCAGACACTTCCTTGCTGAGTGAGCTTGGGCAAACTGCTTAGCCTCTGTCGATCTCAGTTTTCTTTTTTTCTTTTGGAGGCGGGGGAAGGCAGGGCAATTGGGGTTAAGTGACTTGCTCAAGGTCACACAGCTAGTAAGCGTGTCAGTGTCTCAGGCCACATTTGAACTCAGGTCCTCCTGACTCCAAGGCCCACTGCGCCACCGAGCTGCCTCCAATCTCAGTTCTCTTAATTGTAAAATGAGGATGCTAATAATGGCACCTACCTCTCAAGGCTGTTATGAGGATAAAATAAGACAGTATTTATAAAGAGCTTAGCACGGTGCCTGGTATATAGTAGGCATTTAATAAATGCTTATTTTCTTCCTTCTGTTTTATCTAATCCAGCCCACAACCTACCCTCTGTTTGAAAAATTCCCTTGGAGGGGCAACAATTATGTCATGGGGCAGCCCATCCCATTTTTGCCTAGGTCTAACTGCTAGAAAGTAATTCTTTACATCAAACCTAAATTTACCTGTTTGTACTGCTCCTAATTCTTCCCTGTAGGGTCAAGCAAAACAAGTCTATGTGACAGCCCTTCAAATACTTGATAACACTTATCCTGCGCTCCCTCTAAATCTTTTCTTCTGCAGGCAAGGGGCACAAGGTTAGAGAATGCTAGGCCTAGAGTCAGGAAGACGAGTTCGAATCACATTTGCTGGGCAAGCTATTTAACAACTCTGTCTGCCTCAGTTTCTTCCCCTGTAAAATGGAGTTAATAGTATCACCCATCCACCATGAGGAGCAAATGAGATGATATTTGTAAAATGCTTTGCAAACCTTAAAGCGCTATCTAATTCTTAATGCTATCTCTTAATGCTCCAGGTGTGGTCTGACTCCAGGATGGAGAACCTGTAGCCTTGGTTTGTTCTGTGAAGTTTGAGGTCAGTCAAAGGGCTGTACTTGAGAACCTAGAGGGCCACATGTCCCCTTTAGGCCGAAGGTTCCCCATCCCTGAACCAGGCAGAGGGCGATGAGACTATCACCTCTGGGGTCCTGGATGCTCTGCCCATCAATGCAGCCTAAGGTTGTACTGGCTTTCTTGGCTGACATACTGTTTCATACGGCGTTTCTTATCTACATAACTCTCCTATTTGGTCTTGTGGGGTGAGAACGACTATGAAATTTTGAATCATTTCTAGCAATTCGGTAAACACTTGAAGGTCTCTTTTCTCAAAGTGGATCATGTTCCAGTGTAACTGGTGGCTCTGTGATACCTTGTGTTACCATGGAGTATGTGTGAAGTATGTATGGAGTGAGGCTTCAGAGTACAAAGTGGCTGGAGCAGTGGGGCTGGAAGAAAGATACTGTTTCCATTCCTGATTCCAGCACTCAATAGTTTTGGGACCCCGGGCAAGGCACTTAACTGCTTTCTGTCTCAGTGTCCCCATCTGTCTAAACAGGGAGAATAAAAACAGGAACACTTACCTCATAATTATTGTGCAAGATAATATATTATGGGCTTTGTAAATCCTTAAAGCCCCTTTATAAATGTTAGTTATTATGATTATTATTTAGACTGGACCTATGATTTCATTTATATAGGGAACTCCCGATGAACAAACTCACTCTACTAGTGCAGATCAATGAACAGTTTTAGGTGATAGCCTTGGAACCGAGAAGCCAAGTTCTTTGATCCAGGTCACATATGTGTCAGAGTCCCAGCTTCCACCTATTCCAAGTCTGAGGCTCATCCCTACCTACTACACCACAGTGTCTATCATTATTATTCCTGATAGGCGGTGTGGCAGAATGGATGGAAGGTCAGTCATGGAATCAAGAAGATCTGGGTTTAAATGAGACTACCTACTTCAGCTCTCTTTGCCTTTGGCAACTTTCTAAGACTAAAAGCTATGGGTAAACTACTGAAATTGCTGACTTGCATCAGTTGGGGGAGTTGATGTATTAGGAGCTGCACAAACCGATGAAGCTGCAGACCCAGACAAAAAAAAAAGAAATTTGGGATAATAATCAAAATGAGGATGATGGGAGAGAAATGGCAAAAACTGATGTGAATCCATTGTTATTTTTTTTAAAAAAAATCAACTGCGGGTCTGATTCATGCTTTACTTTTTACTTCCCTGGGTTAAACTAAAGGGGAAATTGCCTTCAAAATCAAAGGGGATTCACCAAATGGCTCATTTCTTGAGAAGAGTGGCCCATAAGAGGAAAAACAAGACCCTGCTGGGTTCCTAAGTTAGTGAACTCAGTCAGTTTAAAATACAGTATCAGAGTCAAGACAAGGTGTTTCCATACCCTAGGCATGGCTTAAAGCTATGTCCCATTGATTTGGAAAAATCACACCCCTTGCATATGTGATGGCTTCAGACAAAATTAGTGAGACCAAAAAACAACACCCCACTCCCCAAAGTGATACTCGTGTTGTGGAGACGGGAATTTACTGCCATTAAAATTATGCATATTTACAAAAAAGTCATATTAAAAGTGTCTCTTGTATTTCAAGGTGTGTTGTGCCTTGGGCAGTTGCCTACCTTACCTATCCCTAGACATGGGGGAGTCACAGCCTCCAAGCCACCACCCCAACTCTTCATATGCCCTCAGGAACTCCAGAAGAATGTGGCATGTAGAAATTTCTTTGACTAAGGAGCCTGGTGATAAAAAACCTTAAAGTATTTCAAGATGAAACAGTAGTGAAAACAAGAACATACTCTTTCTTGATCATAAACATTTAATTATTTCCTTTACTTTCCCACCACCCCCCCCCTCCAAAGTTCATATATAGTGTGAATTTTTTTTTCCGGAAAAGTTTCCAAAGGATTTGGACTTCAACTCCTCCCCTCTCGCCCCAACCCATTTTCATTAAGTGTTCTCCACAACGGACCAGTATTTGGAAAAGTAACAGGAATATTCACAGTATCTACTCAATATAGACTGAGAAAAGAGTCATGTTCAACTTGGTGCACATGAGAAATATACAGATTATGTGATTTAGTTGAGAATAGAGATTGGCCAAGATCTGACCAACCAGGGGAAGACAAGATACTTTTAAAAATTTTCTACACTCTATCCCAACATCTTTGGCAACCTGTCTTTGTGTTGCTAGGAAGTAACTCCCAGGTGAGTAGCGTGAATTTTTTTCTCCCCATCTCTTCCCACCCTCCCCAATCCTGTGATAGTTTGTTTTCTAAATATTTGGTAAGGATCATAGATTTAGGATTGGAAGGTACCTTGTAGATAATCAAATCCAACCCTCTTTTATAGATGAAGAAAGTGAAGACGAGACAGATGAAGGTGACTCATCAAGTCTAACACCCTATATGCTGCACCATACCCCTATTACTCTGCTAAGTTATGGAGACACATGGTGGGCAAGCTATCTGAATCTCCTAGCTCTGCCTTGGTGTCTTAAAGTTCTCTTGCCCTGGCTGGCTGAGAATGTAGAGAATCAATGGAAATACACCACCTAAGAAATTGACAAATGACCTCACCTACAACAGGGAACACAGGCAGGGAATGTATGAATGAATAAAAACAAAGCCATTGATTAAAGATTTACTATGGACAAAAGGACACACCTACTTGGACTTCCTGGACTTAATACAGGTATGCCCACTTAACGAAACAAAACCAAACCTCTAAACATGTAAGTCCACTGTAATAGAACAGATGGTTTAGGGGGTTGTGAGGATAGGTGTCACAAAGGCATCACCTGCTTCATGTAAGAATCTCTTCATAGAATCATCTATTCAAGTGCATTTTCATGTTTGTTTACTGACTATTAAGTATTTGCTGGTATGTCAAGAATGGACAGAAAAAATTAATGCTAAACTGTTAGGTTTGAAGATTAATCAGAGTTACAGGTGTAAGTGGGAAAACAGGATTCAATTTACAAAATAAACAAACAAAAAGTCCTCTGATTTTCATTCAGCTTTGCTTGTAGATATCTTCTGAGTGAGGTGTAGTAACGCAAATAACTTAGTGATCAGACAGAATGATTCTATACTGTTTTGGCAGAAGGGGATGTAATGGAAAGACTTTGCAATTCTTTGCAATTCACTACAAGATCCAAAGGTAAATACTAGCTCTGCTAAACAGAAACTAAAGGAGGGAATCTCTTGGTAGATCTGATTTCACTGGCAATCATATGATGCGGTTCCAGTAAGGTCCTCCAATGCAAACACTCCCATACTCAGCCTCTCCTTAGGCAGGATGGCTACTTGTCACATATGCAGCCTAAGGCTTTCCTTTTTTGGGTATGGACTAGAGCAGATGGCTGATGAGGCCAAATTCTATGATTCCATTGACTCTGCTGACCTAGGGAAGAACCTAGGGTGATTAGAGAGTTGGTGTGTGATAGTGGAAAAACAATGGACTTGGGAGTAAGAAGACCTTGGTTAAAGTCCTGGCTTTAATACTAGCTGTGTAATCGTGGGGAAGCCACTTGACATTCTGAGCCTCAGTTTCCCCATCTTTAAAATAGGGATAACAATACTTGAACTAGTAGTCAGGGTTGCAGTCTCTATATACTTCAAGTACTACAGAAATGTGAGCTACGGTTATTATTAAAAGTAGCACTTGATAATACACTGGTGACAAGCAGGCAATACTCATACAGCTTTTAAAATGGCATCAATCTCAGACAATTGCCATTCATCCCTACAAACTGGCTTTAAAAGCTGTCTTTCATTTAGCACTTACCTCTTTCCTAAGACAATGCAATTGGCCATATCAACCCCGCCTTGGTGGCAAAATCTGAAACAGGAGGCTTAAACGATTGTTTTCATGGAAGGATATAGCTCCTCTATTTCCAAGGGAGATGGGATCACTGGGTTATTCCACTTGATCTGTTTCCACAGGTGCTTCCAATATAGCAACTTCCCTCCCCAAGTCAGTTAGAAGACGGTGTTCCTTGGGATTACCATAGGTCTCTCTGGCTCCCTGCTTCCTGCTGACAGCTTTAGAATGTATGGGTAAAGTACAGACTCACAGAATTACAGAGTTTAAGTGAGGCTAATTCCCACCCAAAGCATGCATCCTATCCGCAATACCACCAATCCAGCTTCTGCTCTGAAGGCAACCTGTGACAGGAAACTGCTCCTACCAGCATGTCTGTTCTGTTTTTGGACAGCTCTAATTGTTAACTTCTCTCTTATACTGAGAGAAAATCTGCCTCTCATGGGTCCTTAGCTCTGCTCCCTAGGGTTAAGCAGCATCCCTCTTCATATGAAATAATTGGTTAGGTCACCTCACTAAAGTCACAAAGTTTGGTTTCTTCATGTTGTACATTGACACATTGTCTTTTGTGGGAATGGGGATAGTTTTGGAATTCCCTCCCCCCACCAAGGGTGCTTAAAGCCCACTTATTAGTTAATTTCCAACATTTTCTAGTGTCCACTTTAATATCAGAGATGCTGTTTATCAAGTGAGATAATATATGTAAAGTGCTTTGCCAACCCCAAAACACTAGCTAAATGTTGCCTGTTGTTATTATCAATTAGATGTTCGTGTGGAAATGAAAATGACTGAGTTTCTGGGATTTGAGGGAAGAGTGGGTTAGGTGGGAGAGTGGAGGGTAATTCTTCAACAGGAGAGGTCTCATGAAATACTTAGCGCTAACCAATTTCAGACTCTATCAGTGCTAAGATGGATTATTTCAGTGCTACATACCTATGCTAGACATTTAAAACTCATGGAATCACTGATTATGATTAATTTTAAGTGCTTAACTATGCAGGGCCAGAAGAGTAAGTCTAAAACAATGATACTGATCTGAGCTAGTTTGGAATTGAGATGATAAAATCAGATCCCATTGGCTTTTGGCAACCATGTCTTTACCATCACAGATCTTTTATGCTTTAATTTAGGAGAAACTGATGTATTTGGGTACCAACGCCATATATTTCCTTCATCCCTATGAACTTAGAAAGGAGAGAATTTGTCCAATGCTACCCAAGGGGTCACATAGACCATGCTTGACTAAGGACAGTTTCTGCTATATCTGCTTGTGGAAAGTAACTAATATGTTGGGTGAAAAATCACATTTGCTTTATGACAGCCGGTGATTTCTTCTTCTTTTTTTTTTCAGATTTTCTCTCTTTAATAAGGGAGCAAAAAGTTTGGATTCTCCTTACCCTTTCCCCAGATGCTATTCACTAGGGAAGGCCTGAATTGTGAAAAGTAGAGACACCAGGGTTGTATGGCTTTGTTGCTAATATTCTGCCCACCCTGGTATTTGGGTTTGGTTAAGAAGAGTGGATTTCTTGCTTTTCTTAGTGCTGGATGGGACTGTCCAGGGAGTTGAGGTATCACACCCTTGCCTCGCTCATTACTATAGCAATTTAGGGTTTGCAGAGCACTACCCACCCACTAGCCTTTCGAGTCAGGTAGCAAAATTTTTCTTATCACCACTTTATAGGTGAGGAAACTGAAGTACACAGAGGTTGTGACTTGCCCACGGTCATATAACTGGAAAGTATTGGAACTTGGACTCAGAACTAGACCATCTATCACTGAATCCAATGATCTTTTCATTCCGCTGCTTTGCCTCTCTCATCAGATTTCAAAAGTCTCACAGCATCCGTATCTCCCTTTTATTTCCCATGATCCTTCCCTGATTCATCTCCTTCACTAATAATGTGGCTAGGCCTTTTTCAACTCATCTCTGTCTGCAGGGCAGGGTTCAGGTGGGGTGTGTGAGTAGAGTGGGGATTTTCTCTTTCTCTTTCTTCCCTCAAGTACAAAGGTGACTTCTTCATACATTCATTCATTCCTTCATCTGAGAGTCAGAGATACATATTCTTCAGTTTCTGAATCATTCATTTTAAGGAGAGGATAAAATAAATCTCTAATACACCCCCTCTCTCTTAGGTGAAATGATACTATCGGAATAATTTAGAATCATGGGATAGTAGAAGTAGAAAGGAATTTAGGGACCTTCTACTCCACCCTCCTCATTTCATAGACGACAGAGACTGAGGCTCAGTGAGATGGGGAAACTGAGACGGAGGTGAAGTGTCTTGTCCAAGGTCATATAGTTGGCTAATGACAAGTACAGTGTTCTTTACCCATGCAGCACCCTTTTCTGTATTTCCAATGAGAAATATAGCTTCCTGTGGCCACCATCAAAATCTCACATTCACTCAATGACACCAGCTAGTGGAGGGAACTGCCAGGCTGTGGGGCACAGAGGACTTTCCCCACTGGTTTGTAATCAGGCTGCCTTTTTCATGCCAGTTAGAAACTTTATGTGACTAGCTTTGGAGCACTTTGATCAACAATGTTTTTTGGTTTTTTTTTCCCCAGACAGGCTGGGTGGAGATTGTGGGTGGTGATCCCAGTGGGGACCTTCTACGGCCTTTGTTTTCCATGGTCCTTTAGGGTCAATGCACAAAGTTAGGATTTAAATTAGAGAGGATATCGCGGCAACAATAACTGGACTTTTTGTTTGTTTGTTTGTTTGGTTGCTATGCCCTGCCACAAGATCTCTTTGGAGATTAGCACCTGCCCTCTGCCCAGAGGTCCCCTTTCTGATGTGGGGTAATTCTAACTGGCCCTCCTTTCCAACCTGCCCCCAGCCCAAACCTGTTACCCATCCTTTTTGCTCACATATACTCTGAAAGGCTCTCGTTGTATACCGTGTAAGGTTCTTGCCCAGCCACGGTCCATCTGTTTCACCCAGCAACAAATATGGCATTTTCGGAGCTCCCTGGGAGCGGCGGCTCTATTGTGACTTAATTAGGAGGAACCCCAGTTTGTGGTAGGTGAGAAATCACACTTTGCTGCCTGCAACTCTTTGACCAAGACAACCCAGAGGGCTCTACCCCTTTTCAATTTTAATAGCATTGCAGCAAGGGACACAGAAACGTGTACACACTCACACAGACAGATACACACAAACACATTCACACACACAGACACACACACACTCACACACACACACACAGGAAGAGCAAATCACAAAATCAACTCACAGGATCTCCAAATCGCGCAGGGCTCTGAAGGCTCCATCTTCGATACAGCTGATTTGGTTGTTGTCCAGTTGCCTGCAGAAAATGAAGGGGAGAGCATGAAGGCTGGGTAGGGAAGAACTGGGGGCCGCCTTGAAGCCCAGGGGGCCCGGCGTCCCCTGGCCACCGGTGTGTCCCTCTACCCCTTTGCAGTCGTGCTCGGCACCAGAGAGGAGGTTTGCTCACTGCCTGCCACGCTGCTCTGTCTCTCCTCACTGACTGTCTGAAAGAACTGCACAGACGAGCACACCAAAGGCTGTCAGGTCTCAGTAAATATTAATTGCGCATTTTTTTTTTTAAGGCAGAAGGGAGTAATTTCATTACATTAGGGCATCCAATCCATTACGAGCTCTTACTGTCATGTCACTGAAACAATTTCATTAAGCTAAAGGCCTGTAAATCATTGGAGGTCACTGCTCTGCCCTCTGCGACCTCCCAGAATGCCTCTTTTCTCTCGCTCTCTCTCCCTCTCTCTCTTTTCCCTTTTACTGGAAGTTGCAGTCCTCTGTCCTGACACAGTGCTAAATCTCAGGGCTTTATCTGCCCAAGAGCTGCAAGGGTGCATGGGGAATATACCAATTCCAAATTAGACTCAACTAATCTAATTTTATAGTCTTTTTATTATTCTAAGCACCAAATGTCTGTGGTGGTTCGATGCCTTTCTGCATTGTTACTGGTCCCATCTGGTAGGTCATTCTATTGAAACATTTCTGACTAAATACAGATTCCCACAAACTGCACCAACCATCATCAGCATTAAAGAAATCCATTGATAGAAGCACTGGGGGGAAGGGGGGGAAGAGGAAGCATTATAGTTACTGCCTTAAAGAAAGATGGACCACTTCATTTTAAATTGGGAAGGATTAAATGCACCTATTTGGTACCTCCTTTCTTCCCCTTCCACCCTCCATCCCTGCTATCCAGTGAGTGTTTTACTTATGTCTTAGAAATAGATGTTTTCATTAGTTACACATTTTCAGCGTGAATTGAAGAGTCTAGAATTTTAGTTGGAGTCAGATATTTGGGGAATCTTTCAGCAAATAACATTTAAGAACAAAATACATGTAGAGCCTTCCTAATGTGTATCTGTGTATGTATATAGACATATATAGTATGTATGCCTGGGAATTAAAAATATATATACATATATAACCAATATGATCTCAGAAGGAAAAAAAATATGCTAAATTTGCAATTGACAGATTTTCTCTTTAACTTTACACTGGTGAATCTTATAACAATCTTCCCAGTAACTGACTATAAGAAGCACAACAATACTAGAAAACTTAAAGATAAATCTTTTTTTTAATATCAGGAAAAATGTCTCTCCACCCAGGGAGTTTCTGTCACACAGATTATGATTTGTATGGTGTATTACACTTTACAGAGACGATCTGATCTTCCTTAAAGAAAAGGGTAAAGATACATTAGATGATCTTCAGGAAATCTACCCAAATTTCTTAAAAGAATGACGCTGTGGCAGTGAAAATGTTGTTGGACAACACATAAAGTAAGTGTAGGTGTGTGTATCTATGCACATGTGAAAAACACACTCAGTTACATACCCAATAGAGATGGAGTATTAAAAGATTCTGCCGTGGGCTTGTGAGAAATTTGATTATTTTAGTAAAAGCTCAAACAAGATTTAAGCAGCTTAATTTTTTTTAACAAAACAGGAAGTTAGCATCTCAATAGGTAAAAGTACTCTTTAAGTTTGTGGGTTCCATGTATGGTGATGACTTCAAGCTGTTTATGGGATTTTATCCCCATAGGATTCTTTGGGCCATGCCTATATCGCCTTCCTTGAAGCGGTTTTTCATACTAGCACAATACATCCTATGGCTATTCTGTTAGTGTTGGGGTTTCCCCATTCCCTTCTAATGTCCCATGTAAGCGAATTAGTATGATCTTCCAGATTTATCAACATTTCCAGGGTTTATGTCTTAACACTAGTTAATGCTAGAGTCGCCATTCCTCTCCCATGTCCCATATAAGCAACTTAATATGATCTCCATTCTTTCAGATTTATCAATATTTGAAGGACTTAAGAATTAACACTACTCCAATCCCCTCACTCCCCAACTACCCCGCCCCCAAGCCTGAGACAAGGCCACTAAACCTTAACCAAGAAGAAATACAACGCAATTGACTTACAACTCCAAGAAATGTTCATGGAACCTGCTGAATTAGGCAAAATCCCAGTCCTACCTAAGCAGCATGACATTTAAGTGATCAGACTGGACTCTAGGACAGTGGCCAGAGATCGGTAAGCTCTTGGTCCTCAATTTCTGCTGAAATTGCTCTTTGGGTTTGTGTTGGTTGTATGTTATTGATTGGCTGTATTTCCAGACCATTTTAGTTGGCTTTCCAAGGATGTCAGGTAAAAAAGCAGGGAACTTTTAATGGGAAGCATTTAACATTATATTGCCAGAATTCAGAGGAAAACAAAGAATAAAAGAAAAATGGCAATGGGGAAGCAGGTGTTAAAGGAGAAAACACTTGCTAGAGGAAAGAAGAGACGATGCCAGCCTACCTAGATCCTGCTATACCTCCCATGGTATTTGACATCCTTATAGGGTGCCGTGCATCCTAGAAGCAGCATTTATTACAAATAGAGTCTGGCCACCTTAAGGCAAATAGGAATGTCTAATATATCATGTCAATTATGTGATGTTTTAAAACTTTCACTTGACAGTCCCTGTTGACAGGTAGTTGTTTAACCCTAAGTAAAGGGAACTAGGGTTTGACATAGGAATATAATTGTCTGTGTCTGCTTTATGTAGTAACTATTTAAAAACATATGTGAAAACTATCAGAATTTGAAATAAGGATATTTGAATGGGTTCCATTTTCATTCTTCTCTTGTGAGGATGTAGCCCTGTTTATTTTTAACTGGCATGGTTATCTGTTCACTATAACAATACTCGGTATGCTAAGCCCAAGAGGCAGAGTTTACAGTGACTACTATATGTGCTGGTCAAAAAGCCACATTTAAGTCACGCTATCTATTATACCAGTCTCTAGTTAGATCTATGAGAAGCCACAAACGAACCCAAATGAAAGTGAAAATTTTTAGCCAATCATTGAGACCAATTTGTCTACGTAGTGCCAAACATAAAGCCAGATTTTTCCATTTTCCACAATTTTTCAGTCAAAGAACACTTTTGGTAATTAGTTTAGTAGATGAGATGGTCACAACAGTGAAAACAAAGTAAAATATTTGCTTCAAAAATGTCACCAGAATAACTTTTTTTTAAATCTATAGAAATTAGAGGCATAAAAAATATTTCACATTCAATAAAAAATAATAAAAATATTATTTTAGGCCATGGGCATCATCACAAACACAAAACTGACGCTTTTCCAACTATACCAGAGCAGGATACCTGGACATAAATTATTATATCTTGTCATTAGGATATACAAATATATGAAACTTTGGGAGCCAGTGTGACAGCATCTGTCTTGGAGGTCTGTTTCTGTGGGATGACTTAACTTGAACCTGCTGATAAATGTTACAAGTTCCCATGTCAAAGGTCTATTTCACGCCTTTGAAAGAATTTGTTCTAAGACACTCTTTTAAAGCAAACAAAAAGACCCACACCTCTCAGTTAAATACAGATTTCATTCCAGAGACTCCGCAGCCCATTGGAGGTCCCATTCCTGGGACGCTTAAAGGTTTTTGTTTCTATTTTCCCTTGGGTCATAAGAAGCCAGTTTTCCAGTGCTAATGAAATATACTCCCAAATACCTGTACGAAATAAAGACCTCTGGAAGTATCAAAGCAAGGACTTAGAAAATGTCAGACCTGGATTCAGGTTTGACAATTCGATAACTTGTGGAGGGACAGATCCAAAGCACACCCCTTTTAGTCCTAGAGAGGAAGCCCCATGGGCTTTGGGAAGGAGGTTTGAAAAGGAAAATCTGATTGTTTATGGACTGAGGAAGAGGAATGCTGGAGATTAAATATGAAGCATCCTCAGTTGAGGCTAAAACAACACTGCCCATAGTTTCCTCCAGTGTGGTAAAGAGCACTGGATTTCAACTTCACGCATTTGCTCTGTACTCTTCTGCCAAGGTGAGTGGGGCAGTCCTGGAATTTGTCTGATTAAATTACCTGCTTTGATTTCCTTGGTTGCTCCTGGGATCACAGATTTCTGCAGCTGGAATTCACTATTAAGAAGCGAAAAAGGTAGCAGACAAACTCAGAGACAAGAATAGCTTTCCGGCTGCTATGATGCTCTGGGAAAGCACCAAAGTCGATCGGGCAAATGTCCGAAAGCTGATGTAAGAATGTAAAATTACTCTCTCAAAACAGCCAACAGATGGAATTTTTGTAAGAACTCTCATTTGTAAGCACAATATGCCATCCTATTACTACTTTGGACATTTGATCTAAATTTCCATTTTCATGCTGAAAAGGAACCACAAGATTTCTTAGTGGTTTAAAGTTTGAGTAAATATTTCAAAACTTGAGTGAAAAAAAAATCCAAGAATTGAGAACAACAGCAACTAGAAAGATTCAAAATTCAGGTGATTTAGCCCCAAGAAGAGAATGTATTTTTATTCCTCTTCTCTGCATTATAAGAAATACCATATTCTACCCCTTTCTTCCTCCTTTCTCCACTAGGGCTTTGGGAATTTATTTTTGAAAATGAAACATCCAAAGACTACCCAATCTGAATGAAAAGTAGAAAACCGAGTCTGTTTACTATCTGGAATAAATGATTAAATTGTTCGCCTTTCAAAATAAGAGCCTATATATGGCTATTGTTTTAGGATACATTTCCTCCTTGAGAGCTATCCCTTTGTATATTATCAGAGTGCTTTGGACCAAATTAACAGGCACTCTCCACTCCAGGACGCGAGTGGCTAAGATAGCCAGCATTACTGCAATGCTTCCTAAATCACCAAATGAATTATTTTCCAAATTCTTTGGGGTGGGCCACCAATTTCTCTTAGTTAGCCTGTATTTAGAAATTTGACAGAAATGTTCTTCTGCATTAAAGTGTGAAGGGAATCAATTCCCAAGTCAAAACGTGTCTCTGAATAAATAAAACAAAAAACTAAAATCATAAAAATTTGTTGTGGTCCTCCTACGAACCCACTACTGTGCTAGGCAGACAAAGTCTTTGCCTTCAAGGAAATGATCATTTTAAAGCAGGGTCTTCAAACTCTGATCATGTAATATACAGAGGAGAACGACTGAAATCAATCAAAATTTTTTTAAAAAGATTTTAATTCACTGTAATTAATATTTACCCATAAATACATTTATCATATACCACGTAGCTCTTATTTTCTGGGTTATGTGGAGTGGGGGGAGTATAGCAAAAATTTTTTAAAAATCACTATTCCTCAAAGCACAAAAAAAATTATAGCATTGCGACTCCAAAAAGGAGACACTATATTCCCAAAGCAAGACTGGCAAGCAATCTTATAAAGCAGCAGAAACACAAGAACGTATCACCTTGTTTTGCTTTAACTGTTTTTTAAATGGAAAGTGAGGAAGCTGGGCACATTTTTTGAACGTTACTTCTTGTGATAATCTGGGACATTTTTCTATTAAGGAAAGGAATGAAATTATAAAAGACATTTGTCTAGTGAAGGCCAGATTCTTCAATTGGGAAAAAAATGAAAACATAAAATTATTTTAGCCAGCGAAATGAGACAATGTCAGTGTTCAAAGGAAATGTACAAAATTTATATAACTGAGTACTATTTATACTTTGTATGCAAAAGCCCTTCCTGCAAGCTGCTAATGAAGTATCACTAACTTTACATCTGTAAGGGGCTACCATAATCATACATTAAAAAGCAAATTAATCTCAAAAGATAAAACAGATGCATTTTCAAAATTTAACTTCAAACATTTAGGTACATTGATATATGTGCATTTATAGATACATAAAAATGGGTATCTTTAGCTAGAGACCCATGTCTACACATAGCAAATAACTATATCTTTATATTTTAATGATATTGATATAGTTATATTTGCTTTTTTTAATCTCTGTGTTAACACATATCTTTAAAAATTAGGGTAATGATTCATTTTACAGACCCCTGGCATTTATCATACAAATGCAGACATATACAGAGATACTTGAATAATTGTGTTTATTAGGGTTTTGTAGAATTCAACCAACTGAATCAACATTACAAAGAACAAAGTCCTAGGTTAATTAAGGTCTATGATCTGTATGCCCTGCCTGGAGCCTAGTTAAAAATTTAAACATGAATCTATTTAACAAGCATCATTATGCATGCTTTGCCATTAGATGGGTTTAATACCTTTTATTTAATATATTTCATATTGCTGTTCAACATATGCAACTTCTCAGCAGGAGAATAGCTACATTTCCTCTGAAAAATACTCACTCAGGAAAGTGCTACTACAATACAAACACAGATGATAGATTAATAACAAGAAGGACATCAAGACTCAGAGAATAAAGGAACATTTTACATATCAGTAGGAAATATCAATAACTCTACTTGCATGTTTACTCTGTTAGGAGTTTTGCAAATGAATTTTGCAACTAAAAAAAAAGAAGAAATTGCAAACCAGTGGAGCAGAGTTACCACCCAAGATCTTTAAAAGAAAAAAAAAATAAAACAACGTGAATTTAGGTAGGTATACAGTAAGACTGAGCCTAACTTAGAAATTCATCTTTACTAGTTCCTGCAAATGAAAACAAAATAAAAGAAACCTTAACCATGTTCAGATCAAGAGAGAAGTCCTCATCTATCTGATATTTCTGAAGGAAACTTTTTACCTTGACATGCCCTAGACTGAACAGTGGAAATAAGGGCCTGGATCAGTGTTTGGAGAATCTACCCTTGCCATTCTAGAAGATATTTTTGGATTTCTTGTGGTGACGTGGCTCTTAGGAATTGACTCTTCAAGATGAACCTAAAAAACCAAAGTGGAATCATCTGAGCTGATAACGGACTCCTTTTCCGTCTGGGTCTCCCAGCACAGCGCATCCCAGCAAAACTGCTTATTCACAAACCAGGATTCCAGGCACTAAAACTAGGTATCTTTAAATAAAAACCTACCGTAGCATCTATTTCTTTTTTTAGGGGTAGAGGGGAATCTCCCTATATAGATGCATTTTGTAACATGTCAAGGCAGGCCAACGCAAATCTGAAGGAAGCACTGAATGTTCCAGCGTATGTATTCATTCTTCTTATTTTGGGGATTAAAATATTTCTTTCTTTCTTTCTTTCTTTCTTTTTTTTTGGAAAGTATCCGTATTTGAGTCTCCTGCTCTGCTGATGTAATGAATAGTCAGAGACCGAACAAATAAATGGCTGTCTCCATAGCAATTGGGGCAGGTTTTGTGGTTTCCCTAGTTACACTCTTGAGTGATAACCATCGGTTGTTCCTCAATGACATCGTCACATAAGGGGAGAGGGAGTGAAAAACCGGGAAGATGAAATGTGCTTTTGTTAGTGGGTATGAAAAGTTATCTCTTGCATCACTTTTTTTTTTTAAACCCAGAAGCGCAAACAACAGCATGTTTCATTTTTTTTTACAGGGTCTTTGGAATTTCCTCTCCTTCTTTAAGCTCTATAAAGATAAACCAGCCCAGTCTGTGTTAATAAGCTTGACAATTACAATCTAGAACAACAGAGACATTTTCTCTCAGCAAGGCAAGGCAGAAACAACTGTACGCACCGATTCATGGGTTATATAAGAATTGTCACCCTAACCACATCTGGTCTCATGTGCTCTTTCTGACAAGTGGCACTAGTACTTCTATTGTAGGTTAGTGATTAAAAAATATATCACTACTAATTCTACTACTAAATTGGAATTAAAAAAACCTGGGGTGCACGATCAGCTCTGCTACTTATTAAGCTATGTGACCTTAGATGAGCCCCTTTATTTCTCTGGGCTTCAGGTCCTCATCTAAAAAACGAGGATGTCTCATCTGAAAAACAAGGATCTCTCTAAGGTCCTTCAATAACCGAAATCATCCAAGTAAATGATCCTATGAAGCCTGTGAGGCAGGGAATAAAATTCTTACTACCCAGTGCTTGGTCAAGTTTATACAGCAAACGAGGGGTAGAACTTCAACTGCAAAAGGTTAGAGATGACAATAATAGTGAGAATTATAATTATTATTATAACTAAAATTTATTTAGCATTTTAAGATTTACAAAATACCTTACCTATCTCATTTGATCCTGATAATGACATTGTAAGGTAGATAATATCATTAATCTCCACTGTATAATAAGGAAACTGAGATAAACAGACGTTGAGTAACTTGCCTAGGGTGGCACAGTTGGTGCGAAACAATATTTGAACTTAAGTTTTCCTGACTCCAAGTCCAGTGCTCATATCCACTATGACCCTAAGATGCTATAACATTTGAGTTTCCTTTATGGATCTCTTTCCTAAGAAATTACAGCATTCTGGAATATTAGAACTGAAAGGGACGCTAAAAGCATCAAGTTCAACCCTCTCATTTTACGGACGAGGCAAGCAAGGTCCAGAGGTCCTCCAGTGAATCGGTTGACAGAACTGGGAGTAGAAAATGGATCTCTTTACTCACAGCCCAGTGATCTCTCCACCGTACCAAAATATCCCTTGGAGCTGTCTCTTTTGTTGTTGTTGTGGTTGTTTTTAGTCCATGCAACCCTCCGAGAATGAAGCAAAGAAATTTAATTAAAAATTTGACAAGATCTTCCAAACTACAGGTTTATAAAGCTAGAGCCGGAAGGTACCTTAGAGATTATCTATTCCAAACCACTCATTTTTACAGATGAGAAACTGAGGCCCATGGAAATTAAATGACTTACCCAATGTCACAAAAGCAATCAGGATTCAAACTCAGATTTTGTGACTATGAGCTCAATGGTTTTTCTCCTGTAGCACAATGTCTCCAAAACTGAACATAAACTTTGGATACTCAGGGATATCAATTAAAAGATGGATATTATGGGTAGGAATTATGGGAAATGTTGGAAAATGTGGTTGGAGATAAATGAAAGAGATCAAAGGATTATCGATTAGTCAAAAGCTTCACTACTACAGATCATTAATATTTTCTCCAAGGAGGGATCTGGAATGCCCTAGCCACAGTGGACATTTAACAAAATCACAAAATCAAACTCGCGTGATGAAATCGACTATGATAGCTGATAGGAAACATTTAGGTAGTAAAGCAAAGGTCATTTCAGAATTGGCTGCCTGCATATGGTCAGATCATCCATAAGTTAGAGCAAAGTTAAAAATTAACACCAAATTAGAAGAAAGAACAAAGAGGAAATCACTTTATACAATGACAATAGCTTCGACCCTAACCAACAGTTTCACTAAACTGTGCATTCTGGAAAGGGGAGCTGGATTCAAGTAAAGCTGTGAACTCTGATGAATAATATTTCCTAAAGAAGTTTAACTGATGGACAATGATCAGAACAAGAAAACTAAAGGAACTTAGAAAATGCCTTGCTAAGAAAACATCATCTTTCTGCAAAGTACGTGGAGAAAGGCCAATCACGTAGGGGAGTTTAATGGGTCCTATCCTTGACAGAATCAGAGAATGCTAAAGCTAGAAGAGACCTTAGAGATCTCAGAAGAATCAAAATTTCTCATGACCCAAAGGGAAAGGAGAAGACGTATTTAAGTAGTAAATAAGTGGCAACACCACTACCATGGTGATTTGGGTATTTAAAATGACATTATCAAGGATATTCAAAGTTAGAAGAGCTAGTATGCTCATGTAGTAAGAATGGAGAAAATGTTCAAATAAACTAGTGCAGTGCCTGGCACAATTAAACAACTAATAAATGTTTTGTCTAATCTAATCTACCTATTAGAGGCAGTTAGGTGGTAAGAGTACACTGGGCCTGGAGACAGGGATCCCTGAATTCAAATCTAGCCTCCCGTATTAACTATGTGGTCCTAGGCAACTCACTTAATCTCCATCTGACTCAGCTTCCTCAACTATAAAATGGGGATAATTATAGTGTCTGCCTCCCAGGGTTGTTGTGAGGATCACATAAGATCATATTTGTAAAGCATTTAGCACAGTACCTGGCACAGAAGAGGTGCTTAATGATGTTCGTTTCTGATGTGAGAAAAGCAGTATTTTAAAATTTGTCTTGAAACACCTATTTTGAATTCCCTGGAGGAGATGTTCCCCTCTCTATATCTTTGCATTGCCTCTATCTCCAAAAGGCATAAAGTTTCTCCTCCTCACCTCTACCTCTTAGAATCCCTAGCTTTCTTCAGGACTCAACAGTTTCCTAAAGGAGACCTTTTCTGATTTCACCAAGTCTTTAGCACTACTTCCTAACCCCTGCAAAAAAAAAAAATCCTTCTATTTATTTAGTATTTTCTTATCCGCGTACATGTTGTTTTTCCTCAGCAGGAGAATGTGATCCTCTTCCAGCACTGGGTCCATTTTCACTTTTTTTGAGGGAGACAGGGGCGAGGTAACTGGGGTTAAGTGACTTGCTCGAGGTCATACAGCTTGTGAGCGTCAAGTGTCGGAGGTCGGATTTGAACTCAGGTACTCCTGATTTCAGGGCCAGTGCTCTCTCCACCATGCCACTTAGCTATCCCTCACTTTCATTTTTGACTTTACATTCCCAGCACCCAGCACAATATACACAATAAATACTTAATATATATTTGCTTGTTCAATATTGGTTATTACCATTAAATAGCACACCACTAGAACACTGAATCATCCAAGGTACTCAATAAATGGAATTGGTACTCTACAGAGATTTTTTTGAAGAAATTGACAGAATGATAAGGTGGGGAGGAGTTGTGATTTGCCTAGGGAAAGGAAGTATTCACATTAATGAAAGCATAGATCCATTAGCATAGGCATCAAGGTATCAGAGGAGAATAAAGTAATAGATTTAGAGTCATTAAGATGTGAGTTCAGAGCGAGCCTCAGATGCTTACTAGTTGTGTGGTAATGGCAAGTCACTTAACCTGACTGCCTCAGTTTCCACATATGCAATGTAGGTATGATAATACCTACTTCAGAGTTGTGAGGATTGAATGCCACTTAAAGTGCTTTGTAAACCTTAAAGCACTATGGAAATGCTAGCATTATCATTATTATCCTTATCAATGCAGAGTTTTCAAGTGTCAGAACCCCGCTTAAAAATATACATCTTCCTACCATGAGAAGTCTATTATTTGTAATCTGTTTTCATTGGTCTATATATAGTCAGACTCATGTGCCTGCCCCAGGTGAAGGCCAAATTACCACAAGTGACATGAAAGTCAAGTTAACACATTTGCCTATAATTTGTACCATAGTACATAAAATGTTTTAAATGATGCCCTCTTCTACAAAGAATGACCTTTCATTTACCTTCATAGGGCTTCTCATACCCATTCCTTCCTGTTTATTACACTAGTCACTATCCTAGTTCATGCCCCCAATCTCACTTGCCTAGATTTTTTTCAGTATCCAGGTCTAATAGACCTTTCGGTCACTATTGTCCTGCTGACTCCCCTTTCTGCTCTCGGCACCCTTTCTCTCATCCTACATTATTCTTCACACCCTGGCCACACTTGTTTTCCTGATACAAAAATCTGGTCATGCCCCTTCTTTGCTCAAAATCCTCCAATAGCTCTCTATTTCCTAATAAATAAAGTTCAGACCCCTTTACCTGACATCTAAGGATATCCACAACTTGTTCCCACTCTATCTTTCCCAAAGACTCAGCTAAAAAGTTAGTTGAAACAATAATTTTAGCAAAGTAGTAGGATATAAAGTAAATCCATATAAATCATCAGCATTTCTTTATGTCACAAACAAAACTCTGCAAGAAGAGATAGTGAAAAATATCCCATTTAAAATATCTAGGAGTATACCTGCCAAAACTAGCCCAGGAACTTTATAAACAAAATTAAAAAAAACTTTATCCAAATAAAATTAGATTTAAGTAGTTGGAGAAAAATTAATTGTCCATGGGTAGGCAGGACCAATATATAAAAAATGACCCAGACTAATTTATATATCCAACACCATCCCAGTTAAATTGTTTAAAAAAATTTTACTAAGTTAGAAAAAAAATAGTAAAATTAATTTGGAAAAACAAAAAGTCACCCTACCTTTCAGGCATTATTTCAGACTACTCCCCCCCTACATACTTTACACTTCACAAAACAAACCTGCATGCACACTGTACACACTCCATGCTCTTTTACTTCATGCTGTTTCCTCTGCCTAAAATGCTCTCTGAGGATATGGGTTTTAAACTGTACCCTAAACGAGAGATAGAATTCCATGGAGAGGAGTGCATTTTCTCTGTAAGTTGATAGTACAATCAAAGGTTTAGAGATGGGGAATGAGCATGCATGCTGGGGACAGTGAGGAGCCTGGCTTGGCTAGAACAGAGGTGATGTATAGGAGAGTGGGGGGAAATGATATTGGATAGGTAAAATGGGATCAGTCAAAGGGATCTAGATTTGATATTATAGGTAAAAAGAAGCCACCAGATGTTTTTAAGTAGGGGAAAGATATGGTAAAATTGGTGAATAAGGAAGTCATTTATTAGTGTATAGGATAGACTGGGGCAAAGAAATCTGAGTCACACAGGCCACCTAGGATGTTTTTGTAGTTATATATGCCTGAGGTGATGAGGGCAGTGGGAATAGAGAGGAAAGAATATTTTTCCTATTAATATGTCTTTTCAAGGCTGGACTGCCTTTGGAAAATTGCAAAGCTCCTTTAATGACCTCGAATTTCTCTCAGAAACAAGAGCCTGTTTTGGAGTTTTTTTTTTTTAAATATGAACATTCTAATAGTTTTGTTGTTTGAGAGTTTAAGAACATGATAGCCTCTGAAAAACTAAAAACAAGTAACATATGAAGGGCATTGGAGAGGTGCATGGTATGTGCAAGCAGGCTGCAACATATAGTACTAAGGATGTTCAAAGAAAAAGCAGAGTAAAACAATGTTCTCATGAAAATGTACAAATAGAAAAGATCACCTGGTCATATGTAGAGAGCAAGGGTGACTGGCCTGAATGACTCACAGGTAACCTTGGGATGAAAGGTTGGCTAGATCTCCTGAGGGAATTTATGGGAGGACATGCACAAGAGTCACACAAGATGGGCAGGCATGGATAAGTCTGATCTGCATTGTTGACAGGGGTGCAGGTGGAGTGCGTGGGACATTCACATTGAGTATATCACAGATTCATTTGAGGTTTTAAGTTGTTTTTGTTCAATCGTTTCAGTTGCGTCCAACTCTTCACAACCCAAGTGGGGTTTTCTTGGCAAAAATACGAGAGTGGTTTACTATTTCCTTCTCTAGCTCATTTTGCAGATGAGGAAGCTGAGACAAATAGGATTAAGTGACTTGCCCAAGGCCACACAGCTGGTAAGTGTCTGAGACTAGATTTGAACTCAAGAAAATGAGTTCTTCTTATCTGCTCTTATCTGCTAGGCAGCCACCTAGCTCCTTCTGAGGATTTGAGTATGACTTGTTAAAACACAGAAATCCTAAGATATGCTTATCTTGGCAGGTCCAAATTTAGTTATTATAAGCTGTGGGTTGAGGGAAGAGGCCAGTGGGAAAACATGTGTTTCTCTTGCACAACCATCATTACTTGGGACTTCTGTGGGGCTGAGATAGGTAAGGTATGTGGTGTTACCCTCCTACAAAAGCGCTGGCGCAAGAGAAGGTGACAGGCTGAGCAGCAAGCCCAAGGGTGAATTTGACTGTTGCCAAAAGATTGGGTTAGAACTAAAAGTAACTCTGGATACAAGTCAACTTGACTTGATAGGCACTTTGAAAGCAAACCAAATTTGACTCCATCCATGGAGGAAAGCTGACATTTTCCATCACTGTAAACAGACAGACATCAGGGTTTAGGGGCACCTAATGAGTCCCGGTTGGCATTCCCTGGCTGGACGTACTTGTTCCCATGGAGGTGGCAGATGGATATATCTCACTTTGCTTGTCTATGGAGAATTTTAAACTCCACAGTACATGTAGCATATAATTCTTGACTGCCTTTTGAAAATGCTAGACAAGGGCACCTGCCTTTGATTAGTATCTAGTCTTGCAATGTGTATATTACCTTGGTTGAGAAAGGAATGGAGCTGTATGGGCATGGGAGCATCATGAGGAACATGCACATACAATTTTAAGGATTGGTGGCTGTTAGTTAAGCATCATTCAGAGCAAGCCAATTTAAAAAATTTTATTAACCTCATGTTATTGGGGCATCAAGGAGCATAGTTAACTGTTTAAAAAGTAATCCAGAAAAGAGGTAGTGACTGCACTGATTGCTGTGTTGTCTTACTGTTGACTGAAGGTGCTTAGGAAAAGTCCAGACTTCTGTTTTTTCTTTGCAGTTAAGTTCAATGAATAATTGACACCTGCGGACTCCAGACACAATTATCACTATTGTATTAGACACACACACACATGTACACACCCCTACCTCTTACCCAAATGGATAGCCATACATTTACATTCTATTCTTTTCAAAGTGGCATAAATTCATGAAAAGTTCATTGAGGAAGACAGGACAGAAAGGATCTAAACTCACGAGGAGGTGATGAGAGACAGCAGACGTATCCAGATATGAAAAGAAATAATTAGGCAGATGATAAGAAATAAGGATGAAATGATTTTCACTCTGTCCACTTTGTGGATCATCTACAACATTTTTTCCCCTCTATCTCAAACTGGTTTCTTCCTCCTAGCATGCTTTGAGGCTATTGTCAGTGTGTGCTTAGTGACTGCAAACTAATATCAATCTAATCATAACAGAATCGAGAAGGCAGAACTGCTAGGGGGGAAAAGTTATACGATGTACTCTAAAGCCAATTATAAAATATTTTTGGATCATTGACTATTTTGGATTTTCTGTAGCATTAACAGAGAACACAGAGAATGGACAGTTGACTAATATTTGCATTTCAAAGACTGAATATCATACTCTCATTCAGATTATTTCCTTTGGTTTATATTAGGCTTTCTACCTCCTCTTTTGAGTAGAAGAGAAGGAGAAAGAGAGAGAGAGGGAGAGAGAGAGACAGAGACAGAGACAGAGAGGGAGAGGGAGAGAGAGGGGAGAAAGAGAGAGAGAGAGAGAGAGAGAGAGAGAGAGAGAGAGAGAGAGAGAGAGAGATTGAAGTATTGAGGGAGGAGTGAGTTATTGAGAAGGCTCAATATCCACTCTCTCCCTTCATTTTCTATGAAAATATGTGACCCTCAGCTCACTTTCCCCCATAGACAATACAGCTTCTCTTCATCCTTTAGGGCAGTGAGGCAGTGTTGCCCCAATAAAAATGCCTTCTTCAGGTTGCCTTTTTGCTCATTACACAGAATCAGAGCCCCAGAACAGCAAAGGACTCTGGAGGCCATCGAGTAAAACTTGCACCTGACCAAGAATTCCCTTTACAAGAAGTAGTCATCCAGCTTTTGCTCGAAGACCTCTTGTGAGGGTCTTGAGGAGATTATTTGAGCTGAAAAAAGCCAGTTGGGTAGTCAGTCAATAAACATTTATAATGCCTCTATTAGGTGCCAGGCATAATGCAAAGCAATGAGGATGCAAAGAATGGCAAAAGACAATCCTTGCTCTCCAGGAATTCATCCTAATGGGGGAGACTTGATGAAAACAAATATGGACAAACAAGTAAGACACAAGAGAAATCAAAGATCCTCAACAGAAGGAAGGCACTAGAATTAAGAGGGGTTGGGAAAGGTTGGGGAAGAAGGTAGGATTATCTATCTGTCTGTCCATCCGTCGGTCTGTCCGTCCATCCATCTCTCCATCTCTCCATCTCTCTCCATCTCTCTCTCTCCATCTCTCTCTCTCTCTCTCTCTCTCTCTCTCTCTCTCTCTCTTTCTCTCTCTCTCTCGTTATTGTTTTCAACATTCACTTCCATAAGATTTTGAGTTCCAAATTTTCTCCTCATATCTCCCCTCCTCCCCACCCCAAGATGGCATGTAATTTGATATAGGCTCTACGTAGATATTCATATTGAACCTATTTTCACATTAGTCATGTTGTAAAGAAGAAAAGGATAGGATTTTAGCTGCAACTTTGAAGGAAGCCAGGGAAACTAGGAGGCAGAGATGAGGAGAGAGAGCATCCTAGGCATGGAGGACAGCCAAGGGAAATGCCCAGAGTAAGGAGATGAAATGTTATATTTGAGAAATAGCTAAGAGGCTAGTGTCACTGGACCTTACAGTACATAGGGGCATGGGAGGTATTTAAGGTATAAGAGTCCTGGAAAGGGAGGGGAGAAGGGGAGAGCAGATACTGCTGCTGCCGATGATGATGATGATGATGATGATGATGATGATGATGATGATGATGATATCAACTCCAGTGGCTTCCTGCATTTAGGATAAAATGTAAATTCCTCTGTGTGGCTTTTAAAGCTCTTCACAACCCAGATCCCGGCTATCTTACTGATGTCATTGGATGTCAATCTCCCTCACATAATTTGAGATTCATTCCATCTGGCTTTGTTTTTGTTCCTCATACACAACACTCCATTTCCCATCTTGGTGTTTTTGTGCTAGTTATCCCTTGTGCCTGGAATGCACTCTCTCCTTTCCTCTGCTTCATAGACTCCCTCTCTTCCTTTAACATGCAGCTCAAGTATCACTTTCCACATGAAGCCTCTCCAGGTCCCCAACTGTTAATGCCCTTCCTCCCCGACTACCTTGTTTTGAACTACTTTGCATATATTTGTATTTATATGTGCTTATTGTCTCCCTCATTAGAATGTAGACACTTTTGGAGTAGAGATTATTTCATTCTTTGTGCCTGTATTCCTAGTACCTAGTACTGAAATATTCTTTGATTGATTTATTGCTGCTGCAAAGCCACTATGTTGCAGTGGGTTTTGGCTTCAGAGAGGCAGGATTTCAAATCTGGATTCTGACACAGACTGGCTATGTGATGTTAAGCAAGTCCATTAACCATTCAGTATCCCCAGGCCACTCTCTAAGGCTGTCTGTCAATTATAGAATCTGCATGGGTAGATGGAATTTCCTCAATATGAATTCTCCACTACAAAATAACGGATATAGAAAAAAATCCTCATATTTAAATTGAACACTAGGATTTACAAAGTACTTTTCTCACGATTACCTTACAAGGTTGTTGTTTGTCCTTCCGGATGCATGACATGCAAGTGAATCAGATTTAAGTAAGGGAGGGCTGTGCAAAGTCACCAGCCTCACTTTCTCCTCCAGAGCTACCTGAGCCCAATGGCCACATGCACATCAGGATGACTGGAGATAGCCCCACCTTATAGAGCAAATAGTATATTATTGATCCATTTTGCAGATAAGGAAATCGATACTCTGAAAGGTTAAATTACTTATACAGGGTCACAAACTTATAAAGTATCAGAGTCATGATTGGAACCCAGGTCTCCTGACTCAAAGTCTGACACTCTTCTGTAATGATGGAAGATGGACAAGATCAGGGAAATGGAATGTGTGGGAAATGGAAATGTCTAACTTGGAAGGGCAAGTCATTCTCTCCCAAATCACTGTAGGATTGAAAATTGGCCCATGTCACCATAGGTCTGGTGAAAAGTAGGAATATTCAAAGTACCTGTTAGGAACAAGAGAATGGGTCCCTCAGTACATAAATTTTTGACGGGCTTAATACAAGGAAGGGAATAAACCATGAAAGAAAATTTCATAGTGCTTTTTATATGGCCAAAATTCTCCTTGAAACAAAGACCAATTTTTAAACATCAGATGATACTACAAACTCCAAAGAATGAAAGTTGCAGTGTCACTTAAGGGGCAATGGAGAGATAGATACCCATTGGGCATGAGAAGGCTGTGCATTGGTACCAATGAAAAAATTTTATAGGAGAAATGGTATATAAAGATAAGTTACAGTGTATCACTGTGCAATGGAAGAACCTTGTGTAAACTCAGACAAGTCGTAGGATAATAGATTTTGAGCTAGAAAGGACCTTGGAGATGATCTAGCCCAATGGCTTTATTTTACAAATGAGGAAACTGAGGCCCAGAGGGGTTAAATGATTTGCCCAAGGGTAGAGAGTTAGCAAGTGGTACACTTGGATTTAAGCCGGGTCCTTTGACTACAAAACTTGTGCTTTCCCATTGAACCACATTTAACTTCTCTAGGTCTCAGTTTCCTCACAGGTAAAATGGCAGAGCTGAACTAGGTGACCTTTAAGTTTCCTTCAGGAACTAAATCAATGATCCAGTGAAATAGGGGGGTTGGCTATCAAAAGGAAGAAGGGAACTAAAAAGATAGTGCCCTGAAACAGGGTCATAGAGGAAACAACTACTTTAGGATAGAGAAATTATGGCCCATTCAAATAACCATTTTCAGCTTGAACTGTGCCTGCTTCCCTTTAAATGTGGGCACTTAGGTAAAAAACAAAACAAAACATGAAGACGTTATTTCCAACTCTTTTTAAGATTCCAGGAAAAGAATTAAGGACATTTCTCATAAACAGGGCTGAGGTTCAGAGGTTCTTGAACATTTTATCTCATTTGGAAAAAAGCTGAGTTTTAGTTTTCATTTCAGGAGACAGGACCACTGAATCAGAGAGATTTTTCTCATTTTATTGCAAATGCTTTTCTAAAATCTGAGATTTGTCAAAAAAAATCATACCTTGTAAAATCACTGCTAGGAAAATATGGTAAAGCTTCTTTTTCTGGCCCTCCTTTATCAATAAGTGAAATTCTAGAACTTTCCCTTGTATTAACGGTCTGAAGGATATGTTCTCCCACTAAAGTTTTCCAAGGAAACAATCAGATTCAGAAACGTTCCCCAAAACTGACAAAGGCATGTCCCAAGAAAGGCTAGGTCACTAAGTCTGAGTACTACATCTGTAGTGCCCGAGGACTCAGGATGTTACAGCTTCTCAGGAAAGCAACTTGATTTTTTTTTTTTTTTGCAAAATTGTCTCCTCCATGTTCCTGAGGTTCCTGGAAGTCTGGTCCTAGAAATAGCACTAAAAAGTCATGGGATTGTTGAAAATGGGCATTTGACATTTTGGCCTTACTTTGTAAAACTGTGGATAGGAAAAAACCTGGGAAGACTTATATGAAGTAATGCAGAGTGAATTAAACAGAACCAGAAGATCAACATATGCAATAACAACAACACTGTTAAGATTCCTCACCAACACGATAACCAACCATAACTCTAGAGGACCCACGATAAACATGCTACCCACAGTCGGATAGAGGAGTGATAGATTGAGGGCAGACTGAGACATTTATTTTTTGGACAAGGCCAATTGGGGCATTTGTTTGACTTGATTGTGCATATTTATTATTAGGGTTTTATTTTTCTTTCTTTTTCAATGGAGGTAGGTGTGAGAGAGATTTTTTTTGTCAATTAAAAAATGAAAAAAGTATTAAAATTATTGATAGGCTATAATATATCTGAATGGGAAACCATTTCTTCCTAACAAACAAGATGCTGGAAGATACAGTTTTCTCTTAGACATGAAGGGAAAGAACATAGACTAAAAGGTCCAAGGAGAAGAGGAGCTGTCCAGGGTTATAATCTATGTTTCAATAAGGTGGTATAAGTGTAGGTAATATTCCTTCCAGTATTGCTTCCTTGGAATCTTCCAATAAAGGGAATTAGACATTTTTGGGCTCCTCCTCTTGTTATGCCCTGTGGACTTGTTCTATCTTTGCTGGATTTGACAATTCACTTAAGCCCTATTTCTTCACCTTCCTTGATCATTGGACAAACAAGGTTGTCTTCCATCTGGATTTTTTGTCCACTCCTTGATTTCTGGTCAAAACTTCTCAACCCTACTCATATATCAGCTGTCTCATTTGGCAGAACCTTTGCAATTCCACAAATTGATCAATACACTCTTATGGGTATACAGAAACTTGATCGATATACCCAGGCAAATCTTGTTCTCCCAGATTTCCATTCCTTTCTCAACAAGTGGCCAATACAATCTGATGACCTGAATCAATCAACCTGTGTCACCTACAGAATTTTAAACGTCCATTAAAATCTCAGTTTCTTCACAACTTTGCCATTTAGGAATTCAACTCTCACCCATCTTGATCCACAACTTCACTGGTAAGAAGCACCTTGGCACAATGGCAAGATCACAGGATTTGGAGTCAGAAGACCTGGGTTCAAATCCCTCTTCTGGTACCTACTACCTTTGTAATTCTGGTCAAATCATAACTTGACCTCACTTCATTGGTAAGAAGCACCTTGGCACAATGGCAAAATCACAGGATTTGGAGTCAGAAGACCTGGGTTCAAATCCCTCTTCTGGTAGCTACTACCTTTGTAATTCTGGGCAAATCACTCATCTTGTTTTTGGCTCAGTAATCTCATCTTTCAGAGGAAAGAATGATACTAGATGAGGTCTAAGATTCTTTATGACTCCCAAATTCTTTGAAAACTATAGCGAAGTCTCTAGTCGACTCATTTATTGATTATTGTATCTTGTTGAACGAACATTAGCATAGACCATCAACCAACCTGGAAGCAATCAATCAACCAACAAGCACTTATTATGCACCTCCTCTGTGCCAGGTACCATCCTAGGAAATAGGGATACAAAGACAGAAGTAAAACAGTTCTTGCCCTCAGAGAGCTTATATTCTAACAGGGGCAATATTACGTAAAATGAATATAAAGTGATTTTGGTGAGGAGGACATTAGCAATTGGGAGGGGGAGAGATCAGGAGAGGCTTCATTGAGAAGGCAATACTTAAGCTGAGTTTCAAATGAGACTAGCAATTCTAAAAGGTGCTTAGGAGGGATTGCATTCCAAGCACAGGGGAGAGTTGGTACAGAGATTTGGAGATGGGAAATGAAGAGCTACGTACAAGGAACAGTGAAGAAGAGCAGTTTAGTGTTTAAAGCCCTTTACAACTTGGCCTATCTACCTTTCCAGCCTCATTAAACATCATTCCTCTTCACATTCCTAAAGTTCAGTCAAACTGGTCAACTAGTCAAACAGAGAAGTTTATGGATGATCCTCGAAGTAACAGGGAACAATTGCTATTTACTGAGAAGAGGAATGACATGATTAGGCCTGCACTTTGGTGGCTTATGTGGAACATGGATTGGGTTAGGAAGAAACTTGAAGCAGAGAGCTCAGTAAAGAGGTATAGCTCTTCCCCAACAGACCGGAAGCCCTTAATTCTTATTGGTTTATGAGGAGGTGGATTTTACTTGAGAGGTCTTTTCATACAAGTGTCTGGCTACCAGAGGGTGTCTTCATTAGTATAAAAGGCAGATTGGGAAGTCTGGGTGGAAGCAATCTTAGAAGAGTACTCAGAAGGTAGAAAAACCTGGTTACCTCATCAAAATCAACTAGGCTGGGGGACTACACAGCAGAAGAATGCTGAACCAGCAGATGAGAAGAAGGATTTGGCCACCCCAAGTAACAGTTCCTCTGGCCAAAGCTAATGGCCCCATTGGCCATGCTGCTCATCCTATTTTCCCTGAGATCAGCACTGCAAATGGAACAGTGTGGTCTGTTTTGGTTAGTCTGGGTCATACTAACCCCTCCCAGAAGAGCCCAGCACCAGAATAATCTCTGTACAAAAGGTTTGCATTAACTGTAATGAAGCAGATGACAAAATCAATAAAGCAGGAACTGTGCGGCTGTCATAAAATGATGTAAATCCAGAGTTCACGATGGTTATGAAGCTATTTAGAATTGTAATTAAAACCAGCACCATTTTTTGGGGGATAAAAGCCCCTTTGACAACCACAAATGCAAGCTACAGGAAATTTTCAACAAATATATTCAAAATTAATGTATGGCACAAGGATGGCATAAATTAGCTGAGGATAATCTATAAGCCCAGGCTTCGGGATGTAAGAGCACCAAGTAAAGAGATTTCGATTTCACGTTTGGTTTTCCAGTGATGCGGTTTTCAATTTTAATCAAGTTAAAGCCTGACAGAGCACTTAGAGACTCTGAATGAATGGCACATTCTGACAACTGCTTCTCAATGCAACTCAAATGCTGTCTCTGTATTTACCCAACTCAGGTTCTAACTTACACTTGCTGTTTCATGCATCACATCGTGAAAGACTATAAGAAGCGAAAAGTGCCTTCTGTGTTTCAAAATAGGGGGAATGGCCAGAGGCTCCTCAGGTCTAAGGAGTTAGCCTTCTCCAGTTTATTTTCTTACAAGTCCAGATGCCAAAGAACGAGAGGACTCTATGCAAGAGACATCATCCCCCTGCTCCCTTCAAACACCATACCAACAACAGAAAGAGGACTAATGTACAATCTTGAGGATTTTTTGGAACTGACTAGGCTTTACATGTGGGACTATGATTCAGAGACTCAGTAATTTCAAAGCAAAAGTTTTTATTCAGCTCCTACAATGTCCTGAAGAGTGTGCTGAAAGAGGGGAGGGGGAAAGGGAGAGAGAGGGAGGGAGGGAGGGAGGGAGAGAGAGAGAGAGGGGGAGAGAGAGAGAGAGAGAGAGAGAGAGAGAGAGAGATTGAGATGGACAAAGACATAGACACAGAGACAGACAGAGACAGAGAATTGTGTGTGTTTGTAGGGGGTAAAGGCTGGGGAATACAGAAGCATGAGATTTGGTCCCTAATATCAATGAGTTTACAATCTAGCTAGGGAAAGGAAAATAAAACAATTAAATAATAGTGAATGAATTAAGACTGCATATAATGAAATAGAAAGAACACTGGACTTCACAGTCAAAAGACCCGGGTTTGAGTGATGGCTTGGCCACTTACAACCTGTGTCAGCCAGGCAGTCAATAAACATTTATTAAACACCTACTATGTATCAGGCACTGTGGTAAGCACAGTCCTTGGGCAAATCATTTATCTCTTCGAAACCTTACTTGTTTGGGGAGAGGGGGATAATGGGTCCATGGGTATGATTTCATCATCATGGAAACTACATGCCTCATTGATACAGCTTAGCAATTTGCCTTTATCTTACAGTCTTGTAGAATTGTCTGATGCATTGAAAGACTGACTTGGCCATTCAAGTATGTCCCAACAAATCAAGTATGTGTCAGAGGCAGGATTTGAACCCAACTCTTTCTGACTGTAATACTGGTCTGTTAACCATACCATGCTCTGTCTCACATCTGTCAAATAGGGATAGCAATACCTATGCTACTCCCCTCACAAGGTTGTTCTGGGAATTGGATTAGATAATGAGCATAAAGTGTTCTGTTGAGTAAAAAGCGACATACAGATGTATTGTATTCAGTTTGAGGCACTGCATTATGTAAAACATTGACAAATTGGAATACATCCAGAGGAGAACCACCAAAATGATGAGGGAACTGAAGACCATATTGTATGAAGAAAGGTTGAAAGAAATCGATTTGTTTGTTTAGTCTGGAGAAGAGAAGACCTAGTAGGGAGGGGTCAGGCCAGCAGCCATGAAGGTTTTGAAGAGCTGTCAGGTAAAAGAGAATAATCAGACTCAGAGTTCTGCTTGGCCCAGAGGCAGAACCAGAAGCAATGGCTGGAGATGAAGAGAGGCTGATTTCAGCCCCATATAAGAAAAAAACTTGCTACTGATTAGAACTGTCCCAAAGTGGAATGGGCTGGAGTAGTAAGTCCCTCATCAATGGAGGTTTTGAAGTGACAGCTGGATGACCACTTATTGGGGACATTGCACTAGGTGGTCCTATTCAGGTACAATATGGACTAAATGATTTTGGAGGTCCCTTCTAGCTCTGAGAGCTGTGACTCAGTGTAAAACTGTATGAGTACGCGGACACGGGGACTCCCTATTAGAACATGTGCACCAACTGGTTGTCTAGATTATGCTCCAAGACTCCAAGGAGAAGCCCAGCGTCTCTTGAGGCAGGTCGTTCCACTTTTGGACAGACAGACATGTGTGGTGTGTAAAGTCTTAGAATCTTTTTCCCTCTGTTCCATCTTAAAATACTGGGAATTTTATATAAAATCATGGCAATGCAAATAGGCTCAAAGAATCTGTTTACACATGGTAAATGGTGTAGTAAAAACTCCAAATGCTTTTTAACTCTTAACTAAGCTTTGGAACTCAAGGACTAGGCAAGAGGACCCCACATCTTCTAAGTTTTCTGGTTCCATTAGATATTGAGGGCAGTGCTTTGATATAGACACACTGCTTGCCAGACAGGTTATTTATTCTAAAAGCATATCCAATATTGTGTCTTTGGATGCATAGACAAGGAAACCCATACATTTTAGTTAATTCAATTGAGTCAGACATCTGATTACAGCAATGGAGCTTGGCATTGGGCCCTGATGGATCGCAGACTTGGGTTCTATTAGATGTAATGTCTTCAAATAGCAGAAGATTCAAACATTAGCATAGAACGTTAGCACTTCTTCGGCTCAATTATACTTCCCAACAGCAGATTCCAAAAATTTGCTATAGGGAATCACAGACAGAATATATTGCTTACCGGGAAGAGCCAAAATAAGGTGGTGACTTCAGAATAAACCCGAATTCAGGCCACGGGAGCTTATCTTAACATATGGAACAAGCACGCTAGGTTGGGGACTATGGGTGTTTTTAAAGAGAGGCGATGATTAACCCACTCCTACATTAGTAGGTGGTTAATGATAATGAGATGGAATGTAGAGGCTAGAGAGGGGGTTTCTGCCCTTCCCCAGCCCCCCAACTTGGCAATTCTCTAAGACTGTCAGTTGCAGATCTGTGACCGTAGAAGGAGTCTTCTAAATGAGAGCTCTCCACACCCCTGACCAAAAATGGCAAATGCAGGAGACATCGTTTAATGATATATGAACATAGCTAGATCTTTTATGGTGGATATATTAGAATGTATGGACAAGAGTTACTGGTGGTGGAAAAAGTACCCACGCTCGTGAGATCATGGAGCAATGAAAGTAAGAGGGGTAGCATCCTAAGGGTCAGTGAGAGAGACGACCATAAGTACATAGTGTCTCTTATGTGACATCTATTTAGACTTTAGGCTCAGATGGGAATTTTGCTTTGTACCACACTAGCTCTTAGTGGGATCTTCCTTTCTTATTGTTATAATTTCAAGGGAAATGGTAGAAGTGGAGAGGCCTTAGAGATCCTCTAATCTCCTTTTTTAAAAACTAGAATTGTTATTTTATTAGTGTATAGGGAGTTCCCACTGAGAGACTTGATTTCCCAGTGAAGACTGGCCCACGCTCTGGAACTTTTAAGAGCCGTGTACCACTCATTTACTCATTCACAAAGAGTTTTAAGGTTTGCAAAGTGTTTTATAAATATGATCTCATTTCTCCCCTTACCCCCAACAACCACCCCTGAGAGGTAGGTGCTATTATCATCCCCGTCTCACAGATTAGGAAACTGAAGCAGACAGGTTAAGTGACTTGTCCAGGGTCACACACCTAGTATCTAAGGTAGGATTTGAACTCAGGATTTTCTGATTGCACATCCAGAGTTCTATCCACTACACCACTTAGTTTTAAAGAGTTGCCCCAGGGCAATGAGAAGTTAAGTAACTTGTCAAAGGTATGCCATCCACTGTATGTTAGAGACAGGATTTGAACCTAGCTCTTCCTTGGTTCCGGAGTGGAAGCCACCTCTCCAAGGACTGTACTGCTTTGCCTTTCATTTTATGTATGAGAAAACTGAGATCCACAGAGGTAAAGTCTTTTTTTTTTCTCCAAGTTCACACAATTTGGGACAAAGCTAAGACTAGGACCCAGGTCTCCTAGGACCCTGCCTGCTGAGGCAAATCACTCCAAAATCCATTTTGTACACTTTCCTGACTTAATTGGCAATTGGGATGGTATAATGACCAAAAAATTTTTTTTCTTATGATGACTAAGTGCTTCTTGGGTATGGATGAAGATGTAGAATATTTAGGAAGCTGGATCAAATGTGTACTGACCCCAGAATACCTTTTTGTCTTCTTAAGTCCCCGAAAGAAACTTATGATTTGCTTCTGCCTTCTGAAAGCCATGTGTGGGGGGGGGGGGGGGAATCTGTTTACTTGAATTTTAAACCATCAAGGTTTTACTGTGTATTAGAAAAGTACTTTACTGTATCCCTCTGGCAGAGATTAGCTAGGGTTTTCTCCTTACACCCAACATCTAGGCTTTCTTTTACTGTTAAGCATCACTCGGGGGAATTGTGATTTTTTAAAAGTAATCTTATTCCACTTACGAAAAAGATGCTTGATTCTCAGAAGGGCAATGAGGAATGTGACCATACAAGATTTAGAGCCAGAAGCGACCTCAGAGGCCATCTAGTTCATTTTACAGATGAGGAAACTGAGGCCCTGAGAGGTTCTGTGGCTTGATCAGAATCACACAGGTAGTAAGTGGAAGAGGCAGGATTTGAACTCAAGTCTTTAGGTTCTGAATTCAGCACATTTTTGATTGTACCACACAGACAACATATACCCCACATATCAGAAACAGAAGTAGAATCATTCACAGATCCCACATTCAATGAAAATAAACCATTCATGATGGCATAGGGTTTGGTTTTGTGGCACATGCAATTACTCCAAAGCACTGGCTTCTTAAACTGACTACAGGCAAGCTAGGGAGACACTCTGAACCTCTGTCCAGACTCCCTTGATTAAAAAACAAAAAAGAAAAAAAAAACATTTATATACTCACAGACCAAATATGCACAAGTAGACAAAAAAAGACATTCAGACAGTGATCTAATTGACATTTTACTTGGGCAAGGGGAACTGGGGCCAGCCTGACTGTGATGAAATTCATTTTCCAGAGGTCAGAGGGTTGGCGGGCAGTGATTCGTTGTTGAAAGATATCTCATGGCTGGTCAAGACCACAGCCAGAGATACCTATGAAATGCAAATATTTCCTTTCGTGCAAATGGCAACAGCAACTTGGCTCAACGTGGTTGGACATATGCAAATGGTAATGATAATGAATTACAAAGGGTCAACATCAACAAAGGCTAGGAGTGGGGGTGGCAGGCTTGGATTCCTGTGGAATCCTTGTCCTATATTGTGCATACTGACAGTAGGTCCTTAATCTAAGGAAGAAGTGGGAGAGGAGACTTCTCCTTTTATGGAGCTGGGACTAGGTAGATTCTCAACCAGGTAGGTTGTAAGTGATGGAGACAGTCAAGAAAGTCTCATTGTACTTGGGTTTTATGGGAACACTAGATTGTCCTCTCTCAGGTCTAAGACAGAACTACAGAAAATGAGAATTATTAGAATGGCTTTCATAGGCCGTCTAGTCCAATGCATACAGAAAATAATTCCCCACATACCTGAGGGAGTGGGGTGGGTGGGGGGAACCTACAACCTCTCAAAGCAGTCCATTTGACTTTTGTAAAGATAGACAGATGAGGATGATACATATAGTTTTAGAATTTCCCTTCCTTTGTTCCTTACTAAAATAATGAGAATCAGTCAAGAATAAAAGGATGAGATCAGGTGGTTCAATGGTTTGATTCAAAATGATGGGTCTAATATTCTTTTTTATGCTACTTTCACAATAGCCTTTCCCCACACTCCCTTACCTGCATTGATCTCACTGTGTATAAAACCATGACAATTAAAATAGGCTTGAAAAAAATCTGAATGATGAACATTAGTTCTCCTAAGTTTCTATTCCTCACAGCATAACAATGAAAGTGGCCACATACAGATGCCAGTAGATCAATTAGCAGGAGTTGGGTGGTCACTGGGCAAGAATCAAGGGAAACTCTACCCAAAGGTGGTCCCTAATGTGAAAAGACAAACAGAAGAACTAAAGAAGAGAAACTAGAGCCCCACCCCACTCTCGATTATGTCTCATTTGCAACATTCTCTAAGGAAGAGAAAGAGATACTTTGTTATTTTTGCTTTGCTCACAGGATTCCCAACAGTGGCCTCCCACATTCCATTTCCTTCCAGCTAAATCACAATGCTTGGCATTCTCAGCCGACAGTAAACTGTGGGTTTGACAAATTAAACCCAACTAAAAGGAAAAATTCTTTGAAAACAAGCTATGCCTGCTCAGCAGGAGGTACCTGCCCTTAGGTGTGTGACACATTCCCACTCCCCTGAATTGTCAACAGGTGAGCTTCCTGCCTGGCATTCATAGAGTGTTTCCTTGGTTCTGGCCTCATAATGGCAATGACAATAAGGATAATGATAACTCTCATTTCTATAGCATTTTAAGGTTTGCAAAGCACATTACTAACAACTCTGAAATACAAAGCAGAGCCATTACTCCCGTTTTCTAGAAGAGAAGACTGATGCTCAGACGAGTTTAGTGATTATGCTTAGCTAGCTTTTGGTTAATTTCCCTCATTCGGTGAAATGAAGGAACCAAGAGATTAAGAGGCAGGGAGACTTTCCAGGGTGTTTCAGGAGGCAGATCTGTGAATAGTAAGTATATCCTTAACTGCCCCTGCTATTCAAGGGTCTATCTGGAAGAGAAAGGTTGTCATTAGATATAGCCCTTTTAAGATCACAGAATCACAGATTTAGCATGAAAAGAGACCTGTTAGACCATTCATTTCAACCTTTTCATTATAAGGATGAAGAGACTGGTGGCCATAGTGGTGAAGTGATTGGTTCTGAATCATACATCCAGGTAATAAATGGACAGAGCTAGGATTCAAACCCTGGTCCTCCAATTCCAAATCCAGTGGTTCTTTCCATTATTCTACTCCACCTCTCCCCATGTAGATTCAAGCCTGTGTATGTATATATGTTGTTGTTCAGTTGTTTTCAGTCATGTCCGACTCTTTGTCACATGATTTGGGTTTTTTTTGTGTTTTGCCATTTCCTCTCCATCTCATTTTACAGATGAGGAAACTGAGGCAAAAAGGGTTAAACGTGACTTGCCTAGGATCACATAGCTAGTAAGTGTCTAAGACTGGACTTAGACTCAGATCTCCTTGATTCCAGGCCCAGTACTCTATTCACTGTGCTACCTAGTTCCCCACTATGTATGTATACATATAGAGTATTATACTGGTAGCCTCACAAAGTACCTCTAGCACCTGGAGTAGATGTTCTGGAAAAGGATTTCTGTAAAGACAAAAACAAGAATGCCAGCAGATGAGAAGACGAGGCTTGGTTATGATTTATACTGGTGAAAGTGGTGGCCATACCAGTAAGATCAGAGATCCCTTGAATTACTGGGGTGGAAGTATACACTAGGAGTAAATAATCTATATGAATAGGTAATTTTAACACCAGGGAATTTAACTATGCAGTTGGATCTTCTTTGCCTAGGGCCATGAACAGAAAAAGAGAATTTCTGTATCTCTCTCTATGTAAGACTTTAGAAAAGAATAGAGACAAGACCTCAGGAAAGAAAGAGTATCTAGCGATATCTACTCAGTTTGGTGGGCCCTAAAGGCAATAGAATACAATGGCTAGGGAAGGAAATGAGCTGGAAAAACGCTCTCCCTAGAGTTACTCTTCAGAGAACTTATGGAAACACGTGAAACTTAATTGAGTTAAAGCATTGCATTATGTAGGTTAAGACACAATGTTATTGATGACAATATGTTAAATATCTATTAACAGAGATGGATAGACTATAAGCTTTTTTTGGGGGGCTGCCTCACATTTGCCTCTGTATGTGTATATGTATATATATATATACATACACATATATACATATATATAAATGTATATTATCTATATAATGTATACATATAGAGAGAAAGAGAGAGAAAAAGTGAGAGAAGGGGAGAGATCACGTGTGTGTGTGTGTGTGTGTGTGTGTGTGTGTGTGTGTGTGTATAAGCATAGACTGAGAGGTAGAAGTAGAGACAGAGGTAGAGGGAGGGGGTGGAGAGTGATCAGACCCTGATTTCATTGGTATAGGCCACAGCGCTAGGGAACTCCTAGAGGAGTCAAAAGCTCAGATTCTCACTTGTTCTGCAACCTATATAGTTCTTAGAGAGTTCATTCGTCCATGGTCATAGAGCCAGTATGTATACTTTGACCTAAATCTTCCTAATTTTATGGTTGGCTCTGTATCCACTGGGGCAGCTAAGAGGTAAGAGGTAAGAGTGCCAGGCCTGGAGTCAGGAAGACTCCTCTTTCTTAGTTTAAATCTGGCTTCAGACACTTACTAGCTGTGTGACCTTGGGCAAGTCACTTAACCCTGTTTGCCTCAGTTTCCTCATCCGTAAGATGATCTGGAGAAGGAAATAGCAAACCACTCAGTATCTCTGCCAAAAAACAAAAAAACTGCAAATGGGGTCATGAAATGTCAGATACAACTAAAACCTCAAACAGCAACTATATCCTCTATGCCACATTGTCATTCCTATATACAATATAACATGATAAATTCATTTAAGGATCACAAGACAAAGTATAACGGGCAGACCTAAGTTTTAGTCTCAGCTCTGTTATTTCCTAGTTATATATACTTGGGCAAGTTATTTTCCCTCTTAGGGACTTAGATTCCTCTTCTAGAAAATGAGAGGATTACACTAATTAGATTTCTAAGGTCCTTTCCATTTCCAAAATTCTATGATTCTTCTCTGGAAGTATTATATGCACCCAAACATTCATTACACATTAAGTACATCATACATGCAAAAGTTCTGGGGAAGATAAAAATATAAATAATACTCAGTCCCTGCACCAACAATTTATAGTTTGCTTGGGGTGACAAGATATGTTCACAGATAAACATAGCACAAATAGGACTATGAAAGACAAATGAGAGGACGATAAAGTGCTACGAGAGTACTGTGAGTGTATATGTGTGTGTGTGCATGTGCGTGTGTATTAGAACATGGAGACTACATGGCATAACAGAAAGGGTTCTGGAATCAGAGTCAGGACACATAGCGTTGAGCTCCTCTGGGCTCCAGCTTCTCTTGATGATCTTTCTTCTAATTCTTTCCAGATCTAACATTTTAAGTCACTATAGTTATTTTAGGTCCAAAAGAAAATGATAGGTACTGCTGCTGGGATGAATGAATGAATGAATGAATGAATGAAATACTGAAAAAGCATCGAAGTGCTTCCCATGCCCCAAACACGCAGGAAGAGCTCTGAAGAAATCTGGCATCTACAAGCGCAAGGAAGGTGCTACTTCTGCTTAGCGCTCTAGAAAAATGGAGTGACAGTGTCAATGCTTGACTGGAAAAGAGTTTAAAGAGCTCAGATTTGCTGGCTTTCGGGGCATTGTGTAAACTTAACCTTTTACACTGGGTATTTATTTGCTTGGGTAGGTAGGATGCTCTGCACATTCAGCCCCTGAGAAGTGATAATCGGCATTTAGATGTAATTTGGGTTCATGCACTTGTAGTAATAGGCAGAGCTTTAAAGAAAAATGTTAACAATAGCAAATAATAGCCGTCGGTTTAAATGGATACGTTCTAATACGTCTATTTAAAAAAGCTGAATGTTTCTGGCAGAGATGGAGTGCTCGGTGCTGACACTACGGGAGAGACACATATGGATTTGTCAACTCTGATACAACTCTGAAGTGAAACACCACCCTCTGATACAAAGTGTAGCGGCATCTCACACAAAGCAACCGAAGGCTCTCAGAGTGGCTGCTCCTGACTCTCTGCCAATCTCCTCCTCTCCTCTCCTCTTTCCAAGCCATCCATTGTAGCAAGATCATTGGTATCCTGGCTTTTCTCGACAGGGAGATAAGAAATGCCCTTTTCCCACAAATTATTTCTATGGCTGAATGAGGTAACATTAGAGAGGGTAATGAAAAGAAGGGCCTGGCTGTAACTGAAACAAGTTCCACCTGCCACCCCCTCCCCCCCACCAAAAAGAATCCCAGAACTTCAGGAAAATCCCACCTTTCCTTCTACCCATTCAAGAAAGTGTTCTCCTGGGGCAGCTAGGTGGGCACAGTGGATAGAGCACTAGCGCTGGAGTCAGGAGGACTTGAGTTCAAATTCAGCCTCAGACACTTGACATGTACCAGCTGCATGACCCTGGGCAAGTCACTTAACCCCAATTGCCCCCCCCTCCCCCCCGTCTAAAAGAAGGTGGTCTATCTTACACAATGTTCTAGTTTGAGGAAACCCAGTGTGGGCTGTTATAATTACATCTCTAGTTATCTCTGGCCTGATGCTGAATATTCATTCTTCTTTCCTCATTTTGTTAAGCCTCTCTGAGCTCATCTGTAAAATGGGGTTAGGGTGTCCCAAAAAGACTTCAGTGCAGTTTTAAAGCTTTATTAGCTTAAAACTGCACTAAGACTTTTGGGACACTGTATTTTCATTGCCTTTCTCATAGGGTTCTTTGGAGGAAAATGCTTTGTATAAGCCTTAAACACTTGTAGAAATGTGAATCATAATTACTAGTAATAAATTTCCATTTTAAAACCTTCCTGCTAGGTTATCTGCTTTTATAGACTCATAGAATATTTGGCTGAAAGAGACTAAAGATTAACTAGCCCATCCTCCTCATTTTAGAGATTAAAAAACAGAGGCACCAAGAGATTGAAGTAATTTGTCACCCAAGAGAGTCAGTAGCAAAGGTGAGACCTGATGCCAAGTCATCTAACTCCCTCTTCAGAACTCTTATTAATAATAGTAATAGCTAACACTTCTATAGTGCTTACTATGTGCCAGGCACTATGCTAAGCACTTTACAAATGTGATCTCATTTAATCCTCACAACAATCCGGGGAACTAGGTGCTATTACTATCCCCATTTTACAGATGAGGAAATTAAGGCAACAGGGGTTAAGTGACTTGCCTAGGGTCATAAAGCTAGTGAGTGTTTGAGGAAGGAGGTGAACTCAGGTCTCTCTGACTCTAGGCCCACCACACTGTCTATCCATAGTGCCACCTGGCTGCCCCGCTTCCCTTCGCATCAATTGCAAAGTCTTTCTTCTGTAAGATTTTCTCATGTTCTTCCCATTCTCACCATTTTCACAACAACCACTCTAGTTCATGCCATCATCCTTCTTTTCTGGATTATTGCAATAGTTTCCTAATTGTTCTCCTCATCTCTAGTCCTTCCCTACTCCAATTTATCCTTCTCACTGTTGTCAAATGGCTATTTCTAAAGTATGGGTCTGACTCCTGCCACTTCTTCTCAAGAAACCTAATGACCCCCTCTTGCCTCCAGAATAAAATGCAGACTTCTCTATCCGGCATTTCAAACCCTTCACAATCTGGTCCTAGCCCACTTTCCTCAGGTTTATCACACAGTGCCCTCCTTCACACTCAGTATGTGCCAACTGCAGAGAGGAGAGTCTGAAGACTGGAGAATCTTAAGGCAGTGAAACCAATTAGGAGAGGTGCTGCAATAGTTTAGGGGAGAGAAAGGCGATGAGGACCTCACTGAGGATGGCCGTGGTTTGACTAGAGAGAAAGGGGTGGATACAAAAAATATTGAGATCACTGGAATGACCCTGGTAGACTGTACTCTTGGCACCTACGATGGCAGGTAATTCAGGTGAAACAGGCATTTCTAAAAATCTCTGGGTGCAGAGAACAGTCTGGCCAAAGGTATTGCAGTGGGAAAAGGCAGTTGTAAGAGAATGTGAAGGCCATCTAGTCTAAAGCAGTCCTCAATGAGGAGCCCATCGAGCACATTCTATCCACGTGAGCATCCAGCCTTCATTTACAGACTTCTAATGACGAGGAACCCATCACCTCTCAATGCATCCATCCCGTTCCATTTCTGGATAATTCTAAATCTTGGCAGGTTCTTTTTCTTAGCTCAGGCCTACATCTACCTCTCCAAAGGTTCTATTTACTGTTCTTCACCCAGCCCTTGCAGCCACACAGAACAGGTTCTAATTCATATTCTTCATGAAAACTCATCAAATATCAGTTGAAAGGCACTGACACATTTAGCCTGAAGAAGAGAAGACTCAGAGGGGACATGATAGCTGACTTTAAATCGGAAGGGCTATTATATGTAAGCGAGTTAGATTCATTCTATTTGGATCTAGAGGGAAGAGCCAGAAACAATAAGGGAAAACTGCAAAGAGGTTACTCTGGGCTTGGCATCAGGAAAAACAAAAACAAAAAACTCCCTAACAACTAGAGTGAAAGTTGAAAAGTGAAATGGGGTCGCCTTGAGAGGGAGGTGGGGGACTCTTGTACTTGGACATCTCCACGCAGAGGCTGGATGACCACTGGCTGGAGATGTTATAGCGGGGATTCCTGTCCTGCACAGACTGGACTAAACCCCGTGGTGCCTTCCAGCTCATGAATTCTGTGAATCTGAAATACTTCACTGTTATCATGCCTCCCTTACATTTCCTCTTTTCAGACTAAAAATCTCTAGTTACTTCGGTTGATCTTCCCTTGGCATAACCTCTAGGCCCTTTGGTCAGCCTCTGAACACACAAAGCATCTATTCATTTGGCATCTACATCCCACTTTTTGCATTGTATGTTATATTTTCATGGCTATGTATATCATCTCCTTAACTAGACTGTAAAGTTCTTGACAATAGGAATGCATAGGGAGGGAGGGAGAGAAGTTGGAACTCAAAATTTAAAAAAAAAACCAAATGTTAAAAATTGTTTTTCCATGGAATTGGGAAACATATTAAGTAAAAAATAGGAATGCATCTTCTTTTAAATTATTTTATTTAATTTTAGTGTTCAACATTCACTTCCATAAGCTTTTGAATTTAAAATTTTCTCCACCTCTCTCCCCTCCCTCCTTCCCAAAACCTCATGTAATCTGATAAAGACTCTTCATATACATTCTTAGTAAACATATTTTTACGTTAGTCATGTTGCAAAGAAGAATTAGAATGAATGGGAGAAACCATGAGAAAGACAAAACAAAACAAAAAAGAGGGCAAACGGTTAGCTTCAATCTGCATTCAGACTCCAGAGTTCTTTCTCTGCATGTGGATAGCATTTTCCATTATGAATCGTTTAGAATTGTCTTAGATCCTTGTGATGCTGAGAAGAGCTAAGTCTATCAAAGTTAGTTATCGCACAATGTGGCTGTTACTATATACAATGTTCTCTTTCTGTTCATTTCACTCAGCATCAGTTCATTTAAGTCTTTCCAGGCTTTTCTGAAGCCAGCTTCCTCATCATTTCTTATAGCACAATAGTAAGGAATGCACCTTTTAATATAATAATACCTAGCACTATGGCATGGAGGGGTAGGATACAGAGGGGAAAGTAAGATCTCAAAAAATATTTGTTTACTTACTAATGATGATGATTTTAATAACATAGCATTTACATATCACTGAAGGTTTATAAAGAGCTTTTGCAAATATTACCTCATTTGTCACAACAGGTAGATGCTATTATCATCCCCATTTTTCAGATGAGGCAACTGAGGCACAGAACAGTTAAATGAGTTTAAGAGACAGGAATCTCTCTAGTTGAGAGAGATGACAGTTACCAAATGAAGGTAGCAAAGTTTCTCTCTTTGTCATCAATACCACTTTTCTAGACATAAAAAAGGGCCCAACAGCCAGTAGTAAACTTTCTGCAGTGATTTAATGTAACCCAAAGTGGTCTCTACAAATGGGCAGAGCCCAAGAGCAGTTTTAGCAAGGAGAGCTAAGAAGTCCTGAGGTCACTGTTACTAGTGTTTCAAAAGGCCATTTCTAGGCCGATACCCACTTCTCTGCTCATGCTTCCATTAGCTCTTCTTTGGTGTTAAAACTCCCCATGAAGAAACTCAGCCCAAAGGTGAGTGTCTCAGAAGAGGATCCATTAAGTTGTCTTTAAATCACATTGGAGGAGAAGACTCTGCCTTTTCCCCTGGGGATTAGAGGGTGGACGAGGTCCTTTCTGGGATATTTGTTCTAAAACTTTTTAATGAGGTGGATTTAGATCTCAGCAGGGTTAAATGCCTTTGACAGATTTAAACATTTTCTTGGTTCACAAATAAAAATGATCTGTGCAATAACTCTTCTAAGAAAACTATATACTATGATCCCAAAAAACAGCATGGCTTTCCCGAGCTGCATATCATTGCCTTGGTTTTCTTATTTCCTGCCAAGATAGCATCTTGTGCTGTCAGCTCCTAACTTTAGTGATATTCCCATAGCGCCACAGGATCCCTGGTCTGAAAAGCCCTTAGGAATGGCATTATAATCAATCTCCCTTGGCACTTAGGCTGGACAGCCTACTCCCAAAGGATAGGGTTTAAGCCAGTAGTTATCAAACTCAAGTAGAAGCGGGGGGCACTAAACCGTAAATAAGGATCCTGGTAGACCAAATATTGACTTAGTTTTAAATGTAATATCATCTATGTTTTAATGTATTTTTACTTATTTTGTTAAATATTTGCCAATTACTTTTTGATCAGATTTGGGCCATACTCAAGAGTATTAAAGACCATGTGTGGGCTGTTTTTTGACATCCCTGGGTTAAGTTAGTGCATCAATCTAAATATATGCTATACTGTCCTCTCCCAACTCCCCAAAATAACCTAGCTTAAAGAAACCCTAAATGCAGTCTAAAATTGTTGTTATTTTGCTATCTTTTTTTACCTTTCAAAGAAGGTCTCACTTTAGAGGTGCGACACATTATTGGTTGGATCTTATATTTAGATTTCTTACTTCTTAACCTTTTCTTACCTGTGAACTTGTTTATGTTTCTATGTACATTTGCATGTATGAATATATATATAAAATCAATTTCCTTTATAATTCTGTGTATTTTATTTTACTTATTTAAAAAGATTATTCTAAGAGAGAGTCCACAGGTTTCACTAGATTGCCAGAGTCCATAATATACCAAAAAAAAGTTAAGAACTCCTGATTAGGCTAATGTAATAATGGTCTACTCTTTGATCCTCTTTAATTCATCAAGCTGATTTCAATAGTTCAACCAGTATTTGCTGAGTACGTCCTATATGCATAACACTGTATTGCACAGAATAAGTAGGAGACACTGTACCTGCCATGCAGTTTGGGATGGTAGAAAGCATGCTAGACTTGGAATCAGTGGAGAACAGCCACCTTTGACATTCAAGTAGCTTTGTGGCCTTGGGCAAATCATTTAACTTCTCCATGCCTCAGTTTCCTTCTCTATGAAGAAGGCATAATACTATCTGCAATACCTATCTCACAGGATCGTTAGGGAATCAAATGAGATAATAGTTTACTGCATTAACTGCACTAAGACTTTTGGGACAACCTGTATCTATCTAAAGCCCGAAGTCATAACTAGGATAGAATCACTGAGGCTTTGCTCCAGGCTGTCAACATGTAAGGATCGTGCTTCTATCCCCAATGCCAGTCCAGAAACCAATATCCCCACTTTTCATGGTCCTCTACAGGACAGAATACCATGCTCTCTGACCTGATTTTCCATTCAGCTTCTCTCTGCTCTTCAGAGTGATTCTGCTCTGTTGCTCAGTCTCATCCCCCTTATTGCGATGACACCCCTCTTACAGGGGCTCCCCTCCACCTGTACAACCTCTTTGGAGGCAAGATGGGTTGGTTTGGGTGAATGGTAACCTCCCTTTAATCAAGCACGTCATTAAATTAGGTATTTAAGTGCCTTCTATGGACTAGGCACTGTGTTAGGTTCTTAGGGATACAAAGACCAAAAGTGAAACAGTCCCTGCTCTCAGGGGGCTTATTATCATGGAAGGCAATATATACACACTTAAGAATATATAAAATAAAAAGGTAACTTAAAGGGGAAGCACTAACATCTGGGAAGACAAGGTAAGGTCTCATGGGATGAATGCACCTGTGGTTGGACTGTCATCTGTACCTGATTAGGCACCATCTCTCCTCTCTTTACCTGCCCCTCCCATCCCAACGTGGGACTCTTCTCTTTGCTGCCACTTTACCCATCTCCTCGCTCCTCTATGCTACCATTGAAACTTATCCTCCTCCTTCCCACCTCAGGCAAAAGAATTCTTATTTAAGCTTTCTATAAAGCACTTTATAACCTTAAGAGTGCCGCATAAATGGAATATTGGTCAGGGGAAACTAGGGATGTTTTAACTTCAAGAAGAGAAAATTTGGGGGAACGTGACCACTGTTTCCAAATATTCGAAGGGTTGTTATATAAAAAAGGGATTATATTTATATTGCAAGGCTTGAAATGAGAGAGCTAGGACCAATAAATGGAAATTACAGGGAAGCATACTTTGACTCTAAGGTCCCTTGTAACTTTAATAGTCCATGATTCTGTGAGTGTAAGGAAGAATAATCTGAGCCGTCCCAAAGTCAAATGGGCTGTCTCAGAAGGTCATGAATTCTCCCTTCATCGGAGGTCTTAGAGAGGAGGTTTGTTTGGAATGATGGCTTAGATGATCCCTGAGGGTCATTTCAGCTTGGAGTGGCTCCATTTCTAAGATGCCAGAGATCTCTTGAGGAGATATGCTATCAGATTTGTATTTCCATGCTTCTACTTGTTAAACTGTGGTTCAGACTAATCCTTAAGCGTTTCTTCTGGTCATTACATCTTCTAGTATAGGCTGTGGAGAAATGGTTGTCTAGGATTGAGATTCCTTGAGAACTAGTATATTAATCTGACTTTAGTCACATAAATAGTTTCCCCCATACCTTATAGCCAGATTCAACTTCTTCAAGGGTGGCTTGTAATCCCACAAGCCAGGGTACCATTCTTGAGATGGAATGTCCATGCGACTCTTAGTAATGTCTCCTCTGCTCTATCTCAGTCCCTTGCTAAGGCCTGGCAACAGTAATTAAATTCACTAGGATCACTGCAGATATACTAGGCAAGACTGCTAGAGGTGAGGAGAGCTGGTAACAGAGTGCTTGTCCAGGTTTATCTCCATGTACATGTCTCTGCACATACACACACACACACACAGATTACATCATGCTCAGTGGGGCAGAGACAGCTCCCATTAATCTCAGGAAGCACAGGGGCCAGCACGGGCAGCAAGGCAACACAGACTAACTAGAAAACACAAAGGCGGCCTGACCAGCTTTGTTTTCAAACAGTCAATTCCAAATTCTACTAGCTGGCAAAGACAGGGGTTATTGATTTTCCCTTCTGGAATGCTTGTCCTGTACACTCTGAGTAAATGGAAACTGAAAAACAGAGGAAAACACAACTGCTGGGAGAGCTAAGGCTAGATGGATGGTTTTGTTTTGCTTTTTTAAATTTTCTTTGTCAGTTTTTATATTTTTCTTATTAGTCTTTGGCTGGATTGCAGCTAGCCATCTTTCTTTGTTGGTTTTCCCTGTCTGCATATCTCCTTTGCATTCCCATCATTTAGCACAGTACCTGGAATACAGGAGGTGCTTACTAAATGCTTACTAAATTCAAGAGACTATTCATCTCTCTCTGTCCCTGGGAAGGTTTCTCTATGTGCTACAGGTATTGTGCTAGCTAGGCACAGGGAATATGAAGACAAAAATCAAACAATTCCTGACCTTGAGATGCTTGTATTCTAGCAAGGAGGGCATCATATGCTTCGACATTAAAATACAAAGCATATGGCCCTTTATCCCCACACCATATTGTCCCTAATTATCATCTTCATTCTCAATTTAACAAGTAAAATTTATTACATGTAGATTAGTGGACTATCTTAAATTATTTGACCTTTGTTTAACTTTGAAGAGGTATGCCTACAAAATAAAGTTCTCAATTTAAAAAAAAAATACAAAGCATATGCAAAAGAATTTCTGAAAGAAGGGCACAACAACTGGGGAGGATTAGGCTGGACTTCCTGTAGGAGGTGTCACCAGAGATTCTGTGAGTGGACTTTAAAGAGCAGTACACATAGGGGATAGCCTAGATAAGACCAATGTTGAATACAAAAATTTCATAGTAGTCTGAACATGGGTAGAATCAGTGGGAGCTAATTATTTCACCAAGACATAGAGTACATCTGTGCATGTTTATGTGTGCATGTGTGTGTGTGTCTGTCTGGTCTATCTCTGACTGTTTTTACTTAAATTCACCATATCTCCGTTCTCTAACCAGGCAGCAAAAGGGATAGTGCTGTCCACAAAACAGCTTTGTCCTTTAGGTAATTGCTGAATGGCATTCCGTGTTAATTACTTTCTCTCTCTCCTCTTTTGAAGCAGGAAGCAATTAGGGGCTTCTTTCCTGTGTCTGGGAGGCAATGCTCAAAGCTTCATCGGCTCCTCCATGACACTAGTGACCGTGTTCCCACTGCCTACAAACATCTCTTACATTCTTTCTCTTAGCCCTGGGAAAAATAGAGGGATTTCCAATGTTATTTAATCCCCACACTAACTTGTCCCAATTCAGGCCTGCTTTCTCTCTTGCTGTGTCACTTGTTTTCTTAAGGGGAAAAGGAAGGGACTAAGAATTTACACAGTGACTACTATTTCCCAGGTGCTGTTCTAAATGCTTTTACAAATAGTGTCTCAGTTGTGTTTTGCAATAACACTATCAGGTAGGTGCTATTATGATCTCCATTTTACAGTTAAGGAAACTGAGGCAGACAGAGCTTATGACCTGTGTGAGGTCACACAGCTAGTAAGTATCTGAAGTTAGATTTGAATTCAGGTCTTCCTGATTCTGAGCCCAGTGGTCTCTCCACTGTGCCACTAGCTGCCTCTAACTAATCATCCCTCAAGTTAATTTCTTTGCCAACTTGGGTTCATAGAAATGGTCAAGGGAAGAGGCCAATTACACTAAATTTCCCAGCAGACTGCGGTTTAGGGAGGGAAGTCTAGGCTAGGAATTCTAGGCTTTCTTTTCCTGTTAAAGTTTGGCTAATGTGTTAAATCAGGTTGGGTCTTTGTTTTATCATCTATGAAATGGGGACAATTGTGCCTTTCTCCTTCTTGGGAAAAGGCAGTGGCTGTGAGGATGCACTAACTGGACCTTTCTACTGTAAAAAAAAATGTAACAAATGCAGATATCATTTAATTAGCCACAGAGTTGAAGGATGACAGTGAAATGAATAATCTATGGCAAAGAAGAATTCATAAGACATGTATTTGAATATGGAATTTTACCGTCCCAATTTTGTTTTGCTTACCTATCTATATCATGAGAGTATCAGACTGGAGGATGTCTCAGGTCCTACCAGTTCCAACAATTAGGATGGACTTAAGGACATGCCTTATATAGCCTTTCCCTCAAAGGTCTTATCTGCTCTCATAGCTTCAATGCTGACCTCTGTGCAGACGACTCACAAATCTTTTATCTCCAGTTCTAACATCTCTGCTAAGCTCCAGTTCAGCATCTTCATCTGCCTAATGGTGATTTCCATTCATAATTACAGAGTAATAGTTTTGCTTGTGTGTGTGTGTGGGGGGGGAGGCAAGTCGGGGGGCAGGGCATCTAGTCTCTAGTTTAGCAGACGAAAAAATGATGGGTAGAAAGTGTCAGAGAAAGCATTAGGACATGCCTCCTCCTTCTTGGCTCAGTGTCTTTCCAAGATCACAGGATCATAGATTGAGAGGTGGTAGGGGGACAACTTCAGAGGTCATCTAGTCTAAAACCTTCATTTTGCAGATTTGGTAACTGAGGCACAGATAGCAGAATTGATTTGCCTAAAGTCTTCTAGGTTGTAAATGGCAGGGCCAGGTCCTCTGAATCTAAATCCATTACCTTGGTGCCCTCCTCTATGTGGCCTAATTCTTTGTTGATATCATTTGGATTTGCCTTTTCACTGCATCATAATTTATTACCTGTATGTCATATTACCAGTATGTCATGCTGTCATTTCAAACTCACTGTGTTTAAAATCAAATCTGTATCTTCTCCCTAAACTGGCTTCTCCTGACTCCTTCACTTCAGTGAGTATAACTTTAATTCTTCCTCTTACTCAGGCTAAGAACCTAAGATTTATCTTTCAATTTCCTCGTTCTTCCTAGTTCTCATATTTAGCTAATCACTAAGTCTTGTGGATTCTTTCTTTTTTAAGATCTCTAACATCCATCCTATCCTTTCCATCCCTAATGTCACTATCCTTTGTCACTTTCTGCCCACACTGCTGTAATCATCTCCAATTTAGTATCACTACTTCTATTCTTTACCCTTCAAATCCACCCTACATGATTCAGACAGATTAATCTTCCCAGATCTGATTTTATCATGTCATCCCCTCCTGCTCAAAAGCCTTCAATGGCTCCCCAGCGCCAAGGATATAAAATAAAAAGTCTTTGGCTTAACATTTGAAACTTTTTACAATCTGACTCCAAACTACATTTGCAACTTTGTTTTCCAACATGAACTCTACACTGCAGTCAAATTGGTTTGCCTGCCTTCTCCTAAACTTCTTACACATTTCCACAATATGTGTATATATGTGTATATGTATATACATATATACACATATGCACATATACATGCACATGTGCATGTATGTATATATATACATGTGTGTATATCTCTCTCTGTCTTTTTATCTTTCTTTCTATCGATCCATCCATGCCCTCATTCTTCATCTTATTTTCTCTGAATTGTATCCATTTTTCAAAAGGGATGCTCTAGTCCTGCCTTCTCCATGAATCTTCTTTTGGCTGCCTCAACCTACAATGATGTTTTTCTTATCTAAATTCCTATATTACTAAGTAGCTGCACTTTAAAAATGATACCTCATACACTGCCTTATGCCACTACCTCTCTTTTTATATGTATAGACTGCCAGTCCCTTTTGGGCAGAGGTCACATATTATCTCACTCCCAAAGGACTCAACAGATTGCTTCAGCATGTACTAGGTACCATTCAATAAGTATTTATTGACAAATTGATCAAAAGTGTAGCCCTCTTTTAATTTGATTAGTTGGTTAGTAATGGATTTTCTCTCCATCCCCCAAGTGTAACCAAGTGAGATCCTCTCTCTGAAGAGGAGGGAAAATCTGGGGCCATGGAGTAGAATGATGGGGGGTTAGCTCTTGCAGTAAACCTTGTACTAGGATGGGCTGTCTTTGACACCTTTGCTCCTGCCGCCGTGGAGTGACTGCTGAGATACTAGCGATGTTACGTGTTACATGGGCTTGGCGAGACAGGATGATTGATGGATTGTTATCAGTTTGCTAAGTACTTAAACTGAAATGATTAGTTCTAGGGCATTGCTTAGAAAGAGTTGCGGTACACAATTTTTTCTCATTGATTTGTACGGAATTAAATAATATTAAGTCTAGTCTTGACATTAAGTAGATCTCAGAGCTTAGGGGAGTAATGCCCCCTCTTGGGGCTTCATTTTCTTCACCTATTATATGAGAGGTTGGACTAAATGATCTTTGAGACCCTTCCTAACACCAAAAGTCAATGACTTTAGTATAAATACTTCAGCTTATGGACTTTAGCTGTGGACACTCACTATTCCCTGGAAACCCTGAAAAACAAAATATTATAAAACCTCAAAATTTTAAAAGTGCCACATACAAAGATAGGGGATAGAAGCTAGGTGGCACAGTATAGTGAACACAGGACTTGGAGTCAAAAAGCCCCGAGCTCAAATCCTGCCCTAGATACTCCCTAGCTGTGTGACCCTAGCCAAGTCACTGAACTTCTCTATGCATCAGTTTCCTTATTTGTAAAATGAGGATAATAATCGCACCTCCATGATAGAGTCGTTGTGAGAAATGTGAAGTGCTTTGTAAACCTTTTTTTTTCTTTGCAAACCTTAAAGCACTATTTAGATGCCAGTTGTTATAAATTTACCTGGCTTATAAGTTTATATTTTCTTATACTAAGTTTTCTTAAAAAGAAAGCAATTGCTATAATGAAGAAGTTTTTCTTACACCTGACCTACATCTCTCTGGCTGTAAACCTTTCTTTTGGCCCTTATGTGGCCCAATCTTGGTTCTCTACAGTAGTAATAATGACAATAATAGCTACTGTTTATCTAGTACCTACTACGTGCCAGGCACTGTGCTAAATGCTTTACAATTAGCATCTCATTTCATCCTTACAACAACTCTAGGAAGATGGTGATTTAATTGTTCCCATTTTACAGATGAGGAAACTGAGGCAGATGGCAGTAAGTGCCTTGCCCAGGATTACACAGCTACTGTCTGTCCCGACAGTCCACATGGCTTACTATTTCCAAGAACCTACAGACACCTCTACTTTCCATCTTGATGCATCTCCTACTCTTGTTTCTTCATCTTAGCTCATATGTAAAATACTTTGCTCTAAACCTTCAGCAATATCTTTCTCAGCAACGTAGGGGCTGATAACACGAATCTGGAAGTCATCACTTACTCCCTTAGTGGATCTCCACAAACTGAAAATCTGTACATTAATTATTGGGAAAGTGACAGTTGGGAGTCATAAAAAACTCATCCCTGGAAGCGGAGTGTTCTGCCCCTGAATTGTGGGGATGCCAACTGGCAGACATGTTTGTATATGGAAACCAGACCATCTCTCAGTGTTCATCTCCAAACCTGACATATGTACTCTACACATATGGAAAACAGTTGCTTGGGCAGATAACGCAGAAGAGCTCAGAAGGTGTCTGCAGTCAACTTGACAAGTTGAGACACTTGCAAAATCACCCTGAGAAGTATGAAATAAATGGTTGAGGGATGATAAAGAGTCAGGCTGGAAGAGACTCCCTTGACAAAAGCGATCATGTGATTCTCTTGATACTGGGCCACTGCAACTGATCTGGTCAAGGATGCTACTTCCCCTCCTATAGAAGGGCAAGTAGCATTTTCAAGGCACTAGGACAATGTCTCCCAGGTGATGAGGGAAGAGGTGAATAATGACCCCCCCCCAAAAAAAGAAATAAAATAACTAACCTGGTCCACCTGCTATGGAATTTGAGGTATAGCCTTTGGAGTGCTCTCCAAAAGAGACAAAAGTCCTGAATTTATTTTCTATGGGACCTTGATTGTAAAAGACTCCTATACGTGCTGTCTCCCCCATTATAAGTCCACTGAGAGGAAGGACCGTGTTATTTTTCACCTTTATATTACTAGCACCTTGCATAGTACCTAGCACACAGCAAATACTTAATAAATGTCAAATGAATGCACAGAGACAGATAGAAGCACAACTCCTCCCCCCTCTCCATCCCTGGCCCCCAGTAACCTGAGTTTTCAATGACTTCCTCATACCCATACCAGAAAAGGACGTATGTTGGGAGAACAAATAGTTTGAACATCACTTACAGGTTCTTCACATCAGTGATGCCTCGGAAAGCCTTCCTCGGGATTCCCTGAATCTGGTTCTCGCTCAGATCTCTAAACAAGGGAAGAAAAGCATCCCGTGAATCACCAAGACCCCTGCTTTATCTGCATCACATTAAGATAACAAAACCCAAGGCGTCTTTACCCACAGTCAAAAGTGTTTTCCAGATTGTTTAGTCTCTGGCTCAGCGACCCAACATCCACATTGTTCTGTAAGTTACAGCGTTTGTTGGAATGGTTACCAGGCAGAGAGCATAGTTTTGCCTTCTCTGGTCGCACAGTGTGGGTGGTCCCCACCTTCAGGCCACGAGCTGCTGAACTATTTGTTATACCAGGCACCCAATTCCATGTTTATTCCACCTCCCAGTGTGGGCCCCTTGCTGCCCTGACAGCCTTTAGCACTCCTCATCCCCGCCTCCCATGTCTTTTACTAATCTCACCACTTTTCCTTTGTCACTTGGAACTAGAACACAGCAGCTGCCAAAGACAATCGACTTGCTGAATATTCTTAGTCTCTGGTGGCTGCTGGTGGACGACCACCTCGATACAGGCAGCCCCATGACAGTTACCATGTAGCCAGGGGTGGGGTGGGGGCAATGTGCGGCAGATACACCCGAGTGGGGAACTGTCAAGTAACAAAGATGCTAAAAAGTATATCAAGATGCCTCCCCCAGACACATTCCCTCTCCCCACCCAAACCCCCACTCCTGACTTTCTCATTGACAAGATGAATTCAAATAGCATTTTAGCAAACCTGACCCAAGTAGAGGTTGCAGTGGCAGCCGAGCTAGCGCTAAACACAGCTAACAGCACTCCCATTCAAGAGGATAAAGGATGACCAGTCTAGCAGCTTGACTTCCACCCAGTGCAGACTGCCCTAGGACTATTACCCTCTATCTATGAGCATGCCCATCAGGTCTTAGCTGCCTTTTCTAAGAATAACACAAAACTTTCGGGAAAAAAAACCAAGCCTGTGGAATTATTTCAATTCAGTTTGATTCAATTCAGGAAGCACCTACCAAGTGCCTGCTATGTAGCTGCCACTGTGCTAGGTGCGGAGAATACAAAGATAAATGCGAAATTAGTTACTGCCCTCATAGGGCTTCAATTCTCCTGGAGCAAGGGAGCAGGTAGACACAACGTATATGTAGCTGAGTAAATACAAAATTTTAAGTAAATTGAGAAATAATCGGGGGTATTGGTGGGAGCTGAATACAAATAGGAAACCTTTTTGGTCAATAGCACTGTCGTATATGGAATCAAATTTGGACCAGAGAAGCGCTTAGAAATCAACTGCCAGTCTTTTCATTTTAGAAAAGAAGAAACCAAGGCCCAGAGAGGCATACTGCTTCTGTGTAAGTCCACACAGTTAATTAATTAGTATCTGAAGTGGCATTCCAAAGTCAGGTCTCCAGACTCTAGGTACAGTGCTCCATCCACAGCACCGCCCTAATCTCTCCTAAGACCTGCTTTAGATTTCAATGGAGAGTTAAAAGGATTCAATAATCATAGTAAACTATTAGATTTCTATATCTTTCTACATTTTCTAAAGTGATTTTGAATTGCCTCATTTTGATCCTTGGACAGATGTTATTTTCTAGTTCATTTGTTTTTCTAGTTTTTAAGAGGAAGTCGGGACCTGTGACCTCTGAGTTCTGTGGTGTGGGGAACTCTTGGTATGGAAAATCCCTCTGCTGATGCAGATTGCTACTATGTCTCAAACTCACTGTTTCAAAGAGTTGGCAGAGGCACAGAGGGTTTAATTGACTTACCCATAGTCATATAACCAATATATATGTCAAAGGCAGGGCTTAATCCCAGGTCTTCCTAACTCTCAGATCAGTCCTTTAGGCACAATGACATGCTGTTTCTCATGCCATCACATAGATTAAGTGACTTGCTGAACCTGGGAATAGAACCTAAGTCTTCTCCTTCGGACTCTTCTAATGTTTCCCTTTTATCACTCAGGACAAAGCTATCAGATTTATATGTAAATTCCATAAAGAGGGTGACCCTACCAGACATCTGTGCCATGTCCTAACCACAATCGCTTCTTTAATAAAGACGGGTTACTAAAGCATCTGGGTGAAAACCTACTATGTGATGGGAAGATGTAAACATAGTCATCTCTGAACTTGCAATTAAAATTCACTGATTTTTTGAAAGATGTCTATAAAAAAGGCAAAACTCTATCGAGATACGCCTGGAAGGGGTTCCTGCCACTCAAATGACAGTGATCAATCTTCACTGAAAACTTGTCATTTTTATTATTTTAAATAACAGAAGTAACCAAAAAAAAGTCATGGAAGAAAAAGAAGAAAGGAGGGTTGAAAAAAAATAAACGACTTTCTTTCTCCCATACCTAGAGAAGTGCCGAGATGCTTCAGATGTCCAAATCATTCGCAGTTATACTTACTGGAATCACTTTTAGATATGTTCCATGTACCAGGCACTGGTCATGCTGAGGATTCTGTTTTGTTTTTTGGGTGGCAGTTATAGGTCATTGTGACTTCTAGGGTGCAATGATAAGGGGCTCACTATCTCAAATCCATTTTCCTTTTTTTCTGCAACTGTTTAAGCCAATTTGGACTTACAATGAGTTCCACCCCAGGCTCCCCCAGGCCGGCTTGATTCAATGAGTAGGGCTCCAGCCTGGAGTTGGCCCCTGAACAAAAACCCATGATGACACTGGGGTCAGAAAGTGTCACTGAGGGCACTCCACTGTTTTCCATCAGGCCCAAGGAGAAAGGGGGACTGAGTTCTTGTCATCAAACTAATTCAATTTCTCCCAGTCATCCAGTCTACACCCAGGGCTCCCAGCAGCCACAATTGTTTTCATTCAGACGATCACAGACGGGACTGGACTGTTGGGAGACAAGCCTCTTTTCCGTCAAACAGAGGCTGACCTCCCCAGCCAACCTGATAAACAACACCCCCACAGCCTCCTATATTTGTTCTTGCTGTCTCCTCTACTACGAAGAGGGCCTTGAAGCACCCAAATGGCTAAAAGTAGATCATTAAACTGGTAAGAGAGAACAGGAGATATGAGGAGCAGGATACGGGGGATACTTCAGAATAAACACTTGGACCCTCAATCTGGGGCAGGCAATGAAGGAAAAGCTGCCATCTGCCATTGTGGGGCCAGGAACACTATGGGGCAGATGTCATTTGGACTAAGTAGCTCTTGAAGAAGGGCTAAACTGTAGAAATAGGGGAGAGTTGGGGTGGCATTGCTCCAGGAAAAGACAGTGACCTTATACAAAGGCTGAATTCAAGTTACTAACACAAATAGAATTCCGAGCTTCACTAAGAAGTCAGGGCCCAACAAAGTACACACTGGGTTTTTGGTAAATATTTTCTTGTGGAAGATCACCTTTGGAAGCAAATCCCCCCAGCTGAGCAAGATGCCTAGCCCTATTCATAGCTAATGAGCTTAATTTACACTACTACAGCCCAGCATCACTTTCCCCAAGTCTAGCCAAAAAGGAAATTGTAGGAAATTCATCTGTTCCCTATGACAATCTGCTTGTAAATTTTATTAATTTTATTTTCCATTGAGCTATTTTTCTCTGGATAACAATACTGCTGCCATCAATCTGCAGGCTGTCTATTGATTTCATAAATACCTCTACTTGTCTGACAAACTGACAGCTGTAACGGGGTTACCGATGTGGTAGGGAAGAAAGTTCAGGGCTACGGGCTTCATTTTCTGTCCCTTCATAATTATAGCAGGGCCTTTGTGAGGGCCACTAATAGCATGTTTATCTCAGCTTGATTCCATCACACTGGGCCAATGAGGAGCACCAGCCTTGAGAAAGACCATGGCAGCTACTTTTGACTGATGTTTAAATAAAAATAACAAATTCTATCTATTTTATCCAGGAAATTATTTCTGGGACAATTGCCTGCTAAGTTTTTAGTGGCTCACTCTTCATGGCAAGGGTGTTTCATGTAGAGAGGAGCTGGAAAACCCTGGATGTGCCCCAGAAACAGGATTTTTACCCCAAAAAGAAGAAACATATGAATTTACTACCTGTGTGACCCTAGGCAAGTCACTTAACCTCTCTGGGTCTTGCTTTCCTTACATGTAAAATGGAAGCAGTTGGATCAGTTGACTTCCAAGGCTCATTTCAACTCTCAATAGATGATTCTATGAGCCTAACATAGTCTTTCTAAGTGACTCATGAATTTCAAGGGGCAATCTAAGGAGAGGGCTAGGAAATGGGCTTATGGAAAGTGGGGAAAGGGATTGAGTACATTTTAAAAATGATTAAAGTCTTGGAAGAATTGAGAACTGCATTAGCTAGAGAGCATTCTTTAGCTTCCGGAAAATGATTAACCGACTGATTATTCTATCCAAAAATACAAGACCAGGGAGAACTTATTAAGGAGACAGTAAGTCAAATCGGAGTTGGCAAGAACCAACATATCCCCCATCTGCCCCCCCTCTTTTTAATTTACTAAAATGCTTTGGACACAGATTAACTTTCTTCACAAATTTATTATTGCTTCATCTGCCTTGAAACGGGAACTGTAGACACTTTGATAAATGGATTGAAAGGTTGTCTAGTTTCAGTGTAGCTGCTATAAAGTGCTTCCCGCAGCCCTCCCCATAATATCAGTCCTCAATTGTCCTCAGTGCATTGGTAAAAGACAATTCCCACCCCTGGCTGCCCGCCTGTCTCCCATCTCTTTTCCTGTACCATCTCTATCTCCTTTCCCCTTATTTCTCCCCTTGTAAATCCATACAATAATCTGAGTAGCTTTCCTCTCTTTTTTCTGGGAATAGAAGGACACTTCCAGAATCATAGGATTGAAAACTGGTAGGGACCAGAGAGAGCATATGTTCCAATGTCTTCACTTTACAGATGAAGAAACTGAGGTCCCACTAAAGTAAATGGCTATAGATCCAGGGCTCTTTACACTATACTGTTACACTTGCCAAGGTCATACTCACAGTGCCCAGAAATCCCATCCAAGTAAAATGACGTTTGTGTAGTAGGCAGAACAGGTGAAGTTCTGGAGCTGGAAGGGACTGTGGGGGTCATTTAAACCAAACCTTTCAATTTACAATGGTAGAAACTAAGGTCCTAAGGCATTAAATGATGTGCCCCATCTCCCATGGCTAGTAAGAAACAAAACCAGGATTGGAAACCAGATCTTAGGACTCCAGTTTTAGCATTATTTCCACTGCAGCGTTTTGTTTCTTTGTTGAGCTGCTAATATATAGGCTCTCTTCCTTTTCTCTCTAGCCTTATACAGTGTGGCCTGAAGCTGAGGCCTCTCTGGTGCTTACATCTCCTATTCAAAAAAGAGAATGTGGGGTTTTGTTTTGTTTTAGCAACTTCCCTAAATTTTGGAAAGTTGTGGGTATAAGTTGGTAGTTCTCCAACTTCTAAAGACAATTCCCATAGTTGCATCAAAACTATGGATCTCTGTAGACAGGAAGGCTTATTCCAACTCTGAACTCTCCCATTTCTGATATGTAAAGTACAGATAGGATTGGATATGTAGTGAGAAAACACCTATTTTCCTCCTTATTCAAGTCCCCAGGGAAGAGGGGGGCTAGATTCTCTTCTAGTGGGGGGGGTGGTAAGGAGTAGGAAGGTATTGTGTTTGTTCTAGAGATTTTCTTCTAGTTAGCAAGGTTCATCTATAAAAGTTCCTTCAGTACTTGGAATGTAAGCTTATTTATTACTTATAATGAAGAATTTCTTCATTATTTGCAGTTGTATCCTCAGGACCTACCACAGTGTCTTACGTATAGTAATTGCTTAATAAATGCTTGTTGGCTGAGTGACATCCACAAGTAATTGGGAAAGAAGAAAGATGTTCATCTGTTCACCTCTTTTAGTCATGTCAATTTTTATTTTTGCCTTGTCTGAGATCATGATGTACACTTCTATTTTTTAACTTATCTTGTCAGAATAGTATCTATTCTAGCCCTTCTTTTTAACTTCATATGAATCGTTATGTTTCCAGAGTTTTTCAAGTGATTCTGTTTTCTAATTCATTCTGCCACCCTCCTCCATTTTATGGACCAGTTCATGCCATTGACTTTCCTGGTTATGATTGTTAGGGGTGCTTCGTGTGTATGTTTTCTGGAAGGAGAAAGTAGAAAGGGAAAGAGATTTAGATTTTATAGTTCTTACACTGAACGAAACAACATCCATGCTGCTAACACTTTCCATTAAATCTGAAGGGAAGAGATCTTGGGGGGAAACATGCCCCTTTGTATATCTTCTGCACAGAACCATACAGCTACAGGATGCTTTTGTTAGAAGAACCTTAGAGATAAGATTTAATTTTTACTTCTGGTTTCCTTGGGGAAATGGATGAGACCTGGACTGGAAGAGTCTGAAAGAAGATTGGACCACATGTATGTATAGACAGAAGAACTTTAGGGACAACAGCTCTGCCATAGCAAGAATCTTTAGACTGAACAGAATAATCTTGAGAGCTACACCAGCCAGGATACAGATACTAGCCATTGCCAAGAAGGCATGAAGAACTGAGGAAATAAGGGGAACTGAATATGGTGTACAAGGCGGGATTGTTTCATGCTCTTCTTCTCTCTCCATTGCGCTCTCATACCCACCCCCACCCCCAGCAATGCACACCATCTTCTGTGTCTGTGACACAAAAGAGACAATGGAAAACTTGAGAGGAGTAAATTCAGTTTGTCATCCTCCATCCAAAAAGATGTTATAACTTAAAAATAATTAACTCTTTTACATAGAAAGACTTCTACAACTTGGGGTGGTAGCAACAGATCAATAATTAATTAATTAGTAATTAATTGTGTAATCGTAGTAATTAATTAGTAATTAATTATAGTAATACATATACCAACTAACATCAAGGAGATCAGCTCACCAGTGTAGTGGGTATAAGGGCAAGTGATTTGGAGACTTAAAATTTCTGATTATAATGGTAATGATTGCCAGATTGTATATAGTGCTTTAAGGTTTGCAAAGTGCTTTACATTTGTTAACTTACTGGGTCCACACAACCTTGTGAGGTACTACTACAGTTGCTATTGTTCCCATTTTATAGATGGGAAAACTGAAGCTGAGAAAGAGTAAATGATTTGTCTGAGATCACACAATTAGTAAGTGCAATTTGAGGCTGGATTTGAACTCAGGTCTTCTTGACCCAAGTCAGGAGCGGCGGGACTGAGTATTTATAGACCACATATCAGCTTAAGTATAGAACTGCCCTAATTGTTCCCTAAGACTTGCGGCCAGGGGAAGCAGGCTAATACTTTGTCAGTAAATGAAGGATTGCTCTCAAATCCCTGATCTGGGAACAAAAGGCAGATATGGACCAGTCTGAGAAAATACTTCCTCAAAGTATTTACATCCTGGGAGCTGAGTTAGGAAGTAGGTAGAGAAACCACTCTTAAAACACACTCAGAATTCAATCAATTGATGGAGGCTTCTGGGAACTGTCCCCTCCAAATAGACATGTGATATTAGGTCTTTTGAAAATTTACTGAAGAAGAGAATAAACCAGAGAGGGGGACGATAACGTTCAAGCATTTGTGTTCACTGGCTTTTTGGCTTTGCTTGGGGGTACTCATTAGAGATCTGGGTGGGTGACCACTGTGGTGTAGAGAAGGAAGCAGAGTTAAAGGAATGTGTGTCTTAGGGTCACTTATTAAATTGGTAGCTGAGCTGCCATTACAACTAGGACCCCTAGATTCTCTGACTTTGGATCCCATAATCTTGGGTTTACAGGATTCAGACTTGGGAGGGAGGGAAGAAGGAAAGGAGATAGGGAGGGAAGAAAGAAGGGAGGAAAGAAGAGAAGAAGAGAAGAAGGAAGAAAGAAAGGGAGGGAAGGATGAAGAAAGAGAGGAAGAAAAGAGGAAAGGAGAGAAGAAAGGAAGGGAAAGGAGAAAGGAGGGAAAGAGGAAAGATAGAAGGAAGAGTGAGAGAAGAAGAAAAGAAAAAAGGGAAGGATAGAAGAAGGAAGGAAGGAAGACTAATACTCTGTTTTACATAGGTAGATAGCTATGTGAAGATCTCAAAAAATCCATTCCCCCCCCCAAAAAAAAGCATTCAATTTGCTGCATATCACTATCTGTTTCAAGAAGAAAATAAAAAAAAAAATTGCTGCGCTCACCTTTGTCTTATACAGCATGAGGGACTTCCAGGAGAGAAATGGCTCCTCAGAAGGTTTACAACGTGAACTTCACTGAGAATTTATCCTAATAAGTAAATCTCTCCTACTGGCAATTTATCTTAATAAGCAAGATCACATCTTTGCCATTGGGTCACTGTCAAAGCTGAATGAGGCCGGAGCACATGTTTCAGTGACAAAGCCCCCATTTCTCCTGCTGCATTTCTATTATGGGGCTTCTTTTGTCCAAGGGAGAATACAGCAGAACTCCCAAAATGATTCTCAAAGAAGCCTACGAATCTCAGCGAGCCAGAGAATCAAAGTATTGACTAGGAAGCAAGAAACAATCATTTCCCAATGCACCAAAAGCTTACTTTCTGAATATTCTTTTGCTGAGGGAACAGCAGGAGCTTCCATCTCTAGCTGCTTCAGTGACATTAAAAAGTTATTAAATGAAAGAAGGATGTCAACAAAAGCAATGCTTTCTTTCTTTATTCCCCCCCACCCCCACCCCCGGTTTTGTCTTCTCAGGCAAACTCATTAGAAAGGTCCAAGCCGTCCCATCCAGGTGTTTAATGAGCTGCCGAGCAGAGATTCAATATTAGCATTCAATGTCATATTTGTATGGCTAATTAAAATATACCTACATGACCAGTTTAAGCACGTAACAATTCATATACAGTTACATATATGTACATACTAGTGTCCATATTTATATTCCCCAAAGCAGTATGTGTAGTCTATGTTTTGTTTGGATCCAAAGCTGTGACCTTATCAGTGTAAGGAGACGTTGGTGTGGGACCTTCCTTCGCAGGTGCAGATGGGCTGCTCTTCTCTAATTTAGAGTTGCCTGAGGCACCAAGACACTAAGTGACTTAAGGGTCACACCATTGGTATATGTCAGGGGCAAAACTTGAACCCAGTTCTTTCAGACTCTTGAGTCCAGCCTTCTTGGTTATCATCATAATTTCTCTTTCAACAAGCAGAAACCCTTATGTTAGTTATCCTATATCCAAAGCCTGGTTAGCAATTACAACTAGGCTGGGAGAGGTGTAGCCACAACTTTGACTTTCATCTAGTAGTCTGTCCATCCTTCCTTCCTTCCTCTCTTCTTTATTATTGCAGAGAAAGAACTGATAAATAGAAGTTTGTATAGAATAATTTCATACATACATACATATATATATATATATATATATATATACATATATATACAGAGAGAGAGAGAGAGAGAGAGCCATCTCTATGGTAGGGGGGAGGGAAGAGAAAAAAGAAAAAAGAAATTTACATGATAAATTTATGGTATATTTGAAACAAATAACAAGTTGTGCAGAATAGATTTGCAGTTTCATATGCAATCATATTTTTATTATATTATGTTAGTTCTTATTTTATGCCATACATTAAAATAAAATAAATAAATGTAAAAAGAAAGTGAAGTCCCAAAGCTGACCTACATGCTCTGAGGGGCCATGCTTATACTTTCTCTCTCCCTGAAAATAGCCAGAGAGCTTATTAGACATCAGGATATTATCAATATGAAACTAATTTTTTAAAAAAAAATTCTTAAGATAAGTAGTCTGGTTTTGTAACAAAAACTTGTACCAGATAAGCAAGGGTCACCTGAATTTCAATATCGAGCCTAGGCTAGGGCCAGGTGTTATATTTATTTTACTTTTATTCAATATCTATCATTGTCTGGGGATGCCTGACGCTCAAGAAGGCAGACAACCACCATGGAAGTAAGTAGTATGGATGCTGCTCTTACACCAGAGAAGCTCAAATCCCTGGAGACCAGATGAGAAAGACATAAAACAAATGTAGTTAGCAAAGCTGGATATGTAAGTCCTAATTCTTCTCTAAGACTTAGGGAGAAGAGAAGCAGGCTACAACTGTCAGCAAATGAAGGGCTGTTCTGGAATCCCTGCTCTGGGACAAAAGGCAGGTGTGGACTGAGCTGAGCAATTTGTGGAAGTATTTACGTCCTGAGAGCTGAGTTGGGAAGTAGATAGAAATGCCCCTCTTAAAAGATGTGCAAGAATAGAGCAACTGATAAAGACTTCTAGCAACTATCCCCTTCAAATAGGCATGGGATATTACACCTTTTTTCAAATTTTCCTGAAGGGGAGAATAAACCTGAGAGAATAAGAGGGGGAGGACACAGTCAAGCACTGGCTTCACTAGCCTTTTGGCTTGTGCCTTCTCACAGCTTTGCTGGGTGGTGGGAGAGTGGAGGAATTAGAGATCTGGGTGGGTGACTACTCTGACATAGACTAGGAAGAAGAGGCTGGGAAGATGAGTTTCCCAGGGTCACTTATTATATTGGTGGTAGAACTGACATTAGAACCAGAAACCCTAGACTCTCTGGCTTTGGGTCCCATGAGCCCAGGTTTATTAAATTTAGGAGTCTAGTCTGGTCCCCCTGGTTTTTACAGATGAGCAAACTGTGTCCCAGAGAGAGGAAGTAACTTGTGAGCCAGCATCTAGACCCGGATGCTGATTCCAAGTCTCAGCCTGGGGTCTGGGAGAGTGGGTGCTATGGATTATAACTGTATTCCAGTTGCTCCACAGGAGTACCCTGTATGATCCTTTGCCCTAGTCAAGAGAAATAATAGTTTGGTTTCATAGATGATGTAATGGGTTCTAAATACGGAATTTGTTGAGGTTTTTGGCAAGAGGAGAAAGAAGCATAAAGCTGATATGGGAAAGCCAGAACTCAAGTAATTCCAGTATTTTAACCATCTCTCCCAGCAATGAAGATCAAGCTCTTTGTCTCCAATCACAGAATCAGCTTTTCCAAAGCAGCCATGAAACTGGGGCTGGCAGGGTTAACCAAGGATGCTATTGCAAATACTATCCTCATTCATTTAATTATCATATGCAATTCAAACTAACAGCTCTTTGTGTTCATGAAATAGCATTATAATTGACTGATCATCTTTGACAAATGGTACCAGTGCAGATTTTTTTCAGTCTGCTCACTAATCCCTAGGATTATCACAGTTTAGCACTAGGACAGTTATATTATAGGGGCTTTGGAAATCCTCATTAGCCTCGTTGCTCTAGTTTTGGCCCAGTTGACTATATGCCCAAGTAAGGTAAGACCTTTCTGGATTACCGTATGCCTAGTCTGGTTTGTCTGCATTAGAGACTAGTCTAGTCTCACACATAGTAGGCAGTAAACAAATGCTTGTTAACCAGTTGACTCATCTACTGAGCATGTTTGGAGGCCTTTGTTCCAGTTGTGATTTTTGTGACGTGGAACAGTCCAAAAATAGGAAAGTTTAATGGTAAGAGTCTGGGTGAAACCAGATACCTGATATGATCTTTGTTCATCATCTGGCCCAAAGGGCGGTGCCAGTTTAGCAGGCCAGCAATGCACAGTTACAGTGTTTCGAAGAACTGAATTTAGGTGCCTTGTTTTCCCCAAGGCTGGATATTGCCTGTTAGCACCACATGGTTTGTGAAAGGAGTACTTTGCTCCCTGATCTCTTCTCCTTTGTGTCTTACATACAACACCCACCCCCACTCCCCACTCTTCCTTCCCCCTGCCCAGGCTGACATCAGATGCTTTCATCTCTAATTTGATTGTAGACGCTGACACTGTCAATCTGAAATCCACTAACATGTCTGATGGTGGTTGGGCAGAGGAAGAGTAAGGGGGAGTCAAATTCATCTTTAGAAGTGGCTTTATGTAAATCAATTCTCTTGCTGAGACCCTGGAGGCAAGCATTTGCTGATTAATTGAAAGAAAGTCCTTGTTCTCTTGTCTTCTCTAGAGAAATGGCCCAAATTGTATCTTCTCTTTTTCCATAAACCTATCCCCATGCCAAACATCTCTGCAATTAGGAAATGGAATCTTCTCCATCCTGGGTGAAAGGGGGAGGGGAAGATGTATGAATCGGGAAGGGAAAGGACAGTGTAAAGAATAAGGATTAGAGTCCTGTGTCTCAGAGTACAGTCTCACCCAACCACCTCACAATTCAGTTTGTGCCTATGGTCAGTCCCATCACTGATAACTAACCTGGGTTTTCTTTTCACCTTCCTGTGAATGAGCAGAAAGGTAGGTGTAGGTTATGTGGATTGGTAATATACCAGCATAAATACTGGACAATTTACTTCTGGACTCAGGAGTGGGAAGTTGGCCATGAAAAAAGCCTTTCACACCAACACCTCCCTGAAAGACATCTGTTTATTTTGTGATTAGCAAATGTTCTGAGACACCATCTCCTTCAATGTCCCTCCCCTCAATTCCTGGCATTTTGGGGGGGGGGGGGTACCAGAACTCAAGCATACACTCTGGATTTGTTTCGTTTCTGTAGGTCCAGGGGAATCAGAAGTGATTCTGTGAATGGCTTACCTTTTTCCAGCACCCGAATTACTGCTTCTTCCCCAGAGAAGCTTCACCAAGAAGCTCGAGTGACAGAACATACAAGAAACGGCTCCCCTTGATTCAATAACAGAATCAGGACGCTGGTGAATTTGACTTTAGAGACAAGCCTAAAGGTAACTTGGTCCTATGGACATGGGAATATAGGAGGCTACGTTGTAGAGAAGTTTATCCTTGTTAGCCTGCATGCTAGCTGAAGGTTGCATTATTGCAGTCATACTGCCATATCTTTTTGCTACTGATGTCTACTTCATAGATGACAAAGGATAAGCCTATTTCCATGAGCTTGCTCCTTAAAGGGGCAGCTAATCTAGATGGGCTACAAATGTCCAATTCCTTCCTTCTTTCTTCTCTGACCCATCCATTTTTCCCTGATTAAATATTTTTAAAATCATCTCTTACTGTGTGTCCTGCCTCTGACATGCTGGTTATGTGACCTCAGGCAAGTCACTGACTCTCTCCATTCTATACTGATTCTAAGCAGCAGAAAAGGCGTGGCTCACCATTGGGAAGGAGAGTTTCACCACTTAGAAGTTTCCCATATCAATGAAATCAGAGGTCCAGTCTCTCTTCCTATCCACATGACTAAAAAGGGTTTGCTCCTGAGGACCTCCCAGCTTAGAACCTTTGACCAAAATGAATTTACATTGCTGAAGTGACAAAATGACTTAAGCATCTGGGGAATACGAAACATCTACAGAGACTTCAATTCTTCAATGGCTCTTATGTCATCAAAAAAGTATAATGCCACCCATCCAAGCCTACATGTTTTGTGCATCTCATTACCATGCTCTCCAGTAAATTTATATCTATGGGGAGGACATTCAGCATGCTGCGATCTTTCAATCTCTGAACAACGCATAGATACCAAGAAAGATTATGGGTGTTCTATTGGTCATGTATCTATTGTCATGACAACCCATGTTCATATACAATCCAATTCAAGCAACATAGACTTGACTTTAAGAATATGAAAAACAAAACAAACATTTGGCCCAGTGAGAGAATAGCGCTGAGAAAACTTTGTCCATACCAATGGAGCCTTCTGCATTACTTATAATATCTGTCCAGGTGCTAGGAAATTTGGATGCAACGCTACAGTCCGAGGTGATCCCCATTCTGTCTTGTTGTTACTTTTCAGAAGCCCATTAAAAAGCCAAGGCTCTGTGCTGAAGGTGAAACACTATCCTAGGGCCTTCTGCCGATAAAATCAATACAGCTTCAGAATGACTGAAAATTATCTTCCATCCAAGCAGTAAAGCTATTCAGCAGGAGTTCAGCGCTCTTAGTTATGAGGCCGGCTTCTCAAAGCCCAACATCAGATGAAGCATATTAGTGCTTAAGCCATTAAGCTGCATTAATTCTAAAGAAAGGCATTTCTCCTCACGATCCCTCAATCTACTTATTTGTTCAGTTCAAAGTAATTATAGTTATTGCTAATAACTTACACTTGTGAATGCCCAGCTATTGATGAATGGAGAATATATGCTATTTTATTGGTTATTTATGTGAAAACTGATCCATCCTGATAGGTTCCTATTGACTTGGAAGTTAACATGAATATTTCATCTAAGTCCCACTTCTGGTCAGTCAGATTGAGAGACAGCAGATAGGGGACTTGAGCATAGAAATTAACAATACATAACAGCATAGGGAAAAAATGAATTATTGAAAAAAAATGTGAAGCCTCTATAGCAATCCTCGTGCCAAATACAAAAAATTCCCCTGACTTCACTATTAGTCAAAGAAGGAACTACAACATGGGGTACCTGGTCTTCATGGCAATTTGGAAGACAAGGAGAGTCATTCTGAAATGCTTTATCTGACCAGACAGAACTACCTGTCTCCCAGTGGATAACCGTGCCCTTAACCACTCATATCCTAGTAACTCCAGGTCTTTTATTTCACACCCAGTCTTGGTCTCACCCAACGCCACTGTTAACAGAGCAGAAACACTCAATTGTTTGGAAGCTGTGAGAAGGCAATAAGGCACAATGGAAAGAACACCTGACTAGGTTTTATACCTACCTCTGCCCCTAATCAGGAGTGTCTTACTAAGCAAGCCATTTCTCTCTCCATCCCTCCATGTCATAAAATCAGTCAGCAACATTTATGATGTACTTACTATGTGTAATGATATAAAGGTAAAACTGAAACAATCTCTCCCTCAAGGAGATTATATTCTCTCTAGAGAACTCCCCCCCACACGTATTCACATATGTATATGTGTATCAAAAATACAAACACATATATGTATACATGTGTACATATGTATGGGTGTACGTATATGTGTATATATATACATATATGTATTATATACTATATGTACTACAAGGTGACTTCTGGTGGGAAAGTCACTAACTGCTAAGGGAATGAAGCAAGGCCTTACATAGAAGGTGATGCTTGAACTGAGCTTTGAACAAAAGATTTTAAGAGCTAAAGGGAAGGGGGGTGGTATGTCTCAGGAATGGGAGACAGACTGTGCAGAGATGCTCAGAGAGGAGAAGGAAGGTTGTGTAAGGCCATTCTTGGCTAAGCTGAAGAATTCATGATGGAGAGTAAAGTGCAAAAAAGTTAGGAGGCAGGGATGGGGTTGGGGTTTGAGGCAATGGGGAGCCACTGAAGCAGCTTTTTGAACTGGGGAGTTACATGGTCAGACCCAAGATGTGGGCATATAATACAGTGGCAGATATGTGAAGAATGCATTGAAGAGAAGAGAGGTGAGATAGGAAGAACAATTAGTAGGCTACTGAAATAGTCCTGGAGAAATATGAGAAGGCCTAAATTAGGGAGGTGGCCATTTTAGTAGAGAAAGGGATGGATGTGAAGGATACTGTGAAGGTAGAATCAATAAAACTTGGCAGGTACTTGGACATGAGAAACAGAGGAGAACGATAAGTAGAGAATGACTCTAAGACTGTGAACGTGGGTCACTGGAGGGATGGAGATGCCTACAGCAACAGCAGGGAGTGATAATGATATGTTTTAGACATGATAAGTTTGAGATATCTACAAGGCATTCAGTTCAAGCTGTCCAACAGGTAAATAATAATCTGAGACTGCTACTCAAAAGAGAGCCTAGATATGGGAGTCATATTTAAAGAAATGATATTAATACTAATGGTAGCCATCTTATGGGGTGGGAAGGGGAGGGAAGAAAAGAGGAAAAAAAAAGAAATTTACATGATAATTTTGCTGTATATTTGAAAGGAATAGCAAGTTGTACATAGTAGATTTGCCGTTTCATGTACAATCATCTTTTTATTATATTATGGGGAAAAAAGAAATGATATTGAATACATGGGAACTAGTGAGGTCACCCAAAGATAAACAGATAGCAAATAGAGAAGAGGGCACAGGACAGATCCTTAACTTGCTAGACTCAGGGGATAGGATGAGGAAGAGATTAAGAGGGACCAGAGAGAAGAGAAAATCTAGAAAATGCAGGTCTACTTTATTAAATCCTGCAGAGAGGCTAAGAAGAATGAGAATTGAGAAAAAGTTATTGGATTTAGCAATTAAGAGATTACTGGTAACTTTAGAGAGAACGACAAAGCTGGAAGCCAGACTGCGAGGAGCTGAGAAGGGGATGAAAAAAAGGAGGTAGAGATCACAGGTTTAGAGATGGAACTTACTTTGAGACCACCTAACCCAACCCTTTATTTTTTTTTATTTTTTTAATTAGATTTTTTTTTTTATTTTTAGTTTACAACACTTAGTTTTACATGTGCTTGAGTTTCAAATTTTCTTCCCTTCCCTCTCCTCCCCACTCCCCCCAAGCTGGCATGCAGTCCAATATAGATTCTACATAAACCTCTGCATTAAGTTTACTTACACAATAGTCAAATTGCAAAAAATATGACCAATGGAATGAATCATAAGAGAGAAGAAACAAAACCAAAAAAAAGAGGAAAAAAAAAAGAGAGCAAATAGTTTTCCTCAATCTGCATTCGGACTTCATAATTCTTTCTCTGGATATAGCCAGCTTTTTCCATCATGAGTCCCTTGGAGTTGTCTTTGAGCCTTGTATTACTGAGGAGAGCCAAGTCTATCAAAGTTAGTCATCACAGAGTCAATATGTCTGTGGTTGTGTATAATGTTCTCCTGGTTCTGCTCCTCTCACTCAGTATCATATCATGTAGGTCTTTCCAGGTTATTATGAAGTCCATATCTTCCCCATCTCTCACAGCATAATAGTATTCCATTACATTCATATACCATAGCCTGCTCAGCCACTCCCCAGTTGATGGGTATCCCCCAGATTTCCAGGTCCCTGCCACCACAAAAAGAGCAGCCATAAATAACCCTGTACATACAGGTCCCTTTCCCACTTGTGTGGCCTCGTTGGGATACAGCCCCAGGAGTGGTACTGCCGGGTCTAAGGGCACACACATTTCCATAGCCCTTTGGGCATAGCTCCAAATTGCTCTCCGAAATGGCTGGATCTGTTCACAACTCCACCAACAATCCAACCCTTTATTTTTATAGATGAGGAAACTGAGGCCCAGAAAGATAAATGACTTACTTTAGGTCACATAGCTAGTAAATATCAGAGCTGGGATTTGAACCTAGATCTTCTGACTTCATATTTACAGTCCTTTTCTCTATACCAAACCATCTCTACATCTTTGAAATGGGGATGTGCATAAATTAGATGATTTCTAAGGTCCCATCCAAATCTAATATCTTAGAGTTCTTTTCTTCTTCCTTCACCATCCCCAACTTCTATTCAATTAATTTCCTGGTCCTATCAATTCTATCTCTGAAATCTTCCTACCTGTCAGTGCCTTTCCATTCACACACATTACTACCACCCCTACTATCTTGCTCCTTGCTCTTTCCTTCTACCAACCCATCCTTTACACAAATGTCCAAATACATTTCTTAATACACACATATGATCTTGGTACTTTCCTGATCAACAATATTCAATGACTCCTTTTGGTATATAACATAAAATGCAAACTCTTTGGCCAAAGCTTTCTCTAGGCTAAGCATTTCCACTTCTTTCAATCAGCTCTTACATGGTGTAAGGGCAAGCAAAGTGGGACTTTTTGCTGTCTTTTGTTTTGGAGTGCTTCTCAGCACTAAGGCAGTCAAGTGTCTATGATTGAGTCTTGCCTTTGTTAGTAGGAAGGCCTACACCCTTTTGCTAATTAGGTCACAAGAGGTATAAAGCCTTAAGTTCTAGAGTTAAGTTCTCTTAAGTTCTAAGCCATTAAGCTAGAACTCTCAGAACTGCAGGAGGAGAGGTTTTGCTTTGGTGGCACAATCGCTGGAAGAGTGTTGTGCGATTTGACCAGATGAGAGTCTGGGTGGCCACTGGCTCCCCCTTGCCCCCGCCCTGCCACCGGCTTTGAAAAACCCAGATGTTGGTGCTTTTCTGTCTGGTAACTATGCATGCAATGTCTTGGACAGACAGACAGCTAGAAGCCTGTCTGCTAATTTGTGTTATTTTGCTCTGTTCACATAACTTCTGCTTGTAATTTCTGTTTCTGTTTTCTCTGAAGTTTGGGGTGTTGACTTTTCCCCTTGAACTAAGTGAATGATTTATGTATGCTTAATTAAAATGAAATTGTTAACCCCTTAAAGTTGATTTCCTTAGAAAAGCAGATCAAAGAACCTGTGTTAGCAGCCCTCCTGTGTGCTGGCATTGTTGGCCTTACACAGCCACAGTAGCTGTTAGCAACATTGTTGTTACATATGTCATGAACTCAAGAACCTTCACAACCTTGGTTACCATCTTTTGGATGCTCTCCAGTTATCACTGTCCTTCCTAAAAAGCAGCAAAGCAGATGTGAAAATAATGTTCTAGATGTGGTATAACCAGGACAAAGTATGATAGTTCCTCTATTATGGGCTTTATTTCTAAAAGCTAAGGCCTCTCAGAGGATCCAAAGACTGGGTTACCCTTTTGGTTTGCACCTCACACTGATGGCTCATAGTTTGTAGTCCACTAAAACTCTTGATCTGTTTTGGGAAAACTATCTAACTTTGCCTTCCTTTATCTTTTATTTGTAAAGTGGATCTTTTCGAATCTAAGCATAATACTTTATACATTTCTCCCTGCTAAACTTCAGCCTACTCAATTAGGGGCAATGTTCTAGCCCCTTAAGATTCATTTATTTTTGGGGTGCTGTCATCCAGTATGTCAACTTTCCCTTGTAACTTTCTGTCCTCTGCAAATCTGGCAAGTTGGCCATCTAAGACTTTAGCCAAGTCATTAATAAGAAATGTTAAACAAACATGGATCCCTGGGGAACCACATTGGAGACATGGAACTATTATAATCCTGTCAAAAAAGGTAATAAGGTTAATCTGGCATTAGGTGAATGACGACTCTGTGGGGTCACTTAGATGGATGGAAGGCTCTTTTTGAGAGAACTTGGCCCTTTGAGATCTCCCAGAACTCAGGGATTCAGATGTTTCATAAGGAAATGAACTAAATAAGAATGAGATTCAAAGGATACCAGCAGGCTATTTCTCCCCACTAGGCCTCAATTCCCTTATCTATAAAATGAGGAGATTGTAAAAGTTGATTTCTAAGGTTCTTTCCATTCCCAATCCTCTTATTTGCTGATCCTCTTTTGGCAGCCCAGCTGACCAACATTCACTCTGGGAACAGAGCCTAAGGGGAGCAGCGAGAGTAGAAAGGGCTTTGGATTTAGAGTCAGAGGCCTTGTGTTCAAATCTAGGCCCTGCTATTTGTTACTTGTGTGACTTGGCGTGAGTTACCTCCCTCTTCTTGGGCTGTACTTTCCTCTTTTCTAACATGAAGGCATTGTACAAAGTGGTTGAAGATCCTAGGATTCTTTGGTTCTTCTCCCCATCCTCTGTCTACTCATGCTGGTCTTAGCCCATTTCGACTGAGGTGCCAACTGGGAAAAAGACTGCCCTGCCTAATTCCAGCTGAGAATCCAGTTAGTTAATGGAGTGGTAAGCAGACAAGGCCAACAAAGTTGTTCCTTCTAAATTCCTAAGTGTAGCTGCATCCTCAGGTTTCCTTAGCCCCGGAAGCCAAAGAGAAGATTTGGCAGAAAGAGCCTTCTGAGGGTTTCAAACTTTTTACATTACGAGACACTTTTTTAAAAGCACCATAAAATTTCAAGGCACATACTTAATGTTCAAATGGCAGGATATATTGATTCCTTGCCCATCCCCTAGTATCTTAAGTTTACCCAGAAGACCATTTTATTTAATTAACTTAGTGCTTTATTAATATAAATATTCTACTATTGATCATAAGAGAAGCTGACGTGAGCTCAAGTTGGGCATACATCAGCGCCACTCAAAGCAGAGCCACTTAGAGAAGGGCTGGCACTAAATCAAGGGGAATGGCAGCAAGGGGTCCCTTGGGACAACAGGGCTCAGCTGAATCTATAACATTTTTACGGAGCCCATTTTTCCCCCCATCTCCCCTCTTCTCTTAAAGCAGAAAGCGTATGGAAATGAGTTATGAAAATGGTCTTTGCTTGCACGTATCAATTAAGCATGTCAATACCTTAATTAAATTGCTCAACTTAATGAGATTTATACCAATGAATATGTTTTATAGTCATAATAGCTTTTTTGGCCACCATTCAAAATGTCAAATAAATTGTGAAAAGGGGATTAAAACCCCCCATAATTGACATTCTGAACTGAAGCCAGGTTCTTTCCCCTTCCTTTCTTTCTCCTTCATTCATGTGATTTTGGAGAACATATATAAAGTAATGAACCCTGTAATAGCTTTGCTTTTTAAATGTCTTTTTATTCTCCAATTCTAATCCTTCTTATCAACTTCTCTAAGCTTCACACCATTGAACTTAAGAACCTTTCCCTCCTCCTTTAGGGCTCTCTTCTTGAAAACCAGCTGTGTCCCCACTCCTCACATGGTAAAACTGAAATATCTGCAGCATGCCCCTTGAATCTCAAAACTTAACTGGGGGGCAATCTGAGAAAGGTAAGGGACAGGCAGGGCCCAAAGGCTCCTGGGCCCATATGGCTCATTACTTAGACCTGCTGTCATGGTTCAAGGACAATCTTTTATGCCACTTCTCTGTGCCCATGGAATGACCCACATCTTCCCATAATAACCCCCAAGGAAGACTAACTCTAAGCACAGAAATACTGCCCAGAAGCCAGCACTTCCCTCCCCTCTGCAGCTGGCCTCAGATGAAATGATCCCAGCAAAATCAGAGCAAAATCTTCATCATCACCAGATATCCTGGATCATAAAGGGGCCCTGACTTTCTCTACCTGGTCTCATTCTCTACAGTGGAAAAATAAGTGTTTGGCACTTGCTCAGAGTCTGGGGCAGAGACTGAACAGAAGGTGAACACAATAATGGACCCACTCCTCTTGTATGTGACGTGGCATCTCAGGATGCTTAACGGGATGGCTTTGCTTGCTTTCTACTTTTGATGATCTTTCAAGATTTTTTAAAATCACCAATCCATACCGAGGAAAGGGATTTAAGAGCAGCAACTGGAGGTATCCTATACAGTCCTCAAGGTGGGGCAGAGTGCTGAATTTGGGCGAACTATCTCAGACAAATCAAATCTTGCCTCAAATACTAGGTGTGAGACACTGGCCAAAGGTATAGGAGCGTAGGTTTAGAGTTGGGGTAGGAGGAATCTTAGAAGCCACCTGGTCTACGCCTTTCCTTTTTTTTATTTATAGGTGAGGAAAATGAGGGTTTTGAAATGCCTTGCCAAATATCTCACAGGTCATAAGTAGGACAGACTCAATTTAGGCTGATAGTCACTAGCACTATTCAGTTCGGGGTGAGAAGAACTGAGAACAAAAGCAGAGCTGCTTAAGAGGCCGAGTCCTTAGGGTGCCAAATGAAACACAGGTGGGGATAAAGTAATAAAATCTGGCATGATCTTATTTTAAAATCAAATTAGAAAAATAAACAAATGCAAATAAGAACTCTAGTTTTTATATATTTACTTATATATTAATTATATATTTTATATATTTACTAGTTCTTTGAATTGTATAAATGAGCCTATTGAGTAGTTAAATTTATCCAGTGATAGAGTTGTTTAGCTGTATTGTCCCAACATGCTTCAAATATTTAATAGTAACTTAACCCCTTTGCACCTCCGTCTATTCATCTGTAAAGAAAATCAGCCACCTTACAGGGTGGTTATGAGGAGCCAATAAGGTGATGTATGTAAAAATTGCAACAGTCTAGATTGTTTCAATAGCCTCCTGTTTGATCTCCCTCTCTCAAGTCTGTTCCCACTCCAATCCACCCTCCACAAGTCACTAAAGTGATTTCCCTGAAGTGCATGTCTGAGCACACACCCCTTGTTTCCTCAGTATTCTCTCTCTCTCTCTCTCTCTCTCTCTCTCTCTCTCTCTCTTCCAATGGCTCCCTATTACCTCTAGGATCTAATATAAACTCCTCTTCTCTGCAGTATCTTGCTAACTTTAATATATGACATAAATGTGAGTTCATTACCATTATAATGTTTGGTTATCATCACGGATTGGAAAACTAACACATGGACAGGTTACACTCAGTCACCAAGAGTCAGTTCATAATTGCCTTCGTTTGAAAAGTCACAAGATGATCCCTTAGTAAGTTCCTTTTGAATGAATGGACTGTCATTACTGGGAGATAGGTTCCATAGTTCTGTTATTTTTCAGTTGTGTCTGACTCCTTCGTGACCCCATTTGGGGTTTTCTTGGCAAAGACACTGCAGTGGTTTGCCATTTCCTTCTCCAGCTCATTTTATACTTGAGGAAACTGAGGCAAACTAGTTAAGTGACTTGCCCAGGGTCACACAGCTATTAAGTGTCTGAGGTCAGATTTGAACTTAGGAAGGATCTTCCTGACTCTACACCTGGCGCTCTATGCACTGAGTCATCTAGCATAGGACCAATGCAAACATCACGTTGCTGCTAGATGAACTGATGATGGTCCTAGCCACTTGAAGCTGTATGGTAAGCCCATCTCTCCTACTTCTAGCTCCTCGAATCTTCACTTTAAGTCATGCTCTCCTTCATCAAGCCAAACAAACAAATGAACAAACAAAAAACTGTCCCTCATCTCCAGGAAAACAAACAAACAAAAGCTGTGAACTAGGGCATTTTGGAGCTAAAAGGAACCTCAGAGATCAACTATTCCAGCTCTCTCATTTCTTAGATGAGCAAATGGGAGCCTTGAAAGGAAAGTGCTTTGCTCCAATTGAGAAGCTAGTTAGCAGCAAAGACAGAACCTAGATCTTAGTGCAGTAGAAAGAGGATGGCTCTGGAGTCAGTGAGCCTGAGTTCAAATCCTGCCCATGACATTTACTACTTGTATGATCTCAGGCAATACTGAGGCCCTCCTTGGGTCTCAGTTTCCTCGTGTCTAAAATGAGATGGATCGGACATGATGGTCTCTGAGGTCATTTCCAGATCTAGCTCTTTGATCCTAGGAAGATCACCTGTCAATCTATAGTTCCTTCCACGACACCATACTATGTTATCTCAGTCATCAATGGGATACTCTCCAGACCGTCATTGATTCTCAGTGTATCAGACAGGAAAAAAACAGGTCTGATGGGGACATAGCTTTTCTGCTCCATAATGATTTTCAACCCAACCAAACAACCACACTTGTAAGATGAGAAACTTTACACAAATTCTTCTTTCTCTATCCTGGCAATGGTGTGTATAGTCCATTGGAACATAGATTTAGCATTGGAAGACAGAAAGAAGGCATTTAGGCCAACTCCTTCATTTTACACAGGAGGAAATCAAAGCCCCACGATGTTACTTGATTGATCCAAAGTCAAACTGGTAAACCAAGGTTCTTTGACTCAAAATCCCACATTCTTTCTCCTAAACCATGTTATTTGAGACAAGACTTGAAAGAATCATAGTCATTGAGTATGATTTCACTAAACAGATGAGGAAACTAAGGTAGAGAGGACTTATGTCAAATAGCTGGTGAGTATCTGAGGCAGGATTTGAGCTCTCTTTTTGACTTCAAGTCCAGTGCCCTAATCTGATACATAACTAATTCTTTTCTTTTCTTCTCCAAAATAGGAGGGTGTATCTTGTTTTGTTGCAATAGATCTAAAGGAGATAAAACTTCGGTTTTGACCCTTGCTTTGTAGAAAGGGGACAGGTTATCACAGGAAACACTTTTTAAACCTGATATATTCTTAAAACTCTTTTATTTCAGAAAACAAAGAAAATTCACAGAATTCACTATAAAATGTTACCTTTTCAAATATCTGCACTCATGAATAATGTAATAAATGTGATTTTTTTTAAAGAACATATTCAAACATACAAACATTCCCAAAGCTATAGGAATAGCACCCCTCCTATCTGGTTGTGGTGGGTTCCCTTTGACAGTTACATGGACCCTTTATCTATAAAATGAGGAAGGGGGGAGCTAGACTGTTGATAAATAAGTTGCTAAGGCCCCTTCTAGCTCCAAAATACTAAGATTCCAGGATAACTATGAAAAGAAATTCAAACAAGTCCACTGTGCTCCTTGTCAGCAGTTCTACTGGAAGGTTGGGCACAAAAAGAGACTGAAATGAATTGCTAAAATGAGGTCTAGGGATTATCTGTGTATTTCAATTAGCCCTGTCTTCCATTCCTAAGGGCAATCAACACTTGACTACACTCTCAATTTTGACTGAAGGCTGCTGAAGAAAGGGTGAATGTGGAGACCTTCTGAAAATATTATGCTTTAAAAATAGAAGAGATGCAACTTGCCTGGGTTCAATGCAGTGTACTGTGAGGCCTGGAGTTAGCCTGGATGACCTCTCTACACTATCATCCGGTTCTAGGGAAAGGGGAGAAACTTTGATTCCATAGTCTAGTTTTTGCTCCTACCCTTTCAACCCAAAGTATGGCATTATTTAAATGCAAAGCAAATACACAGATGGCAGGACTCTGGGAGTAAGAGCTACCAAAGATTGCTAGAGTGAACAGAGCTGCAGCCATCCCCATCCCTGCATTCCTCAAGCCATCATCATCTCTGGTGGGCTGGGTAGAAGTACCTTGGAGAGAGGCTGAGTGACCTCCCAGCTCAATGTACATCACCAATAGGACATGATAGGGTTTGTTCCTAGAAACGAAAGTTCCATTTCGACTCATCCCTGGTCATTCTACCTCCGGAAATTTTTGTTCAGCACTGGGTGCTGTATTTTAGGAAAAATACAAAATAATCTGAATGAGTGAAGAGAAAAGTGATCTAGACTATGAGGGAATTGTCATGATCAGCCCAAGGAACTGAGAATAGGTAGCCTGGGGAAGAGAAAGCTTAAGGGAAATGCAATCAGTTGCTCAATTAATAAGCACTTGTTAGGTGTCTACTAAGTACCAGGCACTAGACCAGGGCTTCTTCAACTTTTTCCACTCAAGACCCCCTCAGTACTTCCTAAACTGTGGGTCTCCACCCCATATGGCACTAGACCAAAGGTATTAAACTCATGACCAGTGATTCATTTTTATTTGAATTTGATGCTGGTGCTGTTGACTCCAGATTCAGCATTCCTTCCACTGTATCATGCTGCTTCTCGGAATGGTTCCTAAAGAGACGTGTGAGTCCCTGTAATGAGTCCCTGTAATGTCGTGCTTGTTTGTTGAGCCAAAGTAAGGCCATAAAATTGGTATAAGAGCTCAGCTGGAACACTGGTGTAGGGAGTTCGTCTTTGACTAACTTCCCTCCCTAGAAGGTCTAGAACAAACAGGTCAAAGGCATGGGCCAGCAGCCCCCACCACTCCTGAGTGCTGCCCAGGATAAATCTGCAATTAAATCTGTATTCCTGGATTAAAATGTTGTTGGGAAAAATTCAACAAAATAAATAAAATACAATACAACATAGAGATTGTTAATATGTGGTTTTCTAAGTCAATATGTAGCTTGTGGGGTTCTTTATGTACTAGTGGCCTCCTTTCCATACGAGTTGGATACCAGTGGTCTAGAACATAATTGTTGTTCCATGATTCAATTATATCTGACTCTTTGTGTCCCCATGGACTTGTGTATGGGGTTCTCTTGGCAAAGATACCAGATTGGCTTGCCATTTCCTCCTCCAGGATATTCCCATTTTACAGATGAGGAGCTGAGATTAAATAGGGAGTAAATGACTTAAAGTGTTAATGCCTTGATCTCAAAGATGAGAGGTGGTTCTGGTATGTGTACACCTTTCTCTGATCAAATTAAAGGGAACAACCTCACTGGAGAAGTAGTACATTAAATAGCTAAGCCACAGGGACAGAGTTGAGTCCTTCAGGAGTCCAGACTGAGAAATGGAGGAAACACTTAGGAGGGGATTTCTCTCTGCCTGCTCTCTACCCCTATCAGCCATAGCATCAAGCATGGAAGCAAGAGGTATCCCACAAAACAGTCTGTCAGTTCCTGAGAGTTTCAGGCACAATTTCAGGGGCACAAACATATACTCTAGACAGATGAAGATACAATAGTCAGTCAAAGGAGGAAACAGCTGGGAGGAATGGAATTCCTGGAAATAGAGAAATAGGCTAGGTATGGATAAGAGGAGATGGTGGGAACCCGGCTGAGCAATCTTCTCAGAAGAGACCCTCTAACAATAAGAACTTTGTAAGACCTCTCTCTGTAAAGAGGAAAAAATTCTTCTATATATTCCTGGATATTATATATATATATATATGTATATATATATATATATATGTTCCTGGATAGATACATATATATATATATATATATATATATACACACACACACACACACATACATATATACGCATACACATATACACACACATATACACATATATGTATGTATATATGTAATATACCTATATATAATATCAAAATCTCATTATCCTTTAAGGTTGAATTCATTCTTCTTCTGTGAATATCTTTCAGAGAGTATGTCCCAGGTTAATGGGGGATTGTTTTGTAGCTGCTGGTTTTATAAGAGCATCAAAAGAAATGCTTTTGTTTAGAGTGAATTTGGTCTACTGGTTAATTTTTAATAGGAAGCACACTGGTGAGAGCTTGTGAGCTATGGTATAAGGAGTACAGACCCATACAGGGTTACTCCTGAGGTAGCAGCCACCCTCTGGAGCCCCAACCCATTAGTGGGCACAAGTTAGGGGAGTAGCCTAGAGGTGGTATTATAGCAGTAATTAACTCATACCCATAATATAAATGTACCTCATTCCATACAGGTCTATGGTAATCGAGAAAGCTAGAGACTCACTCCTAAGGAAAATACCCAATTCCTTTTTTTTTCCTTTGCTGCATTTCATCTTTTTTTTAAACTCACTGTGCCATTACACTTAAAAAAAATAAAAAAAGGATTAAAACTGCCAGACCACATTAAAACTAATGACTGGTTTGGTACAACCCTTCATTTCCTTGGCTTTGCCCATTGTCTATAGCAATAAAGAAACATCACAGACAATTTATTGGGAGTTATTCTCAAATGAATTGCAATTGCTGAGAAGAGCACATTTCACATTAGATGATTCATACATAGGATAGATTATTGCCCTGAATAAGGGCTTAGAATAACTAAGCCTCAAAGCCCAAGACGGGAAAAAGCACCCTGAGTTTCTAATGATTAAAGATTCTACCAGGGGACCACATCTTTTCTAGTGGTCCCCTTCCATTTACAGGGTCTACTCCATGGGCACAGGGAATGAAACAGACATTCGTCTTCCCTCATCATACCTTTATAGCCCGGTTCCCTGGACTATTTCTGAGATTCCCTTCCTTCCATTTTTTAAAAAAAAATTGAATTTTAAATTCTCTCCGTCCCTCTAGTCTGTCCCCCAATCATTGAGAAGGCAAGCAATGTGATGCTATCAATAATATATGTGAAGTAATATAAAACATATTTCCATATTAGCCATGTCGTTAAAAAAAGAAAAAGTGACAAAAAATATTCTTCAATCAGGACTCAGAGTTCATCAGTTGAGATTCTCCTACTAAAGTTATCTTAATTACTTTTTACTAGAAGCAGGAGACTTAATTAAATTATAGAATAAATTGAATTGACTGTCACCTAGTACTAGGTGTTGGTTGGAACAAAAGAACTCAGATGTGGGCATGTTCTCTACCTTAGAGGATCACACTTACAAAACAAGACACAGTCTGGTGTCATGATTGGAGCATAGGTCCAGGAGACAGGAAGACCTCGATTTAAACTGCCTTTGGTACTAACTAGCTGGGTGAGGAAGGCCTGGGCACTGAATACTTGGCTGCACCTGTTTCACAGGGCTGTTGTGATGCTAAAAGGAGCAGATGAATGTGAAGCACTTGGTAAGCCTAGTGCTATGTAAACATCAGTCATTGTTACCAATAATTGCCTTGTTTATTTGTTTCTTATCCATTTCACTGCTTTATGACTGTAGAAATGTACTGAAAAGCTTGCTAAATGTGCTGTTTTTTCTCACTCTAACACACATGAGTTTGGCTAATGTGGCATTATTTATGACATCATTAGGAACTGGGGAAGTATCAGGTACAAAGCCCCCAAGAGATCCCCTCCTCTCTATCCTGCCTTTACTGCTCAAGCCCAGTGTGTGAAGGTGACGGAGGACGAGCCTCTTCTAGCTTCCAGCTTCCAATGATGTAATCCTTGAGGCTGAATATTGAGGTCACAGAAGGATGAGTAGTGGAGGACAGGAGACTTTTAGAAGCGATCTGAATATATAGCGTACTTCCTGTCCTGATGTCATATAAACGGTTACGCAACTTTCTCTCTCTGAGTCCTCCAGCCTTAAACCTAAATTTACTAGTCATACTTAAGTGTGAGAATTGAGAGGCAAAATAGAAAGCCAGCCATGGAGTCAGAAAGACCTCAAATGAAATCTTGCTTTTGACTTACATGACTATGTGACTACAGATGAATCAAAATGGTTTAATCTCTCATGCGCCAGGCGACTCTCAATATGCTAGGTTACAGATCAGCTGCCAATTAATTAACCAATCAATCAACGAACGAAGATTGATTAACTTCATGCTATGTGCCGGGCACGGTACAAGGTACCAGGCATACAAATAGGAGTGTGCTGGTAAGTATTTAACAACCAGCCACCCCACCCCACCCCAGTATGCCTATGACACACTTTGAAGTCTAATCTGTATTACTAACATTTTCTCCATCACTTTGTTAAGTTGAGACAATCAACAAACCAAGCCCTAATTAATACCATTTGCTCCTTTCCAGGGTAAATCACTCACACTGAAAATTGGTATGAGCAAGTTAGAGGTAGCTCCAGCACACCCTGGTGTGGGAGGGTGAGAGATAGACAGACAGAGAGAGAGAGAAAGAGAGAGAGAAAGGAAGAGAAGAGAGAGAGGAAGGAAGAAGGATGAAAGAATGAAAAAGGAAGAAAGAGTAAAAGAAAGAAGAAACAAAGGAGAGAGGAAGAAAGAAGAAGAAAGGAAGGAGGAAAGGAAGGAAAAAAGAAAGCAAAAGAAAGGAGGAAGAAAGGAAAGGAAGGAAGGAAAGGAAGGAAGGAAAGGAAGGAAGGAAGGAAGGAAGGAAGAAAGAAAGAAAGAAAGAAAGAAAGAAAGAAAGAAAGAAAGAAAGAAAGAAAGAAAGAAAGAAAGAACCCTTCCTCTTAAGGAGCTTACATTCTAGTATACAGACACCATATACCTATGTAGTTATACCATTTGGATCAAGCTGTATATAGCATATCAAAAGTTATAGCATTTGGATCGAGTTTCTATAATGAGAATTCTTCATCCTAAAGAAACCATAGAATTATTTTGTCTCCTGCACTCTGAGGTTTAGCTACACTGGTCTTCTCTCTCTTCCTCACGCAGGACAGTCCTGCAAAGGCTATCTCCAATGCCTACAATGCATTCCTTCCTCACCTATGCCTCTTAGATCCCCTTCTTCCTTTAGGACGAGCCCCAGCTTCTTCACAAAGCCTTTCTTGATGCCCCTAACTGCATTCTTTCCCTCCCAAACTACCCTGTTATTTGACTAATTTGTATTTCTTCACTTCATATTAGTACTTTATATAATTATGTGCTACCTACATCAGAGGTGTTCCACGTGGAGGAGGTACTGATGAGATCAGATTGCGACTCAAGGAGTACATTTTATAAAGTGTGTGGTAAAAGCCACCTCAGCCACAGGCCCACTACTCCCAATACCTTCCATTTAACCAGCTGCAAGCTAAGTGTGATGTCCCCATTTCCTCTTCACATACATATAGAAATATATATAAATCAAGTGTTATGTGTATGAACATGCGAACAGTAAGTTCCCAGAGGTGTCCTACTACAGGGATACAATATTCTATATTTAGTTTTAAATTGAAGGATATTCTTTTAGGACTGAACCATAAAGAATATTGCTGAGCTGTCTAGTGACGTCAACAATTAGCAGATACAGAGTACAAAAGCAAGGTACTTGATTTCCCTCCTCGCCCTGCTGAGTCCCAGGATATTTCTCTCTCCCTTGGGGATTTCTTCCCCTGAACAAAACCAGATCCCTGGGCTTGTAGGAATTTCATTCCTTTTAAGCCAAGTTGTTATATCTGGTGGTACCTAAGCTCATGCCTCGAGAACTCATGCCTCTCTACCCATCTCTCAAAGGAAGCATCACCTTTCCTTTTTCAGGTCTTACTTTGAACCCATTAGCTTAATTTGTTACAAATGCTCTGTGTTCTTCCTCTTGTTAAACACAGACAAATAGGAACGTGATTTCAAAGCTAAGAGAAACATTTAATCAAATGATTTTGTGCAGAACCAAACCATCTGGGCTAAAAAACAAGCTCCTTAAAATAATCTGTCCACCTTCCTAGATGGGGGATCATATTAGACCATTTAGCTGTTTGGCTGATTCCATCTAGCCATTTGAGATGAAGATTGTTTCCTTAAGTGATAATGAGAAGAAAGCTGAATGCAGTCTGCTTGCATCGTCATAGTAACAATCAATTTCAAAACTAAAGTATCCTAATGAGCAGAATTTCTACTACATTCTCATATTGCAGTTGCTTAGAGAGACATATTCTCTTCCTCTCCTCTCCTCTCCTCTCCCTCTCCCCCTTATGCTTAAACATCAGATTAAAATGTGGATACAGCACTTGACTAGTTACCTGTCATAAACAAGTAGCTATCAGATTGCAGGGACCTCTGCCAGTGACAAATCACCCAAACACATACGTTCTGAAAACATAGTTTGTCCTTTGTCTCTTCTAGAAGCTCCTCTGGGGATGTTTGACCTGGAGTAGGAAAGTTTGGGTGGGGATCTGGGGGCAGGGGTGGGACTGAGAGCATTGGGAATACAAGTTTTACTGGGCCAAGGAGAGCAGAACTAGGACCAGTGAACAGAAGTTACTGAGAGGTAAATTGTTAGGAGAAATGCCCACCAAATGGAACAAACTGTTTCTAATGTAGGTATTCTTTAAGGTCAGTGACTAATTTTCAGAGATAGTGCAGAAGAGATCCCTGCTCAGGTATAGACTGTACTCAATGACCCCCTAATGTTACCTCTTAAGATCCCCTAATTCCCCAGGGGAAAAAAAAGGTAAGAAAATCACAGCACAGCACACTCAACTTTTGATGAAACAGTCACCAATGAACTGACTTTGCTTTGACATGTACGAGAAAGAGTGCTTGATTTGAAGGGTTTGTATCTCAATTCTTCTACTCGCTAGCTGTGGGACAGAAGGTAAGCCCACATTACTTCTAGGGCCTTTCATTTCCTCATCTCTAAAATGAAAGAGATGGCATTCAGGGGTGAGGAACCTGCAGCCTCGAATATGGCCCTTTGACTGAATCCAAACTTTGCAGAACAAATCTCCTTAATAGAAGAATCTGTACTGTAAAACTTAGTCAGTCAAGAGGCCACACTCAAGGACCTAGAAGGCCATGTGTGGCATTGAAGGCGCAGATGATCTGAGATTCCTTCATCTCTGAATGCTACGAACTGGGAAGGGCAGTGTCCTGGTTGGCTAAGGCAGCAAAAAGAAAAATACTACATTTACAATTAAACAGCTGCCAATAAGATCCAAGATTCTTCTCCTTCATTGTTCCACTCTATTCCTACATCTCGCTTCCTCAAGAGAGATATTACATGCTAATTAAATCTTGGATGATTATTTTTAAAAGTTTGTAAGGGAATTGTAATTAGGTAATAAATATAGGTACATTAGACCACACTACATACATTGTGCATATTTTGAGTTATAACGGCTATCCATCCCATTAAAGCTTCCCACTTCCTTCACCAAGAGCAAGAGTGGGCAGGAGTGCACATGTTGCAACAGCTGTGTATTGGTCACATACTTATTTTCTATGACCTATATTAGCTCCCATTGAGTATGTTTTTAATAAAAACTCCCTGGTATTAAATTAACAATGGGTTTGCGAAATCGAAATTAAACACATGGCTTAGCCTATCAGAGATGCTTTGGGGATTTTTCCTCCAACAGTGAGCCTGCACATGAGACTTGTTAGCACTAATGAAAACATGCATGTGCATCGTGACAGCAAAGCAGGCTATTATTTAAGCATCATTGAGTCACCTTTACAAAGAATTCTGGCAGCTAATCTTCTGCTGGAAAAGGGAGGCTAGCAACGATGCGGATTGCAGGGAGCTGGGTGGCTTTAAATTGATCTGAGGCTGTTTGGTTTCTATGACTTGCGTGTCTCTAATTGGGAGGTTCTTAACATGCTTCTTTTCTCCCTGACAGGCTATTCTCCTCATTGTCCCCTGAGCTCACACCAGGCTCATTCCTGCCTCCTGGTCCCCCCTTCTGGAATGCCTCTTGCATTGTTTTTCACATAGCAAGATAGCAGACTCACAGAATGATGCGGACCTCATCCAACCATGGGGCATTCTGTACACTTTCCCCTTTCTCTCATCCACATTTTTTGACCTTAGTGTCCCTGTGCAAACAGTCTTGCAAATCTACACATCTCTACAAGCTATTTGTGTTGATTTATTGGAAACTATTCCCTGTTTCTGACGGCCTCAGAGTTGGAGGCCAGACACTTGATGATCACAGATTTATAGTTGGAAGGGACTGCACAGGTTACTCAGATCCAGAGAGGTTAAACGATGACCCAAGGTCAGCTAGCCAGTAAGTGGCAGAGCCAGGATTTGAGCCAATATTATCTGACTCTAGATCCAGCATCCTTTCCACTGCACTGACCCTCAGCCGGCTCCTCTGCTTCTTCTGATGCCTGAAGCAAGGGTGGAGGTGGCACAGGACTTAAGACTGGGTCTCTTTCCTGTACTGGGGGCCCTACAACTCTTGATGCAGTTTTAAACTATTAAAACTTATTAAGTTGTTAAAGGTTAAAACTAAGAATTGGCCGCTGCTTCTAAAGATCCAGAGAGCAAAATGCTCGCCACCAAAGTCCTTGGCACTGCCAAATGATTCAATATTAGAAACAAATATGGTTTTGTTGGTGAAAATAACACTAAAGGAGATGCATCAGGATCTACCTAACTGAACACCCCCGGGGCCTTTCTATCTGACCTATGGCTGAAACTTCCTAATGTGCTGCCTGCTAGGATGATAGCTCCTTGAGGGGGGGGGGGTGATTTCGTTTATGTGTGGAACTCCAATGCTTTTGCATGTAGTAAGTGCTAAATAAATGTTTTTATTCATCCATTCATTCATTCACTCATTCATTCATTCACTCACTCACTCATTCATTCATTCATTCCTGCCATGGCCTGAACACCATTACACTTGAGGTTTTGGTGACTGACCCATGCAATGACTGAGATCTAATTCTATCTCTCTCTCTCTCTCTGCGGTGACAAAGATGTCCTTTTACCCTCCTCCTCCACCCCCAATAAACATAGCATACTAAATTGACGAATGTTTTCTACTGTCTAAGACACAAAATGCCCAGGGAAATATATATGAGGCAAATCTCTAGGTGAATAAAACCCACTTGTATCCTTTACCCCACATTCCTTGCCCCTGATGCCCCACACCTTGGACCCTGGGTGTCTCAAGCAAGGACTTTCCCTTGTGTGAGCAAAACATGCCAAAATAAGGCAAAAATACAGCTTCAGGAATTACTGATTTGACTGATTCTTTGCAAAAGTCTCTAGGTCCATGAGGAAACTGTGTCTTGGGCACTTAATAAATGCTTGTTAAGTTGGATTGAATGCTCTCCTCTTACTCTTTTGCTTATATAAATACCATCCATTTTTTAAGATTCACCTCTTCTGGAGAACTTTTCCTAGTTATTCCAACTTTACTGAGCTCCCTCTTCCTTGAATTTTAGTTCTTTGAATATTAGTTAGTATTCTTGAGTTCATTCTCTTCCTTGAATATTAGTTAATATTCTTGAGTTAATTGTCTTCCTCGAATATTAGTTAATTTTCTTGAGTTCATTCTCTTTCTTGAATGTTAGTTAATACACACACAATCTCTTGGAATGACTTAGTAGTAAATCCAGTTTGATAAAAACAGACATTGGAGACAGGGACTGGATCTGTGATTATACTGGTCTAGGGAATTTAAAGATGAGAAAATGGCCTCTGCCAATGCAGGTTGGCATCTTCTCTGCAAGATCATAGTCTTAGAGAGCTGTCTAGAACACATCCTGGCTCTGAGACTGGCTTTCTACCTATCAGGCTAGATTGCCTTTTTTTGTTGTTGAGGCAATGGGGTTAAGAGACTTGCCAGGGTCACACAGCTACTAAGTGTCTGAGGCCGTATTTGAACTCAGATCCTCCTGACTCCAGGGCTGGTGTTCTATCCACTGCCCCACCTAGCTATCCCTATATTTCCTCTTACAATAAAAATAAAGAAAAACTGATAATTCTCACAATACCCCCCCCCCTTTTTTTTCTCACCGTGGTGTTTCTTATTTTTTCTGCTGGGTAACTTACTTTTGCTTTGTGAAACACTAGACTCAGAAGATGGCCATGAAGGACCCAGAAATGAGTTACTATCCTACTGGCAGCCCATAGGAAAGTCCTAAGAATCTACACTGTGCTGGGGACAAATTTTCATTTGTTCGCCAACAAGCAGCACAGTGTTAAGCATCTGTGTGTACGTAGATCAATACTAAGTAAAATCGATGGTTACTATCCCTTCGCCATACAGGTTTATACTCCACCATGCCCCAAGTCACGCAGCCCACTTAGACCTCTAGAGGAAATTCTCCGGGCAAAAGGACAATGCGTGGAACAGGATGAGACTTCGGGTGACTTGGATTCTTGGGCTAGTTCTGCTACCGACCAGTTACGTGACCTTTGTCCAGCAATGTAATCTCTTTGGGCCCAAGTTTCCTCCGCTGCGAACCCAGAGGGTGAGCTTTACCCCCTGGCTCTGCCAGGAATATCAGATGCTGACATCTGCATTCCCCTGGGACTACAAAGAGACAAAATGAACTCCCACAAAGGACAATGAGCAAACACATATTTTCTCCTGTTTGAGAGCTAATGTTTGTTGTCGTTACGTTGATTAGTCATGTCCAACTCTTCGTCGTGACCCCATTTGGAGTTTTCTTGGCAAAGATACTGGAGTGACTTGCCATTTCCTTTTCCAGCTCATTTTACGGATGAGGAAATTGAGGCAAACAGAGTTAAGTGACTTGGCCAGGGTCTAGTAAGTGTTTGAGGCCAGATTTGAACTCATGAAGATGAGCCTTCCTGACTCTAAGCCAGCACTCTATCCGCTGTGCCACCTATATATTATGGAGATGCAAAATGCCCAGGGGTAAAGTACAATACTAAGATGATTGAGGCAGGTAGGTAGAGCAGTGGACAGGGGGCTAGGTCTGGTGTTAGGAAGACCTGAGTTCAGATCCAATCTTAGACACTTAGTAGCTATATGATTCTGGGCGAGTCACTTAGCTGCTGTCTGCCTCAGTTTCCTTATCTGTCCAAATGGGGATGATAATAACAGCACTTAACTGGAAGGGTTGTTGTGAAGATTAAATGAGATAACATTTGTAAAGCCCTTAGCACAGTGCCTGGCACAAAATAGAGACTTAATAATACCTGTTTCCTTCCTTCAAGCTATAGCAGAACAGGACCACTGGATCAATTCATCAACAAATCTTTATTAAGCATCTATTATGTGCCAGGCATTGTGTTAGATACTGGGCATACAAAGGAAAAAAAATATGACTCAGTCCCTCCTCTCAAGGAATTTATAGTCTATTGGGGAAAACAACATGAATAAGTGGAATTAGATAAAAAATAAATATATGGTGTGTGTGTGTGTGTGTGTGTGTGTATGTAAAGGGTTTGGGGGAGGCTCTAGCATCCGGAGGGACCAGGAAGGCCTCATGTAGGAGGTGGTGTTTAAGCTGAACTTTGACAGAAACAAGTGATTCTAATAAGTGCAGTCACATCAGCCTGTAGAGCTGCAGGTCTGGGCTAAGGGGCACCCTGGCTGAGTCGGTAGCCAGTGGGGTGGGGGCAGCTTCAGGGGCTGAGTGCGTCACTTACCACACTCCATGCAGGATGCATTCCGCACTGTCCTTCATTAGCGCTAATGGAATCTCAAGGTCAATGACCAGTCATAAACGTCAGTCCTAAATGAAGTGCATAGGAGGCTCCTTGCCCAGTGCTTTTTTTTTTTTAAGCAGACATTGTTGGGGAGCCAAGGGAGTGTCAAAAACGCAGTTAACCTTTAAAAATGAAAACATTATCAATCCAGCTGATTTAGAGCCTAACCCCTTTCCACTTAGCTCATCAGAAGGGGTTGCCAGTTTCCTGTTAGTTTTCAGTAGGTCGGTGTCCCCTTCCCCTATCCCAGCCTACTTTTCCCTCAGCTATTTTGTTAGGGAGATTCTCATATAAGAAAATCTGCCGGGGCTCTGGATGAAATGCTGACACCAGGAAAATGCTCCACTTCACCTGCGGTGCCTTGGACTATTGATAGCCCTGGTTTCCTCTGTCATTTTTCTCCCCTCTCCTCAAGAACAGCTGGGAATACCCCTGCAATCCTTGTCAGAGGATATGAATAATACGTTCAGTGTCACCAGTACAAAAGAGAAGGAGATAAATGGAGAAATAAGTTTAATTGGAGTTTTCTTGGGACCTTGATAAAACATGTAGCTGGTGAACCAACAGAAACCAATAATGGTGTACTGTTTCTGCACTGATAGCTAGAACCTTAAAGAACCTAAAATTTGTACCTTGTGGGGATGGTGGTGGTTAGATTTAGAGTTAGGCCGGGGTGGGGTGACCTGGGCTTTTTTCCAGCCATGTTCCTAGGGTAACTTTATGTGGAATCTTGGCTGCATCATAGAAGCCTGGTTTCTGAGCAAGAAGTTCCCTTCAAGGCCCTGAGCCTATCAGTGAAAAACTTCTACCTCCAAATCATGGAAATAGCAAGTGGCTGTCTGACCAGAGAATCTGACTGCTGTAGTTAGGAGGAACACTAGCAGTAGTAGAACAGGTTCAGAGGACCTGGGTTCAAATCCTGCCTCTGATATTTCCTACCTAGGTGACTTTGCATAAGGCACTTAACCTCTCTAGGCTTCAGATCTTCATCTGCAAAATGAAGAAATTGGACTCAATGGCCCGCAGGGTCGGTCCCTTCCAGCTCGAGATCTATGATCATACCATCTGTATCCTTGTGAGTTACAGTGGAAGGGATGGTGAAGAATGGGGGAAAACATTCTCTAGGGCAGTTCTTAACCTGGATGGAATCCATGAACATATTTTAGGGGGTTTGTGAACTTATATGAGGCTTGGAGTCAGGAAGAATGATCTTCCTGAGTTCAAATCCGGCCTCAGGCACTTACTAGCTGTGTGACACCGGGCAAGTCACTTAACCCTGTTTGCCTCAGTTTCCTCATTTGTAAAATGAGCTAGAAAAGGAAACTGCAAACTTCTTCAGTGTATTTTCCAAGAAAACTCCAAATGGGGTCATGAAAAGTAGGACAGAATTGAAATCACTCAACAACAACAAATTTAGATGAGAGAGAAAATACGCACATACATATATATTTTAAATAATATATACTCATATATAGATGTATGGAAATATCTATTATATATACATATATATTTATATATTTTCAGTAATTTCTAACTGAAATTTAGTCCTTCCATTATTTTAAAATATTATCCTGAGAAGGCATCTGGATAGAAGAGCCTACAGGCTACAAAAGGGATCCATGACATTAAAAAGGTTAAGAATCCCTATTTTAAAGTTATGTGCCATAAAATTCATTTTTACCTTGTCTCAGAGGTAGGAATTCCTGTTAACTCCGATCTGGACAGGTTTTCTTTCCCTGTTGGCCCATAACAAGATTTGTTTCCTTTCTTCCAACCATAGCAGAACAGGACCATGGATCAATTCATCAACAAGCATTTACTATGTGCCAGGCATTGTGTTAGATAACAGGAATACAAAGAAAAAAATTGAAACAGTCCTCTCCTCAAGGAGTTTATAGTCTATCAGGAAATATAACACAAATACATAAAATATGTATATGATAATGTGTGTGTATGTAAGCCCTAATGGGTCATTTAGCTAGGATTTTATGTCTATTATAATAGTATCTCCCATTTCTAAACTGCTTTAGATTTGGCAAAGTAATTTACTTACATGATTTCATTTATATACATTCTAAAAATCCTATGAAGAAGATGTTATTATTAACGTTATTGTTTTGAAGACTGGGAAATGGAGGTTGAGAGATGTTAAGTAAGTTGCCCAGAGTCATACAGGTATTAAGTGTCTGAGGGGAATTTGAACCCAGGTCAGCCTAACACCAAGTACAGAACCCTATTCACTATACCATACTGATTCCTAGGATGTCAGAAGTGGAACAGGCCAAACCCTACATAGATTAGGAGATTCATAGGGTTAGGAGCAGAATTCAAATATACCTCCTTCCAGTCTAGCACTTTTCTGATTTTTCTACTGAAAAACATGAATCTTCTTTGCGCACTTTAAGTTTTATCCAGATGAGTCCATCTGATGCTCCTCTTACATGACATTCCATCTCCTGCCTCCATGTCTTTGCATTGGCTATGCTTCATTTCCAAAATGCTCTCCCTCCTCACCTTAACCTCTTTCAATCCTTATTTCTCTTCAAGGCTCAAGTCAAGTGCCACTTCTTACATTCTTTATTCCTCCAAGTACTTAGTATCTTCCTTTTCTTACAATGGATTTATTTTGCAACTATTTTGCATTTTCTTAGCTCAGATACATGATATTTCCCCTCAGTAGAATAAGAATTCCTTGAGGACAGGGACAGTTTCTTTTTTGTTTGTTTCTGTATGCTGGCATATAATGATCGCTTAAGAAATATTCACTGAGTTGAATTGAATTGAATTTTCCACTATAACTGTGATGCTTCCCTTCATTATGCAAATAGAACTGCAATCTGTTCATACCCTGAATATTTGAATTCTCATCAGACTTTACCCAAAAGCTGAATGTCTTTCTTAACGCCACCTGCATTAGGTCACATCTGACATTCTAGAATTGCCCTTATATTATTTGAAGAAAAAGCCCTACACAACCTAGTAGTTGTAAGAGCCCCCAGACTTCTAATACTTGCTTTGAGGAGCCCAAGAAAAAAATTGTACTATGTGTAGCACAGTGCCTAGCAAATAAGTGTTTAATAAATGCCTGTTGACTATTGACTGACTGCATTTTTTCCCCTAAGACTGTGAGAACTTTATTAAATGAATAGAATCTTCTCCCAGTAAAGATTTGGTCTCTCTTTATATGAATATATGAAAAAATAGCTCAGTCACCCATAAGTTCCTTTCCCTTCAGATGAACTAAAGAGTATCAGAATGTGGATTATCATTTTGATTACAAATATACTTCTACCTAGAAAAAGATCTACCAAAGACCAAAGTCACCTCTATAAATATGAGTTTCCATTTAGCCTTTAAGAGTTAAATCCTTTTTTTTTTTTTAGCATCCTGGTTGCCTCAAAGCAGCTATATGAGACAGATGTCAGGATGATATAATAAACAGCAATGCCAAAACTAATGAATTAAGAGAAAGGAGAACCACATGCAGAGATTTTCAGATGAAATCAGGGAATGACAAGGAAGAAAAATGAGACTGCATTAAAAGTGGCCTGAGAGTCCAAGATTCAAGGCGTAGAGAAACTCATAGGAGGAGAGATCTCAACTGTATGCTGCATTCATCTTACATATATATGCACTGGAGCCTGATGTACTGACTTGTATAAAAAAATGAAATGAAATTTAAAATGTCCCTCGAGCTAATCATACTTTGGTAAGAGAAGTTCGTGTATCACTTGTCACCGATGGCTCCGGCTCAGTCGTCAGAGACCACAAGAAGTTGAGGAGTTTTAGGAGACTTTTTATAAGAAAGTTGTTGCTCTAGTTAACTTCGGTTTGCATTGGTTTTCATCTGCTGGCAATTAATTGTGTTCAGGTGAAGAAATAAGGCCTTTTTGGCTAGTTCAAATTAGATAATATTTGTAAAGTGTGCAGCACAGTCCCTGTAAACACTTAATAAATACTCGTTCCCTTCCTCTAATTTCTGTGGACAGAGGGTAGGGACATAATCTTCCTGAATGTGCTTCAGAGAATTTCTGAGTTGGAAGTGACCTTGTGTTCATTAAATCACAGGATTCAGAGCCAGAAGGATCCTTGGAGATCGTCAAGACAGATCCTCTCATTTTACAGATGAAAAAGCATATCCCTGAGAAGTCACCTGACAACAGAGAGCTAAGTGTCCAGTCCAGGTTTTCTGATCCCAAATCCAAGGCCCTTCCCAATATACCTTTTTGCTAGTCATTGAGTTTAGAATCTGCCTTTGGGTAGGTGAAGAGTCAAAACAATTCAGGACAATTGCCTTTGATTCTCTTCTCCAGCAAAGGAGACTCTACAAACTTAATGGCCCATTCCACTGTTTTGCCAGGGAAAAAAATTGTTTCTGAACTACTCAAATGGAGGGGTGGGAGGGTTTTGGACTAGAGCTTGAGGGGATTTTACCCTCAAGCTCTGAAATTTTATGATCTTACTCTTGCTTTAATCAGGCCTACTTTGTCTTATTTATTTTTCTGTAGACAGGGAGAGCTGATCAGCATCCTTCTCATAAAAACCCATTATATATGGATAATTGATATCATGTCAACCTAGGAGTGTCATGAGGCTTGTATGAAATAATGAATGTAAAGAACTTTGCAAACCTTAAAGTACTATATAAATGCCAATTATTCATTATTATTATTAACCTACAGTCACTAGGCATCCAGTCTGGTGATGATTTCATTCCTTAAGCCTTCTATTGCACTCTTGCCGAGCCCAAGTAATGCTAATAGAGCAAAACAAGGGAGTGATGGCAAATATTTAACAACCAGACTCTGGTTGTTATATGCACACACATTTTTATGTTTAAATTGCATCATTAACATTTTCTGACTAAACAATAAATAAAGCCTTGATTTGTAGTTATTGCTCATTTCCGAGGTATAAATGCTTAATTTCAGGACCAGCATCATCATCACGTTCCCTTCCTTTCTCCTCCATCACCTCTGAGCTCATCACCAGGAAACTCATCATCATGGAGACAGCTGCAGTTTTGGCACTCATACCTCATTAGAATGTTCAGTTACTTCTGCCTTTCTGACTGGAGGGCTGTAACATAGAGCAAAAACCTTTTTCCACAGCCTGTTTTTATAGAGGGCTCAAAATCCCATCCATCTTTTCATTTGCCACCAATTGCTATACTTGGTTTTGATTAAAACAAATGCCCTTTGCCTCCTTTCCCTTTTCAGCTTCCTTTTATGTATTGTCTGCCTCATTAGATCGTAGGCTCCGAGAGGGCAGGGACTGTTTTTATTTTTCTTATTTGTATGCCTACTGCCTAGCATATAGTAGGCACATAATAAACATTTATTGAATTGTATTACTGTATTCTGAAAATTTAACAACGGCACGAGATAGTTAGAACAGGCTCTAACATACTGCTGAGTCAGCCTCTTTTCCAGGTTAATCAATTCTAACTACTTTAACTTATCCAAACTCAAGAATTCTATTTTATTTTGTATAAGCACAACTTACATGGTGTGAATATGCAGAACTGGGGTCTCCACTTCCTGGGCTTCAGGAAACCTCAGTCACCTCTATACTATCGGGCACATCTCTTTAACATGTGACTTGCTAAGGTCATTCATTTAACTCCAGAATGCATGGTCAGGGGTTTGGCCTGATCTGTTGGAGAGGGATTTCTGCCAGTACTCATGTAGGTAGAACTGCAGAGCAAAGTATATGAAGGGCTCCATAGTGTGTGGCTGGAGGAAAAAGTCACTGAGGCTTTAGCCAGTGGTTCTATTTTGGGTAGTGGTCCTGGCTTTCTGAGGAAGCGCAGCAAGGCTCATCACCAATATGTTGGTTTAATGGTGATGAATTTAATGATGAATTTTTTGCCATGGCAACTGTGAAACATAGAAAAATATCTCACTTCCCCTGGTCCTATATCATCCCCTTCTGCTTGTGCAAGAAGAGTAGTGGTGTCATAAAATGTGGCAAAGAGGGCAAAGAATGACCATTACCTTAACTGTTAGTACTCTACACATGACCTCCCTGTCCAAAATGTGGTCATACCATAAGAAGATCTGAATCATCTATCTTGACATGTTCTCTATAAATGAAGCCAAAAGGTAAAGGAATCTGAAACTAAATGGGGAGATGGTTCACAGGTCCTCCCTAGAGAGAGAAATATAGGAATTTGCAATAGCTGGCTCTGTCATATGTCCAAAAGACAAGAAGAAACATTATTCTATGGAACAACTGGTTAACCTGAATTGAAACCCTCATGATAATCTTTTACAAAAAGACCATCATGGAGATGGTTGTAGCTCATGTGTCAACATGTGTTATAGAGCATGAGGAGAGGATACAGAAAAAATACTACCAAGAGCTAAATAAGACCTTCCAAATTAATTCAACACCTCAAATTAATTCAATTCACCTCAGTGAATTGCTAGCTAGGAAAAGGGGAGAAAATAAAACCATGTTTGAAAACATGGTTCCAGAGTAAGAAGTAAGAGAAGGCCAAAGCTCACAGACAGTGCAGAATTCTGTCTTATGCTTTTATAGCATGAATATTTTCTTCAAGAAGGGGAAGGGGAAAGGAGAAAGGAATACACATTTATATAGCATCTTCTAAGTGCCAGGCATTGTGCTAGGCCCTTTTTATGAATATTATCTCATTTGATCTTCACAACAACCCTATGAGATGGGAGTTATTATTATCATCTCTATTTTATAATTGAGGAAATTGAGATGAACAGAGATTAAGTAACTTGCCAGGATCACACAGGTAGTAAGATGGTCAAGAATCACTGAAAATGGTGAGCACCAAGTAACAACAACAAAACGGGTAATATTTTTAGTTTTTATTATTATTTTTAATCTTTAAAACTGATTAGATTTTTAACAGACATAGTATAGTGGAGAGAGACTGATTCTGGACACTTAGTACCTATGAGACCTTGGGCAAGTCATTTTACTGCCCTGGCCTTCAGTTTCCTCATCTGCAAAATGAGATTAAACTAGATAACCTTGGTGGTAGCATCCAGGAATAGTTTTATGATTTCAATGCAAAGGAAACAATTGATTATTAATGCTGGAGCCATCTCTAATCCAGACATCTTTGTGCTTGTAGACCACTGAATTGTTAGAGCACATATAAAAAACCAAAAACTAATTAGAAGAATAAAAAACAAGATGGCACATAATTGAGGCAATTCTATCATGTCCTATTTAAATAGGACAAAGAAATAGGAAATAGATAAAAGAGCAGACATGGATATAGACTTCCAATATTTCCTAAGGAAATTTAAGCAATTTAAATCAAATACCTCAGCAAGGAGAATGAAAGCATCTATGCTAAGAGCTGGGAACAGTGAACACACAATTTCCTTGCCAGACACAGGGACTTGGTATCCATGGACAACACCAATTTAGTCTGTAAAATTATTTGTCTGTAACATCTTAGACAACATGGTGGAAAGTTTTGAACAGTATTGCCTCATATTAAAAAAAAGTAAAACAAACAAAGCAATTAAGGAAAGAATGTGATTATGGAAAGCATAACAAAAGGTCCAACTAAAGAAAATTATCCAAGGGCACCTAGAGGTGAAATTGGAAGGAAGGCAATGAACAGATAAAGAAACAGAAAGCTATTTAAAATATCCGTAACAATCCTCTCCCACCACCCTCCTTTTTTTTTTTACTATCAATGACAACGGAGCCAACATTTTTGGCTGCTAATATCATCATTCCCAATGTACTACGTGAAGAAAAAAACAGTACAAAATAGAATATCCTGCATATGCACAAAAGGCATTTGTGCTGGAAATAACAATTTTGAGAGTTTTGAAGAGTGGATTCTCAAGATATGTGAAAAATGGGAGGATGGACACCAAATACCTCAAAAAAATTACACACATATCTATTAGAGATGAGTGAGTGAAAAAAATAGCTAACTACTCATATGACTGACTGTTTTCCCACTTCTATAAAATCTTTATGAGAATTATCTCCACTTGCATCAAAGGCATCCTTGATAAAGGCATGAAAAAGGAACAGGCAAACTTTCACAAGTGATATTCTACAAGCCACTTTCTGATAGTCAGCAACTGACTAAAATATGTAGAAATATATATTATTTATCATGTTTATTATTTGTTGACTAAATATGCATTTGATTTGGTAGAAAAAAATATCAACTTAAAGGAAAGTCTCTGACAAGGTGTCTCAAATAAATAATGTAAAAATTATACAAGACTCCTTGAGAGATATGTCACCAGGGATAACTTTGATGACTCTCTGGTTTTTTATTTCAAGTGAGGCTTAAGACAGTGAGACTTGCGCTCAATAAAGCTGTTTGTCAGTGCCTTGGAGGACGAACAGTACATGGTCCAAATGGAAGCTAGATTTCCTACGAATGGGGGGATCCTCCAGAAGGTCTCATTAGCAGAGGATACTGCGCTCATTGCATGAAGCCCTAGAACATGACACAGTCTCCAAAGAGATCCATAACCACTCAAAAATACATAAATAAAAGAAACCAACCTGGTTTGTCACACAGGAAAAACCAGCCCTACTTTTAGAACTTAGTTACCTCAGAGGCCATCTAGTCCAACCACTTCCTTTTATATAGGAAGACCCAAATCCCAGATTAGCTAAGTTATGTGCCCAAGTTTACAAAGGTAGTAAGCAGCAGAGCTAGATAATGCAGTCGATAGGGTGCTGGGCCTGGAGTCAGGAAGACCTGAGTTCAAAACCAGCCTTAGACACTTACTAGCTCTGTGACCCTGGGCAAGTCACTTAACCCAGTTTGCTTCAGTTTCCTCAACTGTAAAATGAACTAGAGAAGGAAATGGCAAACCACTTCAGTATCTCTGCCAAGAAAACCCCAAATGGGGTCATGAAGAGTCAGACAAGACTGAAATGACTGGACAATAACAAAAAGGGCAGAGCTGGGATTCTAATCCAGAACCTCTGACTTCCAATCCAACATACTTTCCACCCCATCATACTGCTACCTCAAGGTTATGAAGACTGCCTATGATACAGACCAAAGGTTAACCTCTTTTTTGTGTGCGTTATGGAACCATCTGAGAGTCTGGTGAAGCCTACTGACTCCTCAGAATAATGTTTGTTGCCTATATTTATAATGGAAAGAAATAATAAATTTCAGTTAGAGTTCAGTAAAAATAAAGATCTGATTTTTTTCCCATCCAAGTTCACAGATACCCCCAAAAATCTATCACAGATCGCTTGGGGATCTGTGAACACCAAGTTAAGACATAAACCATAACATGCTGTTAGATGGAAAACTCATAGAGCTGGCCCATTAGCACTATATATGTGTGTGCATGTGTATATATACATATATATATGTATATGTGTGTATATATGTGTGTGCATAAATGTATATACATACATATACATACATATATCCATGTATGCATGTATGTATGTATGTACATACAGGGAGGGGTAGCTAGGTGGTGCAATAAATAAAATGCCAGACCTGGAGTCAGGAAGAGTTATTTTCATGAGTTCAAGTCTGACCTCAGATACTTACTATCTGTGTGACTCTGAGCAAGTCACTTCACCCTGTTTGCCTCAGTTTCCTCATCTGTAAAATGAGCTGGAGAAGGAAATGGCCAATCACTTCAGTATCTCTGCTAAGAAAACCCCAGATGGGGCCATGAAGAATCAGACATGACTAAAATCACTGACAACAATGTGTGTGTGTCTATGTGTATGTTTGCATCTATAGATACATATATATATGTACTTATATATATGCTTATACATACATATTTTAGACAAACTGTGCACAGATGATGAATTGGGTCGAGAACTAAATAAGAGAAGAGAAGTCTAGCTTGCTTTTGGGAAGTTTTGTGTGAAGTGCTTTGAGTGACCTTCTATGCATCTCTCTGAAACAAAGGAGAATCTTCTTAACATCAATATTCTTCTGGTGAGGCCGTATCACTCTGAGTCATGGAATACCGTAGTCTCCAAAGAATTAAAGTTTCAGGTCACTCAAAGGACAATGGAGAAATGCATGGTTGGCAAGAGGCGGCTGTAAGTTATCACCAATGAAGAACTGCATGGGAGAAATGGCAGAACGGATACCATTATAAAGATGTATGGCTAGAAAAGGAGGCGGGCCAGTCATGCAGTGAGAATGATGGACAGCCTGAGTGTTTCCTTGGTGTTCCAGAATTGGCTAAAGATCTAGGGGAAGGTCCCAGGCAAGTAAGTGGACCCCCAATGGAGGATTTAAGAGAAAACATAGATAAGAATCACATGGAATGAGAAGGCATGGATGGTTTGCTATAAGTACCATTTAAAGGAGTACCAACACCAGGGAAACCAGAGATCCATTAAAGTATCTGTATTTGCAATGGGCCTAGCCTCGACCTTTTAGGTCTTTTATATTCCTTAGATAAAGTATCTAGGGGAAAAAAGACGCAAGTATGAATTGATAGTCCTCTTCGATGACGAGATAACTTGGCATCTGATGAGGGGTGAGGTTCCTGCCTGCCTTTACTGCCAGCCCCACAAGACTAGAAAGTATTCTTCTCACTATGGACATTGGAAAGTGCCCACCTTCTTCTCCCCTTTTTTCTTCAGAGTAGGTCCTCATGACAGCCACTTACAATCAAGTTGGTTGTCTCAAGTGTAGGAGCAACTACTGAGCTATATATGCAGTGAGGACAATATAAGTATAAATTATTTAGAAGTAAGGATCTAGAGCAGGTGTTTTTTAAACTTTTTTTGTGCCATAGATCCCCAGAATAATGTTTTAAAATTCACAAAATAAAATACATAGGATTACAACAATTAGATTGAAATAAAGATATATTTTTTCCCATCCAAGTTCATGATCCCGCTGGAATTTAATCACATCCTGAATTATTTTCTCTCTTCTCTCTATAATACAGTCCTTGGTGATCTCATTAGCAACCATGGATTCAACCATCACCTTGATTTTTAAAATAATTGCTATCTTTTGTTTTTACACCACCTCGATTCTTTAATATATCTTTTTCCTTCCCCATGAGAGAGCTATCATTTATAACAAAGAATAAAACAGAATGGGAAAAATAACAGTTCACCAAAACTAGCCAACAGATCAGTGGAGTAGTTTTCAATACCCACAGTGCCCCATCTATGCAAAGAAGCAAGGGAAATTCATCCTCATCTCTCCTCTGTAGGGTTCAGATCTGGAGACTGATGAGGAAGCATGCTATCCATCTCCCAAGGTAGAAGTGACGGACTCCAGATGCATAATGAGACATAAATTTTTCTATGTGGTCAATGAAGGAATTTGGTTTGTTTGATGATGCATATTTATTATGAAGGTTTGTTTATTATATATATTTTTTCTTACATGAGGAGGGAAGGAGTGAAAACAGATACACTAAAATAAAAGCTTAAAAATAAAATCTAGGAAAATGGTGTCTACAATATTCCTTTCTACTAGTTTAGTAATTCTGTCAAAATGCTTTTATTTCCATGTTCCTCTGTATTCTTCATATTTTCTCAAAGTACAGCAATATTATACTATATAAATGCATTTCAAATTCGTTAGTCATTTCCCAACTGATGAGTGTTCTTTTCTACTACAAAAGGCAATGCCTAAATATTTTGTTGTATATGAGGTCCTTATTTTTTTTATCTTTGACATCCTTGGGATACATAGCTACGAATGGGTCAACTGCCAAGGCTTGTTAACTCTAGCTTCACAATATATCTTTTTCCACTTCAGCCCTTCATCACTTCTTACATGAACAATTACAATAGCCTCCTAATTGGTTTCCATACCTCCATATTCCACCTGCTCTGTGCTACACGAATACCTAAAGCATGTGTCACTTCCCTACTTAAGAAGCTCCAGTGGTTCCTTGTTGTTTCTAGTATAAAATACTAGAATTTAAATAGATTTTAAATCAATTTATAACCTGGCTTCAGCCTACTTTTCTAGGATTATGTATGATTGTACATTACTCTCTTCATGGTCTCTGTGTTCTAGCCAAAAGCATCTGCTTATTCTTCTCCATACATGATGCTCCATCTCACATCTTTATATTTTTGCAAAAGCTGTCCTCCTTAATTGGAATGTACTCACTCCTCACCTCCGGCTCAGAGAATCACTAGTTGCCTACCAAACTTAGCTTAAGTGTCATCTTCTTTGGGAAACTAGCCTGATTTTTTCATCCCACCCCAATTGCTAGTGGCCTCTTCCTAGAAATTACTTAGAACATATTTTTCTTGAATTTTATATGAATGTGTTGTTTTCCCTCAGTGGTATGAAAGCCTGAAGACAAGAATAATTTATTTTTTATTTTTGAAATCTGAGTGTCTGGCCCAGCTCCTGACATATAGTAAGCACATGTTGGATTGTTGAATTAAAATGAATTTAGTGGAAAGACAAAGACATGAAATTCACAGATGAGAAGATGGGAATGGTTTATGATATGTACAGGTGATGAGAGTACTCATTTCAATGAAATCATTGACCTATCAAATGATCTAAGAGAAACAATCACAAATGGATGCAACAGTTCAGTTCTGGAGATAGTTCCCTTGGATTTCCCCATTCTTTCTGATCCTATGGATCCTACATCTCTTGTAGCAGGGATGTCAAAGGCCATCTAACCCAACTCATTTATTTTCAGATGAGGAAATCAAGGCCCATGAAGGTTAAGTGATATGCTCAAGGTCACACAGGTAGGAAGAGGCAGAGCTGAGATTCAAACCCAAGTCTGTGATTTTAAGTTACATGTTCTTTTCATGATGGCTGCCACCTCAACCTACTGTAGTCATTAACATATTAGACAAGCAATAAAGTATAGACACACAAGACTCACAGGTTCATATGGTTGGGGCTGAGAGGCTATCCATGGCTATCTCTGAAAGACAAGTTTTTCTTCTTTCTTTCCATCATTCTTGAAAATATATATGTACTTGGCAAAAAAATTGGAAATCAAGGGATGCTCATTAATTGGGGAAAGGCTGAACAAGTTGTGGTAAATGATTGTAGTGGAATATTATTGTACTAGAAGAAATGATGAGTAGGACAATTTCAGAAAAACCTGGAAAGATTTATGGGAACCGATGCCAAGTGAAGCAAGCAGAACCATGAGAACATTGTACACAGTGACAGCAACGTTTCACCATGATCAGCTGTGAATGACTTAGGCTTTTCTCAGCAAAACGACGAACCAAGACAATCCCAAAGGAATCATGATCAAAAATGCTATCTGCCTCCCAAGAAAGAAACTAATGGAGTCTGAATACTGACCAAAGCATACTATTTTTTCTTCCTTCCTTCCTTCCTTCCTTCCTTCCTTCCTTCCTTCCTTCCTTCCTTCCTTCCTTCCTTCCTTCCTTCCTTCCTTCCTCCCTCCCTTCTTTCCTTCATTTCTTCCTTTCTCCCTCCCTTTCTCCCTCCATTCTTTCCTTCCCTCCCACAAAATGACTAACATGGAAACATATTTTATGTTTCCACACGTATAATCTATAGCAGACTGCTTATCATCTCAGGGAGTGGGGAAGAGAGGAAGGGAGGGATAGAATTTGGAATATAAAACTTAAAAAAAAAAAACCTGAATGTTAAAAATTGTTTTTACATGCAAATGGTAGAAAATTTTTTAAAAAAATTTTAAGAAAATACACAGACCACGGTATATACACCATGGTATGACACAGGACTCCTCCCACAGACCTACAATCAAGAGATGATTTAATTGCAGTTTGTAATTCTTACCCTCTTTACACTCTCTATCCTTGCAACACATTCCTTAACCCTCTCCCTAAAATGGTACACTCATAGGCAAGCATCATGATATAGGCATCCAAGACCCTCTCCACCCCACTTCCCCTAGTAGCTCTGTAGAAGAAAGAGACTTTATGTAGCAATGATATATGGAACACTATGACCCTAAGTTCACAGCTATCTCTTGGTAACGTTTTTACAAGTTTCTGTCAGAGATGTGCTTAATTAAAATAAAAGTGTGATATATACCATTATAGAACGCTGTTATGGATGTTGAGAAGAGGAAGGAAGGAAGGAAGAAAGAAATGCATTAACACCTCCTTAAGTGGGTTGTTTCAGAAATGACAACTTACAACCAAGTCACGTTTTCAGCAAAACTGTGAAGTAGGTGAACTTGGTCTTTGATGCCCCCTTATCTTTAAAGTGTGTCTTTCCTACCTTCTGCCTTCTTCAATTCCTCTCCTTTTCACAGACAAGTCCCCAAATACCACACTTATTCTGTATACTGTCCTTGCTCTCAACTAACCTCTGATTCTTTAAAATTTAATCTTAAATTTTTTTAATATTCAAAGGGATGAAGTTGTTAATGGCGGAATGGCGAGCAGTAGGATTATCATTTGGGGGCACAGTAAGACAGCTTGGTAGCAGGGGCGTGCTGGAGCTGGCTTGAACCAGGGAGCCAATTAGTAAATTTTCAATATGATCACGTATACCTTGGAAATCAGAAAACACTACAAACCAAGGCTTTACTTGTTTTGTTGATTGTGCAGACTTAAGAAAGTAGTGGAGAGGGGCAGCTAGGTGGTGCAGTGAATAGAGCACCAGCCCTGGAGTCAGAAGGACCTAAGTTCAAATCTAGCCTCAGACACTTGACATGCTAGCTGTGCGACCTTGGACAAGTCACTTAACCCCAATTGCCCTGCCTTCCCCCCTCCAAAAAAACCCCCCAAAAAGTAGTGGAGAAAATGTTAATAACGCAAATTAAATTTTAAAGCGTGTTATGTATTTTCAGAGGGTTAGTTGCTAAACATTTACCAGCACACCCAGGCAGGGCTCATTCATAACAGAACTGAACTCTGACCTTGAAGATGGGGGATGAAGTACTCAAGGTGGATTTGGGGCAGAGGAGTAGTCAGTTGCAGGACCGCAAGGAACCTTAGAGATCATCTAATTCAACTCCTTTAGTTTTGTAAATGAGGTAAATGAGGCTCAGAAAAGTTAAGTGACTTGTCCAACATCATGCAGATAGTACCTATGGTGGAAAGAGGATTAGAATTCATTTACTTTAACTCTTAATCCAATGCTTTTTCTACAAGGCTTCTTCATTTGTAAATTTGTTTAGAGAAGTAATGAGAAGTAAGTTTAGGGAGGTGGGCTTAGGCCAGATTGTGGAAGGTCTTTGAATGCCTAAAGAATTTGGACTTTTTTCTCTGGGCACAGGGGAGCCAAAGGAGATTTTTGAGGAGGGCAGTGATTGGCACAAAAAAAGTTTTATGTAGATTAATTTGTCAGCAGTGTGATGGATGAATTCAAGGGAGAAAGGTTGAAAACAGAGATATTCATTAGGAGGCAATTTCACTAATGAAGCCCTACTGTGAATCACAGAGCATTCATCGAGCCAGGGTCTTGCTTCCCCTCTCCTGCTGTTTCCAATGAGGTAAACAATGGACAATTCCCGGAGCCAATCCAAACTTGCAGAGGTTCAGACCAATTTGTGCTCTAAAGCTTTTGGGCTAAGCTTCTGTACTGGTTAAGCCACATTTCTATCTTCTGGCATTACAAGTGCCATCTTCCAAACTCTGCATTTCCCCAAAGTACCCCTGCCCATTTGCTGCCAAGAAAAGAAAAAATTTCCCTGACTGTATGCCATGCTTAATTTTTGTTTGTTGAATTGAATTAAATTGGGTTCCACGAACCTCTTCTTTTTGCCTTGATGGTAACCCCTTTGCTCACCTGCTGTGATCCAGTGCCCTGCTCTCTCTTGCTTCTCAGGAAAAGATTTTCTATCAGTCATTTATCCCTGAGTTTGAATTTAAATCCATGTGATACTACTTCTAGAGATATATGCATTTTAAAACCTATCTCTGTCTGTGCAACCAGTGACTTTGATCCTTGTGGAAAGTATTTCAGGTATCAGGGAGAAAGCAGAGGAAGCATGTAAAGGGAGAGACACCTCCTAGGGCACTCCAAATCGAACCATGTAGGTGACCCTCTTACACTGCCCTAAGGGTAAGGTCAGTTTGACTAACCGAGGAAAATGTGGGAAATAGTAAACTGTGTATCTGTGTTCCTTTGAAGATATGAAGTAGAAGAAGATTCAAGCCTTTCATGCCAGGCCAGAGCTCAGCCAGCTAACTAGTAGGACATGAGCCGCCAGGGAAATATCTCTAGTTCATGGCTTCCAGAAAGCTCTCATGCTAGGACACGGAATGTTAGATATGAAAAGTACTGAAGGACAAAAACGCAGCCTGTTGGAACTGGGAAAGACTTTAGAAAATAGAATGTAGAATGTCTGAGCCAGATGGGGAATTAAAATGTAGAACATCATGGAATGTTGGAGCTGAAAGAGGCCTTTGGACATCATGAACCAAGAAGTACTGAGGTGAACAATTAGGCGCATGGTATGACACAGGACTCCTCTCACAGACCTACAATCAAGAGATGATTTAATTGCAGTTTGTAATTTTTACCCTGTTCCTTTGGCACCTCAATTATACCACTCCTATTCTTCCAGGGAAAGGTTAATTTCACCGATAAATTGTAATTCCAGGGTAAAACTCCCTCTCTACCCATTCCTGCTAAGAATATGGAGGTACAGGTCATCGAATGGAACCAGCTTCTAACAGAGAGTCGGAGAAAAGAATATAGACTGTTAGAATTGGTTGGGACCTTTAAAGGCCACTCGACTTCTTAATCTGGGCTCTGTAAATTTAGTTTTAAAAAATATTTTGATGACTGTGCTTCAGTGGAGTTTCCAATGTATTTTATTTTATGCATTTAAAAATATTTTTCTGGGCTTCACCAGACTATTAGAGAGGTCCACGACACCAACAAGGTTAAGAATCCCTGATGTTATCCAAACATCCTCATTTTATAGGTGAGAAAAATGAGGCTCATTAAAATTAATTGATTTATCTAAGATCCCAGATAATAAGGAAAAGAAGTGGGTTTTAAACCTAGTTACCCTGACAACATATCCCAAATTCTTTCCACTTCCCCCACATCCAGTCAAGTGAACAACTGATATCATATGTATGCCTAGAACATCATAGAAGGATGGGTGTCTATCTTATTTTTAAAGACCTCTCAGGAGGGAGTGTATAATTTTCTTTGGCAGTCTGCATTTAAATAACCATTAGTGAATCTAATTAATATTTCAGATACTTTACTTAAAATAGCACTTTTACTGGTAAAACACCTTCAAATCTGTTATTTCATTTTTCCTTCCCAATAACCCCATGAATTTGTTGAGGGTGGGAATGGGGCAATATTGTATTGATTAAGAAACAGGGTCAGAGAAATAAATCACCTTGCTCAAGGTCACAGTTTAATCAATGGCAGCATTTTTGCTAGAACTCAGAACTTCTGACACTCAGCCCAAGCTTTTTTTCCTCTGGGAAAAATCCAGGAAATAGCCTAGACTACCTGTTCATAGTTTGTGAGTGAAATTGTGTCATAAGGTGGAGGGAAATGAGAAAGAAATGATATTTTCCAGTATTCAAATCTTTTGCCACATATTCTCCAGGGATGTATTTCTATCAACCAAGTAATTAAAGAACAAGCAAGTTGGTAGCAGTGGGTAGAGCACAGGGCTTGGAATCAGGAAGACTCATTTCCTGAGTTCAAATCTAGCCTCAGACACTTACTAGCTGTGTGATCCTGGACAAGTCACTTAACCTACCTGCCTCAGTTTCCTAAACTGTAAAATGGCAATAATGATAGCACCTACCTCGCAGGGTTACTGTGAGGAATAAAGATTAAAGTTAATGCTTTTCCATGGCTGAGCAGGGGCCTTTTCTCATCTCACCTGTAACCACATTGTCATTTGTCATAGAAGTGGTTGATCCAGCTGTATGGCCTGTGTATTGGGGCATATTTCTTGCCTTACTCCTAACCACAGGTGAGTGCCTGATACATTTTACTACCAAGCCAAGGCTGGGGCAGTCAGCCCATTTCCCATTCACAACCAGGCAGTGAGAACTGTTTGCAGGAGCTGGGGCTTCTGAGATGCTAAGTCTCATTCTTGCTCAGCTTCCAAAAGCGGCTGAGTGTTAATTTTCAAATCTCTCCAGCCAGGAGGTTCACAGAGAGAAGATCTATCAAGCATATGTGATGCGACTGAGTTTTGTGCTCCTGTTTTAGGATACTGGGCATCATGAGGGATGCATCTCCTGGACAATAACTTCTGGGTTTTCGGCCTCATTCCAAGATGACACATCCTATTTCAAGGGATAAACACTTCAGGTCTGCTAAATAGCTTGCAAAGCCTAGTGGGATCTCATAGAGCCTTGCAAACTGTGATACCTCCTCTTCCAAATCCCAGGTTCAACCACCACGAGCAGCAGGAAAACAGCAGTGGTCTAATTGCCCTCAAAGTCCCTGTCAGGAGACACCCCTGGGGACCTTAATCTCCTCACCATTACTGGCAACACACAGTGGAATAAACACAGGCAAAGACCAGACTCTCCAGAGCCAAGAACAGCTGCTAGATAAGAAAAATTGCCCCTGGTGAAGTACCTCAGAGTCAAATGGGGCTAGGCTTATTCTTTCCCCATCTCCCTTTCCAAGTGAGGAAGATTTAGGCTGCTTCTCATTGGACAATTCACTTTTTAGGAAAAAAAAAATCCGAAAGTTGGGGAGATTTGAATCACCCGGTGCTCAAACGGTAACGTGATGGATGTGAGCATGGAGCAGGTAACAGAAAGCAGATTTTACTCGTGACTCACAGAATGCTCCAAGTGGGCACTGTCTCATTAAGCCAGCTAATTAAAACATCGATTTGCATCCAATCAGTTTTATGGCAAGTGGGTTATCATATGTAATCCTATGGGAAAAACAGGGCTGGACTAGCAGTTAGAATGACTTAGAGAGTTTTCCTTTGCCACATCTGTTTTAGTAGCTTCCCAGACATAATCACTCAGCCTGCTGAGAGGCCAGAGACAGTATTTAAACACGCTCCTTACAGGCTCTCTCAACATGCTCTCTATATACTCCAAAACATTCTGTTGGGTAGTGTGGGGGTGGGCAAGGTGAACAAAGAACACCACTTGATCCATCCTTTTTGTCTGACCCTGGATACTTCCATGTCCTTGGAAATGACAACAGCTCTCATTTCTATAGTACACTTCAGTCTATTAATCACTTTAACAATTCCTATTTCTATAGCATTATAAGGTCTGCAATGCTTGCAACTCTGTGACATAGGTGATGCAAGCATTTCTATTCCCATTTTACAGATGAGGAGAAATGAGGCTGAGAATGGTGAAATTGTTCACATAAAGTAACACAGCTGGAAAGTGTTGGAAATAGAATTTGAACTCAAGCCCCATATTTGTAAATCTGGATTTCTTTCTATTACTTCAGGCAGCCTTTTAAAAAAAGAAAAAGAAACCCTTCTGATGTGTATGTAGTTTCTCAGTTTGCAATTTCAAATATTCACAGTATGCCATGGGAACACAGTATGATGAATCATGTTTTTATTGAGACAAACACAGTTGAAAAGCGATGAAAGGGAGTCAGACAGTTATTTTCTCGTCATTTGGCCAAAAAGTTAAGATATCAGGCGTGGTTCAAAGGAAGTGCAAATAGCACTTCCCCCAATTCAGCAAGATCTCTCAATGAGTCCAGTTTCTCCAGTTCAGCCTAGCGTATCTCCCTATCCTATTTCTTTCCTTCTCTATTGCCTGGGAGAGACATAGGGAAGGGCATTTGGTTCCATATGAAGTAAAGAGTACAGAGGAAGAAAAAGAAGAAAAGACAGGTGTCTTGTAGTAAAGTGTTAGACACAGAGTGAGGAAGACTGGGGTTCAAATCCCACCGCTAGCATTTACTAGCTATGTGTCCATGGGTATGTCACATATGCTCTCTGAGCCCTAGTTTCCTGTAATGGGTCAGGTCAGGATTTTTTGCTGTTCTTCTCTTTTGGGATGCTAGGGCTGTCGAGTGCCTTTGATGAGTCTGGCCTTTGTTTGAATGGGGAAGGTGAAGTGGGATCTTTTGTTTTGGAATTCTTCTTAGCACTGGGGCAGTCAAGAGTCATCGATTTGAATATGATTCCATGCTTTCCCACACCCTGGGCTGTAAGCCTCAAGCCCCTAGGGCCCTGAGCAGAGTATATGTGTTAGAAGGTTAGCTTTTCACTTTTGGGGGTACACTCATTGAAAGACTGACAAGACTCTGGGTAAGCCATTGAAATAGCTGCCCCTGGCTTTGATAACCCAGACAGATATTGGTGCTCCTCTAATAACTATGAATTGTGATTTGATCAGACAAGGTCTGTCTGTTGATGTTTGTAATTTCCATTTATATTTGCCCTGAAGTTCAGGGGGCTTTTCACCATGAACTAAGTAAATGATATATGTATATTTAATTAAACTGAGATTGTTAACCCCTTAAAGTTGCTTTCCTTAGAAAAGCAGATCAAAGAACCTGTGTAGGCAGCTCTTCTGTGTACTCTTGTTATGGGTCGCTATAGCTGCTATCAACACTGTTGTTACATTTCCTCATCTGTAAAATGGGATAATAATACTTTTAGTATCCACCTTATAGGTTTACGAAATGAGATCACATATAAATGAAGGCTGGCTATTGTTATTTTATACCCACACATATAAGATGGACTCCCTACTTTTAAGGACATTTGTCTGGGAGAATAAATGAGTAGTATAGATTGACTGCCAAATGAGGAATACAGACAGTATTACTATGAGACTCTACTTTCCTTCCTCCACCCACCAAGAAGGAAAAAAGGTCATTGTGGGAGGAGGTGGTAATAGATAACTTAATGAAGATGCTAAGACTTGAGTTGGTCCCTGGAAGAGAGCCAGAAAGATGGGTAGAGAGAAGGAAAGGCATGTTTAGAGGACAAGGAATATATTAGTTTGACTGGAGTAGAGGACTTAGGGGAGATGAGGCCAGAAGAAAAGACTGGGTCATAGGATAGAAGGCTTCAAATGCCAAGCTAAAGAATCCGGACTTAATCTCACAGGCCCTGTGGAGCCACAGAAGATTTCTAAGTAGAGGAATGCCATAGCTTAGCAAGCTTAGCGAGAATCATCTCAGGATGACGCGCAGAACAGAATGGCAGAGATGAATGGGGCTAGATTCGGCGAGGTCAGTATTTATTCATTAAATATTTGTTGGGTGTCTACTACTATGGACATGGAACCATCTCCTAGGCAGTGCTCACTCTCTTACACTCTTTGTCCTCTTCTCTCACTGTTTCATCTCTCCACTTTTTTGGGGGGGGAGGCGGTGTTAAAATAAAGATTCTAAATGGCCCAGAAAGAGAGAAAGAGCCCCGTTTCACATGGCTGAGCTTTCATGCCACAGCACTCCTGCCCCAGGAGGCAGGTAACATCCCTTTGGTGAAATGAGCTAATGTGCAATTGGGTTTCAGGAGCTGTAGCAAATAGATGACTCTCCTCCATCGGGGATGGAACATTTAAGACTAATCGCTTCCAGGCATCCCACAGGGGCATTCATGTACCAGCCACTAAGGAGATCCCTTTCCCAAACAGGGAACACCCTTAGCAGATGGTGCCTGGGGTGGGAGCTGTGCCAATTGCCCACCGGGGAAACTCTGTAAGAAGTAATTAACGTGCAGCCTGTGTCTGCATGGGCAAAGGACTGGAGAATGTAAAAGATGACATAGCGATTGTGAACAATGTACATGGTTAATCCAGGTGGTTCACGATCACTTCTTTTCTCTCCTGGTTATGACTATCCTGCCTGAACAAACTGGCTAATTGTTCAACTTTCTATTGGATGATAACCTCATAGGAAGCTGGGCTGAACTTAGAGTGAGTTCAAGTCCCATTTCCTTCATGGAGCCTTATTTAATTATTTTCAGCAACCACAGGACCTAGATTCAAACTCTGCCCAGGCTTACTACCTATGTGACCTTGGGCAAACCACAACCTAGTCTGGCCTCAGTTTTGACATTTGTAAAATGAGGGGATTGGACTAGACACCTTCCGATGTCCCTTCTTCCTGAGCTAAACTATAACCCCATGATGCTAGGAATTTCTATAAGGGTTTACCTCCTATCATAGCACAGAACAAGGAGAGATGAATTTGGGTTTAGAGCGCTTGAGTTCACATCCCAGTTAAATGACTGACTGGCTAACTGGGTGAGCTGGGATAAAGAATTTTAATCTCTGGGGGCCTTAGGTTCCTGACCTTTAAAATGAGGAATTTGGTCTAGTTGACCTCAAAGATCCCCATCCAATTCTAAGCTGATGATCCTATATAAGCTATGGACTCATGATCCATGAACCCGTGACCCGCTGCATTACAGCATGATTCTTTTTTTGTTATCTTGCCCTTCCTGAACCCAAGCCTCTCTCTGAAACCAAGATCCATCTTTTTAACACCGGGTACTCTGTTGGCATTTTTCAATGGCTGCCAAGCATGGAACCCTCAGATGCTTCAAGATTTACAAATGAATTGCACACAGAGGGACTGGCTGGCAGGAGCCATACATAGTGGGAGTGAGTAGACCACAAGCTATAACCAATAAAAGACTTTGAAGAATGGAAGTAAAAGATGTCATCAGGGAAATGTATGATAGAAAAGATGGGTGAGTCACAAATAAAGGGGAAGGGACGACAAGCAAATGGTCCAAATCCTTCAATGGTATGTTCAGTCCATAGAAAGGGAAAGTGGCTTTAGCATGGGGGAAGAGTTGGTATGGTTTACCCTTGGTGAACTGATAAACTTAGTGATAGTGATAATAATAGCTAGTATTTATATAGCCCTTTAAGGTTTGTAAAGCATTTTATACATCTTTCATATGACCCTCACAACAATCTTTCAAGGTGGGTGCTATTATTGGGGCAGCTGGGTGGCACAGTAAATGCAGCACTGGACTTGGAATCAGGAAAACTCATCTTAATGAGTTCAAATTCAGTCTCAGACACTTACTAGCTGTGTGACCCTGGGCAAGTCAATTAACCCTGTTTGCCTCAGTTTCCTTATTCAGAGTCAGAGAAGGAACTGGCAAACCACTCCTGTATCTTTGCCTAGAAAACTCCAAATGGGGTCATGAAGAATTGGACACAAAAGAGCAGCAACTACGGAAGCAATTGTTATCTCCCCTTTACGGATAAAGAAATGGAGGCACCAGAGAGGTTAAATGACTGGTCCAGAGTCAATCAGTATCTGAGGCAGGATTCAAACTCTGGTCTACCTGACTTCAAGTTCAGTGATTTATCTGTAGTACTACCAACTGTCTTACTTCCAGAAGCAAAGTGACCAAAGGCACATAGGATCAGTTAACATGGATAGGTTGTGATCTGCGTTGTTGGAAGGAACATCCAAATAGCTGACATCACTGATGTATTTGGGTATTTCAACGTTATCTTCCAGTTTCAAATGTTTTGGGAAGGAACCTGGTCAAGAGTCAGGACAACACTAGATTGAGAGTCAGGAGTCCCCAGTTCTAATCCTGGTTTGGCACTAGCTTACTAAATGACCTTGGGCAAGTCACTTGCTTTAGGTCTCAGTCTCTCCACCTTTAAAATTCAGCATTTGGCCCAGATGAACTGTAAGGTAGCTTCTAGCCCCGGCATTCAGTATTCATGAAACTGGCCCTGAGATCAAGTTCTGTTTCCTGATTCTTGTATTATCCCCATGACTGCTTGGGCAATGCTAAGCACGTGGTAGGCATTCATTGCCAAAATTACCTTGAATTGATTTCTGTATGAGAAATACTGTGGGGATAGCAGATAGATCATTTGGTCTTGGAATCTGGAAGATCTGAGTTCAAATTTCACCTTTGATCCAAACTTTCATTATAACCATAGGCATCTCACTTAGTCTTACAGTGCTGAATTGCAGAGGCAAGAGGGCAATTGTTAGAAGGGGTGTCCTCGATCAGGAATTCCCAATTGGAATGAAATTACAGGTTAGGTCTCTATACCTATCATATATTTTGCACATATTTATATGTACATATTATCCCCCCTTGATAAAATGTTTTATTTCACAAAATAAAAAAAGATAGAGATGTTTTATTTTATAAAATGAAATAGGAATATTTTATTTCATAAAATAAGAGATGGAAAAGTTTTATTTTTGTCTTTGTATCTCACTACCTAGCACAGTACCTGACAAGTTGTAGGCATTTATCAAATGCATATTGATGGTTTAATATAGTCCTTCTTCTTCCTTTCTTCCTAATTGCCTGTCAATGAAACATTGCAATTATGTGTATGGATATAAAAAAAGCTTCTCTGGCCCAAACATGCCAATGATTCCTGGCCAGAATAAAGCCTGTTTTTTAACTTTCATGTTGTTTTCATAAAAAGGGAAGTATAGAGTTTCAATGTATTCTTGTGAGAAAAACCAAAAGGGAAAAGACGTCTTGGGCACAAACACACCAGACGTTCTGTTCTGTGCTCCCAGGGCACAGCCACAGAAGACTAATTCCCTCACAGCCTCACCAGACCTGGGTGCTGTGAGTGTCTTTGAAACATCTTTTGTGTTTGTGTCTGATTTTTGTTTAAAGAGTTTTCTTTCCAAGATGGCAAACATAAGAGAAGCAAATCTGTTTATATTTATCTGGCAACTGAGGAAAAGAAAAAAAAACCCAACTCAAAACAAATTTCAGACAATGAAAAGAGCCGACTCTCCTAGAGTGTTCTGTAGTTACAATCATTTTCCCTATGAAATCTAGGATGCTGGATCTAGAGGACCACATGGACATTAAGTTAGCAAAATGGGTCAAAACAATTCCAACAAAAGCAGCATGATCCCATTAGGGACCCAGATCCCATTACACATCAACAGGAAATCAATAGCTCCAGTGTATGTTGGAGTGAAAACTCAAAAGGTGGGGGCTGGCCAGATTCACACCCACCTTCCGAGCACCAAAATGGAAAGTTTGAGGAGCTGGGGAGAAGGGAAGCAAGGGGTCACTGCAAAGATCTTTTAAACTGTTGTGTCCTTCAGAAAGAGAAAATGTCCCCAGAAGGGGAAAATTAACCATCAAGCAGGACTGCAGCATGTTGAAGTAATAAATGGTAAGACTTTCCATGTGGCCTTCTAATAGCACAACGCCAAATGTTCTGTTCTCTGCCTGTGTATTATTATATACTAGTCAATAGCTATACTACATACTGAACATACTGGTCTGCTATAATACATTGTATATAATATGTATGTAAGCATTTGCAAATGAAAAATCCAGATTCAGCCTGTGATGTTTAAAAGGTTCAAGAGACATAATTTCTAGGTAATCATTTTGTCGATAATGCTAGCATTTTATTAATAAAATGGTCAAAGGCCTTTCATGGCAGTGCATTCACAGTTTATATGCCCTTGAAAGAAAGGATGTTCCTTAGGGTGGCAATCAACTCTGATTGGTTAACAAGTAATGAGAGACCCTGAATGTCACAATGGGAGGTAGACCTATTCAAATGTGTAACTCTGATCCAGTCATTTATTTCTAAATCACCCAGGCTTGGGCAATCTAATCAACAAATTTATCCCCACCCCTTACCTGTATAGAATACAGTGGGTTTATCTATTCACTTTAGATTAAATTCCTTGTAAGGTTGGGTGGGGTCTGAACAAGAATAAACAGAAAGTCAATTCAATCTTCTTATCAGCAATGTCCTTCAGAGATTGAGCATCAAAATGAGGACTTCAGAAAAAGGATGAACTCTGGATCTCTCTAAATCATTGGTTATATTAATAATCATTTCAAGTGTAGAAGTTTTGATGCAGCCCTTTGATCTTATCAGCATGGGGAAATTTTTTCTCTAATATAGACTAGCAACTCACCTGCAACTTAAAATTGCCCGGACAATGAGATATTGAGTGACTTGCCCAAGGTCACCCAGTTAGTATGTTTCTAGGGCAAACCTTGAAACCTGATCTGTCTGACTCCAATACTGATGCTGTAGCTTCTAACTCATGCTCCCTCTGTATCCTTACAGATATAGTCTTGTCTATGATCCATTATATCAAATGGGAAACTCCTACTTCCACAATAAGAGAAGAGGGGGAAGAACATTTTTTGCTAAAACCTAGGCATATTAACACCTATAGTAAATGTCCTTTTAGCAAAATTTCCCAGAAAATCTACATTGCAGACTAGCAAGGTCACTGTCCTTGAAGTCAGCTTTCAGCTTGGGTTACAGAGTGAGGGAAGGAAAGTTATAATCTCTCTGGCCCTCGGTTTGTCATTTGCAAAATGGGGACAAAAATATTTGCACTGATAACCTTGGAAATAAGATAATGTATATAGAACAGTTTGCCACCATAAAGCACTTAGTAAGTGCCAGCTATGTTATCAACTAATGTGGATAATATTCCAGGTATGACTTGGTGGGTTTTAACCACATGACAGGAGGGAAAGAGCATCTCTGACTCCAAAACAATACCAAATGATGGAGATTAGCAATAATGATCTTTCTAGGCACTGATCTCCACTAAATAGCAGACTCCTGAGATTTCCCTCTTCTTTCTAGTCCCTTTTAATTCTCTCTCTCTCTCTCTCTCTCTCTCTCTCTCTCTCTCTCTCTCTCTCTCTGTCTGTCTGTCTCTCTCTCTACCCCTCCCCTCCCCTCCTAGCTGCTGACTCTAACAGTGCAAGAACCAATTTTATCCTATTTATAAGCCAGAGTTGTTCTTTGTTACTGTGCCCTCTGGTTCATTTTCTGACCCCAGAAGTTGAAAAAAAAAACCAAAAAAACAAAAACACCGGTTTTGTCTAGAATGAAAGAGTTGATCTATCCAAAACCACTGCAGACACCTTGGGTAGGAAAATGGGAAAATGTCACCTCTGGGAAGCTCAGGCACCCTTTCCACTTCATGTGGGGATCAGAGCTTAGAAAATACAGAAGCAGGCAACACAGGAATGAGGACAAAGCACGCAGAGAAGAGGCTAGTGGAACTATAAAGAAAGATGTAGGGAAGGCAGTCAATTAAAGGATAACTCTTATAAAAGCAGCAGTAATAGCAGCTCAAATAAGCCAGTGATATGGCTTTTAAGACTCCAAATCCTAGTTTTCAACAATTGCAATAATTAAGGACGTTATTACTAAAATGTGATTCGAAGCAGCCTTCATTCCAATCTTTCAAGGTTTATTACACATTAATCAACATTTATTAAACTCTTACTGTGTATAATACACTGTGCTAGATGCCAGGGAAGATAAACACTATCACAGGACAGTCAGGGAATCACAGAAATTAAGAATTTTGACAAATGTAAAGAATATAGAGAAGCGTGAAAAGACCTACATGAACAAATGCAAAATGGAATAAGCAGAACTATGAAAACAACAGGGTGTTCCTAAAGTCTGGATACATAGGTAAAAATGTATATTTTCAAGAAATGAGATGAATCAAATTTTTATTTAAATGGAATATTAACAAAGAACATCTTCAACATGATTTCCATTATTTGTGATGCAAAAGTTGATGCGCTTTGCAAGATTCACGTGAACGCGATGCAGTAACTGCACATTGCCATCCATTGCCTATGTGTCCAGAAAGAACACCCGTCACAAGACAATCAAAAGTGCATATTTCAAAATTACAAAGAAAAAAACTTGGCCCCAAATAAAAACCTTGAGAAGATGCCTTCTGCCCCTACTCCTTTGCCGGGATTGGGGAGTGGGGGTGGGGTGTGGAGCTGGGTCCTGTGTAGACTACTGAATATAAAATCAGTTTGTTTCAGCATAGTGATCAATTTTGCTGACTTTTTCCCCTCTTCCTTTTTTTTTTCTTTTTAAAAATTCTTTGCTAATAAGGAATAGAAGGAAGGACAGAAGGGAACATCTGGGTTATGTAAAAACAAAATATATCAATAAAAATCTATTTTTTTAAAAAAAGAAAGAAGAGTTGTATGGTGCCTCAGAAGACTTATCATTCAACTCATACCCTAACAAGAATTTTCTCTACAAAAACCAAACCAGACCAAACCAAGCCAAATCCAAATCTTCTCCTGAAGAACTCCAACAATGCAGAGCTTACCACCTCTTGCTACAGCCCAATCCTCTTTTGGAAAGTTCTGATGCTATGATATTTTCCCCTTATTTCCAATTGAAATAAGGGTCTCTTTGCAACTCCCCTCTCTAGCTGTTAGTTTGGCCTTGGGCCAACAAGAAAAGCCTCTTCCATCTGATAGAATTTCAGATACTTGAAGAGAATGATCAGGTTCTCTCTGAGTTTTTAATTCTCACTGCTCCTCTTCTCTTCATATTGGAACCTTTATTCTATTGGGGAAGACAAGATATACCCACCCATGAAAAGACCACCACAAGACAAGTACGTGCCAAATGAATGGCAGAGGCATTAATGTTAAAATAATGGGTTATGTTATTAAATGTCTCCACTAGACTCTTTCCTACTTTTCTCCTTTGTCTTAAGTTTAAATGCCATACAGGGTAAGAAAAATTAAATGATGGTACATTTTTGGATGATGTCTATACGTGCTTGTGATCTTCAAGGCCAAATGACTACAGTCCCTTAAAGAGCATGGTGACTTCCCAGAAAGACAGAGGTTGATGGGATTTCCAACTGCTTTGAATCAACAATTACACGAGGGATATCTTGAGTACACTTAGCATTATTTATGCCAGTTATAATACTGATAGCCAAGAAAGAAAAACACAGTCCTCTGGGTACAAATGATTATAAAGAATTTTTATCCAATCTGTTTTTTTTTAAAGGAACCAAATAAAGTCTTCATATTTCTTTAGTGTCTGTCCTTTTGTGCAGCCATTGAACATATTACTAAGTACAAGAAGAAGATGGATATATGGTACTGGATACAGAGACGTGAAACATACACTAGATGGGCCACATCAAGCTATCCTCCAAATACATCTATGAGGTATCAAATCTTGACCTTTTGAGCAGGCTGTTTTATTTTATTTGTTATTAAGGCTAATAAGTTGAAGATTTACTTATGTCATGTTGAGATCTGTAACTTGAAATATATAAATGATATAAAAAAATGGACTTCGCCAGAATTTGAAATGGTTGAAAGAAGAATTCAAAGGAAGGAGGGTTCAGTTCTGGAGAGGACTATTGTGAAATCCACATGGTATCACTCCCAATGCGTGATGAGACTCTAAATCATGGAGTATTTCTGGAGCAAGTGACATATAATAGTCTCATATCAGAGTAAACCAACACACAGGAGATGGGGCAATTCTAGGGGGATGGCTTCTTGGGATGGCAGCTCTAAGCTGGAATGGACTTTAGAGGTCATCTGTTCCAAGTCTCTCATTTTATAGATGAGAACACTTGGATTCCAAAGAGGTTAAATAATTTGACAAAGATCACATAGGTAGTCAGTGGCAGGGCTAGGATTCAAGCTCATGTCCTCTGACTCAAAATCTAGCATTTTCTTCATTATACCCTGCTGACACCTATTCAAACTTGGTTAGATCACCTGAATTTCTGGAAATAGGTAAAAAGCCATTTTAGGCTTGGCTTGACTTTTTTGCTTGTTTGTTTCTCATTACTGCAGTTTGGATACTTTCTCAATCACTAGGGATTTGTCTAAAATCTGATTTGCTTCTACTTGTCCTGTATGCTATTAAGTTTGGAATCACCTCATTTCTCCTTTTCCAGTCATTCATTTTTCTAGGATGACCTCTATTAAATTTGGGACTAGACTAGGTGACTTTTTATGTGTGTATTTCAGCAGGGAGGGGGTGCCTTCTGGCTCTGAGACCCATGTGGGCACTTGAGTGATACAAGAATTACTGAAGCCCCTTCATCAACATTGCATGCCAAGACTCTGCTGCAATTAATATTGTATGAAGTATATAGTGAATGTTATCAATTCAGGGGGCCCATGCTGGCTCCTAAGCGTATGAATCTGATGTTTAACTCTGATCTGCCACTCTCACTTATGATGGGAGCATCTAAATTTTATATTAAATTCTAACCCATGCTGAGGTCTTCCATTAAAACCCACATTATTCATACAGCTAGCAAGTCCTAAAGACACATTCTATAAGTGGTAAAGACACCTAAAAGATCAAAGTGGGAGGCCGGGGAAAGAGAGAGGTTGGAGAAGGGTCTAGAGAGCTAAGGGAAAAGATATATTCAGACACTGAGGTCCCCAAACAGAGAGCAGGGTTTATGTGGAAATCCTAGAGTGCGGGCCCATTTCTCAAAAGATGTGTAAACTCTGGAGAAGAACATTGCATAGAAAGGTTGGGGTCACTCTAAGTGGCCTTCAATGCTACTTGCTATATCTAAAACTTCCATGGGATAGTGCAGAAGGAGCACATCATAAGGGAAGCTAGCTGGAGCAGTAGATCAAACTCAGATTGACCTCAGACACTTACTGACTGTGTGACCTTGAGCAAGTCACTTAACCCATTTGCCTCAGTTTCCTCATTTGTATAATGGGAATAATAATAGCACCTACCTCCCAGGGTTGTGAGCACCAAATGAGATCACAAATAGCACAATATCTGACATATAGTAAGTACTATATAAATCTTTACCTATTCCTGAGTTCGAATTTGGCCTCAGCCATTTACTAGCTATGTGACTGGGCAAATCACTTAATCTTTGTCTGACTCAGTTTCCTCAACTGTAAAATGAGCATAATAATAGTACCTACTCCCTCTACTTTTAATATAAGTAAAAGTGCTTTGCAAACCTAAGTTAATGCTACCTAATATTATTATAATTATGGTCAATGCCTTGTGATGTATAAAGGGATAGCGACCAGATGTGTGATTTCACTGATATCAGGAATTCCAAATATAAAGAAAATCCCCTTGCCAATGGAAGTCTCCACCTTTTCTGCAACATATAATCTAAGAGAAAGGCCTAGAGCAGTGAGGGTAACTTGCCCAAGGAGGGTCACAGCCAATATGTCAGAAGGGGAGACTGGAGTACAGGTCTTCCTCAATTGTCTCTCTACTAGCACCATATAAGTATACAATGTATTATAGAAATGCATATACACTCTCTATTCCTAATATAGGATGCTATGAGTCCTTCCAGGATACAAATGCATTTTAATCAATATCTTTGCTTCAAATCTCCTCCTTGACCACTGCAGACAAACACCTTGTTTTAGTGTTTCAACTAGAACAAAGCATGGGTGCTGGAGGGCAGTGCTCAAAATAGACAGACAACAAATAAGAAAACTGCTGACAATTTCTTTAGTGCCATAAACTCCATTCTAACTAAACTCCTTGGTGAGTCCCTCCACAGTAAGTAATTCAATAAACAAAGCCATTTACTCACAGTTTTACCCCAATGTCCTCTGTGGCCCAGCACACTCTCACTGAAGGCTCACTTTGTTATGTACAGTCCCCATCCTAGAACTAATCTTTTTATAATGAACTTAATCCAGTTAGCTCCCTAGAATGGCCACATGTCAAAGTAATTGGATAACAGCCTGAGATTTTGTAATTATTTCACTATTCAACACAGTCCTGCTTTGAGTCATACACTCCCCAACAACTCCTAAGATTAGGAGGCTGCCACCCAAGGGGACAGATGCAGGTGAGTGCGACCTTCAGAGAGTAGGGTAGGGGAACAGGACCTCAAGAACCAGACTTCTCTTGAGCTCTTTCTTGCCCAGTGAGAGATATGTCTCTTTCAATGGGTCACTCTTTCCAGTAAAGAAAACCAGGCTTCTAAGGGAGTCCACAATGCCAGGAAGAAGAATTAACCCAGTAGAGAAAATTGTTTTAAAAAGTCATTCAGCTGCAATAATTTGGCACTCAAAGTGCTCTGGTTCCCCTGTCGTTTTCTAGTTACTCCTCTCACTCCCCAAAATTTCACACCCTTCTCCTGTTACAGACTCAGAAAACAAACACACGCAGGTTCCCTTCCTTAACCCAAACACAAAGCCTCTGCAGCTATGAGAGGGAAAACTGGAGTCAGTGAGGTGGTGTGGAAACAAAAGATCCCTATAATTAAAGAAACAAGCCAGTTTCAAACATTTTTTATAAAAAATCTAGTGACTCCGGAGATCGTTGACTCCAAACCATTCATTTTACAGATGGGAAAAACGAAGGTCTAGAAAGGCAAACTCATTTGTCCAAGGTCAGAAGCCTGAGATGTCACCCTAGCTTGGGGGTGGAGGGGTGTCTCTAACTGCAAATTCAGCACTCTTTCCCCCTCTGCCTCCCATTCTCTCTGATTTTAGGTTCCCATGCTTATTGCCGGATTTACTGGAACTGGTTATCAGGCTTAGGATAACTTCCAGGCTTTGTTTAAATGACATTTTCTCCATAAAGTCCTCTGCTCCCCCTCCCCCACCCAGCTGGAAATCATCATTCCCTCTTCTGAATTAACAGAGCATTTCTTGTTTCATTTTCATGATATTATAATTATTTTTGCTCATGTCTTAGCTCCCGCTAATATACTGAGTTCAAGTCACCAGGCCCAGTTGAGCTATATTTTGGGGTATTGTATGAACTGGTAAATATTAATGATAATAGGTTTTAAAGTTTACAAAGCTGTTTAAAACTATCACCTCCTTTCATCTTCACAATATCACTAGGAAATAGGTGCTATTCATTATAATCTCCATATTTCAGATGAGGTTACTGAAGTTAAGTGACTTGCCCAGGGTCACAGTGCTTGTGTCTGAGGCCAGATTTGAACTCAGGTTTTCCCAGCTCCAGGTCTAGTGTTTTATCTACCATGCCACCCCAGTGATCTTTGAAACATCATGGAGAATAAGAGACATACTACAACACTGGAGAAAGGAAAACCTCCTGATTTTCATTAAAAAAAAATGTGAGTAGATTCTGTACACTGCTGACTCCTTTCTATCTCAGGCAGCATCCTAGAACATATTACTAAAGCAGTGGTTAGTGAGCGGCTAGAAAGGAAGTCATGATTGTGGAGCCAATTGGCTTCAAAAAATACAGATCATGGGGGAGGGAAGAGATGGGGAAAAATTTGGAATTCAAAATCTTGCGGAAGTGAATGTTGAAAACTGAAAATAAATAAATTTATATTAAAAAAAAAAGTACAGACCAGGCGGGAGTCATTTCCTTCCTTTTTTGACAGTTACTAGACTGGTAGGATGGTAGACTGGAAGAATGCTATAGAAACAGTTTGCTGATATTTTAGCAAATTATTTGACAAAGCCATTCTATTCTTGGGGATGAGATGATGGGAAAGATAATAGCATAGTTAGCTGTATTTAGAATTGGTTGAATGGGTTGGACCAAAAGAGCAGTGGTTAATGGTTAATTACTGTTTCAATATCAAGGTGGAAGGAAGTTTCTGGAGGCAAAGTGGGGTGTACCAGAGACCTCAACCTAACCCAGCTCTGTTTAACATTTTTTTTAATAAAGGGAGGTTTATTGAACTTAAAGAGGACACCAGGCTAGGAGAGCTAGCTAACATAATGGGTAACAAAGTCAGCATCCAGAGATTTTGATGTTAGGAAAGCGGCTGCCAAAACGCTAATGTGATTTTTTCCCCCCATATAATAAGATGAAATTGGAAAGGGATAAATGCAAAATTTCACATTTGGGTTTAAAAAAAATCAACCGCACAAGTAAACAAATGGCAGAGATGTAGCTAGCAACAACTCATCCAAGAAAGCTCTTTGGAGTTCTAATAGAATGAAAGCTTAATGTCAGTCAACAGAGTGATGTGGTGGCCAAAAGGTTGAATGGGATCTGAAATGTAATTCAGAGGCCTAGTGTCCAAGCCTAGGGAAGTATCGTATCACATCTAGTTTGTTGCTGTCCATCCCGGCTACCATGGTTTAGGAAAGATATTGATGATCTGGGAAACATCCATGAGGACAGGTGATGTATCTCGAGATTGTGATATAGGAGGATTTCCTGAAGGAACTCAGGGTGTTTATCAAGGAGAAAAATGATGATGATGATGATGATGATGATGATGACGATGATGATGGTAGCTAGCACTTCTATAATGTTTTAAGGTTTGCAAAGCGTTTTAGAAACCTCTCATTCCATCTTCACAACATTCCCGGGCAGTAGGTGTGCCATTATCCCATTTCACAGATGAGGAAATTGAGATAAGTGACTTGGCCAGGCTTATACAGCTAGTAAGTGTCTGGAGTGGCATTTGAACTCAGATTTCCCTGAGGGCTCTATTCACCATGCCACTCACCTGCCCCTTAAAGAACAAAATATGAGAGAATAAAAAAATGAATATGTGATAGTTGTCTTCAGATTATTGAAGGGCTTTTATATGGAAGAGGGATAGAATTGGTTTTCTCTTTTTGCATATCCAGAGGGTAGAAGTCACAGAGGAATAGATGAGGTTTAGTGTAAGCAAGTAGAGGAGGACATGGCTTTCCCTTCGCTAGAGGCAGGATGAACAGGTGTGGCGTGGATTTGAGGGCTTCTAGATCTTTTCCAAGTCATTCGCCATATACATCATCCCTCTAGCCTTACCCCCTTTCCTCTCATTGTTAATCTCTCAACTCCCGATTCATACATGTCATTTGGCTGCTACATGGTGCTGCAAATAGAGTACTGGGCCTGTAGTCAGGAAGACTTGGGTTGAAATCCAGCCTCATACACTTAACTATGTGACCTTGGGTAAGTCACTTAGCCCATCTGCCTCAGTTTCCTTAACTGTAAAATGGGGATAATAATAGCACTTATCACCTAGGCTTGTTGTGATGATCAAATGAGATATTAATAAAGTACTCAGTACAGTGCCTGGCACACATACATGTTTATTTCCTTCCTTTCTTCACCCTGCTGGGTTTTAGTTTCTTCATCTGTCAGATGAAGAGTTTGGACTAGATAACTTCTGAAGTCCACCCCAATTCTCAGGCTAGAATCAGCGACCCTATGTCCCTGTCTGTCTAAAACCCTATAGTGGCTCTCTATTCCCTCTAGGATAAAATACAAACTCCTTATCCTGGTATTTAAGGCTCCACATAGTCTAACTTCAGCCTAGCCGTCCACATTACTCTCCTTCACATATCTAGTGGGATTAGACTACTTTCTATTCTTTGAACTTAACACGTGTTCTCCCACCTCTATACACAATCTGTTTCCATGGCTGGAACGCCTAGCTTCCTCACCTCCAGCTTTCATTATCTTTAGCTTCCTTCAAGGCTCAACTCAGGTATTACTTCCTCCGTGAAACCTTCCCTGACATTATGTTTAATCCCTCCTTAAATATTTCTAGACCTCTTTGTCTTCACTTTCTTTTTTGGGGGGGTGGGGCGGGGGGACACTCCCTCTCCTATTATATGTATCTGGGTTCATGTTGAATTCCCTTACTAGAATGCTTTGTTTCCGTATCCATTGTGTCTAATGCAGTCCTTGCACATAAGAGGCATTTCATAATTGCTGGTAATTACCACTATATTCTAGTATTGAAGGGCTGTCAAGTGTAAGTAGATCAATCAGACTTGTTTTGCTCAGCCCCCAGAATGTAGAACTAGGGGTAGTAACAGTATTAGTTGGAAGAGAAGAAAGAGACAGATCTTGGCTGGATGTAAGGAAAAACTTCCTAATAGCTGGTACCACACAAAAATCGAATAGACTTCTTTGTTAGGTAGTAAGTTCCCCATCACTAGAGGTTTCGAATAGAAGCTGGACGTCTATTTGTCAGGGATATTGTAAAGGGGGCTCTTGTTCAGGAGGAGGTTGGATTAGATGACCTTTGCAACTCCTGCTAATTTAGAAATTCTGTAATTTGCTAGATTTATGACCTGGGAGTCCCCAATAGCTTTATAGGCTTCTTAGAACCCAGAGATTTGGGTTTACTGAATTAAAAATTGAAAACGACTTGACATGGCCATCCATGAAAGTGCTTATTTGTTGTGGAAAAGTATTTGTAGATAGATGTCAGAAATAAATTTTTGATTCTTAGTATTACAGGTGAGTATGCATGGGAAAGGTAAAGGTGGTCAGGAAAACTTTGCTTAGGATCACAAAATTTAGAGTTTAAGGAGACCTCAGAGATCTAGTCCTATTTTAGGAACTATTTTTTAAAACTACTTTTAGGGTAATATTTAAAATGACAAAAGTTTTCTAACTCAGAAAAAAAATTACATAGAGAATATAACATTCCAGTGTACACAAACCATCTGCTATGTCCTCTATACCTGTTCGGTGCCAGAGCTTCAAATACAATAGTGAGGATCTCTTCATTTAAGGAACTTCTATTTTACTGGATAGATATAAGAGGTTTTCAGATAAGAAAACATAATACACATACATATAGAGATTAAATACATAGTGATTTGGAGGCAGAGTTTGAGCTAACCTATGCAGGGAGCCAGGGGTTATAAGATGTAGACATGAAAAGGTATGTATTCCAGACATGGGGAAGAGCCTAGGCAAAGGTATAAAGGCAAGAGACTGAACGATGTATATGGACATCGGCAAGATACCAATCTGACTGGAAGTAACGTATAATCAGCCTGGAAAGGTGGGCTAGAATCAGACAAGCTTTAAAGGCTAAAGAGATAAGTTTGTATTTTATCTGAAAGGCAATGAGTGGGGAGCCATTGAAGTGCAAGGTCATGGCATAGTTACAGCTATGTTTTCGGAATATCCATTTGGAAACCAAATCCCAGAGGTTGCATGGCTTGCCAAAGTCTATCTTGGTAATAAAGGGAAGAACTGGGATTTCCAAGTGAGTTCTCTTGACTCCAGATCGAGCACTCTTGGCAACATGGCAGATCTCCATTGCTGTGAGCTTTCTCTGTCGGGGTTTGGTCTCCCGGCTTTAATTCTGGAACATTGACGTTCCCTTTCTCTGGGGCTGATCAAGGAGTTGGTCAAGCTCTGGCAAAACCTGGCTTGCATCACCTACTCACACTCACATGAGATGGATTGTACAAGAAAACCTACCTAAAAAAAAAATTGTCCAGTGAGAAAGCTCTCTTTCTTGTAAGGAAGGCTATTCAAGAAGTAAAGTTAAGGTTAGAAATCTTTTTAATGGGTGTTGACATATGGAATCAGGAAAAGCAAGATACCTTTGGGGATTGGTTACCCACAATGCTCCTGTTCTGCATCCCCTTTGCCTCCGAGACCATTCTGGAGATACTTTTTCATTTCTCTTTTTAATCTCAAAGTCTTCTTTTAGTCATTCCAATTCGATAAACATTTTTATTAAAAAGTCCCTAAGGATTTTAGGCATATTATCTCTTTAAAGACATGACTGTCTCCAGTTTTGGAGGCAGCACCTTTACTTTTTATGTGAAGAAAATATCCTTGTTGGTGGAGCTGTGAGTTGATCCAACCATTCTGGACAGCAATTTGGAACTATCCTCAGTGGGCTATAAAAATGTGCATACCCTTTAACCCAGCAATAGCGCTTCTAGGGCTGTATCCCCCAGAGAGATCATAAAAGTGGGAAAAGGTCCCACATCTACAAAAAAATATTTATAGCAGCTCTTTTTGTGGTGGCCGAGAACTGGAAATCAAGGGGATGCCCATCAATCGTGGAATGGCTGAACAAGTTGTGGTGTATGAATGTAATTGAATACTATTGTGCTCTAAGAAATGATGAGCAGGTGGACTTTGGGAAAACCTGGAAAGGCTTACATGAACTGATGCTGAGTGAAGTGAGCAGAACCAGGAGAATATTGTATACAGTAACATCCACAGTGTGAGAGGACTGATTTTGATAGACTTGGCTCTTCTCAGAAATTCAAGGACCTAAAACTTTTCCAAAAGACTTGTGATGGAGAATGTCATCCAAATCCAGAGAAAGAACTGTGGTGTCAGAATGCAGAGTGAAGCAGACTCTTTTCTCTTTTGTTTTGTTTTCTTTCTCATGGTTTCTCCCATTCATTATAATTCTCCTGTGCAACAGGACTAATGTGAAAACGTGTTGAATAGTAGTGTATGTGTAGAGGGCATATTGGATTGCATTGGGGAGGGAGAGAGAGAAAATTTAAAACTTACGGAAATGAATGTTGAAAACTGAAAATAAATAAATACAAAAAAAGGAAAGAAAATATCTGAGTTAGTAGCTCTGTGTAGATATAGCCAGAATGCTATGGGGAAGAGGTTTTGTTTCTTTCATGCTTCCTAAGCCATCTACCTGATTTGATTTCCCCCTAGGTTCCTTTTGATTTCTTCTAGGATCCAGGGCAGGACTGGGGAACCTGCAGCCTCAAGGCCACATGTGGTCCTTTGGGTCCTCAAGTGCAGCCCTTTGACTGAATCCAAACTTCTCAAAACAAAACCCCCTAATAAAAGGCTTGTTCTGTAAAACTTGGACTCAGTCAAAAGGTTGTACCCAAGGGCCTAGAAGGCCATATGTGGTTTCCAGGCCATAAGTTCCCCACCTCTTGTCTAGGGTCTAAGCATAAAAAAGCCACTCCCCCACCCTTATTAAATCTAACCCTTTTAGAAAATGGTTAGATTTTACTATTAAAGATGCCTTCGTAACTCAGAATGGCAGGATGGTGTGATGGAAAGACCACTGTATCTCTGGAGTCCTAGGATCTCTACTGAATCTCAACTCTGATGCTCAATACTGTTTATGATCTCAGGCAAGTTTCTTCTCCTCTCTGAGACTCAGTTTCCTCAACTGTAAAAGGAATATTGAGCTAGATGATTTCTAAGGTCCCTTGTAACTCTTAATCTTATAATCCTTTCTAGCTTTTGTGGGCACCCCCCCAAACCCTTGTAATGCCCATCAACTCTTGCCCTCAACTCACATTCTCCAGGCACTGCACCTGTAGCCTCATAAAAGAGGAAAACTCATGCCTGACTGCTGTGCTGGCTTCAGTTCTCCCAACATTCTGGTTCTTTGAGCCCAGGAATCAATCCCTGCCTTGGAACCCAGGGATCCCACGGTGCCTGAATCATTCAGTTGCTCAGTTGTTGAAAGCCTCAGTGTAACTCGGTGTTGTTGGGCTGTGTGAAATCTAGCCTGATGTCCCCCAACTGAACAGTCGAACAAGATGCACCAGCCCCATGGGACAGATTCTGGGGAGGGATTTTTAATAGCCAAATAAGTGCTAACTCAGGTTGGTTCATGTGGTACAACAGTGACATCCAGGGGAAAGGCTGGGTGATCACAGGTGCTTTTCTGCTTTGGATTTCTTCTCCCACGATAGCTGGGCTACTTCCTGGCCATGCCAGAACAGAGGACACGGAAGAGCTCTACACTAGATTAACCTTGGGGCTCTCTGACTATCCCTGTGAAGTGCCCTGAGACCTGGTACTGTCTTTACTGTTCAGCCGATGTGAGGATAGGATCCTGCCAGACATTCTAGCTACACTAACCATGCTCAAATACACCCCCCTCCCTCCTCAGGGTGGGCCATGGGTTTAAAGGAAAAGGGACCTCTAGGTCGATAGTGACCTAGCAAATCAATCATGAAGTGCGCGGGGTGACTGAAGTTGATACGTCCCGCCTTTACAGCGTAGAGTCTCTCCTGTTCATGCTCACGATCCTCATGATCTCAGCATTTGGAGAAAACAAGAAATAGCCCACGCCTGACCTACAAGAGAGGCTCGGCTCGCCTGGTTCGTGGGTGGATTTTCAAGGCAAAGAGCTAAAGGATCAAGTTGCTTAGGAAACTGCTTGCTCTCCACTCTGTGTGATCTTTCCTTTTGTTTGATCTGTATAATATCCAATGAGGGACGTGCACAGGCAGAGGACACACACACATGCGCGCACATGCACGCACACGCACACACGCACGCACACGCACGCATTTCAGCATCTATACCAAGAGTTCTTAACCTGGGATTTCAGAGGATTCATGAACTTGGATGAGACAAAAATGACATCATAATTTTCAGTAAGCTCTTGTTGAAATTTAGCATTTTCTTTAATTACTTAAAAACATTATTCTGAGAAGGGGCCCATGACAGAAAAACACTTAGGAACCCTTGGGTGAGCCTAGTCCCTCTAGAACAGGGGCTCTTAACCTGGAGTGTGTGAACTTAAAAAAACAAGCAAAAAACATTGATAGTTCTTTCAATATAACTGGTTTCCTTTGTAATCCTGCACATTTTATTTTATGCACTTAGGAATATTCCAAGAAGGGGTCTATAGGCTTGAGCAAGGATGAAAGGGTTCCATGACACAAAAAAAGTTAAGAACTTCTCATTCAGACACAGCAGAAGTATAACATTTCCACATATTCTTTTCTACAGCAGTTGACACAAATGGTCCAATCAATGCAATATGATTTCTCTGTTGGCCAGGGCCATTTTCTAGAGGGTCCTCGGTGGTGAACTCTTGCTTCATCACCCATAATTTCTAAAGAAGAAGTTTAATGGCTCTGAACTTCCTTTACATCATCAAAAGGCCAAGGCAAAGTCTGGTAGAGTCTAAGAGTAGAACCCAGGAGTTTTAGCTGCTTAAGTTCTTTCTTGTGAGGGTCCTCGTCTCTCGTAAGAGCTCAGCTGGGGAGGATATTGCTACTTGCAGCTAGCTCTCTCTGCCCCTGCCTGGGCTCCTTTTCTTCAGCTTGTACTCCATTCGTTGACCAGGAAGTGATAGGAAGCTGGGCAGTACACTCCTTGCCCAGTTGTCCAAGTGTCCAGTATTTAGGAACAGAGGAACCCCCAAAGAGAGGTTATGCTGGGGATGGATAATTATATTCCCAGACTGTTGCCTACTACACAGCTGGGTTTTCTTTCAGAAGGCTAAGTGATTAGTCCTTTGTGATATCAAACTCAAACAACAGCTGCCTGCCTTTTCCTAGGCTAGTGGCTGAATCCTTCCTCACTCACTACATCTGGAGCCAAAGAGAAAAGGGAGTATGGGTCAATATGAAAAGTCTTTATTCTTTCTCAAGGGAAGAGAAATCCAAACTCATTCAGCAGGGTAATCAAGTTGAATAAAGGTGGCTACATATGCTACACAAGAACCTATTCTGGATGGAAAGTAGGAGGCTTGGGTTCAAGTCTGCACCCCATGAAAACTAGCTGTGTGACCTATGTGCAATGCATTTTACTTCTCTGGGATCTCACCCATCCCCCCTTTAAAATGAGTATGTTGGTCTAGATGATCTCTACTATCCTTTTTAGTTGTCCAGTCAAGACAAGTTAACAAGAATTTATTTAGTACTTACTATGTGCTAGGCACCATGCAAAGTGCTGGGAATACAAATATAAGCAGAAAGACGTTTCCTGCTTTTGGGGAGCTCCCATTCTAATGGAAGAAGATAATACACAAAAGGAAACTAGAAAGGAGAAGTGGGGGGAGAAGGTACCTGGGAGAGGGCAGTGGGGCACGACAGAAAAAGTTTTGACAGGTAAGGGTGGGGCCTGGAAAAGAATCAAGATACGGCTGCCTGGGTGCTTGCCTTAAAATAGAGCTTTTGGGAAGAACCAGACAATCAGAGAAAGGGGCCACAAGGGTAGAATGGACATGGAATGTAAGAAGTCCAGGGGTGTAGTGAGCTTCCAGGATGAGGAGGCTTCCTTTCTTTCTTTAGAAATTCTCTGAATTGATTAGTGGCAAAAATCCCTTCGAATCAACAAAATCTAAGGCTGGTTTGTTATTATTGTTGTTAATCAGTTATTTCGGTCACATCTGACTCTTCAAGACCCCATTGGAGGTTTTCTCGGCAAAGATACTGGAGTGGTTAGCCATTTCCTTCTCTAGCTCGTTTTACAGATGAGGAAACTGAGGCAGACAGGGATAAGTGACTTGCCCAGGGTCACACAGCCTATAAGCGTCTGAGATTGCATCTGAACTCAGGTCCTTTTGACTTCAGTGCCAGTGCTCTATGCACCGTGCCACCTAGCTGCCTTCGTAAGGGCTGGTACTTAGCTTGAATGTACAAACTCTTCAACATTAGGCCTGATTTCATGATTACACAAAAGGGAAGGTTTTTTTGTTTTGTTTTTAATTTGTTTTTCCTTTCCTCCCCTCTATGGTACGGTAGCTTCTTGAGTGTCTCTGAAGGAAAAGGTTTTGGAGAAGGAGTAGTAAATATGACATTCAATGTCTCCTGAGGACAGGTCAAGGTAAGAAATGGATTTAAATTGCAGGAGATCACCAAAGGTTAACTGGAACGTTGTGAAACGTGAGGAACATGTTTTCAGTGGAGGTATATAAAGGTTACATATTAGGTTATAAATTATATAGTATATATGTATATGTGGTTATAAATTCTCAACTAGAGATTTTTTTTAATTTGTTGAGAAATTAGATTCACTTAGATGAAGCAATACTATCTAGACGATCCCCAACCAGAGGATTGTCTTTAGAACGTTCTAGTTACAAGTATATTAGTATGGCACAGTAATAATATTAATTACTCATTGCTATTTCTCCTAAGTGACATTTCATCTCCATTTCTGAATCGTTGCACAGCCTGGAATATGCTCCCTCTTCACTTAGAATCCCTAGATTCCCCTAAAATTCACCTAAAATGTTACTTCCTACATATGATCTATCTATCCGCCATATTACCCCCAGCTGCTAGTGCCTATTGACTGCCCCCCACTGGGCTTGTATGGCAATCGGAACATTATGATCAGATAATCGAGTATTGGAAGGGGCCTTAAAGCAGGAATTCTTGACCTGAGGTCCACAAACATGGTCGGGATCCTACATTTCAGGGAGTCCACCAATTTGGATGGGAAAAATAGATCTTTATTGTCACTAACCTCTAACCGAAGTTTAGTATTTCTTTTTATAACTTAAAAACATTATTCTGAGAAGGGATCTGCAGGCTTCACCGGACTGCCAAAGGAATTCATTCAAAGGAACTCAAAAAGATGAACTTTGTTAGAGGATACCCAGTCCACCTCTTCATTCTAGGGATGAGAGAGCAGAGGCACCAAAATGACTTGACAGATAGTAAGAGCTGGGTTTTCTGACTCCAGATCAAGTATTCTTTCTAATACATGGTGCTATGATGGGGATTTAAGAAAATTCACATGAAAACTCCTCAGATTCTAAGCAAAATGAGCTATGTGGAGAGAGAAAACTAACCTCACCCTTGGTTAAACTTATCAATTAGTCCACTGAGAAAACCTCCTCAGCATAGAGGAAAGGCCCGAGCTCTCTTTTAGAAGAATCAATGCCCCGTCTTCATGGGTTTTATGGAGGAAGTGGGTCTCTTCACTAAGGGGGATCATATTTATTGAGAGGCAAGACTCACAACTTTGGCCTACTTACCATCCCTGCATCCCCAAGGGATCACAAAATGAGGTACCATCAAAGAAAGACAATGTGAATGGCACAGAAAGAAGAAAAATGGTCAGCCCACGTGCTCTGAAGTATCAGGCCATTTGAGGGGCAGAAAAAGCCAATCTTAAGGAGATGTCATTTGAAAAATCTACTTGGTATTCTTGCAGGTAAAAAAACAAACTCTACCACCACTACCCCATCACCCCCAACAGCATCATCTGTCTTGGTTCTTATCATCCTTTCCAAACTCACCTGTTGGTGAATGGGAATTATCTCTCTCCACTGTTCATATATGGTTTTATTGGTGGATGTGGGAGAGGAGGGGTGGGAATAGGAAGTGGCCCCAACAGATTGGGAAATTTATTTAATGAGAAATGTTTCCAAAAATCCCCAAGTGGACTAAGGTTATAAATGAAGCTATGAATCACAGAGGCTGCCTGTAATATTTTATAGCAATGTTGGAAAATTACCTCTAATAAACTTGGGAGAAGATGGATCACCTTTCTGAAAACCATAAAAGGCCGCTGAAGGCATAAATATATTCAAAGACTAGATTCTGATCCATCTTTGGTTAGAAAGTAAGTCTTGTTCTGTAACCCCTTTCTCTCACCGCTCCCCCTGCCCTCAGTGCTCCCCCTTTCTCCTTCCAGTCTCTCCAGCTGTAACAGCTTTGTTACTGGAGCACTGTGCACGTTTACATTTCAAGCTGATTGTTGGCACCAAAGTCACATCTGGTATCACTTTCCCAAGCTGATGCATTCCTCCCCTCCCCCTCTTCTGAGCTAGTTTCTCCAGGGAAAGTTCTTCACTTCCCTTCATATCTACCTCAAGCCAAAGGCTTCAGAAGACAAGGAGGAAGACCAGGTGTGAGGAAAGGAGGAGGAGGACGTTTTGTCAGATGGAGAAGTCTGAAGAAGGAAGAGGAAAGAGTGGAAGGGAAGGGGAGAGAAAAGGGCACAAGAGAGAGAAGATGAGGAGGAGACAGGAAAGGGTTAGAAGGGAGCGGTATGAAAGGCGGAGGAAGGAAAGATGAGGCCACAAAAAAGAAACAGAAGGAGACCCCTCATGCAGGGTCAAATTATGTTAAGTCCAAGTCAAAGGCAGTCTTGGGGAGAGAATATTTCTCCCATTATGGACCCAACTCTAACAGAGTCTCACTCAAGAGTCGGAGAATCACACACCTTGAGACTGGAAAGGGATCCCAATGGCCATCTTGTCCAACCCATCACCACAAAGGAATTCCCTTCCCAATATGCGCTGTCTGACACAGAACTATACAGGTGCAACTTAAAGACCTCCAGTGTGGAGAAACTCACCACCTCTTGAGGCAGGCAGCTCAATACCCTTTTGGAGAGCTCTGATTGTTAGGAAGGTTTTCCTCAGATCAAGGCAAAATTGGCCTCTTTGTAGCTCCCAGCCTTGTTCTTTTCTCTCCCCTTATGAATCAAAGCCCTCTTTCACATGAAAGCCCTTCAAATACTTGAAGACAGATACCATGTTCCCCTGGGGATCTTCTCTTCTCTAGGCTAAACATGCTCAAACCCTCCAACTGATCCTGGACTTAAGGCCTTTCACCATCCCAGTTGTCCATCTCTGAACTATCGGATAGTTAGTTTCTCCACCATGACTACTTTTGACAAATCAGCACAGCTGTCAGACAGAATATATTTCAGCCATTATTCTGAATTCAAAACATTGAAGCATTTCTCTTAACCAAAAAATGTGGCATTCTCTGCTTCCTGACAACCCCCCAAATCCAATTCCTTCTTCTTTGTTGTCCTTTGTGTGTGAAGATATCATTATTCACATTCACTAGAACCTTACCCACTGCATCATTCCTCCCCCTTCATTCCCTCACTCTCTTCCCTCCTTAACCAAGGGCATGAATTTGAAAGATTGTTGGTGCTAGGGTTGCAATCTTTGGCCATAGAACAGAGACAAGCTAACTGGTCCATATGGGGATTGAATTCATGACTTATCCTCAGCAGTCTTGCACTAAGCAACAGAGGTAATCAGCCACAGATGGTAGCAACCATTTACTCAAGAGAGTACTGACTATTTCCTCAATCACAGAATCATAGATTTTAGAGCTGAAAGGGACCTTAGGGGTCAACCAGTCCAATACCCTCATTTTACAAATGAAGTAAATGAGCCTCAGAGAGGTTAAGCAACTTGTCAAAAGTTACTCAGGTAAAAAGCGGCAGAATGGGATTTGAACCCAATTCACCTGATTCCAGATCACCAGATTTTGCACTACATGCTACAGGAATAAGGCTTTTTATGCTACCTTAAGCTAAAGATTTTCAGGCTTATGATGATTTTAAACGTTTCATAAGAGGAAAAAGAAAAAAATAATTTGTTTGGTAAGCATTAAGATACCTTAAATATTTTAATCAAAGAAAAAGAATACAGCTAAACTGATTTGATCCTGTTTTCCTCACTGTAATATAGACCCCTGTGCCTGCTACCTGATTGGTTAGGATTGGAATTGACAGATGTGGTAAATTCCACACTCTAGATCTCATTTCTTTGTGACATAATAAATATGTAGATACAAAATATGTATGTATATGTAAGATTGTGTATACACACACATTCCACATTCTAGATCTCGTTTAGTGATATAATAAATGTGTAGATACAAAATATATATGTATAAGACTGTACACACACATACACACACACGTATACACACACACACACACACACACACACTACTTCGTGATTAGCTCCTTGAGGGCAGGGATTGTCTTTTGCCTCTTTTTGTACTCCTAGCACTTAGTCCTGTGCCTGGCACATAGTGGGTGCTTTAAAAAAAATGATGGGTGGATTGAAGAGACAGCTGTGGTTTACCTGATAAAGAGCTGGCCTTTGAATCAGGAAGATCTGAGTTCAAGTCTTACCATGATAGTGGTTTAAGCATAGGCAAGCCATCCTCTTAGTACCACTAGTTAGGTCTAGGTTTTTTATAAGTTATAGGGGAATTGCTGATTTGCAGTTTAGAAGGAAGTTTCAATTCCAGGAGTTTCCCACAGATGAAATCATGGTTCTGAACCAATACCTTCTACCAACTCTTGCCCCAAGCCAACCTGTTTCTCTCTAAACTTATTTATTAAGCAAACAAAAATGCTCCCAGACTGTATTCCTGAGCTCCATAACTTTCTTCCATCCCAAAGAAGTAAGAATTAAATATTTCAGAACAGGCATACCTCGGAGATATTGTGGGTTTGGTTCCAGACCATGGCAATAAAGCGAATGTTATAATAAAGCAAATCACACACATTTTTTGGGTTCCCAGTACATATAAAAGTTATGTTTATACTATGTTGTAGTCTATTAAGTGTACAATAGTATTATGTCTAAAATAATCAATGTATATATCTTAATTAAAAATACATTGTTGATTAAAAATGCTAAGCATCATCTGAGCCTTTAGTGTCATAATTTTTTTGCTGGTGGACAGTCGTACCTCCATGTTGATGTCTGTTGACTGATCATCGTGGTGGTTGCTAAAGGTTAGGGTGACTATGGCAGTTTCTTAAAATAAGACAGTAATGAAGTTTGCCTCATCAATTGATTCTTCCTTTCATGAAAGATTTCTTTGTAGTATGCGATGCTGTTTGATGGTATTTTACCTAGACCAGAACTTCTTTCACAATTGAAGTCAATTCTCTCAAACCCTGCTGCTACTTTATCAACTAAGTTTATGTAATATTCTTCAATAGTGTTGTGTCTCAGGGCAGAGGGAGGCCCAAGGAAAGAGAGAGAGAGATGGAGAAAAAGCCAGTCATTGGAGCAATCAGAACAGAGACAATATTCATTGATTAAATTTGCAGTCTTAGGACTTTCAAGCTTTCTCAGTAAAAAGACCAGAGCTGAACAGAAAATTTGACTTTCAAACACAAGAATTAAGAGAAGCATGAAAAGGTTGTCTACCATGCCTGGCATGTTTTCCATCTTCATCTTTGCTGCATAGAATACCTACCTGATACCATATCACAGCTATCAGATTGGCTATCATGGCAAAACAGGAAAATGACGAATATTGGAGAAGATGTGGGAAAATTAGAACTCTAATGCATTGCTGGTGGAATTGTGAACTGATCCAACCATTCTGGAGAGCAATTTGGAACTATGTTCAAAGGGCTACAAAACTGTGCATACTCTTTCTTTGATCCAGCAATACTACTGGTCTGGATCCCAAAGAGGTCATAAAAACAGGAAAAGGACCCACATGTACAAAAATATTTATAGCAGTTCTTTTTGTGGCAGCAAAGAATTGGAAATTGAGGGGATGCCCATCAGGTGGGGAATGGTTGAACAAGTTGTGCTATATGAATGTAATGGAATACTATTATGCTATAAGAAATGATGAGCAGGAAGACTTCAGAAAATCTGGAAAGACTTATATGAATTGATGCTGAGTGAAATGAGCAGAACCAGAAGAACATTGTACATAGTAACAGCCACATTGTGTGATAACTGATTTTGATAGACTTAGCCCTTCTCAGCAATGCAAGGATCTAAGATAACTCCAAAAGACTCACAATGGAAAATACTATTGACATCCAGAGAAAGAACTTTGGAGTCTAAATGCAGATAGAAGCATACAATTTGCTCTCCTTTTCTTTTGTTGTTTTGTTTTGTTTCTTCTTTCTCGTGGCTCCTCCTATTAGTTCTAATTCTTCTTTACATCTTTACTAATGTGAAAATATGTGTAATATGAATGTATAAGTAGAGCTATGTCAGATTGCACCCTATCTTGGGAAGGGGAAAGATGAAGAAGGGGAGAAAATGTATATCTCAAAATCTTATGGAAGTGAATGTTGAAAACTAAAAATAAATAATTTTTTTAAAAATTGCAGTCTTATATGGGTGTGGTTTGTGATTCACCAAAACAATTACAACAGTAACATCAAAGATCACCACAACAGATATAATAACAGTAATGAAAAAAATTGAAATGTTGTGAGAATTACCAAAATGTGACACAGAGACACAATGTGAGCATATGCTGTTGGAAAAATGGTGCTAATAGACTTGCCTGATACAGGATTGCCACAAACCTTCAATTTGTTAAAAAAAAAAAAGTATTATCTGCAAAGTATAACACAGCTATCCCTTCCACATCGCAGGGGTAGGGGCACAGCACCGTCTGGAAAATCTGTGTAAAATTTTTTGGCCCTCTCTTCATACCAGAAAAGAAGTCTGAATTATTAAGATATTAGAAGATAAAATATATTGATATTATGTAGTATTAGACATATATTTTATGCATTTCTAAGTTTCTAAACTTTTCTGTGTTATCTGCTGGCCTTTATGTGTCATTTGTAGCTTCTGAAAAATTCCCCCCAAATTCTTTGCTGACCTGTGACACAGCGAAACTTGCATTGCAGAAAGTTGTGATGTGGAAGGGATAATGTAAAGCAAAGCACAATAAAACAAGGTATGCCTATATACAGAAGCATCTACCCACCTAGACATCCATTTACTTGAGAAAATGTTTGTATTGATGACATGTCATTGGGTTCCAAAGAAATATTTATTATCACAAATGTCTGAGTCATCAGTCAGATCTGCGTCATTGAGAATTATTAGATCAGAATCACATCCCTCCTAGAATACTCACAGCTGAGTGCTACAAATTCCATATACTGATGAAGATGATGAACTACTAGGTGTGAATGGGTACCATTCTAGAAATGAGAAAACCTACTTCTCCTTGATTCCTGAAAATTCAAGGGTATTCAAGTACAGGGCAGGAGAAATATTCTCCTCTTTCTGAACTGGTGTGGCAACAAGGGTGGTTAAGAATGACGGATGTGTCTTTAAAGGAGAGACAAAGAGACCAGATTTTTTTTAGGGCTACAAGATGTGGCTTTCAAGGAATTCAGTAGTCTCTCAGCTCCACTTCAGGGGGACAGATTTCCACACAATGGGACATCAGTCTGTTTGGGAGGCCCTAGCAGCTGCTAACTGCCACAGAGCTGAGTGGTTTGGTATGTAGGGAGAATGCAATAGGAAGGTCTATTTTCAGCAACCTTCTTCCTACCACTTAGTGGCACTCATGGTCTTCCCAAGGACAGGCAGGGCCTAGCTTTCCAGGTGTTTCCTATTTAATTTTGACATCCAGGTTTTAACAAGAGCAATTTATGAGTTTGACATTGTCAGTGGTGGTCTGTATGCTTTTTCAGAGTAATACAAATGCTGCCAGAACCCATTAGTGAATCAATTGAATAGTGTGGGTCTTTTTTTTTTCCCCTTTTCTATTTTTGCAGGTTACAAAGTGGTGCTCGTGAGACATGGGATAACTCATTGTAGCTGTTCTTTTCTCGATCAAGAACTAGATGGCAGAGACCAAGTGGCCTTGTTTCTCCCAGGAGTTAGAAGCCCAGTAGCTACACCCAAGTGCTTTCTCTATTCGATAGCAGTCAGTTGAAATAGAGATGCCAAGATATGCTAAGGGGCCACACCACACTGCTCCAGAGTCAGACAGACTTTGGATGAGATGGGTAAAGTGACCATTCAAACTTATTTTGAATTTTCCAAGGATAAGTAGATAAGTTTCTACCAAATACAAAGGAGAAAGAGAAAGAGATACTGATGGGACTTGTGATTTCCTTGGCACAGGAGGCTCCCAGAGGAGTAAGAGTCCTTCCACCAATGTCAACTAAAAATTTCTTTGCAACTTTCAGTCTTAGAGCATCAACCAGAGAAAGGTTAAGTGACTTGCCCAGAGTTTCACAACCAGTATGAGTCAGAGATGGCAATGGGATCTGGCTTCCAGGCTGGCTCTAATCATTCAGCCACACTGTCACTCTAAAAGTACATAGTAGCTAAAACAAAGCATTTCCAAGCTGGGTCTGATGACAGGTTCAAATATCATTCTACCACTTGTTTTTCAGTCATATGCAACTCTTTTAACTTCATTTGGTGTTCTCTTGGCAAAGACACCCAAGTGGTTTTCCATTTCCTTCTCCAGCTCATTTGACAGATGTGGAAACTGAGGCAGAGTTAAGTGACTTGCCCAAGGTCACCTAGCTAGTAAGCTCTGAGGTTAGATTTGAACTCAGGAAGATGAGTTTTCTGACTCCAGGCCCTACACTCTAACCACTGTGCCACCTACCTGCCTCACTTTCTACCACTTTGGACAAGACACTTAACCTCACTGGGGCCTATTTACCTCATCTGTTAAGTGAGAGGGTTGGACTACAGTGATCTCTAGGGTGTCTTTTACCTCTAAATCGATGATAAACCTTAAAGGTGAATTCTTGAAACTGACAGTGCCTGAAAAAGCCTTGGAGGCAAAAGGTTTCATTAAGATGAATGAATTGCTTCCCACCTAGTTTCAGAATTTTTATTATTATTAAAAAAATTCTTTTCACCTTCAAAAAGCTCACAACTAAAAGAACAGCATCATGAAATAAAGACCTTTACCAAAAGCAACTTAATTCCCTAGAGAGATACAGACCTGGAAAAGCACATGGCCTGGTTACATAGTGACCCTAAGACATAATGAATGGACAGCCCATGCCTTTTGTTAGCATCTACAAAATTTCAAAAAATATAGAAGACGACCTCTAGCAAGGTGGGTGACTCCCTGGGGAGGATTTATGGGAAGACATGGCAAGAGTGTTATTCTTATATGGGTTATTATTGGCACCACAGTGAGGAGTACCCACATTAATGAGACCACATCTGCTATCTCATCTATAAAATCAGGGGGTTGATTAGATGGTCTTTAAGGTTACTTCTAGCTCTAAAAAAAAAAAAACCTAGGATACTTATTTGCTTGTTGGAGATAATTGCCCCATTTATTAAGTACCTACTATGTGCCAGACACTATTCTTGGTACAGGGAAACACACACACACACACACACACACACACACACACACACACACACACACACACACAAAGAAACTGTCTCATTCCTCAAGAAACTTGTATGCTATTGGGGGGAAATGACATGAAAACATCAATACAAAAAAACCATACAAATTAAAAACGAAGTCATTTCGGGTAGGGAGGATACTAGAATCTGGTCAGGTGGGAGGGAAACTGGGATAGGCTTCATGTGGGTGGGAGCACTGGAGCTAAGACTTGAAGGAAACTAGGGGTTGTATGAACCAGTGGTGAGGAGGGAGTGCATTTCAGGCATGGCAGCAGCCTGCGTGTGCAAAGGTGTGGGGATGGTAAATAAAATGTTGTATATGGGACAAATATAGGTTGTATAGGTGGCAAATGGGAGGCACTGGAGCTTCCTGAGCAGAGAGGGGTGGGGTCAGACCTGTGCTTTAGGAAAATCAATTTGGATTTGGAAAAGGAAGAGGAAGAGGAAAAGGAAGGGTTATATTAGAAAGGGGAGAGGCTAGAGGTAGGAAGATCAATTAGGAAGCTAACTGGACAAAACTCCACGTGAGAAATGAAAAGGGACTGAACTAAAGTGGTAGTTGTACCAGAGAGAGAGATCTCTTACTACCTCTTGGACAAATATGAAAGAGATTGTGAAGGCAGAATCAATAACACACAGGAATTGATTGGACATTAGGGATGAGTAGAGGAAAGAGAAAAGAGTGACTCTAAAGTTGCGGCAGCTAGGTGGTGTGGCCTTATAGTCAGGAGGACCTGAGTTCAAATCCAGCCTCATACACTTGCCATTCACTAGCTGTGTGACTCTGGGCAAATCACTTAACACCAATTGCCAAGAAAGAAAGAAAGAAAGAAAGAAAGAAAGAAAGAAAGAAAGAAAGAAAGAAAGAAAGAAAGAAAGGAAATGGGCATTTAGGAAGAGAAGGTTTAGAGTGGAGCTTAGGTATTGAGCTGTAGATTCTTACAGATTATCCAACTGGAAATATTGAATCAATAATTATCCCTGGAATTCAAGAGGGAGATTAGGTCTGCATATATAAATGGAGAAGTCATATGCATAGAGATGATAGCTGAACTCATGGCATCAGATAAGATAAGGGAGAGAGAGTGAAGAGAGGAGAATTTCAGTTTTTATTTATTGTTATAAGCTCTATAATAAAAAAAGAAACTTTAACTATGGTTCTCCTACACTGAAAAAAACTGTGCATGGAAAAAACACCCTTACTGTTAGTATATGTGTATGTATATACATATATATATACACATGAATATACATACTATATATATGTGTGTGTATATATACACATACACACATACATACACACATGCATAGGCTAATTTGGGGGAATTCTATCTCTCTGTAGCTGGACGATTTAATTCGATGAGCCTTTATTAAACATGTACTACATGCCAAGAACTATACTAGGGGTAAAAGATACAAAGACCAAAAAAAAAAATGAAAAGAAGGAAAGAAATAGTTCTTGCCCTCAAGGGGCTTACAGTCTATATCTGCAAATGGTCAGGTGCTCCCACCCCAATATGAAGAAGCACGTGGGCACCGTTAAATGTGAATTTCGAGTGCTCTCTGATGGATCTGCCTGATTCAAGTTCCTCCCCTCTCCAATCCATCTTCCCTTCAGTCACCAAGATGATTTTCCTAAAGCATCACATTACCTGGAGCCCCACTCCCTGCACCTCAGTATTCTCTAAATTCCAATGGGTCTTTATCACCTCCAGGATCAAATACAAAATCCTCTGTTTTGCGCTTAAAGTCCTTCATAATCTAGAGACCACACTCCTTCCTGTCCTCCTTTCTAGTCTTCTTACACTGCACTTCTCCCCAGGTCTCCTTTCTATTCCTGGCCTCCTTTCTGTTCTACAAATAACACTCCATTTCTAGGCTCTGGTCATTTTCTCTGGCTGTCCCCCTGCCTGAAATGCTCTCCATCTTCATCTCCTCCTACCAGCTCCCCTGGCTTCCTTCAAGTCCCTATTAAAATCTCATCTTCTACAGGAAGCCTTGGCCAACCTGTCTTAATTCTAGCACCTTCCCGCTTTTAATTGTTTCCTGATTATCCTGTATATAGCTTGTTTTTACATATTTGTTTGTTGTCTCCTCATTAGACTGTGTGCTCCTTGAGAGCAGGACTATCTCTCACCTCTTTTTGTATCCCCAGCACAGAGTAGGTGCTTAATAAATGTTTATTAGGGGGGCGGAGCCAAGATGGCGGCTGGGAAGCAGTGACTGGCGTGAGCTCCCCACCAAGTTCCTCCAAAAACCTATAAAACAATGGCTCTGAACCAATTTTAGAGCTGCAGAACCCACAAAGTGGCAGAGGGAAGCAGGGCTC
>CM053625.1:56116947-56177858 GCA_028646595.1 Phalanger gymnotis
CCAACTTACTTGACCCTTGAGTTTTTCAGTGGGGTATGACTGCTTGTAGACTAAAGAGAACTATGTTCCAAGCTTGGGGGGATGCGCCAGCTCTGCCACACCAGCACTCCTCCTTCCCCAAGAACCCCCAACCTGGACTGGACTTAGACTTTCAGCAAGCTCTGCACTCCTGCTCTGATCAGCCACTTAATTCCCCCCACCAGGTTGTCCTGGGGCCAGAAGCAACTGCAGCTGTAGTTCTGTAGCTGCCCCACCTCCACTGCCCCTGGGGTGGTGGCCAAACCGAGAACCCCCTTTTTTCACTCTGTCTCCAGCAGCTTTTTCCACTATCCTTCTCTGTTGTGTTTGGTGTTTGTGGGTTGAGAAGTCTGGTAACTGCTGCAGCTCACTGATTTAGGGCTCTAGGGCATGCTCTGCCCAGCTTCTGGTCTGGTTGGTGTGCACTGCCCACGCTGGGCTCTGCTCCACTCCCCTCTGCTCCCAGCTCCGTGCAGGATAGACCTTACCCAGAGACCATCTAGGCTGTCCTGGGCTAGAGCCCTGCTTCCCTCCACTATTTTTGTGGGTTCTGCAGTTCTTCTCTGTTGTCTTTGGTGTTTGTGAGTTGAGAAGTCTGGCAACTGCCATAGCTCACTGATTCAGGGCAGTAGGGCCCACTCTGCCTGGCTCCTGGTCTGGTTGGTCTGCACTGCCCATGCTGGGCTCTGCTCCGCTCCCAGCTCTGTGTGCGAAAGACCTCACCCAGCAACAATCCAGGCTGTCCTGGGCTGGAGCCCTGTTTCTCTCTGCTATTTTGTGGATTCTGAAGTTCTAAAATTGGTTCAGAGCCATTTTTTATAGGTTTTTGGAGGGACTTGGCAGGGAGCTCACGCTAGTCCCTGCTTTCCGGCCGTCATCTTGGTTCTGCCCCCCGTTTCCAGTCTTCTTAAACCTTACTCCCCACAATATATTCTCCACATTGTACTCAGTAACTCTGGCCTCCTTGCTATTCCTTGAACAAGATAGTCCAATCTCTGCACGCTAGACATAGTCACTGGCTTTCCTCCATGCCTGGGATGCTCTCCCTCCTTACCTTTGCCTTTTCGCTTCTTTCACGTTCAAGCTGAAATCCTACCTTCTATGCGAAGCCTCTGTTGATCCCCCTTAATGCTAATGCCTTTCTGCTATTGATTATCTCCAATTTATCTGGTATATACATCATTATTTGCATGTTCTCTCCCCCCTCCCCACCATTAGACTGATTTCTTTAGAGCAGAGATTGTCTTTTGCCTTTCTTTGAGCAGAGACTGTCTTTTGCCTTTCTTTGTATCCCTAGCACTTGGCACAGTGCCTTGCACAAAGCAGACACTTAAATGCTTATTGACTGACTGAAGTGGTCATCTAGTCTTCAGGGAAACTGCTCTCTTGAATCCAATTGTACAGTGTAATGGTTAGGACTTCTTTCTTGACCATCAAACCTAAGTCTGCCTTTCTGCAAGTTCCAGCTATTGCTTCTCATTCATCCCTGTGGGGCCAAGCAAAACAAGCCTAATTTCTCTTCCATATGGCAGCTCTCCAAATACATGGAAGATACTGACCAGGTCCCCACTAAGTCTTCTCTTGCCCAGGTAAAACCTGCTGGATTCCTTCCATTGAACCTCATATGGCATGATCTCAATGCTCCACACTACTTGGTTATCTTTTTCTTGAAGCCCTCTACTTTAAAAATGTCTTTCCTAAAATTTGGGGTCCAACAGGGACAGTAGTAGTAGTAGTAGTAGTAGTAGTAGTAGTAGTAGTAGTAGACAGCAGCAATAGTGACAGTGGTGGTGCTAGTGGTGGCAGGTCGGTAGTAGTAATAACAGACATTTATATAATGCATTAAGGTTTACAAAGCACTTGACTTACATTATCTCACTTAATGATCACAACACCATTGTGATATAGACACTAGTATTATTGCCGTTCTACAGATGAAAAGACTGATGCAGATCCAAATGAGTTGCCCAGGGTCATACAGCTAGCAGGTAAGCACCTGAGACAGGATTCAAACCCACGCATTTCTGACTCCAACCCCATTGCTCCATCCACTATATCACGCAGCCGGCAAGGAGTGTGAACCGACCGGGGCAGTCTCTAGTTTTGAACTCTGTGTTTTGGGTGCTGAATCACATTACTGACAAATGGGGTGTGAAATCTTGGACGGCTAGGTGGCTCAGTGGTCAGGAAGACCTGAGTTCAAATTGGGATCAGACATTTACTAGGTGAGTGTCCCTGGGCAAGTCACTTAATCTCTACCTGCTTCAGTTTCTTCAATTGCGAAGTGGGGATAGTAATGAACCTACTTCCCAGGGTTGTAAGGATCAAATAAGGAAATATTTATAAAGTGCTTAGACAAAGTAGGTACTTAATAAATACTAGTTTTTTTCTTCCTTCTAACTAAAATCCACAGCTCTTTTCCAGAAGAACCACTATTTAGTCTCATCTACTCAATACCACACTTTTGAAGTTGATTTTTTTTTTGAGCCAAAATATAAGAATTTACACTTGTCTATATGAAAGTTCAGCTTATTAGATTTGGCCCTACTTCCAGCCTGTAGAGAGAATTTTAGGTCCTGATGCCGTTATTCAAAATGTTATCTATTCTTCCCTGTTTTCTGTTGGTTGCAGATTTGATAAGCATGCCTTCTATTTCTCTATCCAGATCAAGAAGTTAAAATATTACCCTACACAGGAGCAAGGCAAATCCTCCTTCACAGTTAATGTTAAGATCTTTGGGGTTAGATATCCAGCCAGCTCTGAGTCTGCATTAACTTTACTGTCATTGTCAAATTCACTTCCCAGACCGTGTCTCATGATCTCTTTCATGAGGGCAGCATAAGCGACTTTATTAAATGCTTGGCTAAAATCTGTGCAAACAGTATCAATAGCACCCTTTTAGCATCATTACTCTGTCAAAAAATGAAATGAGCTCGGTCCATCATGAAAACGTTCTCATGATAAAGTTGGGACGGCTTTGGGATCATTTCTTCCTTTCCTGAATTTTCACTTATCATCTCTTTAAAGTAATTTAGAATTTTTCCATGAATTGTAGGCCTTTGGTTTGCATATTCCACTCACTCTCTTCACTTTTTTGAAAATAGAAGTACATTTTCTCTTAGAATTTTAATTGTCTGTTTGCTTTGGGGAAGTCTAATTACTTTATCAGTGCTATCCATGGAGGAAAAACTAACAGAAATCAGGGGACCTGCTGGGTGCCAAGTCACACCATTCCCCCATCCAATAAACTTCAGTGGTTCCCTATCACTTTTAGGGTCAGATATAATACCCTCTTTTTGGCATTCCAAATCCTTCACACCTGGCCCCTCTAATCTTCTTACACCTTGCTTTCCCCCTGTTCCCTGTGTACTCTGAGATCCAGTGACACTGTCTCCTGGTTGTTTCTCACATAAGACGCTCTATCTCTCGACTTCTGGCCATCCCCCATCCCTGGAATGCTCTGCTCCTCATCTCCACCTCCTGGCTCTCCTGGCTTCCTTCAAGTCTCAGCTAAAATTTCACCTTCTACAAGAAACCTTTCCTAATTCTCCTTAATGCTTGTTCCTTCTCTTTGTTGATTATTTGTAATACACATTATCACACACATATATCTACATGTAGATATATATGTATATATGTGTGTATGTACATAGCTTTTGTACATAGTCATTTTCATGTTGTTTCCCCATTCAACTGTGAACTCCTTGAGAATGGAGACTGTTTTTGCCTTTTGTTGTGTCCCAGAACTTAGCACAGTGCCTGGGCATAGAGTAGGCACTTAATAAATGCTTAACCACTGACTCACTGCTAGTCTGGTTTTGCCACTAACTTGCTGTGTAACCTTGGGCAAATAATTTCTTCCCTCTGGGCCTCAGTTTCCACATTTGTGAAAGAAGATGGTTAGGGGACCTCTAAGAATTCTATAATTTCATGACTAACAAATAATCAAAGCCAGGTGGGGTTAGTCAGAAAAAGGCATCTATGTGCGTCACAGGATATGTGCAGTCACATACAAATGGGAAAACACACACACATATGCATATTAAAACCACCCATGAGTTCCCCAAACTCCACCCAGCCTGTACCCCAACTGACTATAGTGCCTGCAGGCAGACTATCATTTGTTTAAATTGTGAGAGACAATTTGACAATGGATTTAAACTGACTGTCTAGTGCTGGTGGTCTCCACTGAATGAAGCCTGAAGTGTCTGGGCCAAGAATCTGTCCTAAGCAATGTCTGGAGAAGGAGCCCGGGTCTCTGGGAACACGGTATGGTAGAGCAGGAAGCAAATGGCATTTAGTATCAATTATTTAATCAGCAAGCATTTATTAAGCACCTATTACGTGCCAGGCACTGTGCTAGAAGATGGACATTCAAGTACGACGAAGGAAAACAAACCCTGTTCCCAGGGAGCCTTATGTTTTACCAGGGCAGACAACAAATGCATATGTACATATATGTAGAATAAAAGCAAAATGTGTCTCCACAACTTGACTAGTGTGTAAATTAATTCAACACAAAGTTATATGTGGAAGATATATGGGATTCCATGCCATCTTGGGGAGGGAGGGAAAAAAATCTGGAACTCAAAATTATGTAGAACTGAGTGTTGTAAACTAAAAATTTTAAAATAAAAATAAAAAAAAGCAAAATGCATACAAGGACATTAAATGCAAGGAAGTTAGTGAAGGTAGGCAATAGCAGTTGGGGCAGATCAAAGAAGTCATCGTACTTGGGTTTGACCTTGAAGGAAGTGAGGTCTTATCTGAGGCAGAGGTAAGAGGGGAGAGCATTCTGGGCCTGGGAAATAGCCAGGGCAGAGGTAGGCTAAGACAGGGCAGAATGCTCGGTGGGAGGAGCAGGGGGGAGCATAGAGTTCTGAAAGGGGACTAATGAAGAGTGAGGCTGGATAGTATGGTTTTTAGTGATTGTCAAAAGCCCAAGTCCCTCACTTTACACATATGAAAACTGAGACCTACAGAAGTTAGCTGTTTTGCCCAAGATTACACAGCTAATAGCGGGAGCTAGGTGGTGCAGTGGATAGAGTACCAGGCTTGGAATCAGGAAGACATGAGTTCAAATTTGACCTCAGACATTTACTAGCTGTGTGACACTGGGCAAGTCACTTAACCCTGTTTGCCTCAGTTTCCTCATCTGTAAAATGAGCTGGAGAAGGAAATGGCAAACCACTCCAGTATCTTTGCTAAGAAAACCCCAAATGGAGTCACAAAGAGTTGGGCATGACTGAAAATGACTCAACAACAACATATCCTGAAATATGCACCGGATGTAAAAAGACAAAAATAAAACTTCCCCCAAGGATCTTACCTCCAATTGGGTGAATCTTCAGGTGAGTTTTTGTCTTCTAGTGATTTCATCGCAAGCTATGAGGCAGATCACAATGGAGTGATTATCTTTCCCCGCAAAGCCCACCCATTTTCTAAATGTCCCATTTCGGTTGAGTATGCCACCAGTTCCCCAACCTTAGAGTCATTCTTAACTTAAACCCAGTTACTTGCCAAGTTTAACACACAATATTTCCCACAGCTGAAACCTTTTCTCTGCTCTAGGGCTCCCCCTAGTTGAAGCTCTTGTTACCTCTTGTCTGAACCACTCACAGGCTCCCAATGAACCCCTCTTGCCTGAAGTTGTCATCTTCTCTAATTCAAGCTCCATTTAACTATCAAAGGGATTTCTCTAAGGCCCAGGTCTGACCATCCCTCTCCTGTCCTCAGTGAATTTTAGTGCCTATTACCTCAAGGATCAAATGAAAACTCTCTTTGGAATTTGAAGCCCTTCCTAACCTGGTCCTAAACTATCTTTCCGGCTCCCCTCACACGCTCGATGACCGAGCGCAGTTGGCTTTCTTGCTGTTTCTCACACATGAGGTCTCTTCTCTCTGTGCCTTTGAACAAGCTGTCTCCCATGTTGGGAATATACCCTCTTCACTTCTACTTCTTAGAACCTAGTTTCCTTCAAAGCTCAGCTCATGTGACACATCTAAAAATAAGGCCTCCCTAGTCCTTTCCACCTTCCAAGTACTGGTAGCGTATCCCCCAAATTACCACATACTTATATATTTATTTTTCATATGTTTATCCCTTCCCCTTAGTTTTCAGTCATGTCCAACTCTCCGTGTCCCCATTTGGGGATTTCTTGACAAAGATACTGGAGTGGTTTGCCATTTCCATCTCCAGCTCACTTTACAGATGAGGAAACTGAGGCAAATAGGGTTAGAGGTACATGTTGTCTCCCCATATACAATGTAAGTTCCTTGAGGGAAAGGATAATTTCATTTTTATCTTTGCATCCTCAATGCTTAGCACAGTGCCTTGCACTTAGTAGGGGCTTATTAACTGCACATTGATTCATTAGCTGAGCTAATCTTGAGGGAGCCTTTTTTCCTTCGCTGATTGGTCTGGTTTGAAAGAAAATGAGGAAAAATGCTTTGGAAGATGGAAAAAATGGCAAAAGAAGCTGGATCAGATAGGCTTAAGATCCGTTCTTTCTTTCCCCTCACCCCATTTCTCTCTCTGTCTCACTGATTCTCTCTGTGTTTCTCTCTCTCTGTCTCCGGAGAGATCAGTTATAAATACAATAAACAAAAGGAAGAATATGCTACCTTTTGGACTGTTTTGTTGTTGTTCAGTTGTGTTTCTTTGTGACCCTGTAGACCACAGCATGCCAATACTGTCCATGGGGTTTTCTTGGCAAAAATACTAGAGTGTTTTGTCATCTCCTTCTTCAGCAAGCAGAGGTTAAGTGACTTGCCCAGGGTCACACAGCCAGTAAGTGTCTCAGGCCAGATTTGAACTCAGGTCTTTCTGGCTTCAAGCCCAGCGCTCTGTCCACTGGACCACCTGTCTCTTTTTTTGAGCTGTTAGTTGTCTTTAAGTCCCTTCTTCCTGCCTATGTCTGTATTTTACAAAGCCTCTCATTATTTAGCTGTTTGCAGGAAGAGAGTAGAGAGAGTAGAAGGGTTCACAAGTGACATCTTAGCCGACCAAACCACCCAGGACGACCAACAGGCTAAGTCTGGAGAGTCTCTCATGGTGACATAGAAAAAAGAAAACTGGTTTAAATTGATGTAGGAGAGATTATGGTTGGACATAAGGAAGAACTTGATTTTTACATAGACAGAACACTGGAATGGGCTGCTGAAAATTTTTATAGTCTCCTTACCTATAGACTTTTAATAAATCTGTGCTCCTTAAGGAGCATAGGGTGAACTCAACATTCTTTGCTTTGAAGAGTTGGGGGAGGGGTAGAGCTAATGAGCCCTCAGCATCCCATTTGGCCATAGGATTTGGGAAGAAAGTCCCAAGGTCATGATAAATAGGGGGCTCAGCCCTAGATTCATCCTTTAGCCTAGTCTGAATAGAGACCTTCCAATTCCCAATCTAGTGTGCCTTCTTTTTACCCTTTGGGAAGGAAAACCCAGAAGCCCCCAACATGGAGACCTGAGCTAGAAGCATTCCTTTGAAGGGAAGGAAGAAAGGAAGGAAATGGGCAGTTAGTAAGCACTGACTGTGTTCCAGGCGCTTTACAAAATATCATCTCATTTCACCTTCACAGAAACCTTGGGAAATAGGTACTAGTATGATCTCCATTTTATAGGTTGGGAAACTGAGGCAGACACAGATTTTTTTTTAAGTGACTTGCCCAAGATCACATAGCTAAGAAGTGCCTGAGGAGAAGGCATTGACTCCAGCAGGCAAGCAGGGGCAATACACAAACTCTGAAGCACCCACTGAGCCCTTAAAGATTAGTTTATCAGTATACCTAAAGGAGATTAGGAACCTGAGAAAACAAGCTTGGCAACAAATAAACTGTGTTCAGGGAAATTGGGTTTGAGCAGGTCTGGGCACCAAACAATGTTGATAAGGGCAGGGCTGGGTGGACAGTTCACTTTAGGGCCCAGGATACCCAGAGGTCGGCATAAGGACACTGGGTACTTGGGAAGTAATAAAAGGACAATGATCAGAAGAGCTTGAAGACACAACTAATCTGCTTCACAGTTCTCTTAATTCTCCACCAGGCCATATTCTGGACTCTACGCTCCAGAAAACTATCTTTTAGAAGCGCCTCTGTGGCCTCTCTCTCTGACCAGATGGCTCCTCTTCCTTTTAAGAAGGGCATTCATCCACCCCTGTCTTCCTTCCTCTCCAAGGCTGTGCTCCTGACTTTCCAGGCTTTCTCTACCATTCCATAGCCCTTCTCAGGTACCTCCCCTCCCTGCTTTCAGCTTCCTTTTATGTGTCTTCCCCAAGTGGAAAATAAGCTCCTTGAGGGCAGGGCCTATCTTTCTTTTTGCTTGTCTGAATATAATAAGCACTTAATGAATGCCGGTTGATTCACTGGCTAACTAGGTCTAGAGAAAACTTGGGTAGTGACAAAGTGGTGCTATGTATTCAGGATAGAAATTTGCAATGTGCCTGGTAAACCGCTACCCTCCGATGGCCTCACACACAACTCAAACCCACACACAAATACCCAGACGGAGACAGATAAAGATACGTGCACATTCACAGTGAATGCACCCAGGAGAAGGTCAATGCATGAGGCAAGTATCTGAAAATCTTGGAAGAAAATACCGCTAATAATGATAACAACATATTTTGTTTTTTACGTAGTTACATAGTTTACAATTTACAAAATTGCTTCAAATTTACTTTCTCATTTATTCCTCATAACATTAATATAGCTTATTATAGTTAGCTGGCATCAGATCTGACCATGCTCCACCCTGACCATTATCCCACCATAGTACTCTGCGGCTACCATTGAAATTCCCACTTTGAGGACCATGCTGTCTTGATAGGTGAGAGCCCACTTTACCTGGCCAGCCCCAAACTTCTGACCAGGTTTCAACACAACAGGCTTTTTGGTATACCCTGTGCTCCCTTTCCACTTATTGCTTTGAGAATAGTAATGAAACAGACATTAACATTGTTTGTGGAGTGTCAATTGATTCCCATGGGTACCTCTTTCTAGACCAAAGCATCCTTCCCTTGTCACTACTCTCTTTTATGCACTGCGTCCCACAATGAGAATTTAAACCCCTTGAGGGTAGAGGGCTTGCATTTGTATCCCCAGCACTTAGTATGCCTGGCATATTAGAAGCACTTATTAAATGCTTTTCATTCCTTTCCTTTTTTAATATTGCTATGAAGTCAACACATCATTCTCATTTTATGGATGAGAATTGAGTCTAGGAGAGATTAATTAATGTTCCCAAAGTAAAATAGCTAGTAGAAACAACACAACAGAGTGGAAAGAAAGCCATCTTAAGATGCAGGAAAACTTGGATTTTTCTCCCGTTTCTGGTGCATATTGACAACACCTAAGCAAGTAACACCTCTTAACCTTTCAGTGCTCTAGGCCAGAGGCATCAAACACTCAGGTCTACTCCCAAGTACTGCCTGAACCAGATTAAAATGTAATTGGGAGATGTTTAATAAAATACAATAGGACAAATAATGTTGGCATTTGCATTTCTAAATCAATATGTGGCCCCCCGGGGATTTTCTATGGCCAGGCCCCTTGAATTTGATAGCACTGCTCCAGCAACTCTCCAGAACTGATTGGCAGAGAAGATGCCAGTCTGCACTAGTATAGGCAGTGTCCTCATCTGGGAAGCCCATTTCCTCAGTCCTCATCTGTTGAAACTACAATCCTCATCTCCTAAACAGAAGTCTGATACTACTCCCACAAATGATCTCACGGCTGATTGTTTAAATGGAGCCTGTGGGCCGGGACAAGAGGCTATCCACATTTGTTCCTGCTCTAGCTCAGCTGTGGGTGCTCAGTCCACATCTGACAGAGCCACGTGGGAGAGAGGCAGCTTTCAGATGACGAAAGAAGACACAAAAGGCTCTTTGGCCATGCTCGGCCAGTGAACTTCTTTTTTTAGGAACAGGATAAAAAAAGCATTACCTAGTCAGAGACCTTTCCCCTTGGACAAATGATGATTTATGATAGGCTGTTTTGGTTCCCTTCTTTCTCTCACTTTATTTTGGGAGAACACATACAGACCGAAAGGCAGCATGTGGTTTTGCTTAGCCTAACACTTTCTATGCAAACTTTCTGCATCACATGTGCTAGTGAGAAATGCTCACGCTCCCTGCCCCCACCATTACAGAACCAAGTCTGGCCTTATTCTCTGGGTGGTCAGAGGGAAGAAACCATAAGGAGATGATAGAAATCTCTAGACCAGCAGTTCTCAAGCCTTTTGGTCCCAGGACCCCTTTATACTCTTAAAAGTTATTGAGGACCCTCCAAAGAGCTTTTATAAAGGTCAGATCTATTGACATTGACTGTATTAGAAATTTAATTGGCTTAGTATTATTATAAAAATATTTTTGACTTTGCAGACTCCCTGAAAGGGTCTTGGAGACCCCTAAGGGTCCCCAGACTCTATTTTGAAAATTGCTACTCTAGACTAACCTGCCAGTCAGGTAACTACAGGACCAGTGTTTAAAAAGATTGCAGTATTTACCTGAAATAGAATATGGATCAAGTGAGGAAATAAAGTTATTGAGGAAAGTCAAGCTCCTGAAAATACTCCTTGCTCCCAATAATACTCAATAAATGGCCTTCCTTTAAATACTGGGCATTTTCATTTACACAAGGAAATTATGTCTTAAATGAGCAACCTGCTTGAAGGAAAGACAATGCATTCTTATAAGCTATAACACAAGAATGTCTTATCTGGAAGGGATCTCAGAGCTTATCTGGTCCAACTTCCATATTTTGTGGATGAAGAAAATGAAGCCTTGGAGTGCTCAAGTGACTTGTGGACAGTCACACACCTATCTAGTAATGGGCCTTTAAACTTGACCTTTAGGGCCCCTTCTCTTGGCCCTTGGGCCAAGTCCTCCTTCTACTATTCTGTGCTGCTTCATCCAGGGCTCTTAAAAAAAGGCAAAGTTTTAAGAGGAAGAAGAAAGGATAGAATTCTAAAACACCAACCAGGCAATAAATATCAACAACTCTGATTTATGAGGCCACAGGGAGATATCACTTGTAACAATAGCAAATAATCTCGATTGCTGAACATCTGAAAACAAAGGTCCAAATGGATACATGGGGGTTGGGGTGGGGGAAGATACACATTGACTTGATTTTTCTCCAAATGGGCAAAGACCTCTTGGTGATAAATGGTGTGCACTTGTGCAGATCTTAATTTAATAAGGCATTTGGGAAAACGCTTTTTTAATACAATCAAGATTTCTGAAGCCGCCTGGTCATGGGAAAATATTAGAAACAATTTAGCTGGATTCAGTGATGGAATACTTTGAAAATTATAATTTGATCAGAGGCATCCAGCATGGATTTATGTGAGGGACGTTTCACTTAAGGAGCCTGTTGGAAATAAGTTTTCTGGATATATTATTGCTGTGGGAGACAAAGGAAGAGCTGTTATTTACATGCCCTTGTAGGAAGCCTTGTGGAGAGTCACACAGATTATTGGCCAAACCCAAGACTTATAGTGGAAAGCTGAGGGGGAGGGACAGAGCCCACTAAATATATGGTTCCAAAAACAAACTCGCTCATTTTTTAGCTGGACAAAAGGTTAGAAGCCAGGTGGTTCAGGTTAACTTGCCATTTATAAATAAAACACTATCCGAGAAGAGCAAAGGTAAGCTACATCAATACTTTCTTGGAATATAGGCCTTTTCAACCACCTAGAGATATTTATTAATTTCAAGGTTTCTGGGCCAAACATGTTGCATTATACATGAAGAAATGAAATCAACCAGGATTGGGGCCAGTGAACCACAGCAGACAGTCCAGGTTTATGATCACCATATCATCAGAGGACTAGAAAAGGATTTCATAATTACTAGAAAGAAGGGTCTGTTAATATTGCTGGGCTATCCCTCATATGTTTATTCCAGGGCTTTGCCCAGAGTAGATGCTTAATTAATATTTTTAATGAGCTGATGAAACTTTTTTTAAGATGGAGGGGGTTCGCTATCTGGTTTGAGTAGCATCTTCCCTTTCCCTTTCCCCTAATGTGAGATTGGGACAGACTGTTATTAAATGGTCCTAATAGTTACTGTCACATGAAATTCTAAATTACTTTGGCCTTACTGTATCTTTACGGCCCCAAGATAGTTGATAGTGATTTTCACAACAAATATTAAAAATGGTTTTCTTCTTATAGGCATAATTTAACTCAAAATATGAATATTTTTGTGGATATCTAGATGCAGGTAGAGACCAAAATCTGACTTTCTACCATATTGGACAGTAGTACCACAAATTGATTCTAAAAAGGCTGTCTTATAAATGGTCAAAGGATATCAAAAGGTAGTTTTCAGATGAAGAAATTAAAAATATCTGTAGTCATATAAAAATCCTGTAAATCGGAGATAATTCGGAACTCAAAGTTTTAAAAAGCAGATGCTAAAAAACATTTTAAAAAGTTGTTTTTTTGCATGCAGCTGGGAAACGAGATATATAGGGAATGGAGCATAGAAATCTATCCTGCCCTACAAGAAAGTAAGGGGAATGGGGATGGTGGGGGAGTGGGGTGAAAGAGGGGAGGGCTGACTGGACAATCAGAATACATGCCATCTTGGAATGGGGGAGAGGGTAGAAATGGGGAGAAAATTTCTAACTCAAAATCTTGTGGAAATCAATGCTGAAAACTAAAATATTAAATATTAAATAAAAAACTTAAACAGAAAAAAATCCTATAAATCACTACTGATTAGAGAAATGCAAATTAAAACAACTCTGAGGTACCACATCATACCTATCAGATTGGCTAACATGACAAAACAGGAAAATGATAAATGTTAGAGAACATGTGGGAAAATTGGAACACCAATGCATTGTTAGTAGAGTTGTGAACTGATCCAGCCATTCTGGAAGGCAATTTGGAACTATGCCTAAAGGGCTATAAAACTGCATACCCTTTAATCCAGCAATACCACTACTAGGTCTGTATCTCAAAGAAATCATAAAAAAGGAGGAAGGACCTACATGAACAAAAATATTTATAGCAGTTCTTTTTGTGGTGGCCAAGAATTGGAAATTGAGGGAATTCCCATCAATTGGGGAATGGCTGAACAAATTGTAGTATATGAATGTAATGGAATACTATTGTTCCATAAGAAATGATGAGCGGGTAGACATCAGAAAAACCTGGAAAGACTCATATGAACTGATGCTGAGTGAAGTGAGCAGAACCAGGGGAATATTGTACATGGTAACAGCAACTTTGTATAATGATCAACTTTCATAGACTTAGCTCTTCTTAGCAATGCAACCATCTAAGACAATTACAAAAGAATCATGATGGAAAATGCTATCCACATCCAGAGAAAGAACTATGGAGTCTAAACGCAGATCAAAGCATACTATTTTCTCCCTTTTTTCTTTCTTTCTTGTTGTTTTTCCTTTTTGTTCTGATTCTTCTTTCACAACATGACTGATGTGGAAATATGTTTAATCAGATTGTACATGTGGACCTATATCAAATTGCATGGCATCTTGGGAAGGGAGGAAGGGAAGGAGGGAGCAAAATTCAGAACTCAAAGTCTTATAAAAGCAAATGTTGAAAATTAAAATTAAAAATAAATAAATTAATTTATATATATATGCATATACATATATATACATACATGTACATACACATTAGATTTAGTGATTAGGTGCCAAATAAACAGGACTTGAAGTGGCAAACTCTTGGACTACCTGCTGCCTGCAAAACTTCCAAGGGTAGAAAGAATCAGATGAAAATGTAGTTGGGAAATATTCAACAAAATAAATAAAAATAACAAAAAAATTAAAAGGCTATCTTAAGTACAGAGTGGATTACTTTTCATTGTTTGGCAGAAAAATGGTAAAACACACTTAGAAGTTCACCAATCCCTCCTAAGAAACACACCTTCCATCAGATCTCCAATTAGAAACAGCTAAGTGGTACAGTAGATAAGAGTGTTGGAGGTATCCAAACATAAGTCTGAATGCTGCCTCAAGCACTTATTAATTAGGGAACTAATGTCATGTCCAAATGGGGTTTGGTCACTATAACCTGGAAGAGCTAGATTTTCTCCGCGCACTTGATTGGAGGAATGGGGGCCATGGCTAGTCTTCCTGACCTGTGTCTTGACACTGGACTCCAATGATTCTGGAGGCAAGTCAGGAGGCAGGACCTTGCATAGCCCTGCCTCATTTAAATCCAATTCACTTGCAAGTCAAGACATCACCCTCCTGATGTTATTAGTCCTTTTCGATAAGGAAGGACCACCAACACCACCAACAACTGGGGGAATGATTCTCGGGCAGATGGACTTGTCATCCTATCTGCTAGAATATAATCTCCCCTAGAGCAGAGGTGTCAAATAGGCCTCACAGGGATCCCTGTGTATAATTTACTGTCTTTGTTTCTATTTTAGTTTGACGCCATTGCTTTAGAGCAGGACAATTTCATTTTTTGCCTTTGTATGCCTAGAACGGTGCCTGGAATACAATAAGATAAAGGGATAGGAACTAGATCTGAGATTTCACTGCTTTAGGAAACCGGTTCAGGAAACCAAAGAACATTGATGCTTTCTTAGCAACTTGTTATTTTAGAGAACTTTCCAAGTTTTCAGGGCCTAGAGCCCTGAGAGGTTAAGTAACTTGCCCAGGGTTACACGGCCAGAAGGTGTCAGAGTGGGGAATTGAGACCAGGTCTCCCTGGATTCCAGGTCAAGTCTCTATCCTCTATGTCACACTGCCTCTCAAAGAATGGGTAGAGAAGAACGATCAGTTCTCTAAGAGAATTAAGGTGAACCTAAGATACAAAGAAGAAATGTGAAGAAAAAGAGAATTAAAACCTGATACACTGTGACAAAAGGGAAAAACATAATTTGATTCCAGAGCTAAAGAAACAAACATTAGTTTGGGCAACATTCTCCCTCTCTACCTTTCCCCTAATGTGAGATTTAGATAAGACTGTTATTAAAAGTTCCTGATAATCACTTACTGCCACATCAGATTCTAAATTACTTCATCCCCACTGCCCCAACATACTTGGCAGTGATTTTCATAACAATTTGACATTAACATAAACATTAAAATGGCTTTCTTCTTATAGGCATAGTTTGTTTATTCAAACATGGTTACCTTTGTGGGTAGGGACCAAGATCTGACTTTCTACCATTTCTGAAAACAACAGCACCAAAAACTGATTCCATAAGGCCTTCTTAAGTGGGTTCTTTCCCATCGTTTAACAGAAAAAATGGGAAAAGACACTTCACCAGTCCTTTCTAAGACACATGCCTTCCACCAGATCCAGTTAGAAGTAGTTAGATGGTACAGTGCATGGAGTGTTGGATGCGTCCAAACCTAAGTTTGAATACTGCCTTGAGCCCTTATTAGTCGTGGAAACTTGGGCAAGGCTTTTAACTTTCCTCTGCCTCAGTTTCCTCATCTGTAAAATGGAGATGATGGGTTGTTGTGAGGATCAAACGAAATAAGTCATGTAAATGCTTTGCAAACTTAAAGTGCTTTATAAATGCTATCATTATTACTTATTAATTATTAGAGTTTGGGGCTTTTAGACAAAGAGCCATCATACACACTGGAATTCAGCATACCACTCCCAACTTTTCACCTCCTGAAGCGGTGAATTTGAATCCCAGTTTCCCATCCCACCATGCCCTGCTTTGCTTAGTTAGAGAAAAGGAGTTGGCCTTCAAAATCACCCAATAGCAAGACCTCAACGCTGATTGTCCCGGTATGGAAAATAAGCAACAGCATATGTTCATTCCCCTTATCTGAAGCAGGCTGAGGCTTAGGAGCTCGTAATGCGCAGAAGTGCCTGAAGATACGCTATATTGATTATGAGATACAATTGTGAATTTTATTACCTTCTGGGGGAGAAAAAGGAAACATAAAAAGCAAGAGCTCGGTGCCAGATGTAAGAACTGAATGCTATTGGTGTCTGATTAGCATTAGAGACATGTGCTTTGAATATGAAACACTTGTAAGTCTCCCCAGGTGAGCTCTAGATCTTATCTCTGCCATTTATGTCAGACTTTTATATACCTGCTCTTCTCAAATGGGACCCAGATGAAGTTCATACCGGTGCTGAGATGAATCTGAGGAGTTCACTCTATTGGCTTTAATCCCTGAGTGATTCTCACAATAGGAATACAAACATTGTGATGTGGCTCCTAGACAGAGGGGAACACTGGAGGAAAGGGTGGGCTGGGGTGGGGGGCAGGAGAGACAGGAAAGTGCCTAGAGGGGAAAGTAGGATGTTCCCTCCCTGTAACTCATACAAAATAATTGCTTTCCCAAGTACTTGCATAAACTCCTCTTTAGAACATCATAAGTTAGTTCTGATGGCAGCACATGGCTCTCTCAATCTCTTTTATTAAACCTGACAGGGATACAATATCATAGCCACTGGGGAAGGGGCTGCCATCCACCTCAGACACTTACTGGCTGTTGCCTCTCTGAGCCTCAGTTTCCTCACATGTATAATGACGGAGGTTAGAGCTGATGACCTGCTACCTCTGTATGGATGATCTGATGGTCCTCAGATTCCCAGACACAGGAATCCAAAGGAAAGTTAGATACCCTCCCCCCATTGCCCACACCCCAACATTTTTCTCTTTATGGAGTCAAACTGTCAAACTCTGAATGCCTTTCAGAGGCATTCTTCTACTTGTAGAATGAAAAGGGATATTGTAGTTAAGAGCCTGGATCCTTCTTCAAACACACATAAAACATGTCCAGCATTAGGCTGGTACACTCCCTCTCCTATCTGAGGCCTTTCTACCTGCACCTGGATCATAGGATCACAGATTTAGAGCTGAAAGGGACTTTAGAAGTCTTCTGGTCCAACCACCCTCATTTTTAGATGAGGAAATTGGGGCCCAGAATCACATCAGTAGAAGGTGGCAGTAGTAGGATTTGGGTCCAGGTTTTCTGACTCCAAATGCAGTCTGTCCATCTGTCCTCCCTCCTTTCCTTCCTTCCCTCTTTCCTTCCTTCTTCCTTCCTTCATCCTTCCTTCCTTTCTTCCTTCTTTCCTTCCTTCCTTCCTCTCTTTTTTCTTTCCTTCCCTCCTTCCCTCCCTCCTTCCTTCCTTCCTTCTTTCCTTCCTTCCTCTCTTTTTTCTTTCCTTCCCTCCTTCCCTCCCTCCTTCCTTCCTTCCTTTCTCCTGAACAGTTCCACATGTTGTCCAAAACTGAGGTTATTTGATTGGGTTACCCCAAATTTTAGAGTTCTCTCACCACTTTTACAACCATGGGAGCTTTCTCAGAAGAGATGGGGTGTGCTTTTCAGGGAAAGGCTTCATATGTTTCTTCTACTCTCCTCCCCTACTCTCACTACCACCATCCTAATGCCGCACTGAACATCCTCCTAAAGTCTTATTCATCTACGCTAACAGGAATTCACATTCCTTCCCTGCTCTTCCACCTGTTCCTTGGAACCAAAAGCAGGTTTTTAGAATTCCTCACCACCCTGTTCCCAGAACCTTCAGATAAAGAATTATTTATTCTTTGCCAGATTGGCATTTACCTTCCCACTCAATAAATAACTCTTCTCTGTGCACACAGCCTGTCTCCTCCTCTGCCTTGCCAGCTCCGTGGTGCTGGAGAGGTTACTTATCACCAAGCTTATCTTTCTTTTTACGCAACCTCCCTGCATCCCCTCCACTGCCTCTCTTCTCATCTTCCCAAACACGGCGTCAGAATCTGCAACTCAACCTCCCTGCCCCACCCCCACCTTGGAATTTGGAGTAATTCTTTTTTTCTAAATTGAGCTGCTGCATCATTCTAGTGGTTGGGGAACAGGAGGACCACTCTCAGTACATGGAGAACAGGCAAGAGCAGGCCTATTTTTCCTCCCTGTCATCACTCTGACAGACATCACCCATCACTGTCAGACTTGTCAATGTCATCATCATTGTTAACATCTGAAGGCATTTATTAAGAGCTTACCTTCTTTCATGTTCTGCTTTGTTGGATGCTTTGCAAAGGATACGGATCCCTGCCCTTTAAGAGAGTATACTCTAAGACAACAATATCTTATGTTTTTTTTTAATCTATGAAACCCTTGCTGTGGACCTTCTGGGATATGACAGGCTGGGGAGGGTGAGGTAGTGATGAAAAGAAGGAAAGAGATGAGACTCAACTTCAATCAGTCAAAAATTTATTAACTGTCTTATATGTGCAAGGCAAAAAGCAGTGTGGAGTGGTGGTTAGAGAGCTAGCCTCACAAGTAGGAAGACCTGGGTTCCAGTCTTGCCTCTGATACATAGTGTGTATCCCTGGAAAACTCACTTCAACTTTTAGTGATCTAGGCACCTCTACAAAACTTTGGGTAACTGAGAAGGTGCCAATCTGCACTGGTAGAGGGAGCATCCTCATCTGGAAGGATTTCCCTATATCAATAAAATTATAGGTTCAGTATCCATCCCCAACCCAAAGGCAAGATGTTGTGTGTTATGGGGAATTCCAAGATGTGAATACCATAAGCCTTGCCTTTATGAAGCTTACAGTTTAATTGGAAAATAACAGAAAGATAACCAAGAATACAAGGCAATTAGGTTAGTAATTGTTAAATATTCTTTATTGGAGGTCTTTAGATAAAGGCTGGTTAACCATTTATCTGATATGGTATAAGGTTGGATAATTCTTTAGGTATGAGTTGGACAAGATTAGGAGCTCTTGAACCTTTTTTAGCCATGGATTCCTTTTGGAATTTTTATGAATCCTTTAAACTCCTCAGAAAAAAGTGCTGTATTTCTTGAAATTCATAATTGAAGGAAATGCTGGTTCATTTAGAGGTTAGTGAAAATAAAGACATAATTATTATTTTCCATACAAGTTCATAGATCCCTTGAAATCTATTTGTGGACCCCTTGAGGATCTGGGGAACTCAAATTAGGAACCCTTAGATTCTAGGACTAGATGGTAGTAGAGATCTATTGAAACTCAAACGTTCTGTCATTTTATGACCATGCACTTGGTTGATCAGGGAAGGCTTCCTAGAGCTTGGGGAAGAAAGAATTTAAACAAGGTCTTGAGGTTTATGTAGGATTAACATAGACAATAATGAGAAGGAAGGCACTGGAGAAGGGAGGAATACTGTGAGCAAAGACAGAATCAGTAAGCTTTAAGGTGTGTTTGAAGAACTGGATAATGATTCTATCGGTTTGTCTAGAATATACAATTTTTGTAGAGTAGAAATGGGAAATGAAGACTGGAAATATATATTGAGGTGGGGGGATCTCAAGTGTCATACTAAGGAGTTGGAACTTTATCCAAAGAATCCTAGAATTCTATATATTCTCTATATAATTTTATATATTTGGTGATCTTTCAGAAAGTCCAGTAACTTCGCTTTAGAGATTGGGAAACTGAGGTACAAAGAGGACATTTACCCAAGATAATAAATCTAGTTAGCAATAGAGCCAGGATTTATTGGCCAGTTACATAATTCATGTTTCTGGTCAGAACTTCAGAAAGCTGAGTGAGGAAACGCAGGACAATGTAAGCCAATAAGTATATCTTTCAGATTTACCAAAGTGTCTGGATATATTTGTTGGGAGAAAATAGAATAAGGGGCTTAACAGTACAGTGGGCCAAAAACAAAACAAAACACTCACCCTCCTCAAGATGGCAGAGTGAAAAGGAGCAGTATAGTCACCAGTGTGCGGGTAAATACTTAACAACTGGCTCCCCCATAAAAAGATATATGAAAGACACAATTTAAGTTTAATCTGAATTATTAACCCTTTATGAGAGATTAATCCCTTTGTTAAAACTAAACCCCCCCAAAAAACCCAACCCACTAAATCAAGCTTTGATTTGTAGCTTTTGCTGATCTTCAAGGTATAAATGCTCACACTGAAAAACTAGACAATCATCTTGAGAGCTAGCTTTAGCATACCCTTAATAACGTAGCTCTTTCACAACTATTTCAGTAAGAAAGGGTAGCACATCCTACTTGTTATTGAGTCATTTTTCAGTTGTGACTGACTCTTCGTGACCCCAGTTGGGGTTTTCTTGGCAAAGATATTGGAGCAGTTTACCAGCTCATCTTACAGATGAGGAAACTGAGGCCAACAGGGTTAAGTGACTTGCCCAGGGTCACACAGTTAGTAAGTATCTGAGGTCGGATTTGAACTCAGGAAGATGTCTTCCTGACTCCAGGCCTGGTACTGTATCCACCATTGGCTGCCTGATCCTACTTCTACCTGTGCCTTTAATTTCCTACTTTCCCACATAAATTTAATTTCCAAGAACAAAGTGGAATAGAAAAAAAAAGTTTTCTTAGCAAATATTAACCACCAAAACTACTATTTCCTAACAAGTATATCTGAAGATATTATTCCACTGGGCCTGAACAATCCTGGGAAAAGCTCTGGTTATGAGTGTAGTAAGGTTGAACTGAATGACTTCATCAACAAGCATTTAACACTACACACTAGAAATTGTGCTAGTTTTAGAGCGGGCTTAATACCAGCACTCTTGTGGTTCAGGTTTAATTTTGGAACGAAATTTGGATTTTGTAAATCACTGAACAAAAAGAGGGGTTTACTTTGCCCAAACACAGCAAGAAATGCAACCAGGATACAGTGACGTTTATGTTCACCACTGGTAGACACAACCTCCCTCACTTCTTTATGGAAATGTTTCTGTTCATCAGAGCTTGGTGACTCACTGGATCTCAGACACCCACCAAATCTGAAAGTCCTTAGACCCAGTGGTTGGGACTGCCCTTTTATAGACCAGGAAGCTGCAACTAGGAAACCCCAGGGACGGCTTTGTGTTTCTTTCAGAAAAACTAATCCACATGACAAGTAAGAGAATTAGGTAGGCTTGGGCCTACCCAGTGTGGGTAAGGGGTGTGGGGAAAGAAGCATGGGCCAATGGGGGTTTTGGGTCAGCTTGGTCTTCTTTGAAGAAAAGCTAATGCCTGTTACAGGAGGGAGGGAGCAGAGATGGTCTTCAGAATGGAGGTTATAGGGAAATGCTGGTGAGTGATAGTCCTATCATAGTTAGGTACTGAAGACACAAATAAAAAAGTCTCTTTTCTTGAGGAGTTGGAGAGGCAACACATAAAACAATATACAAATAAATCCAAGGTCACAGGCTCATAGACTTAGAGCTGGAAACCTAAATGAAAGATCGTCTTCATCCACGCTCCTCATTTTACATATGAGGGAACTGAGGCCCAGGAAATGAAGTGACTTGGCTAAGGTCATAGAGAGGTTAGTAGCAATAGGTCTGGTGACTCAGAATTTAGCACTTGAGATTTGGTGCTTTTTTCCCCTCCAGCATAATGCCTCTGTCATTGTAACTTCATTCATTAGGCTACCGATGCTTTCATTAAAAAAAAATATATATATTCCTTGTTCTCTATTAGTCACATAAAGTAGTTTTTGGAGGTTCAAGGGCATTTAAAGAGTAGACATTTGGGAAAATACTATTCGTGTACAACATGGCAGCAAATGGTGAGGTAAGACCATGCAGTCTCCCGCCGACGAAATCTAAGAACAGAAGGGACTTCTCTGTCTGGGACATGAGATGTATGTGCTAGGAGAGTGAGGGATGGCCGAGACCCTTGCATGTCTCTGCCAACCAAAGGTACCTATAACTGGAGGTCTGAAGTATTGGCTCTGTCTAGAGTGGGAGAGGATCTTAGAGGCCATCAAGTCCAACTGTCCTCCTCTTCATTTTATAGATGAGGAAACTGAGGCACAGAGATGTAAAATGACTCGTTTAGAGTCACACAGCTCTTACATGTCTAAGTAAGGTCAAGTTCGGCACTCTATCTACTAGGCTCACTTTGCTTCTTGGGAAAAAAAACGGGACTCCTGAATGCGGAGCTGATACTAGCATGAAATACTTGCTTTTCCACAGACCAAATGTAAAAAATACTGCTTATTTTAATGCAGACTCATTTCCCACTCAACCAGCATAGAGTAACAAAGGCATTTATAGAAGAAAATGAAAAGAAAAGTTGCTTGGGCCTTTGTGTTTTGACTTTCCCCCACCCTGAGCTGTTTCCTGTGTTTTCATTTTCAACAGACTCAGTGGAGGCAGTTAAATGATCCCAACCTGAATAGGAGCAAGCAGTGAGTCAATTTCAGTCTGTGATGAATAAATTATACAGAGGTTTTCGGCTTTAATTTTCTCCTCGGTGGACATGTTGCATCTATAACAGCTCATCCTGGAGTGGTAGGCATTTATCTCAATGAAAACAGACAAAACTAACCCAGGAAGCTCACTGGTCCAAGGCTGCTTGGTTGTTGGCTTCCGTGTTCTGCCAAATGCAAGCTTGCTTCTCTCAGCAGGCTGAGAATCCCTCCAACACACCCCCAAATACGGGTCATCACTTCAGGGCAAAACGACAACCTCCACCACAACCACCCACCACAACAACCCAAGAGCAGCAAGATGAGGGAGGCCTGCGCCACTCTGTAGAGTGGAGACCCAAACACACCCACCTGAATTGTTGACAGGTTAGGAGCTGACAGATTGATTTTAAATAGAAGCAAGACACCCTGAATTTCTAAGTGACGGGTGCAGTTTCTAATAATTTCAGAAATAATCTTGTGTGTGTTGGGGCTGGGGGTGGTGGGATTTCCATCCCAGCATTTGGGAATAAAAGGGAAAGGGATTACTTTCACAATTCACTTAAGAATCTTAGAAAGTCATATTTTGGATAGTCCTGGACAGTTGCTTTACATTCTGATTCTTTTCTTCTTTTTTTTTTTTTGAACCGTTCAAATTCCTCTGAACCACAGAGGAGTAAGGAAATCTGGGGGCAAAGCCACTGAAGGCAAGACTGGGATGCCTTTTGCCCACAAATTCTATCACTTAAAGCTGTCATCTGAAGCTCCAGCATTTTTTTTTGTTTTTATCAAATTCACCCCTTCGCCCTCACTCCACCCAAGTCAAACACAGTACTCTTTCTCCATTCAAAGTACCCTTTTCCTGGCAGGCATCATTTTTACTTCTCCAAGGAATTTATATTTTCTTTAAAAGGTATGAGCTATAGTTGGGGATCTCTGACGCTGCCTGGAGTTCAGGGTCCTGTCCGAGACACTACCCACTTTACATTTCTCCAGCATAAAGGACATCTGGGACTTAGGTGAATTTGTTCTGGAAATGTTCTTGGAGGCTTTCCTAGGTTGGCTAGGAACCAGGATACGGAGACTTACTGGTTATCAGGTATAAGAGGACAGACTTCCAAGAGACGTCTAAGGAACTCTTTAATTGACATTTGAATCTTGTTCTGTCTGAAAGCAAAGACTGGGACCGGTGTTCCTTTAACTGGAGAACGGTTGAGATAGACACGTACACAAGTGCGTGATGATCTGTCCTGGCATGATAGGTGTCAGCTCTGGTTTCCCTCTGTCTATAATGGTTGGTGGGACCGATTTCTGCCATTTTCAATCAGTAAGCATCTACTGAGATGCAGGACTGCAAAGAGCAAAGCGAAATGTCCCCTGACCTCGAGGGGCTTAGATTCTATCGGGAGTTTACATTCCCGTTTTATATCTTGTGATACGACACTCGTATAAACTCATAGGCGTTAAAGAGAAAGAACAAACAAATAAACCTGCAGATCATCTAACCCAATCACATCTTTTTACAAATGTGGAAAATGAGGTCCAAAGGGATTATGTCTTGCCCAAAGTCACATAAGTAAGAATGAACAGAGAAACGATTAAATCCAGGTCCCGCAATCATAAATCCAGCTGGGTGGTACAAAAAAAAAGCACACTGGGCTTGAAGTCAGAAAGACCTGAATTTGAATCCTACATCAGAGCCTTAATAGCTACGTGACACTGGGTAAGTCACTTAATCTCTGTCTTCCTCAGTTTCCTTAACTGTAATATAAGGATAATAATAATAGCCCCTATCTTCCATGGTTGATATGAAGATAAAATGAGAGGTTTATATAATGCTTCATAAACCTTAAATGCCATCTAAATGCTAGCTATGTTAGCTATCTCTACCTGACCCTCGCTGCTGGATGCTAGTTTGCTGTACTACCTGTTCCAGGCTATTTTAACTTAGGAGGGTCAAACGTGAGGTGTTTGTCGTGTGTACACCAACTCACACTTCCTCTCCTCTGCTTATCGCAGAGAACTCTAGCTTCCAAGCAATCCAATATTAACACATGATCAGAGATAACCCCTCAGTCAATATTCAGTTAATTTTTCCTTGACAGAATTCTCTCTTCCCTTTTGAATAGAGGTTCTTAACCTGGAAGTTGTAAATTTATTTGTTTACCTTAGAAAATGATCATTGTATCAAAATTTAATGATTTTCTTTGTAATTCTGTGTATTTTATTTAACACATCTAAAAACATTATGATGACAAGGCTTCACCAGACTTCCCAAGGAGTCCATGACCCAGAAGGGGTTTAGAACCCTTATTCTGGAAGGACAGAGTTTGGAACTGATGATACTGAGCTATAAGGTCAGAGGAGCAATATAACACCACATCTATAATGCTCGCACTTCTCAAAGAGGAGGATATCAACCCCACAGAAGAAGCAGACAACCGGGGGAAAACAAAGTCTTCCAGATTTTATCTGTGTCCCAAGTGACTCTCTTGGGAAAGTCAACCCAATACTTGTACCTCATAGGAGAGACTAGAACCATCTATGTCCATTGTTCTAGGAAAAATAAGCCAGGGTTGTGGGTTTGGTTGTTTTGTTTTGTTTTGGTATGATGCATGCGCTAACACGCTATCTTTCACATAGAGAAATACAGATATGCAGACCTATCATTTTCATGATGCCACAGGAAGCCACCGACTCACACTCACCTAATCTCCTTTGTGACTCACAAGTTATTCCACTCACTCATTTCATTCATTCATTCATTTATTGATCTCCTAATATACATATAGCTCTGTTCTAGAAGGTATGGAAAGATATGCAAATTTTAAATCAGTTTTATTTTCATAATTGCTAGTACAGTCTTCAGTCACTGAACAGAGGGAAGCCATGGTCTTCGTGGAGATCTAAACCCATGGCTATGGTTTTTATCATTATAGTACTCAAACTTGTTGAGAACCACTCTCCAAGACAGTACCCTCTAAGGAAGGAGGTATATAAAAAGCATTTGCCCAGTGAAATATAAACACTAAGATGTGACTGTTTTGTAGAGAAATGCCATCATATATGTGTCATCTGAATAATGTATGATCAGCTCTGGGCCTATTCTATGAGAGTAAGAAGGGGCCAAGTTCCCAAAGGAAGGTGCCAGCACAGGATGCTGCCACCTCAGTCCTTTATGACAGAGATGGATAAGATGATCATCTTGCCTGCTCCCTGAACCAGCGGCTGAGGCCTGATTCACTCCCATCAGCCCAATCCTGATGTTCCTGTCAAAAGCTCCCTAGCCTACAGCTTTTGTAGACTGATCTGGAGAGCAGAGTTGCATTCAAGAAATATAGCTTCCCATATACTAATAATGTACTCTTGCCCACTGTTTTCTAGATGGGTAAAGGACTCACTATTGCCTCTTTAGAGGAGGTTCTCTTGGGTTTCTGTGGTGCTTTCCCAAGTCTGAAGGGTGTAGCAAGCATCTCAATATTCTCTTTTCCTGGGGCACACATCTGGATGCCTTCCTCTGGCCAGGAGATCTTATTTCATGGAAATGTCACAGGCAGGGGCAAGCAGACTCTGCCTGGGTGGGCCCCATGTGAAGCCTGGTGCACAGATCAATCAAAAAGCTCCATCAAGAACCAACCCCTGGGCTAAATGCTGTTCATGGCCTCAATCAGACAGTGCCCAGTGAGAGCCTCCCAACCAAGCCCAAGCCCAAGCCTTCTCCCACTCACACCTCAGCCTATCAACCTAACACAAACCACTGGATAAAACTGTCTTCTACATACACTCTTGGTCCCATAGTCCTGGTGACTTTCAAGGGCACTGGGGTGACTCAATGAGTTAGAAATGGTTTGCTATGCATACCTCTGCCTAGTCCCTGATGGAATGAATGTGGAAAATTTTTCTAGCTTCAAAGAATACAGCATTTAGGGGCTAACCAATCATCTGAAATTCCTGTAATAAATGAAAAATAAACACACAGCCAAGGATATAATTCAGCTAACCTCTCTCCTGAACAAGTCTGATTCTAGATAGAAAGCAGATTTTCATATTTACTGTATGTGACAGCTGTAGGAATTAAATGAATCATCTGTCTATCTCCATCGCCTCATTTCTCTTGCACTGTACGCATCTATCCCAAGGGCTGTCTATCTTCCCATTTCTGGGAAGACAGATACAGTGTAGTTTCAATTATTAATTCTGTGTTTGGATCACAGTAACACCAGTTCCAGTTCAGTGACCCGTAGTTCCCACTGATTTAAGTGATGAATTATCTACACTGCTATGTATTATTAACATTATTTTGTCTCTTACCCCTTCCCCATCAATGCATCAAAATAACAAAGTGCTGTTCTCTGGCTAAAAGGGCTGGTTTCCCTTCCCACATTTCCCACAAGGGTGAAACAGAAACACACCAGGGAGGTAATTACCCTGATCCCCAGGACAGGAGCTGGATTATTTATTTTAACAGTGAATTATCTTTTTTTTTTGTCTCTGAATCTTTAGGGGCAAGAGGAGGCGAGTAGTGGCCAGAACCCGACTGGGGTAGGGAATGAGGAATGGTCTACAGGGGAGAATTGGAGAGAAGGAATTAGGAAGTTACCTGGTGGGAATAAGAGAAGATGTGAAGGGAACTGGAAACTGGAATCTGGTTGCATTAGGGCTCCAGATGAAACTATCAAGACCCCAAGCTCTAAATTCTACTAACGAATTTACACAATCTGAGAACTGGAGGTTGTGGTGATGCTGGCCACTGTTTTTAGGGCATTCTCAGTCTCTATGCCAATTTCTGAAATATCCTAAATGCTGTCTTATTCTGCAGTGATGGTGGACAGAAGCAGGAAAGAGAGCTCAGTGTAAAGAAAAGGCATGAAAAATGCCTGGATACGGATGTTGAGAGTGGAGAGTGACAGCTTTCAATGAAATGACAACCGAGTCACGAAAAGACAGAGAGGTACCTGGGGGTTGAGTCAGGGCAGTCCGTACTTATTCACTTCCAATCTAGCATGCACCCCAAGGAAAGCAAGAGAAACCAAAAGGAGCTGAGACACTCTCTCCCTCTGTCCATTTTCTCCTCTATTAAAAATGGCTGGAATAGAACCAAACTTCTTCAGTCTTAAGCTTCTCAACATCAACACTCATGTCCAGGCAGCTCCCAACAACAGAGAGCAGGAATAGATAACACATCCACAAAGCAGAGGCACCTGGGGTCAGAAACCCCACCTGTGAGCCAAGCCCAAAGAGGAAGAACCCAGCACCCCAAGACCTCCCAGCTTATGCCTGAGGTAGAAGATTCCAACTCCGTAAAATTCCAAGCACGTACAATGGGAGTGAGGTGGGGGGGTGGAGATTACCCAAGGCCTTGTTCCTTACTCTCCAAATGCCAGAATTCCCTAAGACTGCCCTCAGTTATTCTGTGACTCACAGGGCCATACCTTCTTAGTACTAAGATGTAACTGCTGCTAGCTGTCTTAGATCGTATTGTATTGTCTAATTGCTACCTTTCATCTGATTCAGACATATCATCCTTTGTTTTTCTTTTCTTTTAAAGGCCTAGAGCAGACTAAGCTAAATAGTAAGGATTCTGACCCCACCCAGCAACCTAGCCATTAAGTAAAAAGCACAGAGCGCTCCAGAAGCCCCCCAGAAATGAGCCATGTTCCTATCTAGCCCATCTCCAAATAAGGAGAGGAGGAGCAGAAACCACCATGATTAGATTATATGGAAGAGGGTCAAAGATTAAAAATCCTCTGCCTTTCATTATTAGACTCAGGATGACAGATTCAGACCAGAGCACAAAAGGAAATACATTATTCTAAAACAGGATATGAAGCTCAGGCCCAGGAGATTAGTCTCTGTTAAATAAATTTACTATCTAATCTTTTAACTGTCTCCCTAAAGTGCTCGTCCAAGATCCTCTCCCTTCTCTGTCTGAAGCCAGGCCTCAGACGGGTGCTGTCTTCTGCTCTGGGCTCCATTACCACTCTCGTTGAATACGGGCCCATCTAACATGATGGAGGGGGAGAATGGCTGGAGTGTAGGGCCTGCAAGTGAAATTTACTCCATAATAAAAACAGGATGTGTGCAAGAGAGATGAGGACTGATTTCAGGGAGGACAGGGACGCCATATAAACGAAAATATCTTGGCACTGACCGCATAGCTTGCAAGTCCTATCAACTAGGTGATTATTCTCCAGAACCACTTTGGGCTCATCCTGAGGAAACTGGTCTCCCCTGTTTCCACATGTCCAGGCAGTCACAGACCACTCAGCCCCAAGAAACCATATGCCAAAGAATCCCACGCACGGGGATTATTCCAAAGCCAGGTCAACCTTCAAAATCTTTGATTCTGAATGAATGCTGCCTTGCTATCCAAATACCACAGGCGTCAAGTGAAAGCAAGAGAATAAGGAGGATATTTAGATTCAGGACAGGATCACTAACTTTCCACACAATAAGAAAAGCAAAGAAGAAATGGTGCAAGATGAGAAAAAAATCAATTTCTTAATGTATTCTCTGTCTTCCTGCTTCTGTTGACTTGGTAGGGGGAAAGAGAACAAGCATTTATTAAACACCTACTATGTGCCAGTCATTACGCTATTGTTGTTGAGTCATTTTTCAGTTGTGTCTGACTTTTTAGGACCCCATTTGGGGTTTTCTTGGCAAAGATGCTGGAGGGGTTTGCCATTTCCAATCACTATGTTAAGAACTTTACAAAGTTCTACATAACCCTGTGAGACAGGTATTATTACTACCCTCATTTTATAGTTAAAGATTCTGAGGTAGATAGAGGTTAATTGACTGGCTTGGTCTCAAACAGTAAGTGCCTGAGGATAGATTTGAACTCAGGGCTTCCTCACTCCAGGCCTAGCACTGTATCCACTATGTACCACCTCGCTGGTATATAACAAGAGAGAGCCAGAAAATGTCAGGTTCTTTACTTACGTACCATGCAGGGAGTATTTTTTCCCCATAATTTACTGCTATTTCAAAAAATATTCTGTTTAGTCTTCTTTGCTGAACTACGTAGGGCACACAGTCTTTACTGAGAATGATTTTTGCCATAAAAATCTCTCTAGGATGAGAGTGTGTGATTTTTTCCATAGTCTGTGGAATGGGCCTAATATTTTTAGGTTTAGTAACTTCAAAGGTTCAAGAAAAGTCAACTGTGATACAGTTCAAAGAGTCCTTGTCTTGGAGTCAGAACTGGCTATTTGACCCAGGGTAATTAACTTGTCTGTACCTCGGTTTTCTCATCAGTAAAATGGAAATCATGATACTTGAACCAACTAATTCCCAGGGTTATTAGGAAAGTACTTTATACACCTTTATGAATATGAATTATTCTTATTTATAATCTACACAATTAAAAAAAACAACTCAATAGGTAATATTTCTCTCTCTCTCTTTTAAACATCCAGTTCATTTCAGATGGGAAACTGATGTAGGAATTATGAACTTTTGGGATGCTGGTATCTGAAACATTTCACTTCATTCAGCACACAAGCAAAAACAAGAGGGAAGAGCATGGAGAAAGTGGGCTGGATTTGAAGTCAGAGGACTTTGGGTCAAATCCTGGAACCTCCACTTATGACCTCAGCGACCACAGAAAAGTCATTTAACTTCTCTGGGACTCGGTTTCCTCATCTACAGATTGAAGTAGTTGGAGTTAATAACCCTTAATGTCCTTTCCAGTTCTGAATCTCTGATTTTCTAAATGCACGTGCACGTGTGCATACACACACACACACACACACACACACACACACACACATACATTCACACCACAGTAATGGCGAAGGAGGAGTTTTGAATTCAAAAGAGTTTTAGTGATGCTAATGTCCTAATAGATCTGTAGCCTCTTAAAAACCACTTATTTCTGGGATATGAATATAAACTCCAAAAAGGATGATGCTAAATTCTTCAATCCTTAGAAATCTCAGTTCTACCAAAGAATATGAGTTAGTAGCATTCTTCTTGGTTCTCTGGGCTCTGTAAAAATCCATGGGAGGATGTAATCACCAGGAATCTAAACTAGACCCTCATCAAAATGCCTCTTACAGGTATATACATGCACACACAAACACATCTGCATACTTTTCCAGTGATGGTGGAGAATAACGGCTTCATGAGAATGAAGAGTTTGCTCACTCCATAAGAACTATGGTTACCTCCAAATGGGGGGAAAAATGCAAATCAGCTGCAATGATTTAAATCTCCCATACTTCATGGCCTTCTTCTGTAACCTCTAAGGAAAGACACATGCACTCCATTTCTAAAGCAGTGGGGAGCGGTGGAGGGGGTGGGGAGCATCACCAAGAACTGATTACAGAATAAAATGGCCACTCCAAGAATGCTTCATGTTTGTAGAGCAAATAATCAGAATACTGCCTCCCTAGTTCTGCCAGCTCCTTTCTGGGGGTCAGGAAGACTCTAGCAAGCGGGGAATAGTCTCATAGGTGAACACCGCGTGATTTCATGAGGAGCATTCAGGGTCTGAAGTCAGAGGACATGGGTTTGAATCTTAGCTCTGCGATTTGCTACCCATGAATCTCTGGGAACAATCACTTCACCTCTCTATTGGGTCTGACTTTCCTCATTTGTAAATGGACGTGGTTGGGCTAGATGACTCCCAAGATCCCTACTAGCTCTAAACCTATGATCCCAATGTGACTTTTGACCTAGTTTAGTTGGTTTATTCCCTGGTTCTCATTACATGTATATTCTACTTCCTCATCCTTATTATAACCAAATTCCACCAATCTTCCTAATGATAGATTTGTGTAGCTGGGTGTTATGGTAATTAGGGTGGGACTTTTTTTCTGTTTTCTCTTTTGGAATGCTGAGGTAATCAAGTACCTCTGATGAGTTTTGCTTTTCAAATGTAACGGCAAGCAAGCAAAGGTATGGTACTTTTTGTGGTCTTTGTTTTGGAATGCTTCTCAGCACTAAGGAATCTTTGATTGAGTCGGGAGTCTTTGATGACCTGCTTACATCAAGGGAAGGCCTAGTTCACATGGGTTTGAGTTGCATGGTTGTGACACCCTTTGACCCTGAAGAAGTGTATATAAAGTCAGAGGTTAGCGTTTTGCCTTTGGGGGCACACTCATTGAAAGAGTGTTGGTGACAAGACTCTGGGTAGCTGTTGAAAGAGCCTCCCCCGGGCTGTGAAAACCCAGATGGTGGTGCTTTTCTCTCTGATAACTTTGCATATATTGCTACGATCAGACAAAAGTCTGTTTGTTGATCTGTTTATATTTTCTGTTTGTAATTTCTGTTTATATTTGCTCTGAAGTTCAGGGTGCTGCCTCTACCCCCTAAACTAAGTGAATGATATATCTATGTTTAAATAAAGTGAGATTGTTAACCCCTTAAAGCTGCTTTCCTTAGTAAAGCAGATCAAAGGACCTGTGCTAGCAGCCCTTCTGTGGGCCCTTGTTGGTCTTTCATTCCCACAACAGCTGCTAGCAACATTGTTGATACACTGGGAGTAGAACAGGGTTAAGTTTTGATATGATCTTAACATCTTTGGGCAAAATAACTTTTTCCAGCTATTTCTCCTACCTTTATTGAGAGGGGGCAACAGATCACAGAGAGACCCAACAGGTATTGCCCTAATGGGGCAAAGACGAAGGAATTCTGGATCACAGATTTTGAGCCAGAAGAGATCTTAGGAGATCTATTACTCCAAACTTTTCCTTTTCTAGTGAGGAAATTGAGGGCTTTTTTTTTTTATAGAAGTAAAGCAATTTACTGAAGATTACACAAGTAGTAAGGAGCCAACTTGGAATTCAGGCCCAGGCCCTCTGACTCTAAATCTGATCCTCTTTTCACTGTGCCACACTGCTTCTCTAGGGGAATGTTATACATGTTTATGGACATCTAAAATAGCTATTATAAAGGGCACTGCCTAGGAAACATCCTGATGTACAACCTTTTTTGGTTGGTTCATATAAGCAGGGGTTGGTATTATTTATCAGTTTCACTATAATTGGAACCATAAGTCAGTTCTATTTAATAGTGTGGACTGAGAACCATGTAGTGCATATTATCTGCCAGGCACTGTGCTAAGGGCTTTACAAGGTCAAACTGTCAGACTTTGCAGGTGGGAAGACTGTAAGTGGAAGGGGAGAAAAAGGGGTGTAATAGAGCAAAGTTCTCTTTAAAGTGAGGCGGGCTGTTTGGGCTAAGTTTTCCAATTTTTCAGTAACGGCTTTGAAGGTACCTTCTTTCTCATGCACAGTAGTGCCTGATCATCGGTAGGCATTTGGTAAATAAACATTCCACTCTCACCTCCAAAATCCTTAGGTAGCACTGGCTCAGACCAGTACAGCACTAATCAGCTGGCACGGATCCACGCCTTGCCCCCTGCCTTTAATTACGGTGCATCAAGTTGAACACATTACCTTGTTGGGGCCTCCCCTGTTACTACAATAGCCTTAAGTCTTATTTTTTTTCCCCTTCTGATCAATAATGCTGCGCTTGAATTCCCAAGATAAATCATCTGCTTTCACAGTATTCTGATACACTACTTGAATCAATGTTAAGCATATTATTCCTGTTGTTTCTGCCTATCATTCTGAAGTCAGGCTTTTCATCCAGTGATCCCAGAAGCCTCTGGGAGCCTGGGTGTTTAAGGAGACTTACATTCCACCTGAAGTTCAAGGACTGGCCAGAATTAAGTGATCTGCTCATCAGAACCAGAGAGACTGTTGGGACTTTAACCTCAGCAAAATAAGACATGACCACCCATCATAGTTCTCTAGAGATCCAGATGAGTAATAGCATACATTTATAGAGTACTTAAAGTGGGGCCACTTATTATAGTCAAGCTGATTATTTTGAGGCTAACCATGAGAGCCAGCTTTGGAGTCAGGAAGATGTGGGTTCATACTGGCTGAAGGACACTGGGCAAGTCACTTAGTCTTTTGTTGCCCCAGGGATTTCTTTAAGGCCATAAATTGCAGAGAAGGTACCCATTTGCATTAGTAGAAGGAATTTCATTAGTGGGAATTCCTTGTATTAATGAAATCACAAGTCATGTGGAAAAAAAAGTGCCACAAATCTCCCTTGAATGTAGGGACTGTATATTATTTAATGTGACGTTTTTAAAGCATTTGTTCTGTGCAGAGCACTATGCTAGGCGTCAAGGGAGACCAAAAGTTTACATAAGAGACAGTTCCTTTCCTCACAGAAGGCGGCCTAGTAGAAGAATAAGGCACAAAGGCAAAGAACATCAGACCTGGAAAGGTTCTGTCTTTTCATCTGGCCCAGTCCTTCACTTAACAGACAAGGAAACTGAGGCCTAAATTCCTCAATTTAAATAACATGTCTACAGTCTCACAGCCAGGGGATAGAAGAGAGCAGCCCAGTGCGTTTCTTTGACTGTGCTCAGTGCTCCACTAATATGTAGGTGATACAACTCAAAGTCAAACCAATCCACAGTTCTTCTGCTAGTCTCCAGGGCAGGGGAAATGGCATGGAAGAGAAAGTTGAAATCCTCAAATAAATTGAGCATTTTGGATTGTATACTAATTTTGCTTTTTTGATATATTATAGGTTCTCTATTATACATATATATGTACATATATGTATGTGTGTATATATGTGTATGTGCATATGTATATACATACACACATATGTGTATATATACACACACACATACATATTCAAGAGTTGACTATAGTTAATTTGGGGATATGCAATTGTTTTTGAATCAGGCCATTCAAGTGACTGGAGTTGAGAGCTGTGATTTGATCAGTTGTGGCTCTGGGCGATGGAGATGGGGATAAAAGGAAGAGAAAGGCAATGTCCTGGGGATGATATAGGAAACGATCAAGGTTGGCCCTGCTTTCCCTATGTTCTTTTTAAATTGCAATTAGAGTAGACGAATCCAGCTGATCAAATCAGGGACTATTGAGGCTGTTTTGAAGTAGCAGTTGAATTTCTTTTGAGTGTATATGCCTTATATCACCCTCTAGAGTATAATAATGATGATGAAAGTTAGTAACAACATCATATTCATATGATTTATATGATAAAGTTTAAAAAGCTTTTTATTCACTATAACCTTGCAAAATAGATAGGTAATGAAAACTCTTTGAAGGTAGGGACTCTGTATTATTCATTATAATAATATTTGATAACAGCTATATTTAATTATAACAATAATATATTGTGATTATAAGACATACTACTTAAGTGGTATAATAATGTAGAAATAAATATATAAACGGTATATATGAAATATACTATAACATATAAGTGGCATAAAAAGCATGTTTATTAATAATAATTAACGGCAATCCTTTTTCAATCTGTTGAGGCTAAGATCGAGTATAGTGATCTTTGTCAAAAAGCGATCCTTTTGGCCCTCTCTTGTTTTCTCTAGGTGGTTTTCCTAGAATATATTTAATTTGTTTTCAAATTATTTTTCTCTGTGTCTTTTTAAAAGGTTCTTCCATGTTATCAGCAGTGTGCCTGATTCCTCATCAATGTCTTCTGCTGTCATTTAGTACTAAGGAACAGTGATATTCTGGCCCTGTGGGTTTTAAGCCATTCTCACCTGCTTTTATCAACTACCATGACTGTGATTTTGGTGACATCCCATCCCTCTACTCAGTCTTCTGATTTGGTGATCTGCCGCCTCTCCTAGATCTGTTCTTGGCACAGCATTCTACTAGTCTGGTGTGACGTTCCCTCCCTTAGTCCTTGCACTCGGTGAATTTTTAGAATTATATTAAAAATGGTCTAACCAATGATTCTTTATAATAATGACTGATATTATAGGATAAAAGGCATGCGATTACACCCATGTAGGGGACTCCTGCTTAGGAAAACTCCCTCTATCAATGCAATTTGTCACCTTCCACAAAACTTCTGGTCCTTGAAAGTCTCCCAAAGCAGTGCTTCTTTAACTGTGGGTCACAAACCCATATGGGGTTGTGAAAGATTTGGCAATAGTAAAAGGTTTCTGAACTCTTGAAACAATCAAAACTTAATTAAAAATTAAACACATAATGAATCTGGCATGTTTCTAGCCTGTATTACATCTCACAAATTCACCAAAGCTTTGGTTCTGAACACAAAGCATGAGCACTTTGCACCGCGCATGCCCTCAGGCCAATACAAAAATGAGTTGGGAGTCAAAAAAGTTTAAGAAACTCTGTACCAAGAGATTTGTCCAGGATAACACAACCAATATCTTTCTTTTTGTGTGTGAGGCAATCAGAGTTAAGTGACTTGCCCAGGGTCACACAGCTAGTAAGTGGCAAGTGTCTGAGGCTGAATTTGAACCCAAGTCCACCTGACTACAGGGCCAGTGCTCTATCCACTGTGCCACCTAGCTGACCCACAATTAGTATTTTTCAATCAGACCCAGTGTGTCTGGATATTTGTGCTGAGCCAACAGTGTAAGTCTTGTTAATGAAATCTCTGCTTAAATGTAAACCACCCACCCACACCCCTCCCCCCTCCAGCTTTCATTTTGTTTCCCCTCATAGCTGTTCAGTTTTGTTCAAAAAAAAAAAAAGAGAGAGCCACATATTTTAAGCCACTATATAACCTCTGTTTAGGACATTAAGTGACAGAAGTAAATGGAGACCCTAATGATGTTGATGCTGATTTTGGTTTTTGTTTCTTCCACTACAAAAGGAAGAAAGTGTGGACTGTGGTCCCAGATGAACTAATATCAACCTCCCATTCAGCATCTCAACTTGCATTAAAAAAAAACTTACAAAGTGTCCTCTACGTAGTAGGTGCTTTATAAATAAATGGCTGTTGAATTAATGACCCTGAGAAAGGCAAATGAGTGAGCATTCCATGACCTCCATGAGTTAATGATATGCCATTAAATTTCGGGAGTCCTTTACAGCTTACAAAGCCCCTTCACATTAAGCATACCTCATTTCATCATCATCATCATCAGGCAGTGTTACATAATGAATACAGAGCTAGTCTTGAAGCCAAGAACACCTGGATTCAAATTTCACAGTACCATGTAGCACCTGTGTGACCCCAGGCAGGTGCTCTAACCTCTCAGTACCAGGCAATTCTTTAAGAATAGTGAAGCAGCAAGGTGGAGCAATGGATAGAGTTGGACTTTGAGTCAGGAAGACCTGAGTTCAAATAACTTTTATAATCCTAGCAAAGTTACTTAATTGGTTTGCCTCAGTTTCCTCACTTGTAAAATAGGGATCATAATAGCACCTGTCTCCCAAGGTTATTGTGAGGATTAAATGTGATAATAGTTGTAAAGTCCTTTCCAAACCTTGAGTGCTGTATAAATGCTTGATATAAATACATTTTGATGATGATGATGATGATGACGCTGAAGATCTCTAAGAGTATAAGTTACAGAAAAAGTGTTGACATTTTTGGTAGAAGAAATGTCCTTATCTGGGAGTCCATTCTTCCAGTGAAGTCCCCCTAATTGATGTGAATTTAATCTGTTGACCCTACCCCTGCATCACCTACATATCTGTAAAACATTTAGCACCGTGCCCAAGATTGCATAATTGGTCAGTAGCCAAAGTAGGACTTGAAACCAGATCTTCCAAATCTTAGCCTACTGCTTTTCCTACTACAATGCAAGGTGCAGAATGACTGAAACATCTTTCCCCATGGGCTCAGATAAAGCATTTCTCACCCTGTGAAGCCCCTCACAAGCCTTATCCCTTAGGAAAAGGGGTGGGGAAAGCAAAAACAAATCCAGATTACCTAAAGCCAGGCTTTTTCCCTTCTGATGCCAGTTTCTTTTTCTTTTTCACACAGATCAACAGCTGCTTCTCTGGCTGAGGCTTTCCTGACTTAAGAGGTGGAATCCCTTGCTCTGGGATAAGAGGAATGATCTTTCTCTTTGGAAACTTTTCAAATCCAAAGTTGTGCCTTTATCTATTTATTTGGCTGCATTTCATTAATGCATTAGATTATCTACTCATTAAAAAGGTATTCACAGTTCCTAAGGATACTCTGCTAAGGTGTACAATGTAGGGAGAAGAGCAACACATTTTTTTTTCTCCCAAAGATGAACCAAGATCCTGGCTTAGGACCACACAAAGATAGAATCACTGACTTCGAGAATACTAAAAGGAAGCTAATAAATGAAGAAATGGAAGGAAGGAGAGCACACAGATCATTAACAGCAAAACATCAAGACACAAAAATTCCACTCCTTCTTGACCTCAACTGTACCATAAAACCTAAATAGCTTATAACAAAACTTACAGTTTCTAGCCTCTTATACTATCCTCTTTTCTTTCTTTCCTCCTTTCTTTCATTCCTTCTCCCTCTCTCTCTCTCTCTTCCTTCCTTTTTCTTTCTTTCATCCTTCCTTCTTCCCTTTTTTCTTCCTCTCTCCCTCCATCCTTCCTCCCTTCCTACTTTCCTTTCTTCTTCCCTTCCTTCCTTCCCACGAATACTTTATAAACAGCTACTGTACGCACAGCACAGTGCTAGGTAGTAAGGTAGTCAGCAAGTTTATCCTTCCCTCATGGAGGGAAGTCATGCAAACACAAAGAACTATTAAAAAAAACGTTATCTGATCAATCAATGTGTTGGAGAGGAAAAGGCATCCATTACAATTAAAATACCAGGGAATTTAAGAGGGGGTTGGGTAGGATACTGAGTAACCCAAAACTAGGATAGGCTTGAGAGTAAGAACTATTCATTCAAAAGTCTCAATTTCCTAAAAGAGATCCAATTATAAATGTTGAGTTCCTCAAGTTAAATTGTCAGCTGGCTCACTTCCTGTCAATCCCTTCTCCCTGCTCCCAGTTCCCTTCAAATGTTATTTCCTTTGAACATTGTAAAATTCCCTCTTGGAAACACCTTGTATAAATGAAGGCCACAACTTTGAGACTTAAGAACTCTGATCAACATAATGACCAGACATGATTCCAGAGGATCCGTTTACAGAAAGGCGATGGACTCAAGTCACAGAAGGAGACATATTTTTTGGACATGGCCAATGTGGGAATTTGTTTTGCTTGACAACAGATATTTGTTACAAGCAATTTTTTCTTTCTCAGTGGGGGAGGGGAGGTAGGAGAGAGGAAAAATAGATTTTTGTTAAAAAAAAAAGTAAAAATAAATGCCAATAAAGAGAAAGGGATGTTATCCCTAACCAAATGTTTCTTTTATCTTGCCATCTCCTCCCAAATCAGCATCACAAAGTAATACTATCTTGCCTCAAAGTGGAATTTTTCTTCTTTTTTGATAATGTCAGCTGAGAAAATTTCAGAAAAACACTTAAAATCAAGCTAACTTTAGCTTTCATTAATCAGTTGCCTTGCTGTCTCCTCAACAGACATTTCCAGAATTCAGAAAACTGACACGTGAACCTGATCCTCAATTCAATGCTATAAAAAATGGAGAAATTCACCCCACCTAGAAGCTGCAGATGGCCATTGTGGCTGGGTCAGGAATGAGATGGAGGATACCACCTGGAAGCCATAAAGGGCACACTAGAAATTCTTAGGTCATTGGGATCATTAACTAGCAGAACAAAGAAGAGACAGAAGCAGATCCCCCCATGTGTACTTCGGAAACAACTAGCTGGAAGGTCCAAATGAGCTGACAATGCTTTGAAGCTGGGATCGCAAAGTTTAACTCTAAGGATTCGCAAAACCAGTACACCATGTTACTCTTCCAACCCTAGCACAATGGAGAAAAGTTTGAGATGCTCCAAGCCTACTCCAGGAATTTATGCTTATCAGTAGGTAAGATACAACACAGAAGAAAAGAGAGGAAAGGAAATGAAGATAGGAAAAGATAGGAAAGCAAGGTTAACACTTTTAAAATATACTAAAATGTTACTGACAGAGAAAAAAACTCCTTTAATTTTCAGGGATAGGGCTGTATTTGTAATTTCAATGATTGAGGGAATTTCTGAATGAAGGGATTACCTTTATTAAGGCTGGTCAGCACCATCTCCACAACTTATGGGCTTCGAGTCAGGAAATTCTGAGTTCAAATCTGGTCTCAAACATTTACAATCTGTGTGATCCTAGGCAAGTTACTTAATCTGTCTGCCTCAGTTCCTCATCTGTAAAATGAACTGGAGAAGGAAATGGCAAACCACTCCAGCATCTTTGCCAAGAAAATCCAGAAAATGGGGTCATGGAGAGTCAGATACTACTGAAATGACTCAATAACAACAACGATCTGTGTGACCCTAGGCAAATCACTTAATATGTTTGCCTCAGTTTCTTCATCTGTAGAATGGAGATAGTAGTACCACCTGTTTCCCAGGGTTGTTGTGAGGAGCAAGCAAATGAGATAACATTTGTAAACCACTTATTATAGTGCCTGGTATATAATAAGCACTAAATAAATGCTGGCTGGTATTATTAGGTATTATTATGGCCTTAGGGAATTGCTCAGTACATTGAGAGGTTAAATGACTTGCCCGGTACAGTTATATGTCAGGAGTAAGATGTGAATCCAGGTTTTTCTGACCTTGGGGCCAGAACATCCACTATACTGAGTTGCCCCTCCTTTATTATATAATCATACAATAGGAATCCCTCACTCAGGTCACTCCAAAGTTTAGAAAATAGCAATAATGCCTTACATTTATACAGAGTGTCTTTGATTTTTCTTTTCATGCATACTCCCTTGCTTTATCCTAAATTAAGTAAAATATTGTTTTCTCCTCCTGTGACATATGAAAAAATGGAGTCAGAGGCAAGTGAAATTAAGTGAAGGGGACATAACCATTTAGTGGTAGAACGTGGGTGGGGTAATGAGATTGAGAGCCAGAAGACTCAAAGACCATCCATTTGGACCTCCTTAGTGAAGTGCTTCCAACCAAAGTCCCCTGACTATTGACTTCCATTCGGTCCACTAGAGTTCATTCCCTAGTGGATCAACCCCCTTTCTGTAGGGAACCCTACTAGGAGAGGGCATTTTCAACCAAACTCCTTAGCCTGTCATTCGAGACCTTCTACAATCCTGCACCAATCTTTCTTTCCAGATTTATTACCCTGAGTCCTCTATATGACCTTTCCACTCCAGGCAAACTGGTTTATTGATTTTCTCCTAAACATACCTTACATTTTCCTGCCTGACCATTTTTGTTCATGTCCTCCTGACTTTGAAGGTTTTCCAGTTCCTTTCCTACCTAATTCCTACCCATCCTTCAAAACTGAGCTCATACACCACTTCCACATTGAAGCCTTATCTGAGCACAATTGGGGGAACTTCTCTATTCCTCCTCTGAATTCCTATAGTACTTATTATCGATCTCATCCAACCTTCAGTGACTTTCTATTTTTATTAGACAAAATATAAACTCCTTGGCCTAAAATTTAAGGCCCTCCATAATATGGATTCAATCTGCCTCTCCAGATTTATTTCACATTATTTCCTTTGCTGTTGTATGGTGGTTTTGTAGTTATGTCCAACTCTATGTGACCCCCCGCCCAATTTCGGGAAACTGGAGTGGTTTGCCATTTCTTTCTCTGACTCATTTTACAGATGAAGAAATTGAGGCAAACAGAATTAAGTGACTTGCCTGAGGTCACACAGCTAATAGGTGTCTGAGGCTGGATTTGAACTCGGGAAGAGGAGTCTTTCTGATTCCAGGTCTAGTGCGCTGTCCATTACACCATCTAGCTGCCCCTATACATTCTCCTGACAGAACAGCAACAGTTGTATAACATGATCTCTGTGGTTCCTTCTCACTCAAAAATTCTACTGATTCTTTGCCTACCTAATATTTTATATTCATTAGCCCAGAAAAAAAAGCAGTAGACTGATAACTCCATAGTGGTTATACATGCTGCAGGACAACCAAACTAGACTACTAAGTGTTTCCCAAATTCAACCTGCCTTCTCCCCACTTTCCAGTGTTCCAGCAAAGCATCCCCTATGCCTCAACCTCACTCCTTCCTATATCTACTTGTTAAAATCCTTCTCTTCCAAAAAAAAATCCTTCTCTTTCTTCCAAAGTCAGCTTAGTTGCCACCCCTGATCTGCATGGCTTAAAGATTTTCTGTCCCCTGAATTCTTCACAGCATTTTGTACGTCCCTCTCTTTTTTGTCCCAATTACGCTATTTTTGTATGAGACCTACTTGTATACCTGTCCTCTCATCCACAGTAGATTGTAAGCACTTTGACAGCAGAGATCACGTAGAGTTTTTTTAACCTTTTAAAAAACTTTTAAACTTTTAAAATAATTTTTAACCCCAGCTGCTAGTCTAGTGCTTCATGTAAATAGCAAATATTACTATTGCAAGATAACTTTTCATGTGAATACAACATCTGACCTCTCCCACTGGATCGAAAACTTGAAGGTAAGGATCTTGTATTATACACATGCCTCAGTAACCCCCACAGAGATGAATGCAGCAACTTTCTCACACTACATGTTTCGTAAACACATTCATGGATTGAGAGACACAGCCCTGTGGAATTCCTCCTCCTGACCACAAGGTGGCAGCCAAACCACAGCAGTGGGACTGGCCATCTCCAGCCTGTAAACGGCCCATCCATAATTAAAGAGACTGTATTTATACGTGTAAGAAATATCTGACAATAACAATAAAAGGCAACTACCCTTGTCAGGAAATGAAACTTGATTACACTTCTACCAACAGTCACTACAGGGCTGGAATAACTGGGACAATGAGGATGACGACCTCTCACATCAGTTTGGGTCACCGATGTACATACAGTCCTTGGACAGTCTGGGAAAGCCTCCGTCTGAGACTTCCAATCATCTGATCTCACCACCTGAACACACAAGTGGATAAGAGTCCTATATTTCTTCCAGGGTGAAGGGGCTTTGGTCCAGTAAGATAAAACATGAAGGGCTATGCTCTCCTGACACTAATCCTCTAGGCTTGGGCTTGTGTAAGAGCAAGGTAAGATTATACTGAGGCAGAGATTAGGGGATGAAGAAGAATCTAGGTTTGAGTCTCCGCTGATACTTCCATCACCTAATAACAGAGTGTCAGGTAACTACAAAAGCCTCAGTCCTGTGACCATGAATCAGCATAAAGCAGTTTATGTATATCTGAATTCTGGAGAAATACCCAAATGAATGGGGAAATTTTTTTTTAATTCCTTGCAAAGCAATATTTGTAAAATATTTGTAGAAGAGGGTGGAGCAGGCAGGCTGATCAATCAATCATGTTGTTACCAACCAACAATCATTAAACAACTCATTACGTGATGGCCAGGTAGGTAGCTTGGTGTAATGAACAGAGAGAGCTTCAGAGTCTGGAGGAACTGGACTCGACCTCTGGGCAATTCACTTAACCTTTCTGTGCTCTCATGGATAAATTGTAGAGCAAGTACAGATCTACATTGGTAAAGGGAATTTCCTCACTGGCAGATCTGTACATGAATTGAATCAGATCAGGAAGGAAGAAAAGTAAGGAGTCTTTGGAAGTGTGGAGACTAGATCCAGGCCCAGTTGTACCCTAGCTGTATACCTAGCAGCATGATGACCTCAGGCAAATCACCCCACCACCTTGAGTCTCAGTTTTCTGGCCAGTAGAATGGGGACAGTTGTATAAGACAATCTCTGTGGTTCCTTCTTACTCAAAACTTCTATAATTCCATGCTTACCTAATATTTTAAATTCCTCAGTCCAGAAAAAGTAGTAAATTGATAACTCCACAGTGGTTGGTTTTGAGCAACTCTGTTCTGGACTAATCTAATCTCACATGTCTCCAGGCATTTTTATTCTTAACAGTGGAAATCTCAAGCTTTAGTTTGATCTATAGCGGCCTCTGCCCCTCATTTATTCTATGAGGCTACTTGGCTTTTTCTGATGATGTGAGAAGCTGATAGGTGAACTCCATAGTCAATGGAGTCTAGACATGATTCGCCTTACAGGCACTGACTTGGAACTCTCAGGGATGTCTTCCTGCTGCTTATGGGCAGCCTCGTGGGATTATAATCTATCCTGGTGATGTTTCCACAAACTGTTCTGCTTGGAGGGGAAGCAGAAAGCCAAAGAGTGAGGAGAGAGCTTGTGAAAGAAGCCTCAGCTTTCGAAGATCAAGGGGAAGCCATCGTTCCTGTGTTAGATGTTTTTACAATATAGCCCCTGCCTATGCTTGTCATTTCCATTTCATCATCACGTCTGGCTCTTCACCTGTCATCCTACCTTTTCCCACACCACCACTTCACAGGCTTAAATACATTATCTTTATTAAATTTGGGGAGAGTCAAAATTTTAAAACAGATGTGCCTCTTCTCCTGCCAAGTTTAAGCGGTATGATTACAGAATGAGATTCTAAGGGTTGGGGCTAGAGAGGACTTTCCAAGAGATCCATCTATCTGTGATGAAGAATCACCTCTTTCATGTTTCTCCCTAGAAGACCAACCATACATTGGTGGGTGAGCTACCCTTGGGGACAAGCCTCGAGCTACAGAAGTACAGGTAGAATGGTGAAAATACAATATAAAACACTGTAACAAACATTTATTCAACAACTATGATACGTTAGGCGCTGTGCTGACTGCCATGAGAATATAAAGTTTACGTCAGAAACCAGCCCAGCCTTTGAGAAGCTTCCAAGTGAAATGGAGGTCTAAGACACTAACCCATCTAAGCCGTTATAAACCACTACTAAATAAAGTCCAGGGGCTCCCTCCCCATCTCTTCTAGGATAATGTCTACTCCTTTATTGGGCTTTTAAAGCTCCTCACAACTTGGCCCCACATACTGTTCCAGTGTCATTATATAACATCCCCTTCATATGCTCCATGGTCCAGTCAAACTGGCCTTATGTTGATCCGCATACAAGACACTGCGTCTCCCAACCCCAGGCCCTGTACCATGCCTGGAATTCATTTCTTCCTCATCTTTGTCTCGAAATACAACCCAAAAACCACTTTCTATTCAGAATCTTTCCTGATATCAGTTACTTGTGCCTTCCATTTCTAAACACATTCAATTTATTTTGTATTTATTCCATATATTTATTCTATCTATGCTTACATATGTAAACTCCTTGAGAACAGGGCTTGTTCCACTTTTTTCCCTTGTCTTTGTTTCTCCAGTGCCTAGCACAGTGCCTGACACATAATAGCTGCTTTATAGATAAGATGCTGATGGATTGATTAAATACAATAGCAAAAAAGTACATTAGACTGGTATAAACTAGCATGTAAAATGTAAGGGGGTAGGGTGGGGCTTAACCACCAGGAAATTCAGAGAAGGCTTCATTGAAAAGGTAGAATTTTAGTAGGACTTAAAATTGAGCAGGAATTCAGTAAGTAAACAGAGGAAATGAGGGCATCCCAGGCATAGGGAATAGCTTAAGTAAGGCATTGGAGAGGGGAAATGACATAAGAGGTGCAGGGGAAAAAGCACTGGAAGGAAGGAAGGGAGGGAAGGAAAGAGGGAGGGGGAAAAGGGAAGGAGGAAGAGAAGGAGGAAACAAGTATTTACTAAGTACCTACTATGTGCTAGGTACCCAACTAAGTGCTTCACAAGTATTATATCATTTGATCCTCATAACCACCCTGGGAAGTAGATGTTATAATTATCCCCCATTTTACAGTTGTGGCAACTGAGACAGACAGTGGTTAAATGACTTGCTCAGGTCACATAGCCAACGTCTGAAGTTGAATGTAAACTCAAACCTTCCTGACCATATGTCCAGATCTCTACCCAGTGCACCACCCAGTTTGCCCTCACTTAACAGCTGAGTCTTGGTTGACTCAACCACAGAATGAGAGCTCAGCCAACTCCCCCATGTCCCTCTCAATGCTGAGAGTCACCCAGGCTACCTGTAACTCTAATTTTTTATTTAAAAGAAAAGTAACAGAAATCTATATCTATCTATCTATCTAATATTAATATATCTTAATATCTATCTGAAAGACCCATATAATTACTCAGTGTTCTAATAGGCACAATTTTCTAGATAATGTCTAAGGTGGGGTAGCCCGGTGGTACAGTGGATAGAGCACTGGGCCTGGAATCAGGAAGACTCATCTTCCTGAGTTCAAATCTGGCCTCAGACACTGGCTGTGTCACCCTGGGCAAGTCACTTAATCCTGTTTGCCTCAGTTTCCTCATCTGTAAAATGAGGTGAAGAAGGAAAGTATACTGCAGTATCTTTGCCAAGAAAGCCCCAAATGGAGTCACAAAGAGTTGGACACAATTGAAAAACAACTGAAAAAAATCTCTAAGGGCCATTCTACTTCTTCTGGTCTATGATTCTGACTTAAAATTTTCTTGATAACACCCTCTTTCAGTCGCAGGCTATCCTGTTTTACACCTGGGTTAGTCATTAGTGTCACTTTTATACCACCTTGGATTGACTAATAGGAAGGGTCATGAAGCCTGGAGACCCTGAGGGAACACAGGCGCCACCCTGTTGACCTTCTGTGTTCACCTCTTCTCTCCTTAGGATGTGTCGAAGGGTATAACTGAGTAGGTAACTGGAGGGCCCTTATGTTTCTCAAGTTGCAAACTACAAAGAGGACGGGACTGTCAGAAGGTAGGGCATGAGGAAAATAGCAAGTTGCCAAGGAGTGCCCAAAGAGTCTCTGCCATTTCAGGGAATTACTGGATAGGAATAACTGTCAGGCTTGTTTTCACTCTTTACAATTAGCAAATTATTTTCTGCCACTTAAGAGAAGACCTGTTAAGAGGAGAAGGCAGCCCTTTGAGCTGTTGCTGGTCTCCCAACACAGCTCAGAGACCCACATTGCTACTTCCTTCAATGTCCTACTTTTAAAGTGTTACTTCTCCAGTCCTCATCTGTCTCTAATCCCACAGGGACTGATACAGCCAACTCCCCCCACGTCCCTTTCAATTCTGAGAGTCATCCAGGCTACCTGGAACTCTCATTTTTTTATTTAAAAGAAAGTAACAGAAATCTATATCTCTAACTATCTAATATTAATATATCTTAATATCTATCTGAACGACCTATATAATAAGTCAGTGTGCTAATAGGCACAATTTTCTAATTTTCTGATAATTTCTAATAAATCTAGGGCAAAATTTTCTAATTTTCCTGATAATGTAAGTTTTTGCTCTTTGACTCAAAGCCACCACACTTTCAGTTGGATTTATCCCTTTCCCTCCCTGGCCAGCTCAGCCCCAGACTAAGCTCAGGAGTTGAGGGGTTGCCACTTATGGGCAAGGGGAATCCCACCATTTGACACAGGCTTTACAGTGGGAAAAAATGTTTTCCCCATTCCCTGCTCTAGCCTTGGAGTTCACAGAAATTCCATACTCTGTATAGACTAGTTTTATTAATAGACAGGAAGGATTCAGTGACAGATTCAGGATATGATGACCCATCCAAACAGGGAGAAAGAGGTACTTGTACACACTAAACTGATTTAGGATTTAACTAAGGGTATCCCTTGGTTTCTCCAGTAACCAATTAAGACAGATTTCTAAATGGGCTTTGTTTGTTCTGTGCTGTAGATACAATCAAACTGGACGGATGCTTCAGATGAGAAAATGATAATTCTTTCAAACTATGATTCCATTCCTCCACTTCTCCCCACCCCACTCCCCACATCGTGTTACTGAATACAGACCGGGAAACCACTAGTTTAATATCCTGGCAACACCAGTATTTTAGTCTCTGTGAGTGTGGGGGTCGACACACTGTCTCCCTTGTTTCAGAAGGCACCAGTTTGCCCTTGACACGTGACTTATAATAGTAAACACACTCTATGCAGGCCAAACCAGGCTAGAGAGATGACCGTGGTTTCTAAGATTTCTTTTTCTTGGGTTGGGGTGACAAGCTGTGGTGTTTACTATTGAACCTTTAAAGGAGATATACACAAGAGTTGGGACTTGTTGTCTGAGTAGGTGGCATTTGAGGGCTGGAAAAACCACAACGTCAGGGCTGCTCTTTCCGTAGTCAAACGAAGGCCTTTCTTAGCTCTAAGCCTCAGGTCTGACATCAGAGATTTATTTTCCTTCTCAAACCTAAAATACACATTCCCTTTGAATCTCCAAAGAGACTGAAAGAAACCTGAGACATCAGCTGAGTGTAGAATGACTGGTTCCCTGGAGAGGTACAGGCTGGCTGGGGCGTGTCCTCTCAGCCATCTGTGGTCTCTTCCTCCTTCAGCCACACTATAGGGCTCCTCAGGCCTTTACTAAAAAGGGCCATTCCAGGGCAAGAGATGTGGAGCAACAAGAACCAGGATCCCTTTTTTTTTTCAAATCACTTTTCACTGTTATTATCTTATTTTGTCCTCAAAGCAACCCTGACAAGTATGTCATGAATGAATGGATGAATGAAGCATTTATAAGCATTTGCTATGTGCCAAGCACTGTGCTAAGTCCTGGGGATACAAATAAAAACAAAACAAAACAAAAAAAAAACAAAGACAGTCCATGTCCTCAAGGAGCTTACATTCTAATGGGAAAGACAACATACAAAATGAAGTGGTATCCAGGAATGGTGAATAAAGTCATTCCATTTTTGCAGGTAAGGAAAACAGGGCACAGAGAGTCATCGAACAAATAGGCAGCAGAGCCACACGTCTCCCCATCTGTTGGACTCCAGTGCTTTCACAATTAGCTTAAAGGCAGGTCTGTATCTCTTTTTAGGAGAATCCTCTTTTATCTGAATACTTGCTTCTCTCCCTTTTTCAGTATTTCTCTACTTATCTTAAAAAGGAATAGGTCTCTCTCTTTTACCTGAAAAGTAGAAACCAGAAATCAGAGTGAGAGTATCAAGATAGAAAGAACCACCACTTGATATGGGGGAAAAAACTAGGCCAGTGCAAACCTAGCTTTCAGAAGAAGACAGAAATATAAGAAATGGAATGAAGACATCACCCATTTCCTTGGCAGAATCCTTCGAATTTTCACATTCTGGAAAAATAAACCAAAGTTTTCTTGGATTTGTCTTCTCTGTCCCCACTCAGCTGTCATTCTAGTAACCAGAATCACTAAGCTTGCCTTGGGATTCCAAGAATGGCGAGGTCAGATAGTAAGTAGCAGGAAGTCCTAGAAGTAGAGAGTTCAGGAGTAAGGAGACCTGGGTTCTGGTACGCCCTCTAATACAAACTCATTGGGTGATAGAAGAGAAGTCATTTATACTTTTGGGGCCTCAAATGCCAAATGAGGAAGCTGGAGGAGATAGACACTAAGGTATCTCCCATCTCTAATACTCTGATTCTAGAGAAAATCAATACTACAGATATACTAAAACTATGGGTAATCTACAAGCCATTTATATTTTGCTTTCGGATGAATTGCATTCTTCTGATTTTTTTCCTACAAATTTTTTTTTCCTTCCCAAGTACAGTTTCTCTACCAGGATTCAGAAAAAGTATCAGAAATAGTTTGCATTCCTTTAGTACTCAGTGATGAAGCCATGGAGGAAAAGTCCTGGGAACATACTTGCAACTCACAACAACAATGGGCAACAAGTCAGCATTTCAGGTTTTCCAGTAATAATCCATAGGCAGATAACTGAAAAGAGTAACAGGGTCATGAAGACCTCAGTCTTTTACTTTCATATGGTTAAAGCACGTTGGCAGAATCAATCTTCTGTCAACCCAGACAACGCCTATTTTAGACAATTGGGATAACAGTGCTTTGGAGGGCTGCTTTCCCTGATCTCCTGGCTTGTGTGCCCATGGTACCACGGCTCAGGCCCATTGGCATAAATCTGTATTAACACTCAGGTTTCCATGTGCAGAGTGGTGGGGCAGTTTTGGTCAGTTTCTCAAGGCCGGGGCAGGAGTAGAGAAAGATAAAAGGATGAAATGCTAGGGTACAACCTGCCTGAACTGTAGACTGATTTTAAAAGTACAGATGCCATCCCTTAAACTATGGCCCATCTGCACTTTTGAGTAAGACCACAAGTATGGAGACAAGAAGTCTAAACACTGTACCATATTCTCACCTAAACTGTCTTTGCTTCTTCCTTGGAGACATGTGATTTACCTACACTCCAAGTCAAGGCCAAAAAAAAAGGCCAAAAGAGGCCAAAAGGCAAAAAAAGGAGGGAGGGAGTTTAAGTCAGAAATATCCTTTCCTAATTCACACTGGGGACCTCATGAAATGGTCCCCATTTTGGGCCTTGGATGGGGAATAGGGAAAGAGATGGAAAAAAAAAAATTAGGAGTTCCTTTTAGTTTTAGCCAAAAGCAATAACAATCTCTCTGAGGTATCAATTGCCTTCCTACCCAAGGAAAAATTACTTGTTAAGAATGGTTGGTTTCCAATGATCTCACCCTTCCTTAGGTGCATTTTAAGAGCTTACCTCTTAACCCCCCACCTCCAGCTTTTCATCTTTTGAGATTGCTCTTACTCAGCTACCTTTAACTTGCTAGGAAACTACTAATTCTGAAAATACTCAGTTTTGTTGGTGACACAAACATCTGTCTCCCTCTATCTCACAGAATTGGAGATGTTTCTCCTTGAGAAGAGATTAGGAGGGCCATGATAGGTATCTTTAGGCATTTGAAGGGATTAGAGTTGCTTTGCCTGATGCTTAGGCAGGCAAAATGGACTGTTTGCCCTTCCTCTCCTCACCCCCCAACCCCCACACTCTCTTCACATAGGCTGTCTCCAATACCTTGGAATGCTCTCTCCCCTTACCTCCACCTCTTACAATTCCTAATCAGCTCAAGTATCACCATCAGCATGGATCCTTTCTTGATCCTTATATTTATATATCTATACACCTCTCTTGCTCTTTCTTTCTTATCTATCTATATACAGGATGTCCCAAAAGTCTTAGTGCAGTTTTAAGCAGTTAAGATTTAAAAACGTTACACTCTAACATGTACAGATACAGGATGTCCCAAAAGTCTTAGTGCAGTTTTAAGCAGTTAAGATTTAAAAACGTTACACTCTAACATGTACAGATACAGGATGTCCCAGAAGTCTTAGTGCAGTTTTAAGCTGTTAAGTCTTAAGAAACTTACATTCTAACATGTATAGACACAGATGTCCCAAAAGTCTTAGTGCAATTACTAAGACTTCCTGTATCTGTACATATTAGAATGTAACTTTCTTGAAGGTAGGGACTGTTTCTCTGGTTTTTTTCTTCTCTGTACACTCAGTACATAGCAAGCATTTAATTAATGCTGATTGATTAAATGTGGGAAAAATAATGTGCAAAAATCTAAGATATTAGGAGAGAGTCCTGCCCCGATCCCTGTAGGTCTTGAAACAGAGGCTGGATGAACACTTGTTGGGGATATTGTGGTGGGGGGAGAGGGGTATAGCTTCAGGTATAGGTTCTGAGGTCCTTCCCAAATCTGTGAGTCTAAATTGTTCTTACAGCCACCTATTTACCTAGTGACTGTTGTGGAGAAAAGATGATTTTTCATGACCCCTGGAACACTGGGGGAGGTTACACTGGACTTGCTAATGACTTGGCATGGAGCCACTCATCACAAACCCTGGGAACTGGCAGCCAGAGACAATAGAAAGTAATGCTCCTTGACAGGTGAGGCATTCTGGTCCCAAATGCTTTTAAGGCCTCTACAGGGTTGCAAAGCAAACAGGACCCATGCTCCATGTGGTGGGCTGTATTTTCACCACCAGGGCCCAGACCTGTTCATTTGTTCCAGGCAAACCTGAGTCAGGGAGGAAATAGCATATCCCTTTTCAGAAGGGAAGAAGTATCTGGCTCCGGGTCTGGCCAAGTTCAGGACCTGAGAGTGTGTGCAAGAGCAGGTGACCAGCTGCTTGACTCAATTATTGTCTGATTGTTGCAAGGCAGGGTTCCAGGGATCTCCAGAGAGCCTCCAACTCTCCTTCTTGCTTCCAGGCAGGCTAGGAGCTGAGCGAGGGAAATCTATGGTCTGTTTGAAAAGAGCTCTGGGACGAAGATCACATAAGTCTTTCTCTTCCAGGCTCACCCAGCCCCCCCACTCCCGGCTCTTTGGGTGTTTTCCTTATCTCTAGCTTATATCCCTCCCTGCTGCACTGCAGACTCACTGCTTTTTGTCCTGTCCATAGTGGAAATGGAGAGCAGCTGGTCTCCATCCCCCAAATAACAACCCTTCCTACGCTTGGATTCCACGTCTATTTTCTCTTCATTATTTTGTGAGGAGAGCTGTTAAATAAATGCTAAACAGCACATGGGCCACAAAGGCAGGGTGATTATTCTTACGGATAATAAGGGCAAGACCTGAAAAAGCCCTCCAGATTTGCTCTGGATTAAACCTTGGGTGACAAATCCTTACCTCCTCCAAAAAATATATTTAAAGAAGACAATAGCCTGCCCAGAGTTTACATTCGCCTTGAAGGTTCCCTTGAATGGCCTTCTCTTCTTTTGATTGTTTTAGCTGTGAAAAACAAGTCCCCAAAAATGTTTCAAAAGAAGCTTGCCCTAAATACAATTTCATGGATATTTAAGCTGATAATACAGACTGACTTGCTTTCCTAGTCCTTCTGTTTTTCACCCAAATTTGTGTAATATCCCTAGCTCCAAGCAAACACTAGACTGAGGGCTTGATAAAAGAAAACTGCCATTTCACGGGGAGCTAACAAGTTTCTTTTCAGAATGGAAGATTTTGTCTCTAACACACAGTATTTCCTCAAACGGTGGTTGAGCCTGATAAAGGGAAAGGAAAAAAAAGAAAACGGAATACAATAAAGATATAGCAACTTTAAAACCAAAGTGATTCTCTGTTTGGGAAGGGAAGAAAAAAAATCCATACCTCAAAACAGTCTGGAATAAGAATGTGAAGTATCTACTTAGAGATATAATCCAAAATCAAAGCTCGTAGCTTTCAGGACCATAATGTCGAACATTATCAATTGCACAGCCCTCTCAGCCAGCTAGCTTATTAAGTCATGGGCAGAAATCCCCAGAATGAGAAAAAGACACAACTAGGAAGGCTATGGGCTCCTCAATGGTGAGTGTGGGCTGGCCGCCTGGTCAGAAGACCTGTGTTCAGATAGTCATGTGACCTAGGAAAGTGAATTATTCTGTTTGGGCCTCATTTTCCTTGTCTGTTAAAAAAAAAAATGGACCAGACAGCCTCTAAGGTCCCTTCTAACCCCAAACCTATGACTTTATGATCCTGGGAAATACTTGTGGATTGCTCGGTAAATAATGGTGGTGTGAGAATATACTTCTCTCTTTTGTCTTACCGCCCCACCTTTCCACCCCCACCCCCCAACCTGGCCCCTGTTCCATTTCCTCCCAGAAGCCTACAGCAGTATTAATAATAAATTTAAAAAACATTTATGAACTAGGCACTAGAGATTCAAGGATGAAAAATGGGACATTCATCTAAAACATTTTTTTTGATAGGCTAGGACACTGGGCTTAATTTAATAAGATGAAATCTATGGAAAATAAATGCAATGTTAACACTTAGATTGAAACAAAATCAACTTCACAAGTATAAGATGGGAGAGGTGTAGCCAAGCAGAGCAGTTTGTCTGAAAATGATTTGAGGGTCTTAGTAAACTAGCTCAACATGAGGGAAGAATGAAAATGTTAATACATTTAAAGCTGCATTAAAAGGTGACAGCAGCGGCAGCTAGGTGGCACAGTGAGTAGAGCACCGACCTTGGAGTCAAGAGGACCTGAGTTCAAATCCAGCCTCAGACACTTGACACACTTACTAGCTGTGTGATCTTGGACAAGTCATTTAACTCCAATTGCCCTGCCTTCCCCCTTGCAAACAAAAGACAAAAACAAATAAAAGATGAAAGCACCCCAAGACTATGGAAGTGACAATGCTGTTTTACTCTGCCCCGAAAAAAATCAAATCTGGAGAACTCTATTCAGTTCTGGTCATTGTATTTTAGTCCAGAGAATAGAATCAGGACAGGGAAGAGCACAAGAATACATCACATAGGCCTTGAATAAAGGAATCGTCAATGCTGGAACGGAGAAGAGAAGAATTTAGGAAGGGTATGATAGTAATATTAAAGTATTTAAAAGACAGTCAAGTGGAAGAGGGGCTAGCACTTGAAGCAATGGGTGGGTGTGGTAGAAAGACATATGTCAAGTAGTCATTGAAGATTACTTTGGCTCCTTGCAAAGGAAGTTTTCCTAAAAAGAAAAATGGAATGGGTTCCCTCAGGAAGTGATCAGTTCTTCTAAACTTACTGGGGGAAGGGTCTTCCAAAAAGACCTTCAATGACTACTTGTCAGATATGTTGTGGAGCAAATATTGTTCAGATAAAGGTTGTAATGGTTGGCACCTAAGGTCTTGTCTAATTCTGAGAATCTGTGATCCTATAATCCTTTGACAATTACATAAATAATTTTAGTGCAGGAGAGAGCGTGTTAGGGACAACAAAGGCCTCCAGACAAAACACTCTAGAAAAATTTGAGAAGGCTGAGAACGCTTTCAATTGGGGGTAATAATGGAAGCCTTGTGAAGGAGGTGGTATGGGAACAGGGCTCTGAAAGATTTTATCAGGCAGTGTTGTGGATTGCAAGGAGGTTGAGGAAGGAATATTGAGGCTGGGAAATAACTAGAAGCAGTCCAGTCTGGCTGGAAGCTAGAATTTGTGAAAAGTGAGTAATGTCAAATCTAGTTGGAAAAGCCTAGTGGACTTGGTATGTGAAGGACCTTGAATGCCAAGCTAAGGAGTGTGTGAACGTTTCTGAATGAAGTGACAAGTGAATCAGGATGAATATTTTAGTAGTTTTGAGAAGGATGGATTAGACCAGGATTCTGAACCTTTTTTCTGTAATGGAAACTTTTAGTAGCCTGGAGACATCTATGGGATCCCTTCTCAGAATAATATTTTAAAAATGATAAAATAAAATACAGAGGATTATAAAGGAAACCAATTATATTAAAATACATTTCTAAAAAAAACACACAAGTTCATGGATACTAGGTTAAGAATCCCTGGACAAGAAAGACCACAGACAGGGAGATAAATTAGAATATATGGCAAGGAATTACAGGCAGTGAATTAAATAATTTTAGGAGTTTGTCCCCCAAAAAGAAGAGGAGGAAGAGATGCAGGATGATAGATTTCGAGAATGACCAAGGTCAAGGGAACAATATTTTGTTTGTTTGTGGATTTTTGGGGTATATTTTTAGGATAAGAGAGAACTTTGCAAGTTTGTAAGGAGATTCTGAAGATGGGAAAGGAAAGGGAGGTGAATAATAGATGTGGCAAAGGGAAGAGATTCGATCAAGGGCACAAGTGGAAGGGTTAATCTTGGCAAGGAGGAGTCTCATCTTCTGAGAACAGAGGAGAGGATGGGGAAAGATATAGAGAAGCTTTGAAATGTGTAAGATGGGAAATGAGAGAGGTCAGGGTGGATGGCCTTAATCTTCTCAGGACCATAGGAGGCAAGATCAATCTGCTGAGAGGTATCATTGCAGACTGCAGCCCTGACTGTGCCCTTGAACGAGCACTTCTGTTTTGCCACCATCTATCAACTAGATTAGCCAAGTAACACATTTGGAGGAAGGTTCCCGACAATCTCTTTCTAGTCTTTTCTGTTTGTCCAGTTTGTCAAAGGCAAGTCTGTGCTGTGCAGGGATCGTCTGAGATCTGAGTTAATCTTTGCTATAGTTATTGGTGGTTAGTTTCTTATACTTGCGGGGCTGCTGATGCCCAGCCCTGCAGGAAATGAGGTGAGGGAGAGATAGATCTGGGTTGTCTTCCACAAAAACATCTTCTTACCCAAGGCGTTGGTCATGTTGTTTCTACCCTAATCTGCACCATGTGAAAAAAAGTTAAATGTCCTCAAAGTGACTCTACTTGTTAGAAACTTTACAATAAAGGTTTTTAAAGTAGGGTGTATGAACTTTACAAATATTTTGATAACTGTATGTCAAAATAATTTCATGCATTTGCAGTCCTCTGTAATTTATTTTATGCATTTAAAAACATTCTGAGAAGAGGTCCTTAGGCTTTACCAGAATGCTAAAGGGGTCCAGGACACAATATTAAGAACCCATATACAGAGTATCATTTAGGGCCTAAATAATGCTTTGTGTAAAAAGAGAACCCTCACTCTGTAGAAATGCAGTCTTGAAAAAATTTCTAATGGAGACCTCTAATACCTACATGAGGCACATAGAGTACTGTGTATCTTGTGTCTGTGTGTGCATTTCCCACCCTTTCTTATGTGTTTACGATCGAACATTTCAACTTAGTACAAGGCAGTGGGAACCAGAAAGTGAAAGAGACTAGAAACAGACTGATTTCATTTCTCTGTCAACATCTCTTGACAGGCCAAAGATAAACCTCATAAACTGTGAAAAATGACTCGATCTGAAGAATTTTTGGTTTTGATAACCTAAGCTGGGCTGAAGACCAACAGCTTCATATCTGAGGAACCCAAGAGTTTATCTCACTGCTTCCCTAACAATTAAATCCAAATAGATTCCATTTCTCCAATAATTCTAATGTGGGCAAAATGGCACATTCTGGACTCCTGGCTATGAATATTTTCTTACCCTGGGTTCACTGATGACAAAGGACAAGGGTGGCAATTAATGACACAGTGTATCCTGATTCATGTTCCCCCAGGGTTGCAAATCATTGGCTTAGTTCTCCACCATCAGTAAGTACTTCTTGAGCTCCTGCTAAGTGTAAAGCCTGATGAGAGATCCCAGAGAAATATAAGACATGGTGATTTTCCTAAAAAGAGCTTATACTATACCTGGAGGGGCAGAACTACCACACAGAACATTATTAGGGAATGTAAAACTGTACAGAAGTTGAGGACTAACCAGTATGTTAGAGGTTACGGGCACAACAGGAATTCAGAGGAGGAGGGCAAAGACTGGAGGGACTAGGAAAGTCATTGAGGTACCAGACAGTACCCGGAAGGACGGGCAGTATCTGGCTAGGGAAACAGACAGTGGAAAGGCACTCTAGGTAGAGAAGCAACATGAATAAAAACTCAGATCGGGGAATAAATGTAGTATGCTCAGAGGGCAGTGAGGAGATTGTTCTGGTTGGAATAAGGTCAAATTGATGAAGCAGTGGGAGGTGACATTAGACACTTGGAGGGGGTAGGGTTTGAAAGCTCAGCAAGACATACTTGTAATTAATGTGGTAAGGAATAGGGAGCTATTGAAGGTTCTTGAGCAGAAAACTGACATGATGAAAGTGATATTTTAAAAAGGTTAGTCTTAGAGATTGGGTGAAACTAGTCAGGCAGACCCATTATCAAACTGATGCAAGTAATCCAATCCAACAAGCAATTATTAAGCACCTACCAGGTGCATGGTACTTTACTAGGTACTAGGAATACAAAGACATTGAAACAAAATGCCTATGTCCTCAAGGAGATTACCTTCTATTGGAATTGACGGTAATCCAGGTAAGGAGTCATGAGGGGTGGTGAGGGCCATGTTTCTTGGATATTTTTTTCCCCTTCTCTTAGAGTGCTTCCCCTAGGGGGAAAAGTAAAAGTACCTTTCAACTTGTTGGAAGTTGGAAGTTGAAGTTGGAAGGTACCTTTCAACTTCAGGGTGCATAATCTTCCTAAAATAAGTTAGGCTAAAATCTCTGAGATGACTAAAGGGCCTAATTCTTTCTTTGCCCTTGCCATTAAAAAGAAAAGTCTCACCAGGCCACCATTGTCTCCTGCTCAGGCTCTACTGTTCAGAACCTTTTCTAATGTGAATAAGAGGATTTTAGGGATGGAAGAGAGCATCAAGAGTATCTGGACCAACTTCCACATTTTACAGATGAGGAAACTGAGGGCCCGAGAGGGAGAATGAGTCACCCAAAGAAATGAATGAAAGCAGGAATAAAATGGCATTGATTAAGCCCTTAATATATGCCATGCCTTATGCTAACCTCTGGGGAAAAGAATAGAAAAAAAGAAACAATCCATGTCCTCCAGGATCTCATACTCTAGGGGAGCGAACATTTCACAGAACAGCCAGCTCTGGGGCACCTGGAAAGATCTGAAAGTCCTAAGGGTTCCACAGTGGAGTGGATAGCAAGGCTCAAGGGGCCTATAGGTTTCTCAAATCACAGCCTAGACAGAACATCTCTAAGGGATTTCATATAGCTCTTTCCTGGGCTCCAAATACTGTTTCTCCAAATGCTGGCCATGGGAAAAACCATCCCCTCACATTGATTTGGAGGGTCTACTGAGAGTATGATCACAAATATAGTAAAGGCAGCCCACAGAAACTGGCAACAGGGCGTGGGAGGCACAGTCCAGGAAGGAGTTAGATGCATTTGTGTCTGGCCTTTCCAGCCTGTTGCTTAGAGAATAGTTTGGTCTGGTCCGTGCCCTGTGATTGCTCTGTCAAATCAATCCAAGGAACTATAAAGATATAAGAGCTGAACAGCACTATCAGGGGACTTTTTGCACCCCCCCCTTTCCTTTTTTTTAAGGCTCCTTGCCAGATACAAGAGTAAATATGAAATGGCTTCATATTTCAAGAATGAACTAATGTTGGGGTTACGGCTGATAAGTATAGAACTGCTAAACAGCCTCTGACATTGTGACTCCGGAGAACATGGCCCTCTTGCTAGAAGGGTTTTTATTGGTGCTTTTGCTGAGCCTGCTGTCTGGAAGAGGTTTCTCACTCATAAAAAGTCCAGGCCCCTGCTAACTGATTCTTATGTTAGGAAAACATTGATAAATCATCAGCATAATCCAGGAATTATTCCTTTTCTCTGCTGTTAGCAAAATGGCCATTTTTTTCCTTATCTGTTTTCTCCTTTCCTGTATAGGCTATGCTCCTGACCCATTATTTAAATGAATACTTGGCTTGGATCCCATGACCAGCCTGTGTGTATATGGGGGCAGGGAAGGGGGTAGTTCCAAAAGTTCTCTAAAATGAGGCAAATCCTTGAATTTGTCACTGTGATTCAGTCCTGTCTAGTGGCAAAGGTATGGTTGTCTACATGTCCCCCCCAGTCCAGTGACAACACAGTGGTGGAGTGAGAAGAACACGAGATTTGTGGCCAGAAGACTGGTTCAAATCCCAGTTCTGCCACTAGCTACCTTTGTGACCTTGGCCAAATCACTTAACCTCTGAGTCTCAGCTTCCTTATCTGTAAATAAGAGGATAGGTCCAGTTGTCCTCTTGGGGTCTTTTACGGTTCTAAATCCTATCACCTCCGGAGTCATGGTCTAAACTTCTCGCGTTCAGAATGTTAATATCAGAAAGTAACATCATTAAAAGGCTTTCGAGACTGAGTCAAGAGGTACCCCCTTTTATCTAGGATGTCACATTTATTCTTCTTCCTGGTCATTATAGAAGATACCCAAATATCAAGTCAAGCTTTCTTTCTATCCTCATTGAACTGGGGTGGGGACCGATGAGAACTAAAAGAAATGTCCTTCCTAAAAGAAATAGTACTGCAGAAAATGAAGAGGCTAATACATTATACATAGAAAATTTGAAAAAAAAAGTTAAACCTGGTTTTAAAAAAAGCAAATCAAAGCAAAGTCCAAGTCAATTCAGTGCCATTTCAGTCATGTTTGGAAAGGTGACCCCTGGGCTGCCAAGATATGTGTTTCCTATTGCTTCATTTTCAGAACAGCTAGTGTCTAACCTCTCTAAAATAACTTGTATTTATTTTGAATTTATTCTGCAAATGCTTTACTTGTCCATATTTGTCTTTCCTCAATAAAAACATTAAGTCCATAAGGGTAAGGATCATTTCATTTGTGTCTGTATTTCTAGGATGGTGCTTAGCACAGTGGCTGGCCCATGGTATTGTTGTTCAGTTGTTTTAGTAATGTCTGACTCTCTGTGGCCTCATTTGGGTTTTTCTTGGCAGAGATACTGGAGTGGTTTGCCATTTCCTTCTCCAGCTCATTTTACAGATGACAAAACTGAGGCAAACAGGGTTAAGTGACTTGCCCAGGGTCACACAGCTAGTAAGTGTCTGAGGCCAGATTTGAACTCAGGAAGATGAGTCTTCTAGACCTCAGACCTGGCACTCTATCTACATCACCACCTAGCGGCCCATGGCACACAGTAGGTACTTAATAAACACTTGAGTGATTGACTTCATGTTTTTTTTTATTTGTTTTGTTTTTGTAACTCTAGTACTCAGCACACAGTAAGCACTTAATAAATGATTGTTGACTTGTCAGCTGAGTCTGGAGCCTGCACCAAGCAGGGAATACACCATCTTTACCACCACTGCCACTCACAGGACTCCACTCCAGAGATATCACGAAGTCTGGGAGGAAAAGCAGTAGCAACCGATCTGCAAGATATTATTTGCCTTGGTAAAATGGCCAGGGCAAGACTACCAGCAGATTAGGCTAACTTGTCTAATTTTCCTACTGACTTCATTAAATATGACCCCAAGGGGGTGACAGCCCAGGTGGCACAGTCGAAAGAACACGGATTCTCGAGTCAGAGGACCTGGGTTCGTTTCCGCCTCTGATACTACCTGTGTGATCATGGGTGAGTCACTTAGTTTCCTAGGCCCTCAGGTTCCTCATCTTCAAAAAGAGGAATTTATACTAGATGGATCAATAGGCATTTATTAAACTGAACCTGCTCTGGACCAGGCACCATGCTGGGCACTGGGGATACAGAGATAAAAATACAATGTTCCTTGCCCTCAAGGAGTTTATATTCTATTGAGATCTCTCGTCCAGCTCTTAATTGACATTCCTAATTTCAAAGACTACTTTATTCAGCCTCTGAGGTTGTCATTTTTAATTACAACATCATAACCAAGGTAACATCTTTACTTCCAAGGCATCTTCCCATCTATTAATATTTCATCTTCATAACTACTTGGCAAGGTACTAGTGGGCAGTCAATCAAGGAGGATTTCTCAAGTGTTCATTTTGCACCAGGCACTGTGCTAAGCACTAGGGGATACCAAGAAAGGCAAAAATAGTCTCTGCCTTCAAAAAGATTACATTCTCATGGGAGAGATAACATGTAAATAACTGGGTACCTATGTGATCTATTGCAAAGCAAGTAGAAGGGATTAGCACATTCTTTTTATAGATGGGGCAACTGAAGTCCGGAGAGATTGTCATATTTTCAGGCCAGCTTACACAGTGTAGACAAATTGAGTCCTAGCCTGATGGTTTTGCTGCCAGCCTCCCAGCTCAGGTTCTTCACCTTGGTCTTTGGGCTAAAAGCACAAACCCCAAAAGATCCATCTGGAAACTACTCCTCCTCCCCTTCCTCCCTCCCTCCCTCCCATCTCCAGCCTCCCAGACTTGCACATAAGTTGTGGTTTGGGACTAAGAGTGTTTTGTTTTAGAATCACTGAAATCTTTCACTGCAGACCAATTAAAATTTAAAGAGTCTCTCTCTCTCTCTCTCTCCCTCTCCCTCTCTCATACGCACACACACACACACACACACACACACACACACACACGTACACACAGCGCAGAGAATTGATGACAGCCTGGTGTTCAGTACTGGAAACAGGACTCTGACAAGGCTATATATTCTCAGCCCTCCGGCAGCTGTAATTTGAAAACCCAAAGAGAGGAAAAACAGTCAGTTCTCCAGTTCCACTTGTTTTCTGTTTCCCATATGCAGACAGCTGAGATCCAGTAGTAGAAAGCCTGCTGAATTTGGAGTCTGAAGAAAGAGCTGGGTTCAAATGATACACCACTTGTTTGACCTCGGGCAAGTAATTTAATATTTTTAGGCCTCAGTTTCCTCATCTGCAAAATAAGAGGGTTAGACTAGATCTCTAAGGTTCCTTCTAGCTCTAAATCACATGATCCTATTATCTTATCAAGAAAGAAGTGGGAAAGCTACAGTTCTGCCCAGGATGCTGTAGTGCTCACAGAATAAGCATTTGTCTTGAGAGGTGTCCCCCAGGATGTTCTCAGTTGCCAATGGCACCCTGCTGAATGTAAGGAGGAGGTGAGTGTCAGGTCCTCGTTATCATAAGGAGCTTGGAAAGTATTGCTTGGCACGCCATT
>CM053625.1:56177958-56230725 GCA_028646595.1 Phalanger gymnotis
AGAACCAAAAAAAAAAAAAACCATAACCCAACAACAAATACAAAAGAGAGAAAAAAAAGTGGGGGGAAAAAGGCGAGTATGAAGTGTGCCTTGATTTGCATTCATACTTCATAGTTCTTTCTCTGGATGTAGACAGCCCTCTCCATCATGAGTCCTTTGGAGTGTAAGCCTATTTTAATCCCAGAATATAAAATTAGAAGGACTAAGCATGGCGTACATATGTCTTTGTGTACACGTTTGTATATCTATATAGTTGTACACACATGCATTTACATTGCACATCCATGTTCCAGTTTTCCTTGAGAAAGCTTGCCAGAAAGCCAGCATGGTCCAACAGAAAGACCATTGGCCCTGGAGCCAAGAGTTCAAATCTTGCTGCCTATAGAACAATTCATTTAACCTCTCTGGGCCTTGATTTTCTTATTCATAAAACAAAAAGATTGTACTAGATGATCTCTGAGATCCTTTTCAGCTCTAGGTCTTCGATCTTAAGAACAATTTCCTAAGACAAAAGCTCGTCCGACGCATATTTTTTTCCTCTAAAATCTCGTGTTTTCCTTCCTAAAATACAAAGGAGTTGAGTCTGCCTCTGCCTCGCCGGTCACTCCTCTCTCTCCTCATCACAGACATACAAACAGTATGCACATTCAAAGCCAAGCATGTTACCTGTGGAACATCAGGAGCTCCCATGCAATCTCTTGCTGGCACTATTTAAGATGAATAAACCAGTCCTGGATGTTAACCTACTCTATTCCTCTCCTGCCTTCTCTTTCCCCTATGCTGTTTGATACCCAAAGACACCTCTCCCAGAAAGGGCCTTGTCTCTGGGAAATCTCTGAGACACGGCCCCAGAATTGCTGATGTTTCCCAACTCCATCAGTCCTCACTTTGGGGTTACCCTTGTTCATATTTCAGTCGGACTACCCCTCCTATTTCCTAAAGTATTTTATGGGAGTGATGAACTCCCCCAAGTCCAGAACACGACCCCGCCTCCCTCTTCAATGCCCTAATGCTGAATGTAAATGCTAACAAACATCTCCCAACATATGCAGAAACCAGGATCTACTAGTCTCCAAGTAGTTTTACCACGGGTTGCTAAGGAGAACTATTTCCCGTGGAAACAACCAGAGAAGGAAAGATAGAGCTTTTTTTTAATGTATAAGATCCAACCTGGGGTAGAGGTTGGAGTAGGGGTAGGAATGTGGGGAAAGAATCACAGAATCACAAAATGCTAGACCTAGTAGGGACCTTGTAATCCAAGACATTCAAGATTTACTCTGGCAGCAATTAAATCAGAGATTCCTTTCTTTTCATGAAGAGAGCACCCTAGTAATGGCTATAGAATGACCCAGCATTGTACAGCAGAAAAGAGAGAGATGGATTTGGAATCAGAGGAAATGGGTTCAAATCCTGGATCTGCCACTTACTAGCTGTGTGATCTTGGGTGGATCACCGTCCCTTTCTGAGGCTAAAATCCCTCATCTATACGCTAAGAGCTAATAATAGTCACAAATGACAAATAAACAACAAACAAAACAAAAAAACAACTAACATTTTCATGGCATCCACTGCATGCAGGGACTGTGCTAAGTGTTTTACAATTATGAACTCATTTGAGCCTCACAACAACCCTAGGAATGGGTGCTATTATTTTCCCCATTTCACAGATGAGAAAAGTGAAGCAAATGGGGTTAAGTGTCTTGCCCAGAGCCATACAGTGTTTTGGTAATTAGGATGGGACTTTTTTTTTTTTTACTACTTTCTCTTTTGAAGCACTTAGGTAATCAAGTGCTTTTGATGAGTCTGGTCTTTGTTTCTTTGATTAAACTGAGAGTCTTTGATGACCTGCTTACATCAAGGGAAAGCCTAGTTCACATGGGTCTGAGCTGCATGGTTGTGAGGCCTAAAGAAATGGCACGTGGTTTTGAGTCGTGTGGTTGTGACACCCTTTGACCCTGAACAGGGTATATAAACTCAGAGGTTTGTTTGGGGCTCTAACTCACTGGAAGTGTCCTGTGATTTGACCAGATGAGACTCTGAGTGTTAAGGAGCTGCCCCAGCTTGAAAACCCAGATGTTGGTGCTTCCCTGGTAACTATGTACTGATATGTTGGACAGAAAGCTAGAAGTCTGTGTACCGGTTTGTGTTATTTGATCTGCTGACATTTTCTGTTTGTAATTTCTGTTTGTATTCGCTCTGAAGTTCAGGATGCTGGCTTTTTCCCCTGAACTAAACAAATGATATATGTGTGTTTAATTAAACTAAGATCGTTAACCCCTTAAAGTTGCTTTCCTTAGAAAAGCAGATCAAAAAACCTGTGCTAGCAGCCCTTCCATGTGCTGGTATTGTTGGTCTTACACCTCTACAGCAGCTGCTAGCAATGCTGTTGTTACATTGGTGTCTGAGGCTGGATTTCAACTCAGGTCTTTCTGACTCCAGGCCTGGTACTCTCTACCCACTGTTCTATCCACAATGAAAGGGTCAGGCTAGGTGATCTCTAAGGTTCCTTCTAGCTCAAAAATTTATGATCCTATCACCTGCTGTAGTGTTTTAGTGAGAGGGCAAATACTTTTCTCTTACCACACATGGAACTCATTTGTCCTCTGCGTTCTCTCATGCTGGAGTGCAGAGATTGCTTAAATTGCTCAGTAGTTCCCTCAAAATGGCCCAAGTCCACTCCAAAAGGAATATCCTCAGAGCTGAGACTCCAGGAGGATCTCTTCATGATGGAGAGTGGGAGAAGAGGGAGCTACGGCACCTTCTATCATTCTTGACAGGGAGGAAGTATTTACGTCAGGAAAATCCGGAGTAGGAGAGCTAGGCCTGTTCTTACTTGAAATGGTAACTGATTTTGCTATCTGGAAGTATTCTAGGAGAGGAACAAAGCTTAGGAGCGATAGGGTTCTGGAGTCCCCCTATGTCTCTACTCTCCTTAGCTTGCTTGGTTGGTATCCAGTGGGAAAGGCTTCAGAAGGCTCTCATGACCTCTCATCTGGATCATGGTAGTCTCATAATTATTCTCTGTGCCTCAAGCCTCTTCCCTCCTTCACACAGCTACCTGACATTTTTCAAAAGCTCAAATCTGATCATGTTGCTCCCCTACTTGAAAGAATTCCAGTGGCTGCCTATTACCACCAGGATGAAGTATTGGCTTGTTTGGCACATAAAGCCCTTCAAAGCCTAGCCACAGCTTACCTTTCCAACCTTTTTTCGCACATTACTCTTCTTCATGCACACTGCAGTCCAGCCAAACTGAGCTTCCTGTTTCTCATACATGGCACTCCATTTGCTGTCTCCATGCATATATATGGCTGCTTTCCATACCTGGAATAAACCCTCTCTTTACTTTCTTTCGGGGCAGCTCTGTGGAGTGATGGATAGATCACTGGCCCTGGAGTCAAGAGGACCCAAGTTCAAATCTGCCCTCAGACATTTACTACCTATGTGACCCTGGGGGTATCACTTTACCCTGCTTGCCTCAGTTTACTCATTTGTAAAAATGAGCTGGAGAAGGAAATGGCAAACCACTCCAGTATCTCTGCCAAGAAAACCACAAACGGGATTGTGAAGAGTCTGACACAGCTGAAGAACAAAAATTAGAACAATGCTAACTGATCCATCTTATAGAGGCTCCATTCCTTGTGAAACAGCAATCTTCTTTCAGAATTCTGACCTTCCTTTAAGGCTTAGCCCAAAGACCACACTCTCTCTGAAGTCTTTCTTCATCCTCTCTGCTGCTAGTGCCCTCGATCGCAATTCACTTTGTATCTAATTTTGTATATTTCTTGTATGTGCCAATACATGTACATGCTGTCTCCCTAGGCTAAACTGTAAATTCCATGAGGGCAGGGAATGCTTTCGATTGTGTCTTTGTATCTATATGTGCCTAGTACATAGTAGGTGCTTGTTGATATCGACTTCTGAGAGCCTTCCAAGCTCTAAATTTATAATGCTGTGATGGAATGACAGAAGATAAAATTCAAGGTGAGGTGACTGGGTTGTAGATCTTTTGTAACTCAGAGCAAATGACAAGAGCACCTAAAAAACCATTTTGTAACGTCAGTGCAAGCAGGACGTCCCTTTCCCGCTATGCTAGAAAACAGCATCCTGCTTCCACACACCTCCTGCAATCCTGGAATCCAAACTATACTCATAAAGCAGTAACTTGCTAATTCACTTTCCAGATTTCGAATAACAATGTCTCAAGTTGACCATAAATTTGTTGAGTCAGCTAACAAGGTCTACAAACCATTCAGAGAGATAGTCAGTTAGAGGTGCAGACAGATAAGACAGGGTAGCAGACATTTACAAAGACTTTCTCTTTATCAAATGGATTTATATCCAAATCAACAAACCTTTTAAAATTGCTTATTATTAAATCACAGGGCAGCTAGGTGACAGAGTGGATGGAATGCTGGGCCTGGATTCTGTAAGACTCATCTACCTGAGTTCAAATCTGGCCTCAGGCACTTACTAGCTGTACGATCAAGAGCTTCACTTAACCCTGTTTCCTCAGTTTCTTCATCTATAAAATGAGCTGGAGAAGAAAATGGCAAACCACACCGGTATCTCTGCCAAGAAAGCTCTAAATGGGGTTACAAAGAGTTGGACGCCATTAATATGACTGGACAACAACACTTATTAAAGAAGGCTCTGAGCTAGGTTCTAGGAATAAAAAGGTGAAAAAGGATAGCCCCTGACCTCAAGGAACTAACAGTCTAATGGGGAAATACAAGACATAGTCAAGTATTACATTACTTTATCAAATATGATAAAGTTAAAGAAGAGATTGAGGCAGAATGGGAGAAATCCCTTCAGCTGGGGGTCAGGCCTTTTAAGCTGAGCCTTAAAGGCAAAGATCACAGCACATAAAGATGTGGAAGAAATATATCTCAGTCATGGGGGACAGATTTTGGGGATGTGAGGATGATGATTTACAGAGTCACAAGCTGGGCAAAGCATCAGAGGATCCCTGTAGGGGAGGTGCTGCAGACCATGGAAGAGACAAGGCTGAGGAATGTGCTGTCCAGAAGACTGAGACCAGCATTTGCCCTGGAGGGCTCCTCTCAGCCATCTCTCAGGTTTTTACACATCTTAAAATTTTCACTTTTAAGAACCCTGGGTCAAAAGGGGGTGGAGAGGGGGAAACACCAAACTTGCAAAATTTACCTGATGATGCTGTCATCAAATGTGCTACAGCTGGTTTTGCCATTAAAAGAGCTATTTGTTTAGAGAGCAGAGAGGAATTGAGAACACAGAGGCCTGTAACCCAGGAGAGAGTTGCACATGCCATCCCCCTCGAAAAGAAATGCCAGGGCAGGAGGAAGCCATTGCTCCAAGTCTGTACGGGATGGGATTTGGTTTCTCCTCATCTATGATTACGGAAGGAGGTGAAGTTTATGCAGCTCCCTAGGAGGACTTCATTTTACCATTCCAAAGTGAAAACAAAACAAGGAATGATGTTCTTTATTGGTAAGAGCTCTTTTCTGATTCGCATTTCTTTTTGGCCATGGCTTCCACCAAGAATGGCCTCCATTCAAGCGTCTGAAAAAAAGGCTCACCTAGAAGGTGAGAGTGGGCCAATTTCATACCCTTCTCTTGGGAGGAATTTGGGGTAAAGATGATGAGAACCCCACTCACCTGACCCTGTGAAAGCCCCAAAGGAATATCTGCTCAGTGCCAAGGTTTCTAAGCACCCTGGTCAATACCACAAATTGTAAATGCAGAGGTAGTGCTCTGCTCATTAAAATTTACTATCACCACATTAAGAGGAGGGCCAGCTCTTTGAAATCATTCACCACATCATGTCTGTCTGTCTGTCTCTCAATCCCTTCTCTCTTATTCTCTCCCTTATTCTTCTATTATACATCCTATGACTGATCCAAGCTCTAGAAAGTTACACAATATAAGCAAACTCAGCAATGATTTTCAGGGTGGGGGTGGAAAAGTAGAGCACAGGACCTGTCATTTCATCAATATAAATAATTTGCAGTGAGGAAAGTTCAGCTACCAATGCAGATTGGTGTTGTGCAATTTAAAGCCTTAGAGAATTAATCAGAAAGGGATTGTGAGTGTAGAACTCCGAATGTAATGTCAGCTTTGAGTGGTGTTTTGGTTAGTTTCGTTGAACATTTTCCCCCTCTTTTTAATTCTTTGGAGGTGGCTCCAAGGAGATGGGTTGAGGGTCCAGAGGAGGAATGTAAAAAAAATAGATTTTTAAACATTTCGAAAGATAGTTGTCTAGAAGCAGAAGTGATGTACTTGGGGTCATACAGGCAGCATGTATCAGAGGCCTGACTTGAATCCAGATCTTTCTTATTCGCAGCCTGGCTCTCTATCCAGTATTCCATGCTGCTTTTCTTTCATTTCATTCCTGCATTTTATGGGTTAACTAACAGTTGCCCCAACAGGCAAAGGAATGCTCGAGGGATCTAAGGGTGCCCCCTGTCTTGGAATCCATCCCATCTTGTGAGGTCACAACTGAGTTACATGGTGCCCATAGTTCTGAGAAGACAGGGCAATCTCTTTTAAACATCTCTCTCCCTCCCTCATCCCATTAGATAGGTCCATCAATATTGCTTTTGGGTATTCCATTCCTATTCTTTTGCAAGCTTCCTCCCACAAAAGTTTCTTCTTCAAGTGCACCCAATGTCAACCCCAAAACAGCTAATATCTGCAGAGTACAACAATCTCTAAAGCTGAGGCAGGAATCCTTCTTCCTGTAGAATATGAAACTGAGTGAAATGGGATGAGAGGAGGAGAATCTCTTTGGTTTTGTAATTAAAACTGAAACCCGACCCCTCTATCCATGAGACCTAACTTCAGGGTTCAGGCTTCAAAGCTGTACCTCCATACTTATTAAAACTCTGCGACCTATCCCAAAGATCAAATTACTTCAACCACTGCTTGACTTGTTCCACTTAATCCCTTTCCTAGGTGAAAAGTCAACCTGAATTTATTGTCATCATTTTTAGTTGTTTTTCAGCAGTATCTGACTCTTAATGACCCCATTTGGAGTTTTCTTGGCAGAGATAATAAAGTTGTTTGCGATTCCTTCTCTAGCTCTTTTTACAGATGAGGAAACTGAGGCAAACAGGGTTAAGTGACTTGCCCAGGGTCACACAGCTAGTAAGTACCTGAGGTCACATTTGAACTCAGGTCTTCCTGGCTCCAGGCTTGGCACTCTCTACTGCATCACCTAGCTGTTCCCAACCTGAATTCAATCCCTGTTAAACAGATGACTGAGACATCTCCTTATGCCAGAGCACTGCGTGGATAGAGGTCGAGGTGAAGGGTTGGGAGAGCAGGAATTCCTCCAGATTGGCACATAAACCACTGAAAGATCCATGAGGCACCAGGCTAGTACAAATGTGTCTGACTGACTGATGAGTTATCCTCGCAGGGACTTTGATAAAGCCTTCTGGATGGCAGACCTGTGGGCACTCCCTTTAAGAAAATTAAATGCATTTCTTTTGTAATATGAAGGCTTAATGATATCCTGACACCTTTTGTATGATACGGAAGAAGACTGATGGGCAAGGACTTAGGGAACTCATTTCATCTATTATCATCTGCCATTATTTCCTTCCATGTAATAGCCAAATAGCTATTCACAGTGGGACTTAGACATCTTAAATGAGTTGAAAGACCAGAGAATAGAGCAGAAGAACTCCTTGAGTCAGATGAAACTGTAGATTCAAACTAGATTGTGACTGGTGTGTGTGTGTGTGATAGATATGTATATGTAAACACACACTTACAGATACACACAAATACAGGCTGTGTGACTCTGAAAAGTTATTGCTATCAAGGCAACTTCTAAGACTATAGTTATATAGCAGGTTCTGATCTGCACTGCAGAGGGAGTTTATGAATCAGGAGTTCATACAGCAAAGAAAAAAGAGATCTGGTCCAAATATATGTTTTCTCCCAAGCACTCAGTAGATACCTGCTGATTTTTCATTTCTCTTTTCTCTCTGCCCTCCCCCTCTCTCTCTCTGCGTCTCTCTCTGTCTCTTCCCTCCCTCCAAATATGCATACAAACATGTATGTTTGCATATGAAGAGATAGACCGGAGAGGACTCTGAATGTAGAATCTGAGGATGGATCTGACTCAGGCTCTATCATACTCGAGCTCTGCCTTCTACTTCCTTCAGCTCTCTTGAGCTTAGGTTTCCTCAAAAATGTGAAGGATGTTCTAGATCCTTTCTAAGATCTCCTCAAGCTCTAAAGCCTAGGACTTTATGAGAAAGAGACAGAAATAAAGAAAGAGACTGAGAGAGACACAGGGTGGGGAGTGGTAAAGAGATAAGAGGGTAAAAAGGGTGCCACATAACTAACTTAAGACAGGTAAAGAAAGGAGAGCTATTTGGAGCGTGTTCCTCTGATTAATCATATGTCTTCACTTACTCTGGCCAGTTAGGAAACAGTAGCCCTCCCCATCCAGGAAAGCTGAGGGGGACACAAAGGAGTGGCTGAAAAAGAGGGAGCACCCATCAGTGGGGTCTAAAAGGGACTGCCTAGCACCCTCAGTAGAGGGAGGCAAAGAGCTCCCCTGGTGAAGACACAGCTGCTGACCTCAGCACCAATGATCACTTCCACACCTCCTGAGCCTGATGCCCTGGGGTTGGATTCCCTGTCTCCCTCTGGAAGTGGTGAAGGAACAAAAAAATCCAAATGAGGCCCAGAATCCTTGTCAATGCAGCTCTTCTACCTGCATGAAGGACTTCTGTCCTCTTTGGCATTGTAGATGTAGAATTGAGAAGGACTGCAGAGCCCACCTAGTCATTTTACAGCAAAAGAAACTAAGTGTCTTGCCCAGGGCCATGGAGCTAGTGCCAAGGGTGGGATTTGAACCTAGGTCTTCCTGATGGCCAGCATTTTAACTCCTATATCATGCTGCCTCTTAATGTAAAGCGCAGTCCCTTGGTCTGAGTGGGGCCAAATAACTCAATCTCATGTGATCTCCAGTCTGAGCCTTGTGAGGATGCAGGTAACTCTCTAGGGGAGTTTGAACATGGCTACATGTAGCTCTACAATCAGAGAGAGGCAAGACCTCTGTCTGTCTATTTTCTATTCAAACAATTTTACCCTCAAAATGGTAACCAAATGGGTGTCACTGACCGGATGAAGGAGCAGGGCCAAAGTGGAACCAGAGACCTTGGCGGGGGGCAGTTTTTATTATGTTAGAAATCAAGCTGTTTTAAGACACACCTGTAATTCAAAAAACCTGATAGCATTTCAGGGTTATATAATTCCTGAGCAAAAACAAGGGAAGGGCAACAGGGTCCCTATACCCAGCTGTCCTCTTCTGGACATGTTATATAAAAACCTTCACTCTTTTACCCTGACTTGGGTCACTCAGGGTCTTATGGCCTTGCTGACATTCCCCCCCCCCCATGCTATACTCACATACCTGCCACCTTTTCAGCCCCCATCTCCTACTGAAGGTTGGGGTTCTCAACCATGCTACCTGAGAACAGAACAGACTCTATGAGGAGGGGATCCTCTCCTCCCCGAAGTGACCTCATTCAGATGGGGTAAACTATCCTTTTTGCCTTCTGTCATACCAATGAGCCTAGTAACCCGTGTTACCTCTTTTACCACTGATGACTGATGTTAGCAATAATGTTGGACATACCAGCCAAAGTAGGGTCTTGGGGCAGTTAGGTGGTGCAGTGGGTAGAACACTGGCCTTGGAGTCAGAAGGACCTGAGTTCAAATCCAGCCTCAGACACTTGACACTTATTAGGTGTGTGAGTCTGGACAGGTCATTTAACCCTATTACTTGCAAAAAACAAAACAACTCCACCCCCCAAAAAAAACCAAAACCCAACAATAATCCCCAACCCAAACAAACAAAAAGACCAAAGTGGGATCCCAAGGCTTTTCTGAATCCTAGACAAGCTTTCCTTGGCCTAGCCCAGCCCTTTTCCCTCTTCTGGCACCCTTCTTCCCTCCCTTCCACCCATAGAGGCTTCCCCTGGAGAATCTGTCTTCTTTCTCTGGGGCTATAACTCCTGAAGTCCAAGGTCTCTCTCCAGGTCTATCTCCTACTCCCCACATTGAATTTGCCCCAGGTGCCAGAATTCCTAGTGACAACTCTATGGACAGCAGCCCCCAGAACTCCCACTGCTCTTTCCTCATTCATCCTGCCCAAGCCATTGAATGGATGTTGCCTCAGTCAAACTGAGACCTGTTAAAGACCTTAGCTTAAAAAGGCCAAAGTCCTCACTGCATCCTGGGCCTTCTACAATCCTGATATATATCTGTCCACTGGACCCAGATGGCTCCGGGGGACAGAGTGAGGCTGGTGACTTTGCATAACCCTCCCTCTTTAAATCCAATTCACTTGCAAGTCATGGCATCACCTCCCTGATGTTATGGTCCTCTTTGAGAATGATGGGCAAATAACAACAACAATCTGGCCAAATGGGGCATTTGAAGGTCCTGGAATGGGAGAACAAGAATGAAAGTAGCACAGAATGGTGGACAGGGCACATGTTTTTTAATTCTGACTCAGCTACTTATTACCTGTGCAACCTGTACATATATACCATTGTACCTATATACCATTTAACTTTTCTGGGCCACATCTCATTGTAAAATGAAGTAATGGGACTAACTAGGGGGTTCTTAACCTGGGGTCCATGAACTGGTTAGTTTTTTAAATTTTGATAACTATTTCAATATAATTAGTTTCATTTGCAATCTTACACATTTTATTTTACACATTTAAAAACATTTTTCTTAGAAGAGGTCAGTAGGTTTCGGGAGACTGCCAAAAGGGTCCATGACGAAAAAAAAAAAAGATTAAGAACTTCTGGTCTGGATGGTGTCTAAGGCCCTTTCTAGCTTTAAATCCTATGACCTATGACCTAATAAGGTAAGCTCAAGGTGATGGGATAGTTCCACAAAAATGTGGAACTGCCTGGAGGCTCCCACCTAAGTAAGCCTTTCCAGAAGCTAAAACAGCCACCTTGGCAGAGAGGGGAGCATTCGTAATGGTTACTGCCAGCCCCTGCTTGCAACAAGACTGGAGAGAACAGGCCAAATTGCATACCATCTGTAGCATTCATCTCAAAGTCAACAGAATGCTTCCCGAGAGCCTCCCAGCATGGCTAGAGGGCCAGAGCAGCTGTAGCAATGGATGACCTCAGAGGTGTGTGCGTGCATGTGCGTGTGCGCATGTGTATGTGATTGATAACTTATATCACACAGAGTCAAGGCTTGGAGGCACCTCTGAGACCTTCAAGTCCAATTCCCTTATTTTAAGGATGAGGAAACAGAAGCAGGGAGATCAACCAACTCGCCCCAAGGTCACACACAGTTTGCAGGTGGCAGAGAGAGAATTAGGAATATTCATCTTGTGCCCAGTGTGCAGAGAGAGGGCAAAAACAGAGGAGGGAAAATAAATGGGGATAATGGCCCGAATGGGAAAGGCAGTAACGTGAATGAAAAGAACAGGACACATTCCAGACACAAGGGGGAAAAGGAATGGGAATTGGGGTCAGGGAAGCATCATGGAGCGATGGAAAGAGCTCATAGAGGACATGGCCATTTGGTCCTCACAACAAACCTGGGAGGTAGGAGCTATTTTAATTTCTATTTTACAGATGAGGAAACTGAGGCAGACAGCAGTTGAGTGACATGCCCTGAGTCACACAGCTGGTAAGCGTCTGAGGCCGAGTTTGAGCTCAGGCCTCCTTGACCTCAGGCCCAGTGCTCAATCTGCTTCACCACTAGCTGTTAATAATTATTCCTTATGTGACCTTAGTGAAGTAATTTTATCTCCCTGGCCTCAGTTTCCTGATCTAAAAAATTAGGGGTTTGGGCTAGATAGTCTCTGAGTCCCCTTCTAGCTCCAGGTCTATGATTATTATTCTTCTCATTCTAACTCTAGGCCACTGCCCATTAAAATATGCTGCAAAAACCCCAAAACCAAAAAAAAAAAACCCAAACAAAAAAACCATGCTGCTGAGACAAGTGACAAACTCTGGATGCAAAAACTGCATTCTTCTAGGAAATCTTTAGGAATTGGGTCTCTTTTGCCTAGAAAATGGACAGTGTTATATTTACTATATTAAGAACAAGAGCCCACGTTTATATAATGCCTTACATAGTTTACAAGGTTTTTTTTCCCCTCCCAATAATGAGGTAGATGGTATAAGTATCATTTTGCCCATTTTACAGATGAGGAAAGAGCATGTGATTTGCCTGAGATCACATACCTAACAGTCACAGGAGGGCTGAAACACAAGGCTTCTCTTTTGTTTCTAAATTCCAAATCTGTTCTTTTGCCTGCTGTATAAACCACACGGCTTTTTAGGTTTTCAGAAGGGTGGTCATAAGCAGTTGTTTTTCCTGACCAGAAAAGAATGGAAAAGAATAAATAGATCTCAAGCAGGAGTGAGTTCTGATGAACATGAGAAATAACTTTTTTTGACCATATACGTGTGCGCATGCGTATGTGATCGATAACTTATGTCACACAGAGTCAAGGCTTGGAGGCACGTCTGAGACTCTCAAGTCCAATTCCCTTATTTTAAGTCTGACAGACTGCCAAAGCAGGTTGTGGACTCTTTGTCCACAGAAGAGATTAGACAACTATTTATCGTGGTTAGTTTAGACATTTGCCAGCCTGGCGGATGAAGAAGGGGTCCTTGTTTTTAAGCCCTCTTCCACCTTGAGGATTCTGTGACTTTATAATATAGCTACTCGGTTCTAGACCACAGGATTCAATGATCCTAAAGTTACTTGGTCCAGAACCACTGATGGGAGTTTGGGACAAAGGCACATCCAAGTGTGGTGGATTTCCCAATTCAAGAAAAGTTGCATTTTTCAGAGGAGAAAATCAGTTGATAGAAATTTTAATTGCAAGCTGCATGATGATATGCTTGTCTAGTGGCTCATCATTCTATTTTGGCACTGTCAGAGCAATAACTTCTCTCCTCCTTAGCCAGGGCATTGAAGGGTTAGGGAAGCTAAGGAGGCAGGTGTGTTGCCTGAATTAGTGTTTCTGCATTAGAAATCCATTTTTAAAAACTCAATAATTAACAGAAGCTAAGAGAAGCCTGCCAAACCTCATCACGGAGAGACAGATGCCAGAGAGACATTTGGGCTGTTTGATTTCAGTGTGTACAGTAGCAGAAAGCAATGGAAATGAAAAATCAAGAGACCTGGGGTCATCTCTACCACTAATTGGGACAAGGCAAGTCACTGGGTCACAGGCCTAGAGATAGACATAATCTCAGAGGCCACCTAGTCCAACCCTACTACTTTACAGAAGAGGAAACTGAGAGGGTAAATGACCTGCACAAGGTCATAACAGTAGTAAGTACCAAAGGTGGATTCTGAACTTGGGTACTCTGACTTCAGAACCTGTGATCTTTCCATGGAACCTCCTCCTCTCCTTCTCTTCTTCCTATATAAAATGAGAAAGTTGAACTATATGCTCTCTAAGATGTGTTCTAGTTTTCACAAGTTTATGATGCTTAGTTGGAGGAAAATGCCTGTGCCCAAATCACAGGCCTGGTCACGAGGCTCCCACTCCTTTACCAGGGAAGAAATCTTAAGAGTAATTTATTTCTCAATTCCCGGTTATCTCCCTGGGTGGCTGGAGTAGTCTGAAATACACTTACAGATTTGTTTTTCACCCTTCGTTGCTTTGCAATCTCCTTTCTGATGGAAAATGTGGCTTCCCTACCAATTTTGATAGTAAGCCGTTGGATTTTTCCTGGGGAAGGCAAAGCATTTGAGTGCAAATTTCTCATTCCTTCTGTTTTTACAGCATCTCTAGAACGCATGTACATAAGCCAACATAGTATAGATTTGACTGCCTTCCAAGCATTTTCAGAATAGCCCTGCTCAAGGTCACCCACAGATTTCATCCTGCATTGGGACCTCTGCTGCTGACCTTTCCTGTGGACCTTCCTTTATACCCGCCCTTCTAGGTTTCCAGGCAACCAGAGAAACAGGTGGGCTTGTCTAAATGTTCTCCCTCTACAATATGTTTCACAGGCCAACAATGGTTTGCATTATGGGCTCCCTACTTCAGGCAGTGAAGGGCAGCAACATCTGAGTTAGATACTCTAAGACTGTGCTTATGCATTTTATGAGAATGAAAATCTTGCCTGACAAAACCATTCCTATTCACCCCTCAGACAAGGGGTTAGTATTTTTCAGAAGAGAAAAACAGACGAATGGAAATTTTAATTGCTTACCTAACGCAGGGTAATAATCTAAACTACATATTTCTTTAGCATTTTAAGGTTTACAAAATGCCTCTCAAAAAAGCTTTGTGTGCTACGGACTATAAACAAAATACTCTTTGCTCTACAGATGAATAAATGAATGAAAAGGTTTTATTAGGTTATGTGCTAAGCACAGGGGATATAAATACAAAAGAGAGACAGACCATACCCTCGAGGAGGGAGACCACACAGAAAATAGAGTTCAGAGATTTGAAAGTGACTGGCTTAGGGCCACAGAGATCATTAGTGTCAGAGCTGGGCACTCAGGTCTCCTGCCTCAAAGGTTAGTCCTCTTTCGAGGATGCTTTCCTTTCTAGTATTTCCCTTTCTCTCTCTCCTTTTAGAGTATCTCCTGCCTCATTCAAGCAATAGCTGAAAACTCTTGTTCTATGAAAGCTTCACTAAATACACCTGCTCCTCCCTCACATTCTCTCTTACCTGCCCAGTCACACACCTTCAATTACTCCTTAGAGAACCATATGATGCTAAACCTGGAAGGGACCTCTGAAGGTCAGTTTGTCAAGCCCCTTCAATTTACAAATGAAGAAATCTAGGCCCAAAGAGGAGAAGGGAATTACCCAGGATCACAAGGCAAATTACTGAAAGAGACACACGAGAACCCAGGTTTCCTGATTCCGGATCCAATGCTTCTCCTCTCACATTTTTACATCCTCTCCAATTTTCTTTAGCAGAGGTCATGAAGAGAAGTACTGATTAGTTATTGCTGTTCAGTCGTTTTCAGTCACTGATGACTCTTCATGACCCCATTTGGGGTTTTCTTAGCAAAGATACTGGAGTGGTTTGCCATTTCTTTCTCCAGCTCATTTTACAGATAAGGAAACTAAGGCAAACAAGGTTAAGTGACTTGATCAGAATTATACAGCTAGTAAATTTGAGGCCAAATTTGAACTCAGGTCCTCCTGACTCCAGGGCCATTGCTCTATCCACTGTACCACCTAGCTGCCTCTCTATACAGACTAGATAGAAGATAATCTCAGAAAGTGTAACAACAATGCTTCTTGAAGCTACTGTAAGGCCAATAATACCAGCACACGGGAAGGCTGCTAGCACAGGTTCTTTGATCTGCTTTTCTAAAGGAAATCAACTTTAAGGGGTTAACGACCTTACTTTAATTAAACAAACATACATCATTCACTTAGTTCAGGGGGAAAAGTCGGCACCCTGAACTTCAGAGCAAATACAAACAGAAATTATAAACAGAGAAAATAACACAAATCAACAGACAGGCTTCTGTCTGGCCATAGCAATACATAACATAGTTCCACAGAGAGAAGCACCAACATCTTGGTTTTCAAAACCAGGGGGCTCCTTAATAACGGCTGCCCAGAGTCTCATCCGGCCAAATCACATGAACACTCTTCCAATGAGTGAGCCCCAAGGCAAAATGCTAACCTTAGAATATATATATTGTTTCCAATCAAGGACTTTTGATTCAATCAAAGACTCTTGATGTAAACAAAGGCAAGACTTGATTGCCTTAGTGCTGAGAAGCACGCCAAAAGAAAAAATAGCAAAAAGTGTCACTTTGCTTGCCATTACAGAGAGGAAGGCTCTAGCAACTGGAAAAGACCAGGAAAGGCCACTAGAAGAAGATGAGATTTGAGCTGAGTCTTGAGGGAAGCTAGGGAAGCCAGGAAACAGGTGAAGAGGAAGGGCATTCAGAAACCGAGGACAGCCAATATGAAGGCGTGTTGTATTGGAGAGACAGGCCCAGTCAAGGTTGCGTTGTACTAGGTCAGTTGGTTTTACTCAATGTTTTCTTCTTTATTATGAGGGAAGATTCTATTGGAGGTGGGCTATTGGTAAGTTACTGAGATATAAACAACAAAAGGCAAAGAGTAACTTTTTTTAAAAAAAATTAAAATAAAAAAGATTAAAACTGGTAATTGGTCTTCTCTAAGATTCCTCTTATATCGTACAGTATCATAGCTGAAATTTGATCTCTTTAGCCAGAGGATACAGCAACCGCCAGGTCAGGTAGGTTTAAAGCGAGGGTCCAGCCACACTCTCAGTGAGTTCTTCCTTGTGATGAGAAGCCATGGCAGAAAGAGGAGCATTTAGATGATCTGAGCCAACATCAGCTTTCTTTTTACAGATCCCTGTCCCTACAAAAATACTGACTTCAGGAAGGGAATTCCTAGCTCCCCAGGGTCAGTGGAGAAGACTCAGATACCCCAGTAGATGGCAGGTGGGGGCTAAGCATGGATAAAGGAGACACACTCTTTTTTTTTGCTACACAGAGCTGAGCTGCTGCTGCCTTGGCTTCTGGAGCTGACTGAGCCTCTCACTGTCTTCTCTCTGCTCTAGCTGCTTTCCTGGTTTCCAGAGCAACATGGGACTCAGGGAACATACGCATTGTCAGATTTGGACAGAGAGGCGAGAGGCAGTGTTTTTCAGTGGGAACAGAGTGTGACACAAACAGGACTGCGTTGCATCCCTCGCTCAAGCTGTTGCGTGCACGCTCTGTATTCCTGAGAAGCAAACATAGAAAAACTCAGAATACCCACCCCCCGGCTTTCCTTTAAAGAAGAATCACAGAATTTCATAAATGGAAGGGACCTCAACAGTTTTCCCATTTAACCTTATGGAAAAGAATTTCAGTATCACTAGCTTATTGCTGAGAAGGACCTTAGAGGACATCTAGTCCAACCCTCTTATTTTACAGATAAGACTATTGAGGTACGGAGAGGTAAAATATCCTGTTCAAAGTAACAGAGGCAGAAGTGGTAGAGCCAAGATTTGAACTCCTATCCTCTGATTCTAAAGCCAGTTCCACTGTGACATGCTGCCTCCCAAGGAATCCACACCACCATACAGCTAACAAGTGGTCAAGTCTAGTCATTGCATGAAGACAACAAATGAGGGGTAAGAGACATAGAATGGCAACAGGGGAGGAAAAAATACACACTCTGTTCTCAATAAGTCACAGCCAAGAATTTGAGAACCTCAGACTCTCACCAAAATCATCCTTCTGAGAATAGAAAATAAGAGAAGGACAGAGGGAATGTCTAAGTCCTCAGGTCTCCTGACACACCCAAATCTCACCAGACCAAGAAACAATTTGTAAATTTCAATTATTTTTCATTAAAGAACTAAGATTTTTTTTTTGTTCCTTGCTACTTGAAAGAACAGATCTCTATGAGATCTGATTTCCTGATTGGGGTTTGGTAGAAAGAAAATTTCGGAAGGTAAAGGAGGCATTTTTCTCATCATCACCGCGCTAAGGTCAAAGGTAGGTGTTTAGAAGTCATATCCTAAGCCATTGTTTCAGAAGCAACAGAGACTCAAAAGAAAAACTCTTGGCTCTGCTATTAGCTTTAAAAAATTTTTTTTAAAGAAAAATATTTTGAAATGGGTTGTTTGCTAGAGGCAACACATTCAGTGCTCAGCTATTCGGGCCAAGCACAAAAGAACTATATTTTATAGATGTACCATTTAGGGATCTAGATTCCTAAGTTACCAGTTCATCTGGATATGCAATACTTAATAAACCTTAGACAATGGTCCATCAGCTTCTGTAGTTTCTCCATATTCACTTGTTCCTGGAATTTTGTCTCACTTAGAAATCTAATTCCTGGATCCAGAGGCAAGAGGCTCAAACTTAATGAGAGCAACCATCTGTGACTCCAGTACCTCTAGAGCCATAGAAAAGAGGCCCCTCAGCTGAACCCTGACTAGGCATTATGACGATAAATATTAATTCCCCAAGTAGACAGCAATTTTTGGACATCTTTTTTATTCCCCAGCTGTACTCTTTATCCTATCCTCAAGGCGGCAGAGTGGAAAGAATACAGTCTCGAGCATATGAGTACCTGTGTTCAAATCCCACCCCTGAGGCCTACTATCTGTGTGATGTTCGACTATTCCTTAGCCTCTTCAGGCTTCAGTTTCTTCATTTGTATAATGAAGGAGTTGGGCTAGATATCCTTGGAGGTCTGGCCAATCTCTAAATCTATGATCCTCTAATCTTGTATGAATACAAAGAAGCCAGCAGTCTCAAGGGACACCAGTGTCCAAGTGAGGTGGCAGAGTGTTTACATTCCTTGCCACGCTAAGGAGTTCAAGTGCAAATTGAAATGATATTTCACCCTGCAGCGCAAGAGGGGGCACACAGTTCTAGGATTTCTTAGTGTCATGGTATAACACACCATTAAACAGAAACATTAACGATTTGAGAGGCGTTATTGCTTAACAGATAGAGAGTTGACCTTGAAACCAGGAGGACCTGAGTTCAAGTCCTACTCTGACACATACTGGCTGTGTGGCTCAGAGCAAATCATTTAATCTCTCTGTGCTGTAGGTAACTGCTCAAGACCTCACTTAGCAGTTCCCTATGCTAATGAAATCACAGGTCCAGTCCCTATCTCTATCCCTATTGATGATTTAATATTTAACTCATATTTTTAAAAAATCCTTCCATTTAACTGGTGAAAAAAAGACAAACAGATGTCTAGGGAGCTATGTTCTCGATTCTTCCCATAGGAGAGGTATTTACCTAGATCTAGCCTTATTCAGTAACCTAATTACCAAGTTACGTATCTTTGGTCCTGGTCACACTAATGACCATCCCTTGGCCATACTGGAGCAGTGTGGGTAACTCATTCTCCAGCTCCTGGAATTTCCGATTCTCCTTCTTGATGCACCTTCCTTCCTGGCTTTCTTTACCCTATGACCATGTGCAGCTTGGCTGGCCATGGTTTCACAGATACAGAGGTCACTTAAGAACGAATCGCTAAATAGAGATGGTGAGGTCATACAGTGGACAAAGCACCAGACCTGGAGTTAGGAAAACCTGAATTCAAATCTGGCCTCAGATGTTTACTAGCTGTATGACCTTGGACAAGTCACTTAATCTGCGCCTCCTTCAGTTTCCCTAGCCATAAAATGGGAATAATAGTAGCACTTACCTTCCAGCATTGTTGTGAGGATAAAATGAGAGGATGTTTGTAAATTATTTTGACAACCTTAAAGTGCTATGTATTTCCTAGTTATGATCATTAGGTAATAATAATTATCTTACATTATTATTATATCATTATATATTAAATTTCAATTGTTTTAAAGTCATGTCTAACTTTTTGTGACCCCATTTGGGGTTTTCTTGGCAAAGATACTACAGAGTTTTAGCATTTCCTTCTCCAGCTCAGTTTATAGACAAGGAAACTGAGGCAAACAGGGATAAGTGACTTGACCAGGGTCACACAGCTATTTGGTATCTGAGACAAGATTTTTAACTCAGGAAGATGAGTCTTCCCACCTCCGGGCGCAGCAGTCTACCCACTGCACCACCTACTTGGTCCATATATTATCACATGTATTAATCACTATTATATTATATTAATAATATTATATATTACTCAAATCTTACATTGTTCCGATTTTCTCTTCCAAAGAGGGTGATTTTTGGATCAGGTAGGCTGGAAAGTATATTTAGCAGGAAGCACAAACACAAGATAAATGAGGAGATGGTCAGAGAGCATCTGGTTGCCCTCAATACGTTCAAGTCAAGAGGCCCAGATGCACTATGTGTTAAGTGTACCACCACCACCACCACCAACAAAACCCAGCAATTGGTAGGTAGGATTATAGAGCTCTTTGCCTCTTTAGACTTTGAAGATTAAAAGAGGTGCCACAAACTATAAACCAATATGTTTGACTTCCATGCCTGATAAAATTCTAGAACATATTATTAAGGGGATGATTTATGAGCAACTAGAAAGAATGATCACTAAAAGCCAGCATAGCATGGCTCCATCAAGAACAAGTCATGACATATTAACCTAATTTCTCTTTTCAACTGGGCAACTAGACTGATAAATCAGAAGAATGTTGCAGAGGTAGACTATTTAGATATCTGGAAAAATATATATATTATTCAATATACACATTTGTATAAATCTGTGCCACATCTTTGTGGTAAGATGGAGAGAGATGGGCTGTATGACAGAATAGTTAGATGGAATGAAAACAGTTAAGTGACTGGAACCAAAAAATAGTCATTAATGTATCAAAGTTTACTTGGAGGTCTCCAGTGGAGTGCCCTAGGGATCTCTCTTGGGGTCCCTCCTGCCCTTCTCTGTCTCTGTCACTCTCTCCCTCTCTTCCCCTCCTCCCTCCCTCTCTCTGTCTCTCTCCTCACACACACTCCCTCCCTCTATCCAATCTGTTGACACAGCTAGGTGGGATTTAAGCCTAAGTCTTCCTGACTCCAAGTCCAGTACCCTACACATTCTGCCATGCTGCCTCAAAGGTATTTACCTTCATGGATTGGTTCCCTTGGAATATGCCCTCTATTTTTTTCAGGTGTAGGTATGTACTTTTCCTGCAACTACATTTCAGAATCCTTCAGGATAGAGATTACACCTTCCATTAATTTTATAGGTAGCTGATACATGTTTATTGTCTTTATTACATTCAACTACAATGGTCATTTAATCACACTTGTTGACTTACTTTATGGAGAAACTAGGTAACACCACAGCCGGATCCCTCTTCCGTTTGACCTATCTTCTTAGCAAAATTTCTTTAGGGCAGAACTGATTAGCGCATCGAGAATTGTATAACCCCTTGGAAGTTTTTAAGATTTTTTTCCCCTCGTAGAGGATAATAAAGGAGGCAGAATTTGGTGGACGCCATGATTTTGTTTTAAGCAGAAATACCACAGAGGCCTACTATTCTGCTTCAGATTTTCATTACTACTTTTAGGATTACCTGTAAGGGTCCTGATATCTTCTGAGTGAAGGCTATAAAACCTTCTTGTACGTATCTTGTGAGATCACAGAATCCTTGATTCATAAGGGATCTCTAGCTCAACCTGTAACCAGCCAAGAATTCCCTTCCATTCCATTTCCCACAAGTGATGGCCCAGGCTTTGCTTTGACACTTCCAGTGAAGAGGTCTACCTCCCAAAGCATCCCATTCCATGCATTGTTAAAAACTTTATCCTGCTTTAATCTCAAGTTTGCCTCTCTGCAGCTTCCACCCACTATTCATAGCCCTGTTCTCGGAGGCCAAGCAGAACAAGTCTAAACCCTTTTTCAAATATAGCCCTTTAAATAGTTGTCGTCCAGTTGTTTTTCACTTGCGTCTCTCTGTGACCCCTTTTAGGGTTTTCTTGGCAAAGAAATTGAAGTGGTTTGCAATTTTGTTCTCCAGCTCATTTTACAGATGAGGAAACTGAGGCAAATGGAGTTAAATGACTTGCCCAGGGTGACACAGCTAGTAAGTGTCTGAGGCCAGATTTGAACTCAAAAAGATGAGTCTTCTTGACTCCAGGCCTGGCACTCTATCCACTGCACCATATAACCACCCTCAAATAGTTGATGTCATTCTTAAGTTTTATCTCTGGGGCTGAAGATTCCTAGTGTTTTCAGCTGATCTTCATAGGGCATGAACTTAAGTCATTTCATCCTACTGGTCACCCTCCTCTGGAGGCTTGTCCATCTTGTTGAATTCCTTTCTTAAATATGGCATCCAGAATTCAACATAATACTACAGATGTTTTCAAGTATTTGAAGAGTAATAATATAGAAAAGAGATGAACTTGTCCTTCTTAGCTTCAGAGAATGGAACTTGGAGCATTGGGTGGTGGTTACAGAGACAAATTTAGGTTTTATAGAAGGAAAAACAAACAAATTAGAACTCAAAAAAAGTTGAAACAGGGAGTAAGTTCCCCCACATGGAAGATCTTCAAGAAGAGGCTTAATGCTCATTTATCAGGAATGTGTTAGTGGGGATTTTTTTTCCAGACATAGGTTGGACAAGATTACCACTGTGAGAGCTGTAAATGGCACCAGCAAAATGGAAGTTTGCCCCGTGGTACCACCATCCATAGAAAACCGGCATATGCTTCCTCCCTACCCCAATCCTATCTGGTCTTCTGTAGGCCTTGTGCATCGAGGCATCGTGATGGACCCACCCCTCCCTTGGGCGCCAGTTTTCACAGCCATGATCCCACTGATGCTTATAGTATATTGTCCAGTCATCACACCATCCTTTTCTCTCTCTAACATGCTGTTTTGTCTAAATCTTTCTTAAGCGTAAGAGACAAAAAATGAACGCAGTACTCCAGGTGTGGACAGTGTATATTGGAACTATTATCTCCCTCATTCTGGACACTATGGCTCCCTATGTCCATTATGGATTTGCAGGATAGTGTTAACTTTTCTGAGTGCTATAATCCCACTGTTAATTCCTATTAAGCTTATGGCACACTAAAACCCCTACATCTTTTTCATAGTATGAGTGGTACCTCCTCCTTACCCCTCCACTTTTCAGGCTCCTTTTTCTGCCATCTTCCCTCATTAGACTATAAGCTCCTTGAGGAATAGGAAACTACTAGTATCTCTCAGAAATCAGCATAGCATCTGGCACATAAGCAGGTGCTTAATAAATGTTTCTTGACTATTAAGCATGATTGTCTAGCCATATATCCCTCATCCTATAACTGTGGAGTTGAATTTTTCAACTCAGGCATAGGATTTAAAGATGTTTTCTTATTCAATTTGCCTCATCATTATAGCTCGTCAGTCAGTCGATCAACAAGCATTTATTAAATGCTAACTCTTGTCAGGCACTGCTCTAAGTTCTGAGAACACAAAGAAACCCAAAAGCAGTCCCTTCAAAGAGTTCACATTCTTTATTCTGAATAATATTTTATTTTTCTCAATTACATGTAAAAACAATTTTTCATATTTGTTTTTTAAAATTTTTGCATTCAAATTTTCTCCCTCCTGCCTTCCTTTCCTCTTTCCCTGAGATGGTAAGCAATCTGATATAGGTTATACATGTACAATAATGCAAAACATATTTCCATATTAGTCATGTTATGAAAAAAAAGCACAGACCCCTCAAAAAATATGAAAAAAATTAAGTGAAAAGAGGATGTTTTGATCTGCATTCATATTCCACCAGTTCTTTCTCTGGATATGGATAGCATTGTTTGTCATGAGTCCTTTGGAATTGTCTTGAATCATTGTATTGCTGAAAGAACAGCTAAGTCATTCACCGTTGATCATTGTACAATATTGGTGCTACTGCGTATGATGTCCTCCTGCTTCTGCTCACTTCGCTTGCATCAGTTCATGTAAGTCTTCCCAGGTTTTTCTGAAATCATCCTAAAGAACTCAAATTCAAATGAGGGTTGCAACGGTCAAATAACTGTGTACATGTAAGGTGCATATGGTATAAATGGAAGGTAATCTCAGAAGGAAGGGACTGGGAGATGGAGGAAGACATGCTGAAAAAAGGTGAGATTCGAGGTGAATCTTGAAAGAATCCAGGGAAAGTAGGATGTAAGCAGGATGAGCATGCTAGGCATGGAAAATAGCCAGTGTAAATCCATGGAGCCAAGAGATGAAGAGTCATGCACGAGGAATAGCAAATAGGCCAACGTAGTTAGATTATATAATACACGAGTGGAGTAAAGTATAAGGAGACTGAAAAGGTTACAGTAGGCCAGGTTGCGAAGGGCTTCATATGCCAAACATAGGATTTTTTTTATGTGATACAAGAGGTATCCAGTGACTGCAACAACTGGAATTTATTTAGCAGGGAGTGGAGGAGGGTGTGATATGGCCAGATTAGCATTTTAGGAAGATCTCTTTGGTAGATGAATGGAGTATATATCAGAGTGGAAAGACACTTGAGGCAGGGAGATCAATTAAAAGTATCTTTCAGTAGTTGAGGTGAGAGGTAATGAAGATCTTTACAACTGGCTGAACTGGCTCTATCTACCCTGGGTAAATCACTTAACCTTTCTGCGACTCAGTCTCTAAAACTGCTCAGTCACTGAAGTGGGTTGAATCAATGGCCTCTAAGGTCTTTTCAAGCTCCAATTCTATTGTCTTCCGATCTTAGAATCCATTATCCTAAGCCTACGACTTGAGCATTGAGCAGCCCCAGGCAGGTAAAGTCATCAGTTGGGCACAGTTTGGCTTGAAAGACTTCCTTCTTCCTTGGAAGGCTTTAGATGTGCATATGTATACATGCACGTACATACATTATTTTTAAAAGCAAAGAACACAGCAAGCAGTCTAGGCTGTGGTGCGTAGTCCTCAGATGGCAGAAGGATGCTTTAGCCTCAGTGTCCCAGTGTTTGATCTCACGTTTCTCTCATGAATATTTAAATCAACAGGGGATCCATTTCTCAAGGTGCATTCACACCGCCCCCCCCCAGCAGTTTTTTTAGGTTAAGCTGGAGGTAACTGTCCATTCCCACGCGCACCCCCTTCTTTCTAAGGGTAGATTACTTGCCCCTGACTCCAATCAAGAATTTTTCTCATCCCAGTTCCTTTTCATTCATTGCTCTCTCCAGCACTACCCACATTTCATTTTATTTCTTCTTTCTCTTTCATGTAATCAGCCTGGTCCAATTTGCTTGTATAAACAGGAGGCCAAGGCAGGGGGGCACTCCACTTGTGATGACGGCTCTGCCCTTTATATCTTAACCCTGCCTTGTTTCCTGAAACCTTTCACTAGAGCCAGACTTGGGGGAGAGTTATATTAAACAGTTTGACTCCAAACCTAAACAGCCCCTGAAACATTAGTGGTTCAAAGATCTCCTGGTGCATTTATGAAAAACCATTGATCTGGGTGGAGGTGTTGTAAGACTTGAAATGCACCGAGAGAAGGGAATCTTTGCCTGGCAGGAGGCAGAGTGGTTTTCATTAAAGGACTGCCCTTTATCTCATTCCATTACCGATTTGACTACGTTGAGATGGGCTACTTTCCTCGACTTGAAGTGGGCCCAGCTGTGGTCAGAAACTCTGATAAGATAATGTTCATTTTTACAGCAGAAACTGCTAAAGGAGGGGACTGCTACCAAACACAGAAGACATAAGAATGCGTTCTTTAGTGAAGGCACTGGAGTGATGTAACCCTATCCCCAAATCCCCATGAAGGCTGAAAAACACTGTAACCACCCCCAACAGAAAGAAGTTACACAAATCACAAAGGGTAATTTCCCAAAGTCTGGTACTGAAGGTCTGCAGAGAGATCATATATTCATTTGGAACTTGAAGGAACCTTGAAGTATAGAGGTAGCTAGGTGGTACAGTGGTTAGAGAGCTGGACTTAGAGTCAGGAAGTCCTGAGTTCAAATCCAGCCTCAGCCACTTACTAGCTGGATGACCCTGGGTGAGTCACTTAACTTCCGTGTGTCTTAATCTACTGGAGAAGGAAATGGCAAATGACTCCGATAGCTTTGGCAAGAAAACATATGGACAGTATTGGCTTGCTATGGTCTGTGAAGTTTGGATTCAGTCAAAGGGCTGTACTTGAGGACCTAGAGGGCCACATGTGACTTCGAGGTCACAGGTTCCCCATCCCTCCCTCAACCCTCTACAGGGTCACAAAGAATTGGAGACAACTAAATGACGGAACAACAACAACAACTACTCCAGGCATGCGTCTTAACTTCTGTTTGCCTCAGTTTCCTCAACCATCAAATAGCAAAAATACTAGCACCTACCTCCCAGAATTGTTGTGAATATAATGTTTGTAAAGTGTTTAATGTGGTCCTTTGTGTATTTAATAAACGTTTATTTCTTTTGTTCTTTCCTTCTTTTATGGACCCCTTTTCCAGAAAAAAAAATACTTTTAATGCATAAAATAAAATACATTGGATTAGAAAGGAACCAATCGTATTGACATACTTTATCGAGAGATTTTTTAAAAAGTTCCACAGACCACAGGTTAAGAATCCCTGACCTTGAACAACAAGCCCTCCGACCATTTTGCAGATGAGGAAGCTAATGCCCAGAAAGGCGAGGCGAAGGAACTTGACCAATATCTCATAATAACTTCACCAAAACCTCATAAGCAGCTGGGGGTGAGTTGTCACTAGAGTCCAAAGCCTCCTGAATGCCAGTACAGCGCTTTTAAGAGAGTAAAAGGAGAAGAATAAAAATAGGATGATAAGATGGGCTGATGATTATCTGGAAGCACAAAGTGAAAGGAAAAAAAAAACAAGAGGATTGTAGATACTATGGCTATGGAGTATGAGAGAAGAAGAAATATTTAAATCATAAACGGCAGAGAGGGAGATGCAAAAAGCCAGATGAAGAAAATATGAGGGAACCACTATAGCATGGATATTTGGTTTCCTCAGCTCCCAATACTTTCATTTTTCAAAGTACCAGGATACTCGAATATCTTCAATTATTCATAAAATTTTTGGCAAGGTCAAAGAGTTTAGGAGCCTTTCAGCTTTCTGAAAAAGCAATTCAAAATCTCCAAATAGTTAGTCTAATGTGCCCAAAGAGGGGACTCCTAAATGTAAATGATGGCAGAAAAAGTTCTTTGCCAAAAGATTATCCTCTTAGTATAAAGACGCATATTTCAGAACGTTTCAAAGGTTGATTATGTCAATGTTATGGGTGTGGAAACTGAGGCAAGAAATTAAGCTGCTTTAATGAGTGATTGTGCAAAGCCTTACGGTTCTAGAGCCCTATGGGCAATTCACCCCTCTTTTTTTTTCATTAAACAAAGTAGAATAGATTAGTAATGCAGTCCCTCCTGTTATGAAAATAAAGTGAAGGATCTTGGAGAGAAGTGGAAAATGACACATTTCCCTGTTGCTCATGTGAGAAACAATCACTTCTTCCTTTAGCAGAGTGTGTCTGTGTGTGAGGTTTCAGGGTGTGGAGGAGGATACCTAACTCCATCGGAATCTACTGTAATTTAGCTGTAATTAGTGTCTGTGCACTCCCCATCAATCTGGTTAATCCTAATCTTCTAATATGTATATATGCATGTATGTATGTATGTATGTATATATATGTATATATATATGTTTTTTTAAAAGCCCTTGAGTACTCTGGGTGCTTTTCAACGCTTCCTACACACCTTTTCATTTTGTAGGACTACCTCATATTTGCAGAATTAAAACATCTTCATTTCAGAGCCAGGGAAGAATCCATTCCCTGGCCACTCACCTTGTTCTGATTGTTGTCCAGTCATTTCATTGATGTCTGACTTTTCATGACCCCAGTTGGGTTTTTCTTGGCAAAGATACTGGAGTGGTTTGTCTTTTCCTTCTCCAGCTCATTTTACAGAGGAGGAAACTGAGGCAAACAGGGTTAAATGACTCAGCCAGGGTCACATAGCTAGTGTCTGGGGCTGGATTTGAATTCAGGGTGATTGAGGAGTCTTCCAGACTCCAGGCCCCACACTCTATCCACCACACCATTTAGATGTCCCACTCTGATGAGTCCCTTAAATGGTGACCTTTTCCCAGGTAAACACCCTTTTTGAGGCATGGTCTTCTCTTTGACGCTGCCATTGTTTAAGAAATGCCTAAAAATCCCTGCTGTTACAATAAGTCTTCCCAGATTAACTGAGAGGTGTTGAATGCCTTTTACATTTGTTTCCCTCTGATGACACTTTTACTTTGAGTTCACAATAACTTGTCACCTTACTACAGACTTTTTTTTAGATAAGGGAGGAGCCTAACCTGTAGGCTGAAGGCCTGGACCTGTGATTTCATTGGTTAAGAGAACTTCCTGGTGAGGAAACTCCTTGCCAATACATTTTAAAGCATTAGAAATCTTCCAGGAGCAGTAAGAGATAAAGGGGCTTGCCCAAGAGTCACTCAACCAGTATGTGTCACAAGTGGGACTTGAACACAGGTCTTCCTGTTGCTGAGGTCAACTCTCAATCTACCACATCGGTCTGCCACATGTTTGATTTATGTAAAATTAAGAAATGATTTAGACAGTCAGCTTCTTGACTGAAAGCTCCATGAGGGAAAAGACTACGTCATTTTTACATTTTCACACAATGCCTAGCTCAGTGAGTGGTACATCATAGCTTTTCAACAAACATTTATTGAAGTTATTTCACGTATTTATCTATTCACTGTATAAGACTGATTTACACATACATTGAGGGCATCCTTGACAAGAATATGAAAAGAGAACAGGCAAGTTTTTGCAAATAATATTCTACAGTTGGTCACATTCTTACAGTTGTACAATTGGATGAAAAGTACATAGAATAAGAATTCATCATATTTTTATACGATTATTATTTTTTAAAAGGATTTGATGAAGTAAATGAAGTGCAGTCTTAAAGGCTCTCAACAACATGTGGCCCATGCATATAAAACCATGCACGCACGCTCTCTTGACCCATATAAAAGCAGGAATCCTTCTATATCAATAGCAAGGGGGTAAAAAAATCAAAGAGGCGTTCTTTATAGATGATAAGGCTTCCTTGATGATCTTTTTGTGATAATGTGTCCATTTTTGTCACGCTCTGGAACACAACAGAATTTCCTAAATGAGACACACAACCACTTAAAACGATCTGGCCAAGTAAGTCACACAGGAGAAAAAAGTAGACAAAGAACGCCTGCTATTTCCACACTGATATACAGTTGCATGGACAGCCCACTGAACTGTTCCATCACAACTTATACCATGAAAAGACATTAGAAATGAACAATGAGCTAGGTCCAGTATTTAACAGGTGGGAGAAGTACACTGGATGACTTTGGGGAAATAGTTTAGTTCAGAGATCCTGAGCTACTCCCCGGAAAAAATCCATGTTTTTAACACTAATATTCTCTAGATGAAGCTTTACAGCTGTGTATCATATAACACCACATCTACTGAAAAATCAAAATTGTGGGTAACCCAAAGGAAATTGGAATGAGGTATGGCGGGTATAGGTAGGAGGTAACATATTACTAATAATAACTTGCAAGCTAAAAGTGGAATAAAACATCTCATCAAGGAGATGCTTGATCAATGAATGGAGCTAGTCAGGTAATGAGAGTGATGCATAAAAGATAGATAGTTTAAATGCTGCACTGGTGCCCAGGTCATGTTAAAAGAGAGAGAAAGGCCTGCTTTGAGTACAGCGAATGGACTCCTCATAGAAGATTTATGGGTGAGCATTGCATAGGATCTGAAGACAAGGCTGAGTCAGAAAGGTTATTCACATCAATGAGATAATGGATTCTTTGAGGTATCCATTCACTAGACACTGTTTTTAATGATGCTGAGTTATTTACTGACACCAAATCTCATTATTTTTAATAGCAATATTCTTTTAATGATGCCATGTGTTTGTAAGTCATGGAACACCCCAAAATGTGAAGAATCAAAATCACAGGTGACCCAAGGGTGATAGAGAGACACACAGCTGGAGTAAATAGGCTACAGTATATCATACATTTCCCATAAAGAACTAAGAAATGGCATGAGGGATTTCATCCAGGAAATGTGTGATGGGCAAAGAAGGCCAGCTGGTAATGTATCAAGAATGAGGGATAACAGATGGACAGTTTGAGTGCTGCTAGAGTACCCATGAAATAGAAAAAAAGACAGAGAAGAAGGCCACCAGCATGTTGGGCAGGTCTTTTGTGGAGGATTTATAGAACACGGATAAGAATCACACAGGATGAGACTCTGTCAATGTGTTGCAATCTGCACAGATGGAGGGAGTGCCCACATTGATGAGAATTACTGCTCCATGGAAGTAGATATAGGACCCTATTGGCCACACCCCTCATAGCACCAGGAGGATGGCAATTCCAGATTCCAGCTACCCTGAGAGTCCGAACTATTAAAACTATAAGCTCACAATTCCTCACAGATATGTTTACTTTTTAATGGTCAAATAGTCAGAGGACACAATTTACTCAAAGTAAAAGAACTTACTGGGATAGCACTTCTTTAAAAAGGAAAAACCATTCCTCCCTCACCCCCATAAACTAAGGGCACACTCTCCTACAAACATACACATCATCAAAGAACAGAGTGAGCAAATGTAAAGGCAACCACACTGGCATACGCAGGATGGCTGCTAGTACAGGTTCTTTTGGGTCAACAATTTTTCTTTTTTAATCACATAAAATACAAACACAGGAAATACAGAGAAGAGAAATAAAGACCAACAGACGGGGCGCTACTGCTTGAATGAAAGCTTTACATCCACCACTGAATCGAAAGAGCCTTTACCTCTGAGGAGTCAGGGAGCTCTGAACACACAGGCACTCAGAGTCTTGACCAGGGAATCACAACATCTTTCTCATAAGCGAGTGCCCAAAGCAAGAGCTCACCTCTCAGAATATATACTCTTTAGGCTCAGTGCCTAATTAGAAGTTAACAAAAGGTGTGTAAGCCTTCCTACAAACAAGCAAGCTTCCTTTAATGGGATCCACATGAAGCCTCTTGATGGGCAGGGAAGATCTTAGTCCCCATTAACCTTACAACAACAGAGACATAATACATGAGTAGAACACATGGGGGGAGCACATGTGCAGGAGCAACTCACACCTTCTCCATGACCAGACCCCCTGGTGTCCACTCCCACTGTCCCCTGGGCTTTTCCTGGCCAAGTGACACATCTTGCACATCATGACTTAGGCCCTACTCTGCTGACTCCACCAGGGTCTGCTCTCTTCAGGGCCCTCCCTCACCTAAGCTCATTCACTCAGCTGGTTCTCTGTGGGGCATATTGTTCTGTAAGCAGGTGAGAGTCTCCATCATCTCTGGATTCTGACTAAGCTGAAAATTCTCTGCTGGGGCATTTGCTAGACTATTTCAGAAATGACTGGAATGTTTACTCTAGCCCCAACAGAAAGCCTTAGGATCTCAGGGGTGGGTCTGCTATCTCCTGAGGGGATGCATTTCAGCTTCAGGCACCAAGTTCTCTCACTCTGAACCTCTTCCCAAAAGGATGAAGTTTAGGTGACATTCTCCTCTCAGGCTTCACTCAGGTGTTGCTTCTTAGAACAAGGTGCTTCTTACACTGATACTAATGGAGGGAAGGAGGAGAAAAAAAATCCTTTCCTTTTTCCTCGGTGGATCCTGCAAGAGGTACAAATAAGTCTTCAAGAGCAGGATTCTTCTTTGTACCTGGCTCTCTTCTCATGATTCAGTCAAGGTTAGTTCCCCTATTTAAAAATTCTCAGTTCCTCAGACACTTACTAGCTGCGTGACCCTGGGCAAGTCACTTAACCCTAATTGCCTCAACAAGAACAACAAAAAACACCAAAATTCTCAGCTCTCTGTGTAGATCCAGGAGTTGGTAGCGGGCATCGTTGGAACCAAGGCCCAACTGCATTTCCTGACCATACAAACACCACCACTCTTACAACCGGCAAACAGTCCACTAGACGTCAAAGACCCTTAATTTCACTAATCATATTAGGGAACTCAATTGATAAGAACTCCTGTAAAGAATACCACCCCTAAACACACATATCATGTAAATATTTATCTTTTTATTCATTGCGTTTAGTTGTTTGCACCTGATCACGTTAGTGGATGAGTTCCTTAATTATTTTTTTCCTTTTAAAAATATAACATTTGTACGCAGTACTTTTTAGCAATGCAAAACTGCTTTTTCAAAGCATTTTGTCTAATATTTCATATTATCTTCATCACAACATAGTGTAGTAGGTAGGAAAAATGTCATGCTATGGAGAAGACACTGAAGCTCAGAGGGCTGATGGGCCTTGTTCAGGATCACACAATTACTAGAAGTAGAGATAAAGGCTAGAACTCAGGCTCTATCTAGTGGACCAGGGCTGGGGAACCTGTGACCTCGAGGTCACGTGTGGCCCTCTAGGTCCTCAAGTGTGGCCCTTGGACTGAATCCAAACTTCACAGAACAAATCCCCTTAACAAAAGGATTTGTTCTGTAAAACTTGGACTCAGTCAAAAGGCCACACCCAAGGACCTAGAAGGCCACACGTGGCCTGGAGGCCACAGATTCTCCACCCCTACAGTAGACCATACTGTCTTCCTATAAAACCTAGCACCACACTAAACACACAGATGCTTTCTATGTACTTTTGGTGGTGTTAATGAAGTAGATATGGCCCCAGAGGTGGGCTGGAGCCAGCTCAGACTGAGAAATGATTGGTAAATGTGCTCCTAGGAAAGAGGGAAATGCTACAAATCAGAGCTCGATTTAATGTTTTGTTGATTATCTCGATTTAAGAAAATGATGGGGGAAAATGTCGGTAATGCAGATTGACCTTAAAAATGTCTCCTCCATAATCCCCCCTGCCCCAGACACTGAGCTGGTTGTTAAACGTTTACCACCACACCAATGCATGACCCCCACCAGAAGAAATTATAGAGATAAACTACAGCTCAACCATGCGGCTTTTACATGGCTATCTAATTCCCTTTGGTTTCGTGTGGGTGTGGGGAGTGGAAATTGCAATCTGTTCTCTAGGATGACAAGCTGCCTCACAGTGAGCGCCTCCCCCCTCCCATCCTCTTATATGAATGCTCCTTCATAGTTGGTGCCATTGACTGGGGAAGAGTTATATGAGTAGACACAGCCCACAGAGTCCCAACTGCCCTTCAGAAGTTTACAATATAATGAAGGCCACGGGACAGACAATGTGGAAATGAATTACGGCACTTATATCCTAAATACATCAGCACAGTCATAAAGTAATTCATTATGACTCACTCACCGAGAATATGAAATAATATTTTTCCTTGGTTTAATTCTGCAGAGAGGTTTCTAGGAAACAAAAAAATCCATTGCTTCTAGATTTAGTTCATTTTTATAATTCTATGTCATTGTTTTTGGAATGTGAAAGCTTTGACAATTACTTTCTAAATCTAATTTTAACCATTTTACACACTAATTAAAGGGACTCTACTAAGATTTTTTTGCTACTCTTCACTTGAGAGTCAATGACACTTTTTATTTTCTGCAATCTACTTTTAATCCTATTCATTTTATATGCCATTCATTTGAGTGCTGTGATCCTGTTTTCTATTTATTTATAAAATTTACTGACATAAATCTGCTACTCACTGGTTCCTTGTTTGCTCTCTCACAGAGAAGATCCTGGGGGAGGTTTGGAAGCTAGCAGAAGTGACTATAGTCACTAATTTCCTTAAAGGAGATGCTACAGAACCAACTCTGGGAGCAATTTCATGAGAGCAAACTCACCATCTCCATGGTGATTTCCTACATAGACCAAGGGCACCTATGTGGCACAGTGGAAAGAACACCCGACCTGGAGTCAGTAAGACCTAAGTTCAAATCCAGCCTCAGACATTTACTAGCTGTGTCACCCTGGGCAAGTCGCTTCACCCTGTTTGCCTCAGTTTCCTCATCTATAAAATGAGCAGAAGGAAATGGCAAACCACTCCAGTATTTCTGCCAAGAAAACCCCAAATGGGGTCACAAAGATCAGACACAAGTGAAAAAACGAACAGGTAACTTAGGCATCAACAAATAATAGAGGAACTTAGTCTCTGGATTAACACTCATTGCTCCCCTCTTCCACCTCTTAGAATCCTTGTTTCCTATGTGGAGCCTTTCATGATTTCCCCCCAATTGATAGTGCCCTTCTCTCCAAAATGACTTTTAATCTGTTTTGTGTGTATATATAATGTCAGCTAGGTAGGTGGCATAGTAGATTGAGTACTAGATCTGGAGTCATGAAGACCTTAATTCAAATTCTGCCTCAGACATCTCCTAGCTGCGTGATCTGGGCAAGTCACAACCTTTGTCTGCCTCAGCTTCTTCATCTGTAAAATGGAGATAATAATAGCATCTACCCCCCCCCCCGGGTTGTTGTGAGGAGAATATTAGATAATATTTATGAAATGTTTTGTGAACTTTAAAGTGACACATAAATGCTAGCTACTATTATTACATAATTGTGAGCACATACATATGTACATAAATACCTATATATGTGGATACATACATGTTTCCCTTGATAGAATGCATAGAATATAATATCTTGAGGTCAGGGAGGGTTCTCACTAGGCACATAGTAGATATTTAATAAATGCTCATTCATAATTTAATAAATGCCCCATCCTCCAAAGTTCATTCAATAGATGTATCTATTCCCTAAAAAGAACCTGCTTAAACATTAGCCACTTTATATATAAAATAAATATACACATACATATATGCATATATACTTATCTATACGCATACGTAGGCACATAAATGTATATGTATATGTGTGTCCTTGCTTTTTCCTCCATTAGAATGTAAATATCTCACCAGTGGAGATTGTTTCATTCATTACATTTCTATCTCCACAGTACTTGGCAATTAATAACTGCCTATTTGTCAACTGATTGACAGTCCCTTTCCCAAGACCACAGTACTCTACACAGCTGAAATGAAGAGGGATAATAAGAACCAAAGTGTTTCCACATCTGTTCCTCCTCTTACTAAGCTCTCTCCCTCTACCCCTCACCATGAGTTCTGATCAGAGAATAGGTCACCCGGAACTACAAGACTCATTTCTCTCTTTTCTAGGGTCCAGTTACATGCAGTGGACCCAGCCTGAGGAAACAAAGTCCATTCAATGCATCTAATGGGTTTTTCCATTAGACTACGATTTTTCACATAAAGACAACAAGAGAGTGAGGAGTACCTTGAATGGATACAAGTTAGTTGTTTTTTGAGACAGAAAGGTGAAAAATAAATTAATACAAATCTCTAATTATGAAGAAAATGCTTTCTTTTTACCATTGACTAAGGAGTGTGCAATTGGATGTTTTTCAAACTGAAACAAAAGGAAAACCTGCTTCCCTCTTCCCACCATAAAGACCATCTCAAGACACCACATTTAATTTCTGAATAGAGCAATGTGCTTTTTAAGTCAAATGTTAAGCAGGGATTAACAGAACTATGGGCTGTAGTTCAATCTTTAGCTCTTTCATTCTCATAGTATTTTACTTTATCTTATTTTGGTGGATGTGGCCTGGAGACTTGGTAAAACCTAAGTTTTATGTAAATGAGGATAGATACACACTGATGAACCAAACTCCAGACCTGAGGTCTTAATTATATGAGAGTCTAGATGTCAAATATGAATGTAGTTTTTTGGCATTTAAAGATTTTACAAGGTATTAAGTTGGATGACCTTTTCTAGGAACATGGAGAACAGGTCTCCACTTGCTTAACACTGTGTTCACGAATGAGATGGGACACATGACACGGAAGAGCTGTTCTCCTAAGCCCTGACATGCCAGTCTTCAAACTGACATAAGCTGAGCAAGGGAACACCCAATCTTGGTTTTCTAGAAATAATTTTTCAAGGGCTCTTGGGAATTGGAATGATTCTCTTTCTACCCCACTCCCCACACCCCAAATTGTGGTGTATGATTATCTTCCAAAGTGCTTTCTAAGTTATCATCTCATTTTAACCCCCTGAAAAGGTGTGAAGTGGGTAGAAGATAGATTAATTATCCCTATTCTAATTTTGGGAAAACTGAAAAAATAAAAACAATTGTTTATTGAGCTGAAGGAAGTAGTATGCTTAGCCAAGGTGTAACAACTACTTGGAACCAGAGCGTAAGTATCCTTATTCCTGGCCCACAGACCTATCCAACAGCCTAATAGGTTGTCACAAATCTGGGGGTAGGGATGGGGTAATGTTACCGACAAAAAGCTCTCAGTAGGTGTTAAGAGTTCTGGCCTTAAACAGAAAGGTAATACACTCTTCTCCTTCCGCTGCTAATTAAACTGTCAGGATTGAGCCTCAACAGTGATGTGACGCATGACACGACGCCTCGTGTAATTCAACATATTTTATGCTAGCATCAAAGCCATGTCAGGAATAATGGAGCTGAATATTTAGTGTTTGCCCTCTGCAGTCTCCATCCAGCACCATTCACAGGCCCTTTGCTCACCAGGAGATCAACCGTTCAGGCAGCTTGAGCGAGAAGGGAAGGAGCTGTCCTTGAGAAGAGCCGTGGAGGAACAGTGGCATGAAGCTGGACGACCACCTCTTTCACAATGTCTTCCCTGCTCACACCAGGTCACGGGGGCTTCTCACTCCCATGAAAACCAATAAATAAACATTGTCTTATCACTTTGACACTTGTTGTATACTCCATTGTAAAAGTGTTCTAAAATTATTTTGTGCTATAACCTAAGTTTTAGGCATGTCTCCTCCCCCAATTCAGCTTTTTGAAGACAAGGACCATGGTGTTACTCTTTTCTAGCTTCCATAGCATCCAACAGAGTGATATAAACATAGTAAGCATTCAACAAAATGAATTTATGAAGGAATTTTGTATTCATTCACACACATATATATATACATATGTGTCTATATATGCATGTATACATGTGTATGCACATGTATACATATACACACATATATACATATGTGTCTATATATGCATGTATATATGTATATGCATATAGACATAGATATCTCTATATAGACACACACATATGGGATCACAGGATCATGGATCCAGAGCTGAAAGTGGACTTCATAGGCCATCCAGACCAATTCCTTCATTTTACAGATATGGAAACTAAGGCCCCTGGCGGTCACCCAACTGGTCATCAACAGGGTTGGGATTTGAACTCAAGGACAGACTCCAGGAGCTGAGTCCTTTTCACATACTATGAACGATGCCTCTCCTGCATAGACACACAATCAAGTAATGAATTTGGAGTTGAAAGGTCTGGGTTCAAACCTTCACTCTGCCATTTACTATCTTTGTTACCTAAAGTAAGTCACCGCAACAACGGTGTGCTATAGGTGGCACTACGAGGCCAGTGAAAACCAGCTATTAAATTTCAGTGTGAGTGTTTACATCTCGTGAATCAGTAAGTGCTACAAATCCAGGATTGATTTATTGTATTGTAAATTGTCTAGACTTAGGGAAATTATGGAGAAAACATTAATAAGGCAGATTGACCTGAAAAGTGTGCTGTGCATGCATTCAGCTCCTCCCCTACCCCCACTCTGGAAGCTGATTGTTGAAACATTTATCACCAGACTCCTGCATTGCATCTTTCTGGGCCTCAGCTTTCTCATATGTAAAATGAGGGATTCGGGCTACAGGGCCTCTAAAGTCCCATCCAGGTAGATCTATGATCGCGTGATTGTGGACATAAAAACAAGCAATGCAAAGAGGGCTACACACCCAGGAGAGACAAGAAGGTCTCATACACTTAGACCTGGGAGGTCTAATACTGATACTCCCTGTAGTCCAGTTCTCTCATTTTATAAAAGAGAAAACTGCGCCTAAGAGAGACTCACCCGAGGTCACACAGGTCATAAGCAGTAGAGCTAAGGCTAGAACATGCTGGGACTGTTAAGTCTGTGATTCTTTCAATTCAATTCAACCAGTACTACTATGTGTCAAGAATATGCAGACAAAAACAAAACACTCCATGCCCTCAAGGAGCTGACGTTCTACTGGGGAAAATAGAAGTAAATACTATATGTGTGTGTGTATGTATATATGGATATGTAGCCATATATCCATATATATATATATATATATATGGATATATGGCTACATATCTACAATAAATACAAAAATACATACAAATACAGCAGAAATAAATATTATAAATAAATATTTTGGGGTGGGTGAAGGATAAAGACGGCTGACAGGGTGGGGGCAATCTGGAGGAAGAAAAGAGACAAAAATTTATGACACTCCTCCTATGTGCCAGGCATTGTGCTAAGTGCCACTTTACAAACATCTCATTTGATCATTACAACAACCCTAGGAAGGAGGTGCTTTTTTTTTTTTTTTTTTACAGTTGAAGCCCATTTTATAGCTGAGGAAACTGAGGCAGAGGTAAAGTGACTGGCCCCAAGTCACAAACTAGTAAATATACAATGCTAGATTTGAACTCATGTCTTCCTGACTCTAGACCCAGCCCTCTATCCACTGTGCCACTTGGTAGTCTTATAGTTAGGAAACAGGAAAGGCAATTCTCAAGATGAGCTCTAAAAGAAACTAGATTTCAACTCAAATGTTATCAATGAACCTACCACGTAAGACCAAGCAGGCAAGGACTTAGCATGTTCCATAATTAAAGAATATTGGCAATTTGTACTCTTTTCTTGCTATTAGCATGCAGGCTTTCTAGCTCTTTTTTTTTTGGCCTACTATTTAAAAGTCTCCCTCTGGGGAGGTGCAGAGCTTATAATGGCAGCTAGGTGGCACAGTGGATAGATTCCCCCTTTTCCTAAGTTCAAATCTGGCCTCCAACACTTGCTACCCACATGACTCTGGGCAAGTCACTTAACCTTGTTTGCCTCAGTTTTCTTATCTGTAAAATGAGGTGGGGAAGGAAATGGCAAACACTTCTGTATCTTTGCCAAGAAAACCTCAAATGGGGTCATGAAGAGTCAGACACGACTGAAAAATGACTGAATGAAATCAAGAAAAAGCTTATAATAATGTATGCCTGTGAAGGTCAGTGCATGGTCCTCAAAAAAGGAAAATAATGGGCCAGAAAAGTCTCTACCCCTGTCCCCAAGATGAAGTGACTACAAACTTGTCATTAGTTACCTAGATGGTGCCATTTTTAGGCTGCCTCCAGCGGCTGCCAGCTGTATCTATTTAAGGACATCCCATTAGTCCACAGAGTAATAGCTTCCTGGCTAGGGCAAGGTATAAATTTAGGGCCTTGTATCCCTGAACACTTAAGTTTCTGGCTTGGTTTAGAGATGAACTACCCAAAGGAAGTTACCCAAAAGTGTCCTTTTATGATCCAGATGAGCTATGCCATAAGTGGTCACCTGAAAATAAGGGGAATTAGATTCCATTTCTCGGTTCTACAACTGACTTGGTATCTAAGTCCAGCCTTAACAGCGACACCCTTCTCTGTTCCTATTTTGTGTGTGGTGAAGTGGAAGGAACACTGAGAAAATGAAAGTTGTCATTTTTGAGAGTTACTTGGGGAATAGAGATTAAATGAATGACTTGTCCAGGGTCTCACAGCCAACATGTGTCAGGGGTTGGACATGAACCCAACTCATCTTGATTCTGAGGCCCGCTCTCTAGCCACAATGCCATGTTGACTTTTACCAAATGTACATAAGGGAATGGGAAATATACATACAATATAATTTCAAGGTAGTTTTTGTGGGGAAGGAACTAGCAGCTGGGGGCAGAGGATGTAATCAGGAAAGGCCTCATATAGAAGGTATCACTAAGCTCAACTTCTAAGGAAATTGCCGGGGGGGGTCTAAGAAGTGGCACTGAGGAGTGAGAACATCTCAGGAATAGGGACAGCCAATTAAAGGCCCAGAGAGGGGGGACTATCTTGCTTTTTACGTACCTCACTGTTGTGAGCAGGTAACATTATCCCACTCTATCCATCCAAGGCTTTCTATGTTTATTAGGAGAAATATGAACCATACGTCACTCTCAGTTTTGTTCCAAATGTAACCAGTTTCAGTGAAGAACTCTATAAGAGGCTATTAAGATATTTTCACCACTTCTAGGCTGATTAGGGAAAGCTTGGTCTTATTCTGTGAGAAAGGAATAACAAACAGAACCTTCTGGCTTGGCACAATCAACCTTGTACCTGCCATTCATATGACTGAAGTCTGTCTCTTTTCCTAACTCTGATTCTTAATTCACTCTGTTGTACTAGAAACAGAAAGCAACATAATATTTACATTGACAGGATCAGGTCTTCGTATCTCTCTTTTAAAATGAAATTTGGACTCCTTGGTGTGACCATACAGAATTTAAACTAAAACAACAACACATAATGCAATTCCTTCTGTGTACATTCTGTGTTTAGATCAATTTCCAGAATGCAGTGCAATGAGACAAGTGCAATCATAGCTTGTCGGCTCTGTTTAAGAATCTCCCTGCTCCCTCTTGCTTGTTTACACAACTTTAATATTTCTGTATATTGGCTCAATAAAGCATTTCTCTTTCTGGATGGCGTTTTCTTGTCTGCATTTATTCTACAGTAAAGAGGCTGAATTACTCCAGCAGCCCATCTCAGTGACTGTAAACTTGGTAAACAGTGCATGAACAGCTTAAAATTTTCTTGGGAAATAAAATTGTAAATAAGAGGCTGCTGCTTAGATCATTTGAGGTTCTCTTACATGTTTAGAGATTATGAATATAGGTGTGCATCTCTTCTCCTAGATGAACCCTCATTCCCCTATGCCCTTGACAACTTAATTTCCTGTCCTCTTTGGGAGACAGACAGATGAATATTTAGTGTAGAACATGATGGTGATTAAGCTTCCAAATGCATCTTCATCTGGATTCCAGCTGGTATGGCATCTCAATTACTCCTCCATCCCCTATGGGAGTGTCTTATTGATGTATTGAGCTTTGCATGATGCCACTGGATTAAAAATCTCCCAAGACCCTCTAAAACTTCTGACCTCAATCAATTATCCTTTAATGAAGGAAGGGAAAGGTCTGGTGCATACACATCATGGCCTGAAGGATGCCACAAATAGCCATCTGACCGTCGCTGATTAGCTAACCTCAAAGAGAGGAAATCTCTCCTGTGGCCAGCACCTTTCCCCTTGCCTCCTCCTCTATAAATGATGATCGATGTGCCAATGTGGGCTTAAGCACCTCTCATGCGGGTGCTGCTAATAGCTGTAAAGAAAAAGTGGCACAAGAATTGGTTTTTAGTTGATTTTTTTTTCCCAGTGGAGCAGTCCATCCCCCCCACTGCTTGACCAGTCAAATGGTATAGAGTCCTTCCTTAACTTGCCATATTATTAGTGAGATGATACAATCACAAAGAATAGATTGATATAGTGGGGAACAGCACAAGACTTGTTTCTGGTTCCAGTCTTACCATTTACTACTTGTGTAGCCTAAGATATACAACTAGTTTTTGAGATTGTGTCTCTGAGATTCAATTCTTCATTTGTAAAAAAAAAAAAAAGGGGTCTAACCATTCACATGCTTGGCTGTTGGGAGGATCAAAGATGATACCAATTGAAAACATTTTGTAAAACTTATCATGTAAATATAAGGAATAATTATCAATGGATATGTTGGTATGTAGTCTTTCAACAGGCTGGAATGTTTCTGCCATACTAGAAGGCGCTTTGAGTATGTATGGTTCCAGTGACAGAGTTCAACTTGACCTCTTCCTACCTTTCTAGTTTCCCAACATCTTACTCTGCTCCACGTACCTTATGAGCCAGTGACATCCCTCCATGAAGTTTTTTATAGAAGATGTGCCATCTCTCACTTTCTTCATTTTCAATGCCTGTCCCCAATATCTAGGATTCATTTTCTCAACTCCATTTCCTGGTGTCCCTGGCTTCCTTTCAATCTCAATTAAAATGCTACCTTCTGCAAGAAGCCTTTACAGGTTCCCCTTAATGCTGGTTCTCTATAATTTATCCTGGACCTATCTTACCCCTACATAGCTGTTTGCATGCTGTCTTCCCCATTAATTGTAAGTTCCTTAGGGACAGAGATTTTTTTGCCTTTTTTGGTATCCTTAGCACAGGATCTGGAACATAAGAGGTATTTCATAAATGTTTATTGACTTGACTGAACAAATAATTACCTACTCTGTACAAAGCTGAGTATATAGAGACAAGGTCTTTGTCCTCAAAAGGTTTAGATTCTACTGGCAAGATATACTACACATACAAATAAGCAAATATAAAATATATGATTAAAAGGACTATCAAGTAATTTCAAAAGGACATGTCTTTTGCCTAAGGAACAATCTATCTGAGAGAGAGAGAGAGAGAGAGAGAGAGAGAGAGAGAGAGAGAGAGAGAGAGGCTTGTCATTGGGATTGGCCATGGAGTGATGACATTTTCAGCAATTCTCTATGAGTAAGTAGAAGGATTAGGATTGGTACTGGTGTGACATACCCATACTGATAAAATCCAAGATTCGGGATGTTCTAAAGTTTCAGTTGTTACGTCATGGTCCAAGATCCTAATATTTAGAGGTAGAAGTTATATTTTGCAAAACCTCTAGTTTTACAGCTGAAGAAACCATAAAGAGGTGACTCACTTAAGGCAAAAGAGCTAGAAAGTAGCAAAGCCAGGATTTGCAACTGGCTCTTCTGATTGCAAATACAATATTCTCTGTATCGCACCATGACCCCTGATATACAACACACAACAAATATAAAACAAAACCCTCCCTCTAAAGTAAACAAACAACTTCAACTTATACTGTGCTTTAGGGTTTGTTATATTCCTCAAAATATTCCTGTGAGTTGAATAGTTCAAGTTATTATCCCTATTTTAGGTAGGAGAAAATGAGGCAGCAGTTAAGAGACTCCCTTATGGTCACAATTACAAAGTATTTGAGGTGGGATTGTAATATAGGTTTCCTTATTATAAATTCCTCGATCTGTCCACTATGCCATGCCATCTTTCATTAGTTCTATGCTGCTAATCATCATTGAAAAATTACAGAATCACCTTGCATTCTCCAAATTCCTTTTAATTCTTTGATATGTTTTGTTCACCAGCCAGACATCCTTCAAGCTGAGGGCCAGACGAATCTGCATAGCTTTCCTATTTTTCCTTTACACATTAGAGTTTTTGCAACATCTCTATATAGACATAGGTTTTCTTGGCTTCATACCCACACATATGGTGCATGGTGGGTGTTAGCAAGCTGGCATACATTACAAACGTGGAATTATGAAGGAGAGTGGAGTAAAAGATGTCATCAGAGAAGCATATGATTAGAAAAGGAGATGGGCAAGTCGCAGCATAAGAGGTAAACAATAGACATCTCTTGCGTTCCACTGGTACCCTTCTCTATGTGAAGAGAAAGCAAAAAAGGGCCATGGAATGTTGTGTAGCTCACCTGCAGCAAGCTTATGAGAAGAAATGGACAAGAGTCGGGAAGGATGGGTAGGTATGGATGGATTGCCATCTGTATCACTGGAGGGAATATCCATATCAACGACATCATATATCCATTTGACTATTTTAAGTTTGTGTATGCACACATATATACGTATGTATACGTCTGCATACATATTCTAGGTACCCATGTACACACACATATAGAAATGTATACATACATACATACCTACCTACATACATACATATCTATATCTATATCTATATCTATATCTATATCTATATCTATATCTATATCTATATCTATATCTATATCTATATCTATATCTATATACGCATTTACACAGAAGTCTTTAAAAGAGTTCTGCAGTTTTCCTGACCTGGACCTCTCACCTTCTCCTACTTAATTCTGTACCAACCCAAAATCCACTTGGGTTGCCTGTTCCAAATATACATATATATTATATATTCAATAATATTATATGTAATACACGTATGTATTATACACACACACATACACAATTGGTGGTGCAGTAGATAGATTGCCAGGCAGTAAGATTCATCTTCCTGAGTTCAAATCTGGCCTCAGACACTAATTAGCTATGTGACCCCGGGCAAGTTACTTAACCCAGTTTTCCTCAGTTTCCTTATCTGTAAAAGGAGCTGGAGAAGGAAATGGCAAACCACTCCGGTATCTTTGCCAAGAAAACTCCAAATGGGGTCACAAAGAGTCAGATACAACTGAACAATAACAATATTATATAAATGTGCAAATGTATGTGTATATACACAAATGTACACACATGTAATCACTCAATCATACAAGCTCTGTAGGCTTCCTTCTAACCTTTATGACAGGATCTGGGTAATAGATATTCCTTATCAACTTTGTTTTATCTTTAATGACCCCAAATTTCTTCTGTCTTTCTGAATGTCACTAATCTGCCAGTGATGTAGTATGTATGATTATGAATCATGGAGCCTTCTAGTCTCCAACAATTTAATAATGAACATCACAGATAGGAAATAGAAGGACATTATATGTGGGAGCAGGCTGTAGCACAATAACAAATCAGGAATTTCAAAGAAGAATGAGAATAAAGGATGTTATCAGAAAATATATGAGCCAGAAAAAACATTGGTTGGTCACCTGGTGGGAGGGAGGGATAACAGATGGGCAGTCCAAGTGCTTCACCGATTGCCTCATAATATTAGGAAAAAGTGAAGAAGGCCTCCAGTATTTGGCGTAGATGATAAACTTATGGAAAGCCAGGGATAAGAGTTACACAGAATGAGCAGGCATGAAAGGGTTGTAATTGCATCACTGGAGGGAATGACCAAATTTATGAGGTTATGAATTCATTTGCATATTCAAATGTATATGAATGTGTACATACACAAATGTAAATATAAATTATATATATGTATATATCTAAAAATATATAGTTACATAACTCAGCAGAAGTGAAATCCAGCCGTATTTACTAAATGCCTACTGTGTGTTGAGATTTTTAAAAAAATGTCAGACATGTTTGCGATCACCTGGGAGCATACAATCTAATATATCTAGAAGGCATGTGTATAAGGAGAAATACAAGACAAAAGATTACTAAATTCCAAACTGAACAGTGCAGAGAGCAGTTCAGAAAAGGGTAAACATAATGTAGTTTACATCAGGGAAAGCCTGTGGAGGAGGTGAAGCTTTAGCTAGATCTTGAAGGATGGGTGATATTCCAGTTAATACCTTCTTCTTCTTCCCATTTACCTAAGCACAGAATCTCCTGAAGCAGCCTGACAATTGAAAGTCCCTTTAGAGACTCAAGTACCATCTTCCTCTTCTTGCTCCTCCTCCTACTCCTCCTCAGAATAGCTAGCATTTATAAAGCACCTATAGGTTTGAAAAGCATTTTACAAATTCTCATAACAACCCTGAGAGGTAGGTGCTATTATTCTCCCCATTTTACAGATAAGGAAACTGAGGTGGAAAGAGGTTCAGTGACTTGCCCAGGGTCATAGAGCTAGGAAATAGCTAAGGCTATATTCAAACTCATGTCTTCCTGACTCTAATTCCTAGCTGCCTTGTAGAATGTAAGCTACTTGAGGACAGGACATGTCTCTATACTCCTCAAAACCTAGCACAGTACCTTGTACGTAGCAGATGCACTATAAATCCTTGATGATTTGTTAAAAATGAAGTAATCTTAGCTTCAGGGTGGGAAGGTAGTCTGAAGACACCTGGATGAATGAAAAGCATTATGATGGGGTTTTCAAGTCTGAGAACCCCTTCCCAGGTTAAAATCTTCATGGGAAGTCGACTCCATCACCATGACTCCTTGGAATGAGCCCCAAATAGCACAGTAGCAGAAAAAAGAAAGACACCTTGGTGAGACACAGGCTGATAGAAAAAAAAAAGGGAGGTGACACAATGATACTGTATCAGGTAGCCCATCTTACAAGAGTACTTTGGAAAATTCCCAAACCCTACAGAACCACTCTGTCGGATCATTACCATCGAGAAAGCAGAAAGCCACAAATACCGTTCTCATTATGGAGAAGCTTAAAACAATTCACCCCACACATTAAAAAATCCTCAGAAGCTAGAGGAGGTTGGAACAGTAGCCTGGAGCACTATAAAATTCATGAAAAATTAATTCAATCCTCAAAGCCAGCACCAGTAAGGACTACTCTACATAACAAAAAGTTCTCAGTTGCATTATTAAAAACATTGCTTTGGAGCGATCAATTAATTTCAAAGGCTCAACTCTAAGCATTAGAAGTTATCAAAGACAGATGTGCTAAGAAGTATCCTCTCTATCAAATCCAGTGCCCATCTGCTCTGCCAGGGTTATAATTATGATCCTTATTACCGGCTTGAGCACTTTTGTTTTTGTTTTAATCTAAATGATTTTGGGGGTGAGGTTCCCACCTAGAAGTCCAGCAGAGAAGCAGGAGAAATGACAACATCATTATCCAGGAGCCTAGGACTCCTGCTCCTCAGAGTATCTGAACCTTGCGGTTCTAAGCTCATACTTACAGTCCCAACATCTTTAACAGCAAATGTGTAGATTAAAAAATTAATTCCTTAAGCCATAATTGTACATGCTTCACTAAGTAGCAAAGTGTGATCATTTTCAGTAACAGAGAGATAGATGGCTATGGCTTACAGGTCATCTCTAGGTACATCTATATGTGTATGACTCTGTTAATTGAGGTGTTCATTTGAATGCTGAAATTTATAAAGGATGATAATTCATTTTAAAAAGTGAATTCAACACAGGGTTCCTTAAGTCACCAGTTCTTCTCGGGCATAGTGAAATATCGTTCTCTATACAAAAACTTAATATAACCAATATATAAGAAAACACCTCTTACATATAGCAAGCTGTATTTCCACAGTAAAACTTCATTAATTTGGATTACTTGAAATGTCAATCTGAATTAGCAGGAAGCCTTTCAAGTACACGCTATAACTTGATTAGGCAAACAAAAAGCATTACCAAGTAGAGGTCATTTGGACCACCCTCTGATGTACAGGGTATCCTAAAAGTCTTAGTATGGTTTTAAATTATTAATGCTATTAAATCATAAAACTGCACTAAGACTTGTGCAACACCTTGTATAAATAAGAAAGATTTGTAATTAGCAAAGTAAAACTTTTTATAGGTAAAGGAAGTGATTGTCACTAACTTGCTTTAAATCGATTTATTCTTTTAAGTATGTTAAGCCTTTACCTTGTATCTTACCTTCAATATTATGTTTATGTAATTCTTTCTTCATGGTTAAGTACAAATGTAAACTTCAACCTAATTTAAATTCAAGTTATCAGGGGTTCTAAATTAGTGTGCTATGCATTAATGAGACTTTTCTATACTTAAAATCAACTGGTTTCTTCCAAACCAGAAACTCTGGAATGTTCCATAGATGCTTCAATGTAATAACAGAGAGAATGAATGTGTAAACGCAATGTGTTATTTTAAATCTATTCCTGCTCACCCAAGAACTTGGGTCACGAAGGGCAGAGGGACTAGGAAAAGAGAGATGCCCATCGCTGCTCAGTAAAACACTGACAGAAATCAGCAAAGAGGAACAGAGGAAAGGATTGGGGACTGGGAGAGCTTTGGGGTTTAGAGATGATGCAAGGAGAAAGCATGAGATCAGCAGTGCACCCCATGGGGCAGCTAGGCTGTGCAATAGATAGAGTGCCAGGCTTGAAGTCAGGAAGACTCATCTTCATGAGTTCAAATTCAACCTCAGATATTTACTAGCTCTGTGACCCTGGGCAAATCACTTAACCCTGTTTTCCTCAGTTCCTCATCTGTAAAAAAAAAAAAAATTACCTACAGAAGGAAGTGGCAAACCAGTGCAGTACCTTTGCCAAGAAAATCCCAAATGCGGTCAGAAAGAGTCAAACCTGACTGAAATGACTGAACAATAACAATGCAATCCCACAAACATTTATTACATATCTTCTGTATGTCACACAATTGTGCAAAGTGCTCTCAGAAACTAGAAGTTTGCTCATAATATCTTCACTGGTATTGTTATTTAAGACAGCTGTGACATGCACAAATAATAGCAATATAAAATATAAACGTGATATCCCATAGTCTTGGTGCAATCTTAAGCTCTGATAGCTTAAAGTTAAGACACCCTATGTGTGGTAAGCATGGTTTAGGGGACAGAGAGCTGGTCTTAGAAGACCTGGCTCTAAGTCTCGCCTTAGACTATATTGTCCATGTGACTTTGGAAAAGTGACATTGGCAACCTCTGAGTGCTTTGGCCAATTCAGACTACATATTGCAGGACCAAGAGCTGATCTGTATAGTAGAGAAAAATCCTTACTGGGAGTTCCTTATAGTGATGAAATCATAGGAAAGGTCCAAAAAAAGGTACATAAATATATAGCAAGTGACATTTGGAAAGTTAAAAAAAACTCATGGTATAACAACACAAACACTAGAGGAGACAGGAAACTAAGAGAGAAAAGATCATCACCAACTAAGGAAAGGTCTCCAGGAACAAGTAGCATTTGAAATGATTCTTAGTGGAGGTACATGGAGGAATACAACAGACTAAACGAGGGGGGTTACCTAGTGGGAAAGAAGAGCGTTCCAGCTGGAGGCAAGAAGCTTCAAGAACTGTACCAAGAAGGGAGCACGATGAAGTGAGAAGGCATAGATCCAAATGCTACTTCTGTTATTTGCTACCTGTGTTGCCTTCTTCCGCCACTTCACTCCTTTGGGGGGTGAGACTCAATTTCCTCATCTATAAAATGAGGAAATTAGATTAAATGGGCTTCCGATAGATCATTGTTGTTCAGCTGTGTCTGACTCATGGACAACCCCCGGGGTTTTCTTGGCAAAGATACTGGAATGGTTCGCCATCTCCTTCTCCAGTGGATTAAGGCAAACAGAGGTTACTAATGTGACTTGTTCTCAGTCACAAAGCTGAGGTCAGATTTGGGCTCAGATCTTTCTGATTCCAGGTCCAGTACCCTATCCACTGAGGCATCTAGCTGCCTATAAATTTCAATTAGCAATAATTATGCTTTGGTTAAACCTCACTGGCTACAATACTGCCACTGTATGAAGCCAATCTTTCTTCTTATCTTAGCCCAAATCAGGCTTCTGTGACACTTCCCACTCATTTCCACACAATGATGCCTCTACTCCAGCCATCATCTCTGTCTCCTCTCCACCATAACCTTAGATTCTGCTCCTGGGACCCTTGGGTCCGAGAGGTAAACTTTCACATTATCTTATACCCACATGGTACAGATTCCACATTTCTACCATCCCTGAGAAACAGTAAATGGGATGTGTTCTCCTCCTTCTGCTGAGAAGGGTAAGGTCTTCAGTGGCGAGGAAAACACTATGCTATTCGTTACTGTTTATAGCTCCCACATCTCCCCAGGTTACCTCCTCCAGAAAAGCAGCCTTCTCTGTATCCTGTGATGCAAAGGAAGTTGCTGAGATGCACTGGTTACAGCTGGTGTTGCAACCAGCCCCTCTGACATTGGGGCACACTAAGATCCCCATTCAAAGGGTTAAAAACCAATCATGGGTTAGCATGTTGCATGAAGTTCTGGCAGCTATTGAGGATGAAACTCAGAGCAATGGTGAAAGTGTTCATTACAGGAATATCAAATATATCAAAGCAATTTACTTGGTAGACTGCAAAGGAATAATTTAACTTTTTTTTAACTGCCCTGTATAGTTTGTAACTTTTGCAAACTCGACAGGGAGCAATAGTTCATGTTAAGTGGTAGGAAGATCCCTGGATTTTGAAGTCCACAACCTGTGTGATCTTGGAAAAATCAGTTAATCTTTTTGTGTTTCTGTTTTCCTCATCTGTAAAACAAGGAAGTTTGGACTATGTAATCGCTCAAGTCCTGTCCAGCTCTCAAAGCTTAAGATGTTAACAGAACCTTCATTTTGGGACTAATAAGATACTCAACTTTAGTTGAGATGGGAACCCCCAAAAAAGTCAATCTATGTACAATATAACAGGGCAATAAGGATAATTTAATTAAAAATTCATTGGGTATTTACCATGAACATAAGTATTATGTACAAAGTACTGTGTTAGGCTCTACGAACAAAGGTAGAATGGATGCAAGCCTGGCTCTCAAGCACTTTACATTTGATGGAAGATATGACATACATACGGATGAGAATGATATGAGGCAGGGTGTGAAGGGGGCATAGGAGAGAGCCAAAGTGCTCTAGGAAGGTGTAAGGACAGGAATCATTTTGAGGTAGGAAGCTCATTGGTATGGGTGGCACCTGAAGGAAGAGAAATTTTTGAACTGGCAGAAATGAACAGAGAGTTCATTCCAAGTGTGGGAACGAACTTAAGTGCTTGTCATTTGGAATACAGTGTATGTGAGTGGGAGGAATAGAGCTAGAAATGTGGGCTAAAGTTCATTTTTAAGAAAAATAAGGAGAGATATGCAGGTGGAAGCTAGATTTTGGAGGGTCTTAAAGGTCAAGCTGAGGTATTTTTATTTTATTGTACAGGCAATAGGGAGCCTGTGTGAAGGTTTCTGAGCAAAAGAAAGACATGGTCAGACTTGTACATTAATTACTTTGTAGGCTTTATGAAAGAAGGACTAGAGAGGAGAAAGATTTGAGCCAGGGAGATTGGGAAGCCATTCCAATAATCCAGGCAAGAGGTTATGAGCCTGAACTGATGTCATGGGAGTAAAAGAATCATAGCATCATAGATTAAGAGCTAGAAGGGACCTCAGAGGCCACTGAGTCTAATGCCTTTATTTTATGGATTAGGAAACTGCCTAAGAGAGGTTAAATGACTTGCCCAGGGTCATCTAGCTAGTAAGTGTCTGGTGCAGGATTTAGACTCAGGCCTCCAAGTCCAGTGCTCTATCTACTGAGCCGCCAAAATGTGGAAAAAGGATGTAAGATATATAAAAGAGGAAGAATTAACACGATTTCCCACTTGCTTGAATATGGAGGCAAGAATGACCCAGGTGGCTTGAAGACTGGTTGACCAGCAGGCTCTTGTCATTAATCTAAATGGACAAGTTGGAAGGAGATACAGGTTTATTCGCAATAAAGTGGTAAGTTCAGATTGGTACGTTTTGTTTGACGTACCGTGGAACAATCCGGTGAAGATATACAGTTGGATTTTAAGGACTGATATGGTCTATTAATTTGTCTTTCTAGTGTATCACACACTCTCACACACACACACACACACACACACACACACACACACGGGCAGCTAGGTGCCACAGTGGATGGAGTTCTGGGCTTAGAATTAGGAAGACTCATCTTCTTTAGTTCAAATCTAGCCTTAGATACTTACTAGCTGAGTGACTTTGGGCAACTCACTTAACCCTGTTTGCCTCAGTTTCCTCAACCGTAAAATGAACTGGAGAATGAATGACAAACCACTCCAAGAAAACCCCAAATGGGGTCATGAAGAGTCAGACAAGACTAAAAATGACTGAACAACTCCAGCCCCCCCAACTACAGATATGTATATATGCATGTATGTATATATACACAATACATATGCGTATAAATACAATATACATACACATACATATATATGTGTGTATATATACACAGTATATTATAAGTGAAAGTTAAGGTTCAGATTTGTGCTCCAGAAGAGCCACAGGGGGAAGTGTACTCAGAAGATTGTTTTCTATTCATTCATGGAAAATATTCTTTTGTCCTCATGAGTGTCTATATGGTCTATTAAACCAACACTGTCCGAGATTACATGCACAGGAAACTTTCCTTATTGAGAGCATTAAGACTCAAATAATTTTTCACTACTTTCACCCTAGATACCATAGTTCACAGCTCTCTGTCTGGCTCAGGTAATGGCCAACAGAAAATGGCAGGCTCTTTGATCAGTCTCTGGCTTCCAATTGAGGCCCCTGGCTTTTCCCATGCCCTGCCAGTGGTAACAGATCCTCTTCAAAGATAGCAAGGTGAAGTCAATTCTAGCATTAGTCTAGCTCACTTTTTAATAACACAGTGATAGAAATGATTTCCTTTTACACAGGTCTCAAAGAAATTGACAGTATTTTAGAGCTAGAAGGGACAGTAGAGAACATCTCATTCAGTCTAACCCTTTCATTATACTAATGAAAAAACTGAGACCCTGTGTGATGACTTGCCCAAAGTCACGCAAAATCTCAATTTTCTCTCCAGGTCAAGAAATGGTGACCTCTCTGTAGGCCTGATGAAAACAATTTTCAGTGCCTGCCCCTCCCCCAAAAAAGAGCAGAAAAGAGGGAAAAGGAGAAGGGGGAAGACGGAGCATTCTAGGGTATTCCCAAGGAAGAAGATCACTAGGAACAAGTTAAAAAGCTTTAAAGGGTGGACATTCCATGACAAAGAAGAGTTTGAAATTTTTAGAAAAAAGCCAGAACTGAAGAGATTATTTGACTCTTGAACACTGCAAACAATAGAAATGCAAAAAAAATGAATATAAGCATCAGGCACCAACAGCAATACTGTCGGAGTGACCACAGAGAATGCAGGGAGAGATTTTGTCCTAACTGTAAACAAGGAGATGAGGGTGAAGGCAGGTGGAAATCGAGTAGAGGTAACACTGAAGAAGGAGACAGGGGATTATGGACAGAACATAGTGACGCTCTGGGGAATACTCTTTATAGGGGGTGCTCCATTACAACATGAAAGGGGGGAAGGGAGAAGGGGAATAGACAGGAGTGAATGATGTATCAGGGTCAAATCATGGGCTAGCGATGAAGGGAAGGTGACCTCTATCATCTCAGAAAGAGAAGAGCCTTCAGGAAAATGGATAAGGAGAATGGGGGAAGGATTAAAAGGCTGAAAAGGAGAAGGCAAGGTAAGTAGGAAGGGGGTTGAACTGAATGTTCCAATGAGAGATGGGTAATGAAAGGGGATGAGGACCATACGCAGTGGGATGAGACCTGGGCGATTTGGTGCTTAAAAATTCTAATTGTCCTGGGAGAGGAGTTGGAATCTCTAGGGGCAACTGGCATCTGGGGGAAAGAGAAAGCATGGACACAGGGAGATTTCCAGGCAAATGTAGTAAAACAAAAAGGTCAACAGAAAGAGCATAGATCAGTGGTGGGCTGCATGGTTTGAGAGGGCCCCTACCGGCGGAGCCAAGATGGCGGCTGGGAAGCAGTGACTGGCGTGAGCTCCCCACCAAGTCCCTCCAAAAACCTATAAAAAATGGCTCTGAACAAATTCTAGAGCTGCAGAACCCACAAAGTGGCAGAGGGAAGCAGGGCTGCAGCCCAGGACAGCCTGGATGGTCTCTGGGTAAGGTCTGTCCCACACGGAGCTCCCAGCCCCCAGCTGACGGGAGCGGAGCTGAGCCCAGTGCGCACGGCATGAACAGATCAGCCGCGGACCTACCAGACCAGGAGACGAGCGGAGAGTGCCCTGGCATCCTGAATTACTGAGCTGTGGC
>CM053625.1:56231225-56243471 GCA_028646595.1 Phalanger gymnotis
GGTTGAGAAGTCTGGTACTGCCACAACTCACCGATTCAGGGCGCTAGGGCATGCTCCGTCCGACTCCTGGTCTGGTTGGTCCACGCCGCCCACGCTGGGCTCTGCTGTGCTCAGCTCTGCTCCCCTCTGCTCCCAGCTCTGTGCGGGATAGGCCTTACCCAGAGAGTATCCAGGCTGTCCTGGGCTAGAGCCCTGCTTCCCACCACTATTTTGTGGGTTCTGCAGTTCTAGAATTGGTTCAGAGCCATTTTTTTTATAGGTTTTTGGAGGGACTTGGTGGGGAGCTCACTCTAGTCCCTGCTTTCCAGCCTCCATCTTGGCTCCGCCTCCTCAGTTACCATGTTACAATGTAAAATTAAAAACAAAGATGACTCCATCTTAAAGATAAATTCTCCTGCCCTTGTTTACCCTACCCCTTCCCCCCTCCACATACACCAGTGTTTCACGGCCTCCAGCAAATCTCCAAGTCTCAGCCTCCATTCAACAGCTGGGTACTTCTACTGGTTTGCCAAAAATATCATGTTTTCTACATTCTGGGCTTTTGCCAATACATAAGGGAAAGGGAGAACCTTCCCCAGACATAGGAAAGACACATCAACTCTGGTATTATTTTCCTTGAAGCTTCATTTCTTTAGGGTAGTTCTGTTTGTGGACTGTCATTTATCTTCTATCTATCTATCTCTCTGTCTATCTCAACATCTACTTCATTGTTCTTCTTTCATATTTTAACCAGTGCATTTGCTTCTTTCTCCACTTGGTTATCACAGCAGAATAGAAGTTAACAAGAGGGTGCAAAGACCAGCACTCTCACTCTGTGAATGGACAATTCCAGTAGTATTGAGAAAGTCTCATTCTGTTCTCTAAGCTCTGAAACACTTTCTACTTATTCATCCATCCATTCATTTACCCAAGCAGGGATGACTCTAGTATAAAGAGACAATGCAGCATATATACTGGATAAAGTGCTGGACTTGGACTTTGGACCTCAGAAGGATCTTGGTCCAAATTCTGATTTCAATATTTCAATGTGTTCTAACTCTAATACCACAGACAAGTCACTAGACTTCACTGAGTTTCCTCATCTGTAAAATGGGGATAATAATGGCTCTAGTGCCTATTCCCCAGAATTCTTATGAAGATCAAATTTCTAACACACACACACATACACACACACATTCACACACAATGTCCCCAAAATCTTAGTGTGATTTTAAGCGATTAAAGCTTAACACTGTTAATATTGCATTAATGTTATTTTTTGTGTATGTGTGCTATATAAATGTCTGTTATTGTTGTGATCTCAAATCACGGTTTTATCCACATGAAGGCACCTGGAAATGCTAAGGCCTTTCCTCAGTTACTCACTTCCCTCATCCTTAAAAACTCCTTATGAGGTGGTGAAGGAACTAATAAGCAACAGTCGGAGGTAATAGCTACTCAGGCAGTAGTGAGATACAGTGAAATGAAGGAGGATCTGAAATCAGGACAGAGAGCTGAGCCTGAATCCCACCTTTGACTTTTAATAGTTGTGTGTATGTATACATTCGAGGTATCATACTTATTTCCTCTGTTTCCCATGGAATGTTGAACAAGGTGATGCTCTGCTTTCTTGTTTCAGCTCTTAAATTGTAAAGTGCCATTTTTGCACTTTTTGATGGTGATTTTGCTGTTGCAAATATACCCCAAGTGTAGTGTTGGAAGTGCTGCCTGGTGTTCCTAAGCTCAAGAAAGGTGTAATATATCTTACAGAGAAAATAAGTGTGTTAGATAAGCTTCTTTCAGGCATGAATTATAGTGTTGCTGGCCATGAGTTCAGTATTAATGAATTTGACAATATAGTACATCCACAAAAGTGAGAAGGAAATTTGCCATTCTGTATGTGAGGCCGCTCTGGAAAGTGCAAAATAAATGTTGTGACTAGAGGCTTGCAGGAACTTAACCCTACGTTTTCCCTAGGAGCAATGATTCAGTATTTGCTAATTCAGTATTCGAAGTGATGTTATAGAATATAACTACCTCAGATGATGAAAAACAACTTTATGTAGTGACCTACTCTCATAGCCCTACACCTCTAGAAGGTACAGAGGTCAGACTCATGTATTCTTTGAGCTACACTTAGTCACTATTATTTCATGCTGTTAAGTTTTTATTGTGTTGTTGTTCTTGCTGTTCTATCCATTTATACTCTTGTAGACATGTTGTATTCAGAAGTGTCAAACTTCTCGGTGCCCCAACCAGATTGATGTATAATTGGGAAATATTTAACAAAATAAATAAAAATAGAATACAACATAGATGATGTCAATTTTTGGTTTTCTAAGTCAATATGTGCTGGCAGAGATCTGTTTCTATTTAAGTTTAACACCACTGCTGTAGATTGCTTTTCAGGATCTACTTACTTCACTTTGCATCAATTTCTTTCTTACTATCAATCTTTATTTGTATCTATCTATCATCTATCTATGTATCTACCATCTATCCTGCTGCTCTATAAACTTCAGTAGTTCCCTATTTGTTGCTTGCCCCCCCCCCAAAAAAAAACCAGAAATTCCTTTTTGGCATTTAAAGCCCTTTCCAATTTAACCCCAACCTATGTTGCTAGGTTGATTAAATGTTAATCAGCATTACATATTCAACATTCCAACCAATCTGGCTTACTTGCTGTTTCCCACACACTGAATTCCACAGGTTGTCTCTCCATGACTAGAATGCCTCCCTTCCCCCACTCAACTCTGCCTCTTAAAATTTCTAGTGCTCTTTAAGATTCAGGTCAAGTGCTATCTCCCACAATCAGTCTTTACTGATCTGTTGCTAGCATCTCCCCTCCAAATCATTTATATTTATTGTGTGTATGTATAGTGTATTGATTTAACTGTGAGCATGTTTGTGTCTGTTTCATTTTTGTATTTGTACGAGCTGTGCTCAACACAGCATCTGGTACATAGTGGGTGCTTAATAAATGGTTGTTAAGGTCATATGGTTAACCACAACCAACCAATAGATTGCAAGTTCCTTGAAAGCAGGGATTATGTTGTTATATTGATTATATTGATAGTACCTAATACACAAGTAGGGGCTTAATAAAGGCACTGAAATAGGATAACGAAGAAAAAAAAATGACCAAATATATTTTCCAAGTATTCAACACAATCCATAATCTTCCTAGGGTTCTATGCTTCAAAGCAACAATGATGTCCCAATATCTATTCACAAAGCTCCAGCCTCAGTACACATTACAAGAAGGGCGGGTGACAATTGTGTGAAGATTTATTGTGGTGGTAAGAAGAATGTCACTTTTGTTGTCATTTAGGTCAAAAAGTGGTAGGCAGCAACCAAAGTATTCTGTGTGGAAACCTAAATTGGAACTTGGGCAAAAAGAAAACAAAACTGAGACCAGTACTTCTAGGGATGGGTTTGCGGTATTGTTTTTATTTGTTGTTGTTGGGTCTCAATGAAACGGCAAGAGTTTGATCTTTATGGGAGCCACACTGGCCATGCAAGTTTAAGCTCAAATACTGTTTTCCTTTACCACTGGGCCTTTCATCAACACAAGCTATTTGTCATACTTACTTTTCAGCTGCTTACCTTCTAAACCTTCTTGAACTGAACTGACAACAACACTCCATGGAAAACAAAAGGGGCAGTTGGACAGAATAAGCTTGTTCACATAAAATGAAATGATTTAGGTCTAACCTGGTGCTGAAGTTGTCTCCTATGCCTTGCTCCTCATGTAGAGCAAATAAAGTCAAACCCAAATTATTTTTATACACAGTCCATCTTTCCTGCCCCTCCAGCTCCAAGTTTGACTGAATGATGGAAAGATATTACAGTAGATTCGAGATACAGAGTTATCTTTGCACATAGACACAATTAATCCCAACTATACACATAAGCCTAAGGTGGTCGGACTTTCTCAGGAGTTGGCATAGTAGTTATTCAAATAAGAATCCTTCTCTCATTGCAAATAATTGACAAATTGCAATTTGTCAATTACTGGCAAAGTGGACTATCCCCAAAATCATGATCACTATCATTACTAACATCATCATCATCATCTTCTTCTTCTTCATTGTCTCCTCCCCCCTCCTCCTCCTACTCTTCCTCCTAACTTCCTCTTACAACCAGCACAGATTTGACCTGCCAGCCCCAATAGGTGAACGCTTAAGGAATAGAAAATAATATTGGCATGAACTTAAGTCATACATCCATCATTTGGAAAGGAAACTGGTTACTCCTCAAATTATATAATTCAAATAGTTATTTTTTGCATTAACAGTAAAGCAGTGTGTTACAGGGACAAAATCACTAGATTCAGAGTCAAAGGATCCAGATTCAAGACTTGGCTCTACTTTGTGTAATCTGTAGAATATGGGGACTGGCCCAAATTATCTCTAAGGTCACTCCTAAGATCCTGCCACTACTATGCTCAAAAACCTTCCATGTTTCACTGGCATAGTGCCTAGGGCAGAGTGGACATTCCTTGAAGGCAGAGACTTCAAGAGACTGTTTTATGTTGTCATTTTAGTTCTGGAGTATCACAGCACTTGATAGAATAAGTACTTAATGAATGCTTATTGATTGAACCAGAAAGACAAGACTTTAAATTCTAGCATTGGATAGAGTTCAGGGTCTGAAGTTAGGAAGACTCATGTTCCTGAACTCAAATCTGGCCTCATTTGTACTGTAAACAACCAATAAGAGAAAAAGAAAAAGAAAAAATTCAGACTTCTTCTCTGGTCCAAAGGGAGGTCCAAAAAATTTTATGCAGATTTTCCAGATCGCAGGGGTGCTGTGCCCCTAACCCCCACAACATGGAGGGGATAACTGCATATGGATACGTATATTTATGTGCATGTGTGTCTGTGATTTTTGTTATTACCAAACAGAGTACACACTCCTTAGTGTGGATCTTCTGAAATCTGGATTCAATTTACTTTTTTTTTAGCCTATTCTCATACTATTCACCTTTATGTACTTTATAACCCTGCCAGAGTAGCCTATTATGTTGCCCAAATGCATTTCACTCCTTTCCTCCTCTTTGTATTTGCCTGAATTGTTTCCCATGCTTGAAATTCCCTCTCACCACCCCAGTGTCTAATCTTCCATTCTCTAGCTAATTGCTACTCATCTCTAAAAGTCCACATTCAATTCTAGCTCCTCCTTGGAACTCTCTAAAAGGAAGTCATTTCTCTTTCCTTCACCCTCATATCACTTTTCAGTTCTTCTGTGCATTTAACATATTGTATTTTATATTTTAGTTATTCAAGCATGTCATCTCCCCTACAAGAATGTGAGCTCCTAGACCATTCCTTATTCATCTTTGTATCACCTCCAATACTTATAACCTGTCAGGTTACCTTAGATTTAGTAGCAGGAACTTTCAGTACTTAATAAACATTTCTTAAATTGAATTGACTTGAAGTGGATAATGGAGAGTTGACAATACCGGGCAGAACACAGCATCTCTAACCTCTACCCTTTAAAGAGGAGAATCCTGCAGCTCAGGGAAGCTAAGTGGCAAAGCTAGCATTTGAACCCAGGTTCTGCTTCCACTTTCACATGCATCATGTTTGTATGTTTACAAGTTAAAACAGCAGAGTTTTATAATTAAAATAGCATAGTGTGGGACTTCTAATGCCAAAAAAGCAAGAGAACCAAACATTCAGAGGGTCTTCTAGGTATATGATCATACACAAAAAAGCCCAGAAAAGAAAAGAAAATCACCTCTGACGACCCTGGAAACTAAATCCGTGTTGCACATTTTTTTTTCCTGATAGAGACAAAAAAAAATGTCAATCAGAGCTGTGGGTGCTATATCTAAATCCATGTGTTTAAGTTTCTTACTGCCCAGGAGTAACTCTGAGGAGGAAATGAATTCTCAGTAGGGGCTCCCTTAGCTGATTAGCTTTTACCTTTTGTAAGAAATGTCAGTCATGTTAATTGGAATCAATAGACAACTGTTAAGGGGGCAAGGGATAATTAAGCAAGCCATAAAGGGGAGAACCATAGTTCCCTTTAATTTTTTTTTTAATCTCACTGTTTGCTAACATGTTAATGCAATTGTAAGGCTACCTGTGCCCTGTTCTGATTTAAACTCATTGATCAAAGAGCAATAGAAAGCTTTGGCAAATGCTTTCAGAATGGCTGCCTAGCATTGCCTATTCTCTGGGAAACAGTCATGGGATCAAAGATAGAAGTTTGGAAGGTACCACAGATGTCCTCTAGTCTAACTCCCTCATTAAAAAAATGGGCAAGGCATCCTCTGTTGTCTTCAAGCAAGCAATGGGGAGATGCCCAGAGAGCTTAAGTGACTTGTCCCAGGTCACCTGGTCACAAAATCAAAGTCTTTGGCCCAAATGTCTTAAGTATGTGAATATATAGTTAAATTTCATAGATTATTAGCTAGAAGGAACCACAGAGGCCATCTAGTAAAACCTTTTCATTTTACAGATAAAGAAGTTGAGTCAAGACAGTTTAAGTGACTTACTTAAGGTCACACAGGTGGCAGGATCAGGACTTGAACCCCAGTCCTTTAACTTCAAACCCCAAACTCTTTTTCAATGAACCATAAAACTCTCTGGTTTCAGGACCCTAAGCCAGTTTTTCTACTGAATCAAGACAAAATAACCTCCCCACTCCCCACACACCTTTTTAAATCCATTTTAAGGCCTCTCCCTCCTGATGGGGTCATTTGACCAAATCACTGGGTCACAGCCAGAGACCCGACCTTGGGCCCCCTCTCAGAAAAGACAGGCTAGTGGAGGAAAATTAAGACAAGGGTGGAGGAGGTCAAGAGCACCTAAAGATAGCAGGTCAGAATGACAAAACTGCTCCCACCCCACCTCCATCATCAATTCCAACTCATCTAAAAGACTGACCCACCCAGAGAAGCTTCGCACAGAAATGCCTGGTCATTTTTATATCTCCTTTAAAACTTGAAAGGGCTCTCTCTCTCTCTCTCCAAACTTCCCCAGTGTTTGCACGAAGACAGAGAAGGTTACTTTACCCACATGGCAACATGAAAAGAAACAAATGAAATTCTGTCCAAGGGCTTGTGATTTTTTTTTCCCCTTCCTTTTTTTGAGTCAATGAATGCCAGATGTTCCCACAAAACGTCTTCATATCTCCAAGGCAGCCTGTGAGAAGACTATTTATTATTGTGTAGAGGTCAAGAGGGGCGCTGTCGATTTATAGGAAAGCCCTGGCCACTCTTTGTCTCTCATATACATACGAGGTATCTGTCTATGCACATAGATGGATCTTCTTTCTATTTAATTTACTACCCCAGGCCAATTAACTTGGCAAGATTAAGATCAGGAGCTGCTTTCCCCTCAGGCCAACAGAAAGCTTGTCAAGGCCCGCTAAGCAGTTCAAGATTTTCCAGTTGTGAAAAGGCATAACCAAGGGAGGGAGAGCAGAGAGGTCTCTCCTGAGCAGTACTTGTGTGGGGGGTGGGGTGAGGGTGAGGAGAGGTAATGGAGGAAGGGAAAATGTCAGGATGGATCAGAAGGGGGAAAACCAGTGAGGACCTCTGTCAACAGTCACCACGTAAACATGGTGGCAAGTCAAACCCCCATTGGACCCATGCCTCGAAGGGTCTTCATCTCAATAAAGCTTCACATTGTCTGTAGCTGAGGGAGATGGAATTAGATTCTAAATGAGAGGAAAAGGTATATTTCCTCCCTGAACTTCATTCTATGGGCACTGCTGAAAAATAGCATCATCACCTTTCCCTTAAAGACCCCAAAGTCAATCAGCCTTTTCACAGGGACATCCATTCTCTTTCCCACTCTATTTCAAAGAATAAACTGGTGCTTTTCTTCCTGGGGGGAGCATGGAGCAAATTATTACCTCCAGATCAACACCAAACGGAGCCCAAGGGAAATTGTCTAGAATTTGCCTTGGACATCAAAGAATTGTAACAACGGGCACCGGATGATCCCTGTCAAAACAAGGCCTTGGCTTATTGGGCACTAAAGCAAGGGATTGGCATACTGCTGTAGTCCACTGTTTCCTGCACATGTTAACACTTTCATGAAACAAAGTCCTCAGCTAGAATTTACCTTCATGTTCCAGGAGTCCCCAACCCAACAAGACCCTATTCATTTCAGCCTAGCTCCAGAGTGAATGAAGGGTCAGTAGATTAGACTAGGGAAACCAGATTTCCTTCCCTTTCCTGCAAAATAGAAAACTCAGGCCATGTCTGCCGCTCGAGCTTTTGTTTTAAGTAGTAAATTGAATTCAGTAATTTAATTTTCTTTCAGGTTTCTGGCCTGAATTTCAAGGAAGCTAATGCCCCTCCTGCTTTTTCCACACCATCAATTTCTTTCCCCCATTTCTCTTTATGCTGATCCTCCTTCTGACCTCCAGACTCTTTTAGAGGCAGCATGGGACAGTACAAGGGGCCCTGGCTCTGAGGTCAGAAGACTTGGGATCGAATCCAGCCTTTGTCATCTAGCGCCAGTGTGACCCTGAAAGTCACCAAATGTCTCTAGGCCTCAGTTTCTTTAGCAGTAAAACGAGCAAGCTGGACCAGGTGGCATAAAGCCCCTTAGAACTCTGAATCTCTGATCCTAAGAATTACAAAATATTAGAGCTCAAAGTGATGTTAGCGATCTTCTGGGCCTGAAGTGTCAAAACATTCTGCCTGCGGGCTGCATTGCGTGGGCAACACTACCTAATACAGCCAACATACTGAAAGATATTGTCTTCTATTTCTTTCTTTTTCTTACCTTTTTTTTTAAACATGGTTAATGTAGAAATTTGTTTTGCATGACTATGCATATTTGTGATGAGCTTTATTTTTCTTGCCTTCACACTGGATGGGAAAGGCAGAGGGAGGAGGTAGAGAATTTGGAAATGAAATTTTGGAAATTTTGGAAAATGAAAATAAAATAAAAGGTAAAAAATAACATTTAGAAGAAAAAAAATTAAAACCCAATAGGATATAACGTCAATTTCTAAGTCAATACATAACCCATTGGGGTTTTTATGAATGGTTTAGTAATACCCTCCTCCCCCCTCCCCTTTTTCTATTTGAGTTTGACACAACTCTTCTAGTTCAACTTCCTCAGGAAATTATCAGGTTCTCTTGCAAGCATGAAGATTGTTTCTGTACTGGCAAAGTAGAGTGTCACCGGCAAAAGCTCTGCAGAATGCAGGCTTTTCCTTGAAGTCACAGAAGACTCTTTTCAAAAGGGACAGGGTGAGGGGGTGGTGCTTTTGCTAAGAATACAATTTACCATGCCAAGGTCAAAGCAGTGGCCTCAGTTTTTCCTCATATATAGGGTATGATGACTCCAGATGACAATGCTATCATGAGTTTCTGGCTTGGCACTGCTTACAAATCATAGAGAAAGGTGTGGTATACTAAAATGATTCCTTGCTTATTACCCTAGCTTCTCACTCCTTCTGCACTTCATAAAAAATCACAGTGTGCTGCCTTCCCAAGACAGCCTTTGGGAGAGGCCAAAACCTAATTGATTTCTCCTTACAACATGTGTTATAAAGTTGAGTGATTTCAACATTATGTTGCCATCAATGCAGAGGTTAGACTCACCAATTCTTCAGTGTTCACAGTGGATAGTTGGCCACTCTCCAAATCTTCATAACTGGCAATTTTGAATTTTTTTTTTAAAGATTAAATGAAGCTCTCAGTGACTTCGGCACTAGCTACTGGCTTCCAAGACTCGTGCAGATCTGGCGCAGGAGTCCTGCAGCTCCTGCAGCTGTTGATTTCATGGCTTCAATTTTATAATCACTTGAGGAGACAGGGGAGCAGATCGGCAGAGCTGATGGAGGTGCATGACTGACTTCATGGGCCCTTGGAGGGGAAGGCTCATACCCATCAGTACAGATTGAGTAAGTGGGAGTGAAGAGCCAGAGACTGGGATCTCCTTTCTTCCCTGCTTTGAAACACTCTTTCATCACCCAGGCACTGCCTCGTGGCATCAACCCCACCTGGCTGAATCCCTACCCTGTGCCTGTGACACCACACAGACACAGTCAATGTTATAGCTTTGCATTCTAGCAGCACTCAGCATGGGGCTTGGCACACAGTAACTACTTAAGAAATGCTTGTTGACTGACTGGACTTTATCCTGACTTGCTAACCCAGGTAGATGGCACCTTCCAGGTGTGGTGATGGTGGGGGGGTGGGGGTGAAGGTGAGAAGTACTCTTTCATGGGTTTCATAAGAACAGGCTCAACACTTAGTTCCTTGAACCAGAGATGGGCAGAGGGAAGGAAGGAGAAGTTGGCCTAAGATTTCAGAAAGCTGAACTAGGGGCCTGATATCGAAAGATATGTCCAGTCTTCTTGGGGGCAGGTTGCAAGATTCTGGAGTATAACTGATAAAAAAAAAAGTACTAATGGGAACTCACATTTCTACAGCACTTCAAGTTTGTGAAGCCTTCTGCTCATAACAACTCTGGGAAGTAGACAGTAGAAACCTTATTAACTTATTTTATAGATGAGAAAACAGGATTAGAGAGTTTAGAATTTATTTCCTCTATGCCAATCATTCTCAAATCTACCCATCCTGCCCTAACCTCCCTGCTGACCTATAATCCCACATCTCCAACTCCTTAGAGACACCTCAAACTGGATGTGCAACAGACATCTTCATGTGTCCAGAACAGAAATCATTTTCTTTTCCCTTAAACCCTCCCAACCCTTACCTTTCTTATTCCTGTTGAGGATAACACTATCCTCCCAGTCCCTCAGGCTCCCAACATAGGTGTCATCTTCTACTATTGCTCACCTCTCTCCCCACCTGGACCTAATCTGTTGCCAAGGCCTACTCTTTTCTCTCCTTTGACACTACCACCACTCGGGTGCCAGCCCTCATCACCTTTTGCCTGGATTACTGCAATAACCTGCTGGTGGGTCTGCCTGACACAAGTCTCTCCCCACTCCAATCCAGCCTTTATTGGGCTACCATGATTTTCTTAAAGTGCTAGTCAGACCATGTCTATCGCTGTACCGTTCCCCACCCCATTACTATATTCCAGTGGGTCCCTGGTGCCTCCAGGATCAAATACAAAATCCTCTGCTTGTACCTCAATCCAATCTGCCCTCACTCTCACATCTTTCTAGTCTTCTTATATCTTATTTCCTGTCACGTACTGTTCAATCCAGTGACCTCCTGTCTGTTCCATAAGCAAGACACACCATCTCTCAGCTCTAGGCATTTTCTCTGGCTGTCTCTCACACCTGGAATACACTCGCTCCTAATCTCCCCTTCCTCAATTCCCTGAGTTTCTTCAAGGCCCAACTAATCTCTCTTAATTCTAGGGCCTTCTCTCTTATCTTCTATTTATCCTGGACATAACTTGTTTGTACACACATACACACATACATATGTGTATATATGTGCATATACATACATATGTATATCTATGTGTATACACACATAACCCCACGCCCACACACACACATATATACACACATATGTATGTACTTATACACATACGTATTATTATATATTTATCATATATCATATATCAAATATATATCATATTATATATATTTATGTATATGTATATAGCTTGCTTGTTATCTTCTCCATTATATTTTTTGTTCCTTAAGGGCAGGGACTGTTTTTGCTTCTTTGTGTATCTCCAGCACTTAGCACAGTTTCTTGACACATAGTAGGTGCTTAATAAATATTTATTGACTAAGTAATTCGATACCCTTCTTTCAAAGGTCAGACTTTATCAGGGGACAACCAGAGCTTTCCTGTAGCAAAACTAACCAATGAAATGGTCTTGATCGTATGAATTATAATAGGAGGATTTTTTCTGGTGGGGGTGGGGGCGGGGGTGGGGGTGGGGGTGGGGGAAGCCTTTCCTTGAAGACCCTTCAAATTATCCTACCTAGGCAGTGGCCTACTTCATTCAAATTGGTAGGAGGGTGATGCAAAAACTTTTCCAAAGTGATTGTATTCTTATTGGCTTCTTCTACTGGACAGTAAGAGGATATAATGATGTGCTTATTCCTACAGACAAAGTATAATGCTTCTCCATCACAAAGCAGGAGGTAGTCTGCTGTGCCAGTAAGGCAAAATGGGCTTAGTTTAACGGGTGCCCTTGAGGAGTTTGGCTTTTGTTTATGGTGAAAGTACTTTCACCTGTTAAACGCTAAGCCCCAGGCCCAAAGCCCTATCAGGTGTGAAACCCCTGTGGGCGTAGATTAAAGACTTAAAAGGGGCCAATTCAGGAACCAATGGGTCTCTGGACTCTGGTC
>CM053625.1:56243571-56314860 GCA_028646595.1 Phalanger gymnotis
ACCAGAGGCTTGGCTGCAAGGAGAGGCGAGAAAACTATAGCTGGAAAAAATCCGAAGCAGAGCCGACCCCTGTGTGGACCCAGGAGTTCGAGCGGTGAATATGATTTATGCCATCTTATTTTTCTGTGGCCTCCTGGCTACCGTTATGAGGCGGGCCTACTGGGCCTGGAGTCTTGTATTCACAATACTGGAATGGGGAGGTTGGTTCGCTAATTTGTTGCTCTGGGCCCTGAATAAACTTTTTGATGCCTTCTGCTTGGAGAATTCTGTATACCCAATGATTTCGAACCATTCAGATATTTATATGATCCTTTTTGAGATCATAAATTCGGCCTTCCTACTACATCTGCCATTCGAAGTCCATCACATCCTGCCTTTGTCTTAGGATACTTGAAGAAAGGTAGCCAAGCCAGAGTCCTTGGAACATTAGCAATGTGTTTCCAAAAAGCTGTTCTTCACTGACAAGCAATTCTAATCCTGACCCTATTACTTTGTCATCTTAGTCAAATCATTAAACTACAGACAGTTCTTGCTTTAAGTGGACCCTTCCACAGACCTCTATGTAAAGTGATTTTTTAAGCCCTGTGAATCTGTCTGCAGAGTTGATGGGGTGGTGGGACTTGGACCCCCAAAAGCCCTAAGACCATGTCTCTGAAAGTAATTGAACTCTCCCCCAACCAACTCCCCTCCCTGCTCCCCACCCCCGCCCCTTGAGAAAATTTTTCCCTTGTTGAAGGCCTGACTCTAATTCCCTTACAAGGTTAGAGAGAGGGATACTGACCCAATGAGTCTCTTTTTGGCACTGGATCCCCAAGGTCCATGCCTCTGGCAGCTAAACAAATAACTGTCTTTTCTCCCTCAATGTCTGGTATATTCCCTACACTTTCCCATCCAGAGCTCCCCAAGATACCTGGATCCCATAGATTACCTATTTAGCATCCCTGGCATTCCTTTCCCATACCCCTTTTCTATATAAATTCTAGATTTACCCCCATTAGGGTACAAGTTCTTTGAAGGGATTTGCCCACTTCTATTGGCATTATAATAAACTGTCTCTTGACCGAAGGATGGCTTGATTGTGTGAACTCATTCCAGGAAACTCTGCCTTGGCATTCTTGGGGTTCCGATCCCCCTAAGCACTCCAAAACCCCCTTAGAGAGGGGAAGGGAAGGAGGAAAGCAGGAAGGGAGCCATAGAACCCGTGGGGGGAAAGAGCTGGCACAGAGAACAGGGAAAGAGAAGCAAATGAAGAAGGACCAGCCGTGTTAGGACCTTGCCAGAAACGAGAAGAACAGGAGAAAGGTGGACACATGGGGGCCCAACATTGACACAGGACAGATAACACGAAGTGGCAGGGCCAGATATATGGTACCCAAGCACTGACAGAGGGAAGACAGGCAGGTGGCTGGCACTGGGGCAGGCAGAGAGAACTGGGCAAAGGTCTCCTCTCTTGGTGCCTGGAGGTCTCAAGCCAAACTAAGCCTCTGATCTCTCTCTTTTCTTCCGCTTTCACTTGGAGGTTTTTGTTTGTTTTGGTGGGGGAAGGGAGCAGGAGGCCACTAAAATCTGAGGGACAGGAATGGGGAGCACAGTACTGTAGAGTTAATATAGGTGTTTATTTGGAAAAAAGTTGTATTTGCATAATGCGAATTTATGTAAAGTGAGAACTATCTACTCTGAGCCACAGTTCCTCTTCTGTAAAATGGAGCTAACCATAATTGCCCTGTTTATTGCACAGGGTAGGCTGTTTCAAAGATCTAAGAGAAGATTCCATTTGTCTGGTGCTTTAAATTTTGTGCACACTCTTCTTCTAGCAAAGCTATAGGATAAGCATCATGAGTATTATCAGACCCATTTGGCAGATCATGGGTTGCTAGGATCATCAATTTAGAGCTCCAACAACAGATCTCAGAAATTATTTACTCCAACCCCTCTCATTTACAAATGAGGAAACCAAAGCTCAAAGAATCTGGGTCACTCAATTAGTAAGAGTTGGAGCTATTATTTAACCCAGCTCTCTCCTGACTCTCCTGTCTCCAAGTCCAGAAGCATTTCTAATACATCACAATGACTATCAAGGATTTATACCTTCTCCCCTCCCCCAACCTATCACAGTGCTCAGTACGCTGAAATTGAAGTTCTGAGGATAAAAGAGATATTTTTCATGAAAGTATTTTGCAAACTATAAAGTGCTATGCAAATGTAAGGAATTTATATTAAATATTATTCTGATTATTATGCATCATTTGGTATCATTACTATTTCCCTCTGCACACGGAGTTCGGAATGGCTTCTGGGTGCTGGATGAAGGCTCAAGCCAGACCGTGACATTTAAACTTCACGTGGGAGCAATTTATGACAAGCATATGTGGATAAAATGCAAATTATTCCAATTATGCCACAAGCTTGGGGGCGGGTTGGGGAGAAGGGATGCCTGCTTTTTTTTTTTTTTAATGATTTTCATACTCTACTATAACAAAATTATGAAAATAACTTCTAGAAATGATCTTTGTGCCTCACCTATTTGGGTAGGTGGGGGGCCAAACAAGTGGGGAATAATGTGACCTTCTGCAAGGGTATTTAAACCAAGCCAGCATTCAAAGGCTGTTTCTGTACCAGAACTTTGGAAACTCTCTAGAGTTAAGTTAAAGGCTGTTAGTGATTACCTTTTTCTGATGTTCCTGTTCATGATTCTTGTAATTCCACTGTAGGATTCCCTAGTCAATGGATGTTTCTGTTGCTGGGGATTCAATTTGCTCTGAAAGGGATTCCATTCATTCATTCACTCAATATACATTTACTAAATACTTACTGAACTGTGTTAGATGCTGGGGGAGATAGTATATGTATACAAATAATTTTACCATAAATCAGAATGTGCTACATATGTAAGAAGAATCCAGATTGTTTGATCAAATGAGGTAGAGACCACCACATGAAGGTTCTGGAAGATTTCATGGAGGAGGAAGCATTTTAACTGAGTTTTGAAGGATGAGCAGGACCTCAACAGTGGAGATGGACGGGAGGGGTGGCATTCCATGTGTGCCCAATGCTACTAATATTTTCACAGAAGTCAATGATCAAAATATTTAACAGCATAGGGCCAAGTAGAGATAACTGCTATAATCTACTAGACATCTCTCTTCTTCAAATTGGTATCAGCCTAATAATGACTATTCTTTGAGTTTAAGAATTCAATTAGTTATGAATCTATTTACTTTCCAATTCTCTATCCTTCCCTGCCCCTGCCAAAGATGGGAATGAGAACAAATGGCCACTTTAAGTTGAGGCAAGGCCAGAGAAAAGAGCTAGCTAGGGCCTTGGCCCTGAAGGCTACCTTCACTACCTTGAGGAACTTTTCTTTGTGTAATAGTTTTGCCTTTCCTGGCTTTTGGGGTTAGGGTGGGCTCAGGACAAACCAAAAGGTCTTTTTCTTCCCTGCTCAGTTTTTTGTCTAGAGTCACTAGGATAGGAGCCACTGCTCTGGAAAAGTCTAGACCCCAACGGAGGCTAAATTTCAATAACCTGACTGGAATAGTGTTCAGACTTGCAATCAGGAGACTTGAGTTCTATGTTCTATCCCAACACCAACTCTGAGCCTCTGTTTCCTTTTCCATAAAACAAAAGATTCAGATGAGGTGATCTCTAATGACCTTTCTAAATCCAATATAGTATCTTGAGGGTTCAAGCCCTATTTTAACTATTCCTCCAAAGCATTTGTTTACTATAAATACCGCTTCAACCTCTAGATGCTGAGTACACAGAAAAAAGTGAGTGACCTTAGCACTTGGTTATTAAGAATAATTAGTTAAAATTGGAAGCACCTCATGGCTTGGTAGCAGTAAAATCCTCCCAAAAGAGGTTCTCTTGGTGTTCCAGGGTCCCTTTCTCTTTCTCAGGGCTATTTCTGCTTTTCCCTTCCTCCCACCTCAAAGTACAAAAATTCATTGTTATGGGACTGATTCTCCCATTCACTGTGACCTTTCAAAGATCACAGAGAGAGTAGCTGAGTAATCATATATGCAAGTTCTTAAAGTATTATGGGATGTAGTTTGTTCAGGTCTGGTGACTGGAACTTATTGAGGACTGCTAAGTGTGCTCTTACTGCCTACTCATATATCTTGGGTTCCAGTTCACTATTAACCATTTTTGTTCTGTCCTTTCCAATTCAAAGGTCGTCATGATCTTTGGCGAAGAACATAGAAACAAAGTAAAAAATTGAGTAGCTCAGTCTTTTCACCGTCCTCTTTTATCATTGGTCCATTTAATGAGAGAAACAGAATCTTCTCTTTCTTTCTTAAATCTTTTTCTTTTGCTCCAAAAAACCCAAAACTTTTTTGTGGTTGTAGGAAGGCAGAAACCGTCAGGAAGTTGGGGTGTGAGACCGCTAGTCAAGGATGCTATAATTGCCTAAAACATTGATTTGGGGAATCGGCTTATGGGTGAGGATGGTGGGAAAGGGAGGCAGATCATCTATCATCCCTACCCATTTAAGGATGGCTCCCATTGTCCACTCTCAATATTCTATTTGTGTAAGATATGTCTTAAGAGCCATCATCCTCATCTTCATTAATCACCTAAATGCCTTTATCTGGGAATCGAGGTAGATATGGAACTGTATTATACTTAAACAAATTAGACATGCTTTGTGCCTATCCTCTGAGAACTTCCTAAGTGAACACAAAAATACAGCAATAGAACTTACACGAGAGAAAACATACTAGCAAGAAAAACACTAATACATATTAGAAGTCTTAATGAGGAAACTTGGGTTTTTTTTCCCTTTACTACTGAATAAACATTTACTAAGGACCTCTTATTATTATTGAGTCATTTCAGTTGGGTCTGACTCTTTGTGACCTCTTTTGGTGTTTTCACTGTAGTGGTTTGACATTTCCTTCTTCAGCTCATTTTACAGATGATGTAATTGAGGCAAAGTCGCACATCTAGTAAGTGTCTGAGGTCACATTTGAACTCAGGTCCTCCTGACTCCAGGGCCATCACTCTATCCACTGTACTACCTAGCTGCCCTACTCTGTGGATAGCACTGTGCTAGGTATTTGGAATACAAAGACAGAAATGAAAGAGTTCCTGCCTTCAAAGAGCTTATGTTCTACTCTGGGTACAGCAGAACTTGGATTTAGATACCTCTGGAATCCTAGAACTAGGAATGTGAAAGCTGCTCTGTGCCAGTCAAACATACTACTTACGAAAAAACTCTCATCCTAAACTTGATGCCATGCCCTACACCCTCCCTCTCCCACTTCCTCCCTCCTCTATATATAGACAAAGAGCTCCTAAATTAGCTGGGAAGGAAAAAGAAAGCTTTTCGCCATAGCCTAAGACCTAATGTGTATAATTAGAGGATGATATCATCATTGTATACATAGATGTAGTTTGATTTTCTACTCTGGCCAGGACTGGGCACACGTAAGTCACTAATGACTGTTTACCATTTTGTTTGAGCACATCCTGCATTTTTCCAATCTCAGAGCCATTGCTTTCTAACCTTTACAAAAGGTTCTGTATCCTAATGGACCTTGCTTGTTCTCCCAAGGGTAATACTCCCAAAATCAATAAGCTGGGTCAGTGGAACTTGAGACTTTATTCTAGTAATCAGTCAGTCAACAAACATTTATTAAGCATCTGCTCTGCTCCAGATACTATACTAAGTACTGGAGATAGACAGAGATACAAGGGGATACAAGAAACATACAGCAACAGCAAAACTGTTCTTTCTTTGGGGGAGCTACAGTCTAATGTGGGAGACAATAAGCAAACAATTATGTACAAACAAACTACATACAGAAAAAATTGGAGATAATCAGCAGAGGAAAGGCACCAGAATTAAGGGAGACTGGGAAAGCTTTCTTGCAGGAGGTGTAATTTTAGCTGGGACTTGAAGATCGGAAAGCCAAGAGACCAAGATGAGGGAGGAGAGAATTCCAGGTATGGGGTACAGTCAGCGAAAATGCAGAGTTGGGAGATGGAGCATTTTATGTAAAGAATAACAAAGAGGCTGGTGTCACTGGATCACAAGGTACATGATGGAGAGTGGGAGATTAGGTGTAAGAAACCTAGAAATGTAGGCAGGGGCAAGGTTATAAAGGGCTTTGAACACCAAATGGAGGATTTTATGATCCTGGAGATGATGGGGAGTCACTGGAATTTATCGAATGAGGGGTGGCGTGGTTGCACTGTGGTCTTTAGACAAAGATCAATTTGACATCAAAGTGGAAAGAGACGTGAAGCAGGGATACTAACCAGCACGTTATTGCAATAGGACAAGTTGGGCCAGGTGAAGGGTTTACATTTTGGAATTGCTGAACCATCTCAAGCCTAAAGTGGAAAGCTCAGTTCACGCACTGCTTCTTGGGGAAAACAAAGAACAAAACAACACTTCTGAATCAAATCAATTACAGAACAATTTTGGTCCTTGGAAGGATGCTTCCATTTAGTCCCTGTCAATTCCTCTTTTTAATACAATGCCTGAGCCTCAGGACATGCTTTACAAAGATGAAGAATTAGAGTCAGAACAGCCCAGGTTCAGAAGGAAAATCCTAATGACATCTCTTTGAACGTTTAAAGCAGTGGTTCCTAACCTTTTTTTTTTTCCTCATGGACCTCTTCTCAGCATAAGATTTTTAAAGCCATAAATATATTGAAATAGTTATTTTTTTTAAAGTTCAAAGACACCAAATTGAAAACCCTTGATCTATAGTTATTTCAAAAAAGCAGCAGAATGGTGGCAAGATAGTATAGAGGAAAGAACATGGGATTTGTAGCCCAAAGACCTGGGTTCAAATTAAGTTCTGTCACTTTCAATCTGTGTGATATTAGAGATGTCTCTTCATCTCTTTCAGCCTCATTTTCCACATCTGGAAAATGAAGAAGTTTGACTAGATGAACCATAGGGTTCCCTTCCAACTTTAAATCATGCGAGCTACTATGAGCCATGATACTGATGCAAGAAAGGTTCTGTCTTCAAGGGGAAGAAATAAGGGCATCAGGGAAAAAAAAAAAGATCGATTCCTTTTGCTTTCTACAGTAATGCTGTTAAGGTCCCCTCCCAACCATTCTACCCTATTACTCCTATCATTCCTCCCACTCTCCCCACAGAAGGAACAGTTCAAGTGCATTTTAATCCTAGTTATTAGATGGGAGCATCATTTGGGCAAAGCTGCCAGCTCCTGCTCTTTCTGAGACAGAAATACATGGCTCAGCATTGTGGACACGATAATAACACCCACATTTCAACAGTGGGTTAAGATTCACAAAGATTTTCGTTCATGTCATCTTTGTGAATCACCCAGCACAAGCAGCATTGTCTGGCTCTAACTCAATGATCCTGCCATCCCTAATTTAAAACTGACCAACTGAAGATTCCCAGAAGCAGAATGGCTGGTTCAGTACCTCGACTAGAAAACGCTGAAGCTGAGATTTCCATCCAGGTCTCTCAACTCCAAAACACTTTCTGTTGCACTTACAGATTGTCCCACTTTGTCTAGTTTATCCTCATTTTTACATATGGAGACATTGAGTCCTAAAGAGTTTGTTTAATCTTGCTTTCCTTTGGAATGTCAGAGACACAAAATTGGGGGAGTGGGGAACTACGAAAGTGCTAGGATGCTTGTACCCTGACTCTTTTCCATTTTACCTCAAGAATTTTATTTGGAAAACGCAGAGCAAAACACACTAGCTGAGAAGAGAGGCCAGGACAAAGTGTTTTCCATAGGGGGAAAAAATTTCCGACAATCAGAGCCATAACTGGAGATTATAAGACCTGAGGCAAAATTCGGGGTAGGACCAGGTCATCAAGTCAATTGCTAGTCCCTGCCAGACTAGTGTCCCACACTGGGAGGGTACAGTTACCAGAAGGAACAAGGTAGCAAGAGGAAGTATACCAGGTGGGGTGGGAGAAGGAGAATTCTCTAACTCCACAATGTTGACATGGGGAAGGTGTAGTGTTTTCCAGAGGACGAGATATTGGACACTTGGAGGGGACACAATTCTGGGCCCCACTTCAAAACGCCCTCCCCCACTGTTGTCAAAGTACTTGTAATTCTTCAGGGTTGTTGACTTATTCTTTCTGGTTTTTCCCTTTTTGAGGAAAAAAAATATTTGCAAACTGTTACAAAATTGGGATTTGATATACATTTATTGAATGAGAGGAAAAATGAATAAACTACATTAAAAACAACTTTTTTAGGTTACTTCCCTTTCCAAGAGAATCCTATAACTACAAATAGTCTTGGGAAGGGTATTATTACTTAACACTCTTTAGGTATAGAGTAGCCTATAGTGAGTTTACAGTTAGGGACTGCCTAAAAAGCGTGCAGAAGAGCCTGGATGCAAAAAAAACCCTAAAAAAACAAAGGATTTGTAGCAGAATCAACAGAGAGGAAGAGAGGCATTTTTTTTAAAAGGAAAGCAGAAGGGAGCCAAAATTAATCTTTAGTTAGTAAACAATTTTCCTTAGGAGAAATAGCCAACCACAGAGTGGTAAGTGCTTGGATATGGATGCAATTGAGAGGCAGTGGGTTCAAAGATGGGTTCTGTTAGTGACTCATTATAGACCCTTGGGCCTTAGTTTATAAAATAAGGGATCTGGGTTATTTTATCTATAAATCTTTTTATTTTATGTCTCATCTTCCCACTCCCAACCTATTCCTATAGGCTAGAAATCTTGGAGCAATCTTTAACTATTCTCTCTCTCTCTCTCTCTCTCTCTCTCTATCAGATCCAACCAGTAACCAAATTTTGTTGATTCTTCCCTCCAATATAGCTTACACATGTTTTCTTCTTTTCTATCCCAACTTTATCATCTTAAATCTAGGCCATAACCCCTTAGCTCTGGATTATTGCAAAAAAACTTCCACTTGGTCTCTCTGCCTCTAAGTTAGCTCCCAAATTCACTCAGTATGACATTGAAGGGCAGCTAGGTGGCACAGTGGAGAGAGCACTGGACCTGGTGTTGGGAAAACATGAGTTCAAAACGACCTGAGTTCAAATTTGATTTCAGACACTCACTAGCTGTGTGACCCTGGACAAGACACTTAACCTTGTTTGCCTCAGTTCCTCATCTGTAAAATGAACCAGAGAAGGAAACAGCAAATGATTCCAGTCTCTTTGCCAAGAAAACTCCAAATGGGATCACAGAGAGTTGGACAGGACTGAAATGACTGAACAAGAACAACAAAACAATATACTATTAAAGTGCTAATCTTCCTAAAACAGTGCTTTCATAAAACCTCCAATGCAGTTCCACTGTCTTTCTCAAGTCCACATTTTTCTGGCAGGCTGTCAAGACTTTCCATAACCTAACCCAACTTTCCTATCTAACCCTATCTCTTATTATGATCTAACACATACAGTCACAGAACTTGAGTTGGAAAAGAACCAGAGACCTTCTTGGCCATCCAGCCCAAGCCAGATCTGGGAGCTCAAAAGATCTGCCTCTTTCTGGCACCAAAGAAAAGAAATCTAATACTTTTTCCACATCACAGTCCTTCAAGGACTATCATGCTTTATGTCGCCTCAATCTTCTTTTCTCTATGCTAAAAATCCCTAATTCCTCCCACTTATCCTTATATGAAATATAGTCATTCTAGTTGTGCTGCTCCAGACACTCTATGACTTATCAATACCCTTCTTCAACTGAGGCACTCTTAACTGAATTCAATACTCCAGATTTGGTGTGAACAAAACAAAGTGTAGAGGAACCATCACCTCCTACTCCTGGAATAAAGAATGCCTCTCTCCTAATGCAGTCTGAGATCACATTAGCTGTTTTGATCACCATATTATACTACTGACTCATATAGAACTTGCAGTTCGCTAAGACACCCAGATCTTTTGCAGATAAACTACAGCCTAACCATGTTGATCTCATCCTGTACTTGTGGATGTGATATTTTGACTCTAGGCATAAGACATTCAGCCTCACCGAATTAGAGCAAAATGCTCTCTCTAATCAATCAATCATTAAGCATTTATTAAATTGTTGCTATAGGGGAGAGACAGCATGGCTGTATGGATAGAGAATGGCTCTGAAGTCAGGAAATGCTGGAGTCTCTCACCTCTGCCAAATACTACCTATGTGAATCCCAGGGTCACATAACCTCTCAATTCTCTAGCTGTTGGTGTTCAGTCGTTTTTCAGTTGTGTCTGATTTTGTGACCCCATTTAAGATTTTCTTGGCAAAGATAGGAGTGGTTTGCCATCTCCTTCTCTGGATCATTTTACAGATGAGGAAACTGAGGCAAACAGGGTTAAGTGACTTGCCTAGGGTCACACAGCTAGCATCTCAGGTCAGATTTGAACTAAGGAAGATGAATTTCCCAACTCCAGGACTGATACTCTCTCCACTGCACTAGCTAGTTGCCCCTAAAAGCCATGTTGGCCTTCTGTAATTACAGCTTTATTTTCCACATGTTCACCAACCATCTCTCTAATGATCTTCTTTCAGGAACTGAAGTCAAGTTACTAGTATATAATTTGTAGACTTCTGTCTTTTTTTCCTCTTATTATTTTATGTAAAACTTCATAGTTTTGTTTCACCAAGTAGAATGTAAGCTCCTAGAAGACAGAAACCTTTTTTTTTTTAATTTCTTGGTGTTTCCTCAGAATATTTAGCATGATATTATCCATACAGTGTGATCTCAATTAGGACTTGTTGATTGATTGATCTTAAGAGAGTGTTAACATTTTCTCTGGCGATGCTTTCTGGCTTTAAGAGGTACATTTGGCATCTAAAGCTAATTGAGGTAAAAGAAGATAAATTGATACAATTTCCAGGAAGGAAATGTCAGAAGGAAATGACTTTGTTCATTACCATTCTCTAAGCCTGGTATTAATAAATATCAAAGACCTTCAATACAGTTTTTTTTTTCCTTCAACAAATTTGTGATTGTACATCAATGAGTTTCATGCTGTCCTTTCATAATTTAGCTTTTTGCTTGTCTACCTCTCTATGTGTCTCCAACTTCACACTTTATGTCAAGTAGTTTTTGTCCTATAAATGTATGCTTTAAAAGATAAGTCATTTAAAGAATTCTTTCATAAAAGGAGTTCTATTAGAGTTCTTCCCAAATGCTTTATCCTGACCTAGAGGAGACATTAGGATTGGGAAGGCAAAGTTCTACCATGTTGGAAGTGTTTCAAAGTATGGGCATGGGAAGGGAACCCATTCAGTGGTTCAAGAACCCTCTCAGACAAGTTTAGGGAGGTTTATTATCATTTTAATTCAATTCTAATCAAGTCGACAAGCATTTTTGTATCTATTTTATGCATGGCACCAGGTTTTGACCCCAGATGATAATTTTTTTTTGGCCCCTATTGAAGGTTATCTACTAAGGAACAGCAGAGTACTGATCTGCATAGATGGAAAGAGTACTGACACCAATGAAATTATGATAGTTGAAGTTAATTATAAAACAGACAACCCTTTTGTAACTTGTATTCCTCCCCTTTGAGGAAGGTCTTTGATTTGTGACTTTGATCAAATTCATCATTCTATTACCTACCATTCACCCTTCAGGATCCAGCTGAAGTCACTCCCTTTCAGTGAAACCTCATAATAGAATCCTAGTTTTTAAAGCTGAAAGGGATTTGAGAGATCATCTTAGTTCAATGCCTTCATTTTTCAGATTCTCTTACCTCCACCTGTTGGAACTTCTGGTTTCATTCAAGACTCAGCTTAAGTGCCACCTTCTGCATGAAATCTTTTTGTGAACCTTCTACTGCTGTCCCTTGTTTCCATTTTGAATGCATTAAGTTGAATATAAAAATTAATATTTATGCCTATGTTGTCTCTACCTTCATTTCCTAGAAGGTAAGCCTCTTGAGGGGAGGGTTTTTGGCACAAAGGAGGCACTTAATGAATTTACATTAATGATTGACTAATTCAAGCCTCCAGGGTTGGCAGGACTCGCTCAAGATCACACAGCTAAGGGGCAGCTAGATGGTGTAGTGGACAGATCACCAGCCCTAGAGTCAGGAGGACCAGAGTTCAAATGTGATCTCAGGTACTTACTAGTTGTGTGACCCTGGGCAAGTCACTAAACCCCAAATGCCAAAAGAAAAAAAATCACACAGCTATTAGATGGCAAACTGTATTGTATTTGCCATGACCACTCAGTCCCTCAGAGGTAGAACTTCTGTAAGTACTGCCTACAGTTATCATTTGACAATTGCCATAAATTGTTAATTATACAACTCCAGCTCTATGTTCATTTGTTTGTTTTTCTCTCCAACCAGTTCCTAAGTTTCTTCAGCACAAAGACCAGATTTTGAGTCCCCAACACTTGTGCATTCACTACACATCAGAAATAGTCATAAAATTTCTGATTTACAATGGGCCTCAGTCATCATCTCATACTATTTCTCTATTTTGCAGATGAGAGAATTGAGTCCCAGGGAGGGAAAGTCATTTAGCCCAAGGGAATAAAACCCAAGCCTCTTAACTCTCAGACCTTGCCTACCACTGTCTCACTCCACTTTCCTTAAATTGGAGAGACACTAATATTATAGTTTCCTCTCGAACACCATAAGCATTTTAATTATAAGACTTCATTCAAAGCCTGGTCTCCCACTGCATCCAAGACCATCTCCAGTTGTCCTCATCTATATCTTGTTACTGGACCCAGATGGCTCTGGTGGAGAAAGTGAGGCTGACAATTTTTCACAGCCCACTCTCTCTTAAATCTATTTCATTTGCATGTCATGGCATCACCTTCCTGATATCATGGTCCTCTTTGAGAATGAAAGAAAACAACAAGGTTTCTTGACCACTAACCCACAGAAAGGACTTGAGTACTTAAGTAAGTACTTAAGTACTTATTTCATGGTTTCCTCAGTCACTTGATCTTCTTATGGAGAATTTAGCTGTTTTTTACTTATTAATTTACTTATTTTGAAGGCAATCAGGGTTAAGAGACTTGCTCAGAGTCATACAGTTACACAGTTGCTGAATTTGAACTCAGGTCTTCCTGACTCCAGGGTATTCTATTCACTGTGCCATCTAGCTGCCCCCACAGCTGCTTTTAAAGCCATGACTGGGTCTCGTTTGCATAACCCATCCAAAGTGGTATATTCCTAAGGATCTTTTACTGGTCTTTGTCTGGACCGAGAACATTTTGTACTTGTTGGCTATTTACCTTTTCCAAGAAAACACCTTTTGAAGAAATTACCGATAAAAAAAATCATGGTTTCTCTGTTGTAAAAGATTTTTTTTCCTAAAGAAAAAACAAATTTGTCATCACATAATCACATCAACTGAATACTGAAAGGGACTCAGAGGTTATCTAGAGTAGACTATTCCTCAGTCATGAAGCAAATGTTTACTGTTAGCTCTCGGAGACAGATTTTTAAGGAGCTTTCCTCGGTATCCATTGTATTGTTGGACAATCTATTTTCTAAGGCAATCCTTCTTTGTCTCTAACCATTATATTTCCTGCTGTACTCCTTGACCATTCTGACTTGCTCTGCTCTCCTTGAAGATATAAGATTTTTTACATTATCATAGGTCCAGGGTTACAGACTATGTTTCCTCTTTGCCTTGTCAGTGGGAACATTGGCTCAGCAGTGACAGGAGAGACTGACCAAGTTGTTAATCGCCTCTACAGATATTTTTAACTATTCAACAAACAAGAACTTAAAAAAAAAAAGATGTTTCTTACATTTCACAACTGAACCAACTTTACAAATCAGTTCCACTTTATACATGTCAGAATCAATTACGTGCCAAACTTAAATTAAGACAGAATGAATTTGCACATCTGGATTGCAAATACCTCCAAAGGAGAATTTTGTAATTCTAAATGCCCATCGATCCAGAACTCCAGCTGTGTCCTAGGTGCCACTGTGTTGTCATAACTATTAAGCAAAGTCTGTTTTGGTCAGTTTCATATTCTTGGAGGTCGAATGGTTCAGCATAAACATTTAAACTTCCTTCTCTGTGTTATGCTAAAATTCAACTCAGAAGGAAGAATTGCAGGTTTCCTCCTAAGAAACTCTTCATGCATTTCACCTCATTTATTCATTCAACAAATGTTTATTAAATATTTATTAGCACAATATACTCTCATAGGCCCAGGGGAGATACAAAGATTATTATGACACAGTGCCTTTCCCCTTGGGGGCAAATAGCTTACTATTGATAATGTCAATAAAGGGCTTAGGTAAAGAAAGTAATCCTGTCAATAACGAGTAGAAAACAACACTTGCCAAGGTTTTATGTTCTTTAATCTTGTCTTTCATACAAGGTGAGTGTGCAAAATACAGAAGCCTTTAGTTTGTTTTATCAGGTACCTAGTACAACCTCATGCCTTCAATGAATGTCCAAACATGACAAGGTAACGAGGCTTTAGGGAGTCTAGTTAAAAAGTACAACTCAAATACCATTGACTTTTATGACCTTCCAGAAATTGAGAGCGTTATTCTAAATCTTTTTTTTTTTTTAAATCTGGACCTATGATTTCACTGGTGTAGGGAACTTCCAGTAACGAAATTCTACTACTGGTCAGATGAGCAACAGTTCTGTAGTTTATCACTCTACTGGCGCTGAAGTGACCATTTAATTACAAAGTCTGATGACCTTAATTCTTTTTCCTTCTTGACTCCTCTCCAGCACTTGATGTGGTTGAACATCTTTGCCCCAAAACTCTCTGTGACACTGCTCACTCTTGGTTCTCTCATCACCTGTCAGATGGCTCCTTCTCAATTTTTTTTTGCTGCATCATCATCCATACCCCATATTTAGTTTCTTAACTGTGGTTGTGTCCAATGATTCTGTCATGGGCCTTTTTTCCCCCTTTTCTCTCTATCCACTTGATGACCTTGGGGGCTTAATTACGCACTCTATGCAGATGATTCCAATATCTGCTTATCCAGTCCCTCTGCTAAGCTCTATTCAAACTGGATGCCTCAAAAACATTGCAAACTTAATGTGTCCAAAATTGAACTCATGATCTTTTCCTCCAAACCCACCTTTCTTCTTAAGTTCCCTACTGCCGTTGAGGGTACCACCATCCTTCCAATCACTCAATCTCGCGCCTTGCTCTACTTCTAGGTAATGCTACTACCTCCAGCCGCTACCCTTCTTCATACCCTCTAGGTCTCCTATTATCCCAATAACCTCTGACCTGTGCTTCCTGCCTCAAGTCCTTCTCTTTTCTTACCCATTTTCTATAAATCTTCCAGAGATACTCCTGAAACACAGGTCTAACCATTTTATATCCTCACTAAATAAACTCCTGTGGTTCCTTATTGCTTTGAGGATCCAATATGAACTACTCTGCTTGGTACTTAAAAAAACCCTGGTTCCACCCTGAACTTGGTAGCATTTATACACCTTACCCCTCTCTGCATACCTTGGTGGCTCCAAACTGTTTTTTGCTGTTCCTGACACATCTCCCTTCTCTGTACTTTCACACAGGCTGGCCTTGTGCTTCTAATATGCTCTCCCCTCACTTCCATCTCTTCAAATTTCCAGTTTGAATGGCCAGTTCAAGTATCACTTTTTACATGGGGTTTTTCTTGATCCCTGGAGACACTGGTGCCTCCCTCCCTCCCACATGGTTTGTTTATTTTGCATATGGAAAAATAGATAAGTATAGATAGACAGATAGGCATATATAAGTAGGTATATAGCTATATATGAATATAAACATATATATATATATACCTATATATACATATCTATCTATGTAGATGTATATGTTCACATTGTCTCCTTCTTTAGAATGTTAGCTCCTTGAAGACATGGATTGTTTCACTGAGGTCTCTGTATCTTCAGCATGGTAGAGGCTTTAAAAGTATCTATTGATAGATATAGTCTTTTAAAAATATTTTGAATTTAACAAACATCAAAGGTGTGCAGGGGAAAGAATATTTCTCCATGCAAAGCAGAATGGACAAAGAGGATATATGAAACCACAAATCTCTTTTATGTACAATTTGCTCTTTAAAAAGATATAATAAATCAACATACTATTTTCAAAGCTGTCCTTATCTATTTCCACTGAATTTCCTTCTGTTCCTTTTGATGCATTTTAAAAGGTGCTTTAAATGACTATTTCTTTTCTTCTTTTTTTCCCAACCCTATTACTAGCTTCTCTGCCTTTTCCTACCCACCCAAATAAAAAGGGAAAAACACTGTCTTTTGACAAATGAGCTGAGTCAAACAAAATTAGTTGACTGATATAATCCTAGAGAGTTGTCTGGGCTATTGACTGAGTGACTTATTCAGGACCACACATTCACTAAGTATGTGTCAGGGGCAGTATTTGAACCCATGACTTCCTGATGCTGGGCCTGACTATCTCCTATCTAATGCTGCTTTCCCTAAAAATATAACCTATTATTTGAAAAAAAAAATCAATTGCAAATAAGACAATGTCTTTCTCTCTTCGCCCCACCCCCACCCCACGTTCATCCCATTATATTATTTACAGTAAAAGAGATGAACTTTAATCAGCTTAGTCAGAATTACCAGGTAAAAGTGACTTCTAAGATGCTGGAAACATGATCACCAAAAATTCCTTATTTATGCATATTTTACCTCACTTTCACCTCTCTCCAACTATCAAAGCCTCCATTTAAGTTTAGTCTTTTCTGAAAGGCTACTAGGCATTTCACTAGTCACAGAGGCCCTTCCTCTCATCATAACACCCAGAATGGGCTGATGGGCTCTTACAATCAATTCCACCTGCGGCCAAAATGGACTCTCTCTCTCCTGAGTGGGAGAAAGAGTGAGATTGCAGTGAAAGTTTTGTGTGTGTGAAGGAAGCACTGTAAAATCAGGACCCTGTCAATATTTAAATCTGTGAAGTGCAAAGGGAATTTAAATAGCAACTCAGCCCCAAGGGCTGGCGGCCCAGGAAGCTGCCGAATATTCATCCTACCCTAACAGCTTGCACATTTATACATTTCTATTGCGGTATGAAGAACAGCAAGCAGAAGGAATAGAAGGTGTTAACAACCACTACAAAATATTTCTTTAAGGATACATTTCCTCCATTTCCTTCCAACATAAATTCTGACAACAGAATAGCAATACTTATCCATGAAATCATGTATCTAGAAGGGCTACTTTTAAATGATGAAATGATTTTAATATTCTTCCTTAATATATACAAGGGGGACTAGTTGGTTAATACAATATAATTAGCAGAGTAAAGTATTTTCATAAGAGAAAAGCTTAAAGCACAAAACCAGCCCATTTTGTTTGGTGTTAGGAATTCAGATTATCTTTCTTTTGCTCCCTTCTTTAAACAGAAGCATTTTACTAGTTTATCAAATAGAGACCCCTTTATGTTATGGGGTCTATAGGACTACAGATCTATAGCTAGATGGGACCCTAGAGGTCTTCGAATCTAACCCCCTCATTTCAGAGGAGACAAAAGTAAGGTCCAGAGAGGTTAGAGGTTATGTGTCCAAAGTCATACAACTCAGGTCCCATGACTTCAAGTTCAAAGTTGAAAATTCATTTTCTACTATGTCAAGCTGTCTCTCTAAGTGGGGAGAGTAGAATAGATGAAGTAGAAAGCAGTAGAAATAGAAATAGAAAGTGGCTTTCAGTCATATTCCCACACCCTTTGGTTATTGAAATGAAAACTATCCCTTTTGGGCTCAGTCCAGTAGTTCTCAAAGTAGGGTCTAGGGGCCTCTGGGGTCCCCATAGGGGGTCCATGAGGTCAAGACTTTTGTTATAATAATACTAAGATGTTTTAATTTCTAATGTGATAAATAATGATAGATATAATCCAGACAAATAAAAGCTCTTTGGGGTCCTTAACAATTTTTAAGAGCAAAAAGGGGTTCTGAGACCAGAAAATTTGAGAAACACTGGCTTAGAGCAATATGCACCTCCCCCATCACACAGTGAGAACTGTATCCTGAGTAAATTGGCAGACTCCTTGTTCCTTTTGGTAACAAAAACGGGCAAAGATTTACACAGAGAGTTGCCTTCAAATATTTGAAAGGCTGTTATGTGTAAGAGGGATTAAGCTTGTTCTGTTTGGCCCCAGAGGAAAGAACTGGGAAGAATGAGTAGAAGTCACAAAGAGGCAAATGTAGGCTTTATGTTGGGAAAAAAATGACGATGACAAAAATTTCCTAACAATGAGAACTGTCCAAAAGTGGAACAGGTGGTGAGCTCCTCCTTGCTGGAAGTATTCTAGAAGAGGCTGGATATCTTTTAAGGATCCATGACGACATGAGAGATTCCTTTTTCAGATATGATTAGATTGGATAGCTACTGAGGCCTCTTCGAAATCTGGAATCCTATGACACTCTGACTAACATTTTCTGTAAAAACTACACGTAAATGTCTATAAAGAGCTACAACAACATCTACTATCTCACCTTTTGGCTCTAGCACCAGTGCTCCTGAGGCTAATTCCAAGGCATATGAAATCTGACCTCATCTGAGGGGTGCTGCCCACTCCAACATATCACAGAATTTCAGACCTGGGAGTATCTTAGAGATTGCATTGTTTCTCTCAAACTTAAGATATGGTGCTCAGTCACTGATAGGAAAAAAAAGTTCCCTAGGGAAAAGATCACACTGAACAGAGGCCTAGCTAGGTTTATGTCAGTTCAAATCCAAGTTTCCTATACTTGGGTGGTTCCTCTGAAGACCATCTTGAGATCAGACCATGTCCTTCTGTTCCCAAGAAGGATTTGATCTCTATGCTTCAGTAGTTGGCTTGGAAAGACATTTGAAGTTCATAAACTACCAAGGAGATTGTCTTTATTTTTGGATTTCTACACGAAATCAAGGACAAACTTTATTCTCATTGAATTTATAGTCCAAAGACATCTGATCTTGGCAGACCCTCCAGGGGGCTCTGATGCCTTTATGTCCTGAGATCTGTCCCATTCTCAGGGCACTTGAAGGCCAGGATGAAAAAAAAAATACTATTCACTAGAGGCTAGCTGTCTTTTCACTGACCCAGTCTCCCACCAAAGCAAATGAAGGGGAAATGGAAAATCACAGTTTATGGAAAACAATCTGGCTATTTCCATGTTGTATGTCCAGATCTGGAAGAGGATAGCTGTCACATAAACCTTCTTCCTTTATCTGAGAGGTCTTTTGAAGGCAAATCTGCAGTAATTTCCTAATAAATGGAGTTATAAAAAGAAGGATAATAAAACAGCAAAACATTCCTGAACTGCCTGAAATGTTCTGGATGAACCTTCAGGTGTACCACTAACAGCTGGGTTTCTGAAACCGCGGGCTCATTCAAAGCCAGCCCTCAATTATGAGCCAGTTAATGTGTGTCCTTAGTGTGTCACATTCTTCCCATCTTCCTCCATAGAATCACAAGTTATGAGCTGGAGGGAACCTCAGAAGTCACCCAGTCAAACCCCCTCATTTTATAGAGGAGAGGTCTGAGGTCAACAGAGATAGAGGGACTTGCCCAAGGTCACAAAGTAAGTTAACAGAGCCAGAATTTGAACCTGAGTCCAAATCCAGTATTCTTTCTACTTTGTCATGCTATCTCTGTGTTGTTCAGTTGTTTTTTGCATCATGTCTGACTCTTTGTGAATCTATTTGGGGTTTTCCTGGCAAAGATACAACAGAGGTTTATCATTTCCTTCTCCAGCTCATTTTACAAATGATAAAACTGAGGCAAGATATGAACTCAGGAAGATAAGTCTTCCTGACTCTAGGCCCAGGGCTCTATCCATTGGGCCACCTAGCTGCTCCAAGTTTCTAAATTCCTTCAGGGAAGGGACCATAGCATCATTGGATCGTAAACTTAGAGTTGGCAGGGATTTTAAAAGGAATTGAGTTTAACTTTGGTATTTTACAGATAAGGAAGATGAGGCACAGACAAGTTAAGTGTTTTATCCAAAATCCCACAGAGAATAAATGACAGAACTAGGATTTGAATCGAAGTCTTCTGACCCAAGATCTAGCGCACTTTGGATTGTGGCATTCTGTGCTGCCACTATCTTTCATCCTTCTTTACATCCTGAATGATGTCTAGCAAAAGAACTTGCATATTGTAGTAGACTCTTAAATAGTGAGATTTGGAGTTGAGGGCAGGGATGATGGCTTATGAGAGGTAGGGATATCTTGGGTCAAACAGGCCTTTCATGTTGCCTAAATTAAAAATAAATAAACCATACAATACAAAATACATACAATACAGGTATTGCCTGCTTTATATCTGGCACTAAAGAATGTTACTGTTGAAGGGGAGGATATTTTAGAAATGATTTATTCCACTTCCTTCATGTCACAGGTGAAGTAATTGAGTGCTATAAGGATGAAATAACTTGTCCAAGGCCTCAAGATTAGGCAACATCCCAGCGGGGAGGAGAACCAAGGTCCTTTGCCTTTGGAGGTAATTGGCTTCTTATTACTGGAAATCTTCAAACAAGGGATAGATTATCACCCTTCAGTAATGTTGTAGAGATCATTGCTGGCTGGGACAGAAGACCTCTGAGGGACTCTCAGTCTTTTAGATTCTCTTATTCTATCACACCCAGTTCAGTATTCCTTCTACCACAACTTGGTCTATATGAAGGAGTCTGACCTTATTTTTTTTTGGTACTCTTGGGTATTTCAAGAAACCCAAGAGGAATGGACATGTTGTGTTGTTCTTCAGTCATGTGTGACTCTCTGTGACCCCATTTGAGGTTTTCTTGGCAAAGATACTGGAGTGGTTTGCCATTTCCTTCTCCAGCTCATTTTACAGATAAAGTAAATGAGGCAAACAGGGTTAAGTGACTTGCCCAGGGTCACACATCTAGTAAGTGTCTGATGCTAGTTAATCACTAGTTAAAGTGATTTGAACTCAGGAGACGAGTCTTCTAGTTAACAGCATTAAAACTTGTACTTAATGAATCACTTTGTTCAACCCACTGGCCAAGCCAGATGTCAACAGCTAGCCAAATCAATACAACTATTGACAGGTTCCAAAGCTTCCAGGTATACCTGGTTCCAACTTCTAAACTCCAATGACCTCTTGACATCTAAAAGTCATCCCTGAAGAAATGAACTCATCCAAAATCCTGTTAGAAGTTGTTGAGGTGGGGATCACCACATAAAAGTCAACAGTGTGATATGACAGCCAAAAAAGCTACTGCCATAGCAGGTACATTGTCTTCATTCTCATTGTACTCCGTCTTTGTAAGACCACATCTGGAGTAGTATGTTTGGGTCTCTGACTCTCAGTTTATATCAATAACATTGATAAGCTGGAAAAGGACAAGCAAATCAATCTCTTGAACAGCCAGAAACTACTACCACCTGGATTCTTGGTAAGTGAGAGGCCAACCAAGGTGGTGAAGGACCTCAAGTTTATACTACATGAGGATTGGTTGAAAGAACTAGGGTTCTGTAGCCTGGAGAAGAAAAAAAAAACTTGGTCGGGGGAAGGGAGCATAACAGCTATTTTCAAGTATTTTAATGAGTTGTTACAAGGAAGAATGGAGAAGGGAAAGGGAATAAACATTTTATATAGAGTCTGCTGTGTGCTAGGTACTATACTAAGTAAACGGTTCTTATAAATATTATCTTATTGGATTCTCACAACAATCCTGAGAGGTAGGTTCTATTATTATCTTTAAGGATGAGGAAACTGAGGCAAGCAGAGGTTAAGTGACTTGTCCAAGGTCACATAACTAGTATATATCGGAGGGTGGGATTTGAACTCAGATCTTCTTGATTCCAGGATCACTTTGCCACCAGCTGCCTCAAGCATAGGAATTACATTGTTATGCTAGGTCCAAGAGGAGGGAAAGAACAAAGAGCAATGGTTACAAGCTGCAAAGAGGGAAATATATGTTTAACATAATATCCTATTATATCTTAGCAAAAAAAAATGTCCTAACAATTTCAGTGACCCAAATGGAAAGGATGTCTTTGGGTGGCAGTCCATTCCCCCTCACTGGAAGGCTTCAAGCAAAGGATGAATAAGAACTTGTGGATTTTGGAGAAGGAATTCCATTTTTTTCCCTCATGAGTTGGACTATATGGACTCAGAGCTCAGAGGTCTCTTCCAACTCTAACATCTGATGACTTTATAAAGACTTCATTCAATCTACAGTTATCTGAGCTAGCTCACTTAGTTCCTGCTGGAGTTTCTGATGAGGGGGAAATTGTGCAGTAACCTGGCTGTACCACGGATAAGCTGCTTCCAGCATACATATAAAGGAAGAGAAGATGGGCTTTGGCCAGAAACAACTAACATTTAGGACATCAAGTTGTGCTGGAGTACTTGAGGATAATTATTTAGTTATGATCATTATTAGCTGCTTTTAATCACAATAATGAACTAATACAGTAGTACTTATGCTGGGAAAAGTCAAAGAAAATCCATTAAAAATCTAATTAAAAGCCAGTCCTTAAGAAGAATCATGGCTTATTTATCTCTCTATTAGGTAATATAAACTAGTGAACTATGGCGCTTGGAAGCTCTCCACCAGTAGAGCTGGTAAGCACTATTCCCCATGCAGCTGTAAAAGTACAATAAATCCTGCTTTCAGGGAACTTAGTCTGTATTTCCAGAATCAAAAAACAATGAAAAAAAAAGGAAGGGAAAGGGAAACGGAGAGGGAGAAGGGAGAAAGTATAGACAAAGTGGGGAAGGGAGCGACAGAGAGAGAGAGAAGAAAAGGGGAAATAGAAGAGCAAAAGGGGAAAAAGAAGATGAGGAGAGAGGAGGGAAAGGGGGAGAAGGAAGGAGAGGGAGAAAGAGGGAGAGGGGGAGACAGAGGAGGAGAAAGTGAGAGGGAGAAGAGGGGAAGGGAGAGACAGAGAGAGAGGACAGGAAAAGTGGAAAGAAAGAGGGGGAGACAGAGAGGGACAGAGGGAAGAGGGAGAGAAAGGGGTAGAAGGTGAGGAAGGGAGAAGAAAGGAAGAGGGAAACAGATTATCATAGGTAAGAAGGTACAGATACATCAAGACAAAATAGCCTTTTGCTGGGGCCTTGTCAAAGTCTTTAGTTCTCCTCTCATAACTTGGTCTTCATACTCCTTTCTCCTCCCACCTCCATTCAATCAAATAAGTTGCTAAATTCTATCATTTGCACCTTAGCAATAATTCTTGAGACCCCTTCTGTCTAATCTCATTGTCACAAACTTAATTCAGGCCCTCATTACATCTTGCCTGGGTTTCTGCAATAGTCGCCTACAATAACTAACCGATTTTCCTTGCCTCTAGTCTCCCTCTTCTAAAATCCATCTAGCATACTGCTTCCAGGTTAATCTTCCTAAAGCAAGGAGCTGGTCAGATCATTTTACTGCTTTTTTAAAAAAATCAATTGACAAGCATTTATTAATCATCTAATGTCTGTGCCAGGCACTATACCAGGCCCTGGGGATATAAATATAGGAAATTAAATAATCTTCATTCACAATATGTTCTAACAGGGGAAACAACCAGAACACATATAAGTATAAATAGAATACATACATGCATATGCACATATGAGAGAGAGGGAGAGAGAGAGAGAGAGAGAGAGAGAGAGAGAGAGAGAGAGAGAGAGAGAGAGAGAGAACAAAAATATTAAGTAATTTGATAAAAAGGTAGTTAGGAAGGGAGGGTATTAACATTTGAGAGGATCAAGAAAGACTTGAAATAGAAGGGGGTGTTTGACCTGTATTTTAAAGGACATAAGGCAGAATTGATGAGGGAGGGCATTCCAGGCATGGTAGGCAGTCAGTGAAAAGATGAAGAGAGCGGTGGTGGAGTATAAAGTGTCCAGTGTGAGAAACAGAGAAAAGGACAGTTTGATTGGAACAAAGACTGTGGAAGAGAGCGTAATGTACAATAAGGCTAGAATGATAGGCTGAAGGAAGGTTTTGATGGGCTTTTAAAAAGGTATGCATCACTCATTGCCTATAGAATTAAGTCCATAGTCACATTTAAGGATTCATGTGCCTGGAGATCAAGGTCTTTCACAATTTGGTTCTAAATCAGCTTTCCAACCTTGTCTCTCACTAGCTCCTTTCCAGCCAAACCGGATTACTAGTTGTTCCATGGTTTCTTTCCCACTAGGTTCTGCTTATTGCATTCCCTTCTCCTGTAGGTGCTCTGGGTTCTCAAAAGCTGTACAAGCAGAACCAAACAGTGGTAGGAAAGGCCCAAGGATGGGCTTACACTGGTTGTCCAAGGAGCAGTCTAGCTAAAGTCAGAGGGGCTCAGTGAAAGGAGTATTCACATTAGCAAGTTTAGAGCTCTTTGAAGTATTAGCAACTGTGGAAAGAGGGCAGCTAGCTGAATAGCAAACATGGCCTGAAGTGAGGAAGACTCATCTTCCTGAGTTCAAATCTGGCTTCAGATACTTACTAGCTGTGTGACCCTGAACAAGTCACCCACCCTTTTTTTCCTCAGTTTCCTCATATGTAAAATGAGCTGGAGAAGGAAATGGCAAACTGCTTTAATATCTTTGCCAAGAAAATCCCAAATGGGATCACAAAGAGTATAACACAATTGAAATGACTCAACGACAACAAATATAGCGTTAAGAATGCTAGTTTAGGAAATAGGAGAGACTTGGATTTGAACCGGATTTCCGACACTTAATAGTTGTGAGACCACAGTTTTTTTTTTCATATGTAAATAGAGGATAATGATACATATAATCTCTGTATCAGTGTTGTGAGGAAAACATAAAATACTCTATAAATGTGAGCTGTTATTGCAGAAGAATCTCTTCCCCCTCCCCCAATCTGAACTGTCCTTTACCTCCAGGACTCTGGTTAGCTGCTGCCTATCCTTCTCAATCCAGCTCACAGGCCATTCTGTCCCCGAAGCCTCCCCTGGTCCTCAGGCAGAAAGAAATTCCCACAAAATATGGTACTTGATCTTTGTGATTTCACGTCATACTTTTTGTCTTTTATGGTTATTTGTATACATATATACAATATATGTATATACAGAGTGTCCCAAAAGTCTTAGTACGGTTTTAAGTTTTCAAAGCTCAATTTTGTAGCTTAAAAAGCTATTACAGCTTAAAGCTATCCTCAGACTTTTGAGACACCCTGTATCTCATCTTGCCTCTCGGAACATAAGCACTACAAAGATAGAAACTTTAAAGTTTTCTCTGCATTCTTTGGTTTCACCTAGCATAGTGCTTTTATCCATAATAGTAAAGCAACATAGTATATCTGTTGAAATGGAGACATTGCTAAACAGCTATCCATGTTTGCAACCTTGTAATCATCCTTAACTTTTGACTTTCCCAAACATTTCCTACACTTTCCCAAGTCCAACTGATTTTCAAAAATTTTCTCTTGTAGGTGGCAAGGTAGATAGTGCTGGGCCTGGAGTCGGGAAGACTTGAGTTTAAATCCTGCCTCAGATACTTACTAGTTCTGTGATCTTAGGCAAGTCTGACTCAGTCTCCTCATCTATGAAATAGGGAAAATAACAGCACCTACCTCCCAGGGTTGTGGTGGGGATCAGAGGAGATAATAATTTGTAAAGTGCTTAGCATAGTTAAGTGCTATATGTTAGTTACTACTACTACTACTACTACTACTACTACTACCACTACCACTACCACTACCACTACCACTACTACTACTACTACTACTACTACTACTACTACTACTACTACTACTACTACTACGTGATGTTGGGCAAGTAGCTTAATCTCTGCCCACCTTAGTTTCCTTAACTACAAAATGGGAATATAATAGTACCTACCTCCCAGGGTTCCTAAGAGGATCAAACAAGATAGTATTTATAAAGGGCTTTGCACAGTGCCAGGCATACAGTAGGTGCTATATAAATACTTATTTCCTTCCATCTTCTCCTATGCTTATACAATATTTCTTGTTTTAGTTTCTTTTCTCTTTACACATACAGTCACCACCTTAATCAAGACCTTCATAATTGCTAGCTAATAAAACTTAGCATTAATACACTATTCTAGGTTTGGAAGGTGCTTTACAAATATCTCACAGCAACCTTGGAAGGCAGGTACTACTTTTACCCTCATTTTACAGATCAGCAAGCTGAGACACAGATGAAATGACTTGCCCAGGGTCACACAGCTAATTGCACACACATTAGAATTAGTCTTTCTGAAACCAATCCTTTTCCTTTTCAATTTATCCTCCATAAAATTAACAAAAGACAGACATTCTTTTTTTAAGCATATTTTTAAAATTTATTTAGTATATATATTTGAAATAATATATATAATTATATACATACACACACACACATACACACAGAGCTCTAGAGGAGAATACAAAATAACCTATTCACTATGCCTAGAGTGTTCTCCCTCCTTATCTCCACTTCCTGGCATATCTAAATTGCCTTCAGGGCTCTGCATGGCAGCCACCTTCTAAGGAAGACCTTACTCAATCTTTCTAGGTGTTAGTGCTTGCTGCTCCTCTCGCCCCCCTCCGCCCCCTGCCCCCTGCCCCTGAATAATCTTGTATTAGTTTGTACATATTTCTGTATTGGTTTGTCTATGTATGTGTTTCCTCTTACCAAACTAGAAGTTGTTTGTGTACAGGAAATTTCATTTTTGTCTCTGTCTTCCCAGGGCCTGGCACAATATCTCAAAGTGTGCTTAATTGCACTTAACTGAACTGAAGCTTAAATAACCCATTCTACCTCACAGAGCACTTTGGTTCACGAGTCTCTCAATCACTTATCGTGGGATGTGTACTAGAGGTTTATTGTTTGTTTTTGTTTTTTATGATGTTTGCGTCTTCTCTTAATAGACTAATAAGCTCCAGGAAGACGGGACCTGTGTCTTGTATAAACTTTCTCTACATCCTGGGACTAGTCCAATACTCTGTATAATGCCTATCGTTTGTTATAGAAATGAATAAATAGAGTAACAGTCTAAGCAAAATTATTTTTTTCCCCACTGCAAAGAAAAAAGTGAGCTTCCAAAGCAGTGAAAGCAGAAGAAAAACAGTTTGTATTTCTAGTTTCAAGGCAATATGATGAGCAGAATTATCTTACAAATACTTCAATTCCATCTATACTGAGCAATAACAGTAATGGAAGCTAGAGGTTATACAGTGCTTCAAGATTTGCAAGGAGCTTTACACATCTTATCTCATCTGCTCCTCACTGTGACTCTCTTATAGATGAGGAAACAGACTAAGGAGCGTTAAGTGACTTCCCCAAAGTCCAACAAGTAGAAAGTGTCTGACGCAAGATATGGACTCAGGCTCTTCTAATTCGAAGTCCCGCATTCCTAGTTGCCTCTATTACCTTAGTCTGCATTCAGGGTGGTAAAGCTCTTACTCTCTTGGGTAGAGACTTCCTCAGACTAAATGCCTAGCTATACTTATGTGAGTCAACAAAATATTTATTAAGCTCCTACTATATGCCACAAACTGCACTAAGTGCCAGGGAAACAAGAAAGGCAAAAAGCCAGTCTCTGCTCTGGAGAAACTCATGGTCTAATGGGGGAAACAACATACAAACAACTATGTACAAACAATATACACAGGATAAATTAGAGAGAACCTCAGGAGAACTGCACTAGCATTAAGGGGAACTGGGAAAGGCTTTTTGTAGAGGGTAAGATTTTAGCTGATGCTTGAAGGAAGAAAGAGAAGCCAAGAACCAGAGATGAAGAGGGAGGGAATTCCAGATATCAGGAGCAACCACTGTAAATACTCAGGAGATCCAGTGCCTTGTGCAAGGAAAAGTAAGGAGGCCAGTGTAAATGGATTGCATGGAACATGGGGATGGGGTGGCAGGGGAGGAATAAAGTCTCAGAAGACTAGAAAGGTAGGAGGGGGCTAGGTAATGGGGGCTAGGCTTTGAATGCCAAAGAGTGCATTTTAAATTTGATCCTGAGGGTGGGGGCGATAGGGAGCCACTGGAGTATACTGAATAGGGATATAACACTGTTAGACCTGTACTTTTGGAAGATTCATTTGACAACTGAGTGGAGAGTATTGAAGAAACCTGACGGCGCATGCACCGGGATGGTGGTAATGTCAGACAAGGGTAGGAAGTGCATGTGAGAGACATTAGGAAGGTAGAAATCACAGGATATGACAACATATTGGATTTGGGGAAAGAAAGTATGGAGTGAAGGGTTACACTTAGGTTGTGAGCCTGGTAATGGCAGGGACAGTGGCACCTGCAATAGGGAAGTTAGGAAGGTAAGGAGAACTTGGGGGGAGTGGGGAGAGGAGAGAAAAAGACAAACTGTGTGACCATTGGCTTTATCTCAGGTTACCATCTTGGTTTAACTTCAGGCACTGGTCATAAATTCTAAAGAGGAATACATTTCTTCACTGGGACAAAAATTCTTACCATATAAAGGTGGGAAGAAGGGGCTGGGAAGGGAAGGCAAACTTGAACTAATTGCTTTGCCTGTTGGGGTGACCTTTAGAAACAAGTTTGAACTTTTGTAAGCATGTTATCTGTATTTCAATCAGGAAGCATTTCAACCAGCTAATGTTTGCCAACCACAGGAACCAAATGTTCGGTTTTGCAGGCAGAGATTTTTGTGCTAATCTGACCTTCCGAGGTATTTAAAGATTCAAAGGCCAGTATCCCCACCTGAGCTTTCAAATCCCATCTGAATGCCACAACACTATCACCTTCACTACCTCCTCTTCTGCTGCCATCCATCTAAACAGCCTAACCCCTCTGAGACTTGGAGGCAGTTAACATTGCCAGCAAGAAAGCATGGTACAGTGGAGAGAACACCAAATGAGGAATCAGGAGACGTGGGTTCTAGCTTCTGCTATGTCTCTAATGGCCGAGGGGCTTTGTGTCAGTGACTTGGTCATCTCTGGGCCTCACTTTCTTCTTCTGAAAAATGAAGGCATAGTAGATCCCTGAGGGTTTTTCCAGCTCTAATATTTTGTTGCTAAGAGAAGTTTTCAAAATCATAGATTACCAAATACCTTGTATCTTTGTCATTGGTGCTCCCAGAGCCTTTTTTAAACACTTAATTACACACAACAGATGCTATATTATTACGTTCAGAACAGGGAATGAGGGAGCTCTGGGCCCTTAAGGGGCCCAGCCTGCAAAAACAAAATATAGAGAGAACCCTATAGCCATTCATTCCCTACCCCCCACCCCCCCACCCCCCACCCCCACCCCAGAAAGATTCAGGAGTATTTTCTAAGTATACCACACCTCTAAGATCACTTCACTATCTAAAGAATAACAACCCCAGAACTCTAGACTTCAATCGAATCGTTATTTTGGGCAAAGTAAGGGAGAGAAAAGAGCCTTCAAGGGAAAGTGAGTTCATAAAATACTGATTACTGCAGTAGGTATCTTGGTGTGATTAATAGCCATACTAGAGAGGTTCATTACAAGAAGATTGTTTTTTTCACTTTGTGATTTTTTTTTCCTTTGGCCTTGCCCTTTCTAATGAAGATGCATTCATCTTATCAGTCCACATTTCTTTTCCTTATCCTATACGTCTCAAAGTACCAGGGATTTTTTGGGGGGGTGGGGTGGGGGGAGAGTAGAGTTGGCACCTTGAAACAGTTATCAGCTAGGTGGAAACTAAGAATTCAGGAGAGGAGTGTGGAGTTCAAAAGCTGTCTGCCCCCTCTTTTCTACATTGGAGGCCCTGGACTTCTTGGCTTCCTAAAGGTACTAACTTTTACTTTCATTAAGCAAACATCAGCCCTGGCCTTTCTGCTCCAGGCGAGTAAGAGCTGTGAATAGGGAAAGTTGGGAAAGTAAGGTGGGAATTACTTGGTCTTTATAGTCAGGAGAATTGGGTGGTTGGGGATAATGACCAGGGCATTGCTCCTGGGAATGTCAAAGGGGATGACAGTATGCAACAAAGAGTCTCTTAGATGCTTCCTGGATCCAAATTAGCTTGGGCTCTGAATAGGACAAAAAGCTGTGGTGCTTCACTAACAACTAAAGAGCTATTCATTAACATATGTAAGAATCACCACTCCCATATCCAGGAAGCTAATTAGGGTCAGTGAGGAAGGCAGCCTCCTCTTCAAGCACTTGTTTAACCTTGGTGTGACTTCCTCCCAGGTAGTGGGGTGGGTATGCTTGCCGATTCTGGAGCAGGAGGTCTTGGTTGTCAGGTAGGGATGACACACTAATGTACATCATACTGGCAAGGGAAGCCACTTAGTCATCTCATCTCTCTGCCAGTAGAGGAATGTGGTGTAATGTGTGGTGTTAGGAGGGGCAAGAGATTGTAAAAATTACTGTGTAAGCTATTAAAGAAAGCTAAGAAAGTCTCCAATGCATCATACAAGGTCCTTCAGAGGAATCAGCCAGGCAAATGGAGGTTTTATATCGTCTCATTACCACCCAATGTGGCCAGTATCGCAGACGTTTATAAATGCCATTCTACCAGTTCAGACCCTATTCTATTCTTCCTGAGCCTATGAATTGTGAAAGTGATTTCTTTTTGCCTCTCCTTCCCCCAATTCCATTGCCCATTTCCTTTCCCCTCCCCAGCACCTACTCTCCAGTTCTTCCCAGGTCTTACATACTGCTCTAAGCACCAGCTACTAGGGTAGAAACTATCTCCTAAATTCATTCACATTCAAATGTTGTGACTTGATAGGAACTTCTTCTAGGAGCCTTTTCATTTAACAGCTAAAAACAAGACAATGCTTAGCCCTAATGAATGAATCTCTAATTGTATTTTTGAAAGCAATATGGTAGGCAAGTAGAGGAGATGGGTGAGCCTCAATAAAAAGGGGCTTCTCCGCACCCATCAAGCGATACCTCAAAAGAAAACAATGAATTTGTCTCACATCCTACTAGCCGCCTTCCCCATCAACAAAAAGAAGAGGGGAGGAAAATTCTGACCTTTTGCATAGATTTCCCTCCCTCATGAAAACTGAAGGCAACATCAGATACTTGATTTCTAATAACCAGAATCCTTCAGCACTTTGCCTTTAGAATTCTGAAATCATTGAAGAAGAGGCAGGAGGGAGTACTTATATTTCAATTTAATTCATTTCAACACATTAGCACCAACTGTATACAAAGCACTGGGGATACAAAGACACAAATGACAGGCCCCTGTCCTTATAAGCTTGCATTTTACTTGAATATTTTTTTAAAGAAAAAAAATCTTATTTTTATAGATCTTTTGTTTTCATATCCACCTTAAATTTCTGAATTTTATAAATACATACATGTGAATATGTATTCATACCTCCATATGTGTATGTATATTTAAGTGTCTGTGTATATACATACATACTCACATATATACACCTACATACACCCATACACATCTATGTGTGTTTGTGCATCTCACTATTTTCTTGCTCAGTGAACCATCCTTTGCAACAAAAAATAAAAAAGAAAGAGGAGGAAAAAACCCAGCAGAATTATTAATACATTAATAATGTCTCACTCTATATGGCATATTCCATACCCCAAGTTCCCCACCTCTGAAAAGAAAGGAGAGCGGATTACATGTACTCCTTCTGATAGATCACATTTACATCCTCAAAGGTGAAAATCTCATAGGGTCATAGTTAGAGCTGACCTCAAAGGCCACTTAGTCCAGCCCCATCATGTGAAAGAAGTGGTAACTGAGACCCCAGGGAGGTTCAGTGATTTGCTCAAGTTCACAAAAATACTAAATGTCAAAGATGAGAACTAAACCCAGTGTTCTTTTCCACTGTTCCACATTATCTATCTGCTTCAGTTATCTTTGAACCACAGTATTTTTTTTCCTAGATGGCCATTCAATTAAGTTAGCCTAAGCATCTCTCTCTCTCTCTCCATACACACATACATACACATGCATACACATACAAATATACAGGCATATGTGTAAGTATAATTTAATTTATATGGGTATAAATATATACACATGTGTACATAAACATATGTACATATACATTCAGAATGAAGTATGAAAGCAGGAAAGGAGCCTTTTGCAGCAGCACCACAGACAGGGTTGGGGATCTGTGGATGAGGCTTCTCTTGAGGGTCCCAGCTGAAACGTGGGTAGGGAAGGCCTGCTGCTGACCTTCATCACCACCCTCTGTATGCATTCATTAAAGTGGGATATTGTGCAGATTTAGCTGTTCTTCCATCTGGAGGAGTTTTATAATGAAGGAAGAACTAACCACAGCACAGCAACTGTCTGTCAAAGATGGGAGAGTCTGATGTAAACATAATATATCATTGAGAGGCTCTTTTTATCGTGGGGTCTGATTTTGTAACCCATGAGTGATTGATCATTTTTTGTTGTTGTTGTTCTAATTTGGGAACAGGCAGTTCTGGAGGCTGCTGGGCTTGAGTTTCTGGTCCCATTTTTCCTTACATGATAAATACTAAAGAGGCATTGGTAGTGGTGGTGGTGGTGGTGGTGGTAGTGAGGAGAGATGCTGGGAAACCTATTGGTGTTGACATTATTATATTGATTTTTCCTGAGCTAATTACAATAATATACATACTTAACCATCAAGCTTGCCCAATAGGAATGTTTTATTTAAGCTGGGGGAAGGGAGGGCCTGTAGTTCTTCAAGCTGGTGTCTTTTTTTTTTTTTGCTGCTGCTGTTGCTATTTTTAAACCTGAACTGGGGGTGGGAGTGGGGGTGTGGTGTGGAAAATTCTAAATGCTCAATTAGTGGTAAAGCTGTCAAAATTTGGACCATTTCCACTTCATCAATAATTTTTAGTTTTTGGAACTACAAGATTGGAAAATTCGCCATTCATTAATTCAAAGAAAATTTCTTTAATGTCTACAATTCAACAAGCATTTAAATGATATAGATAGATACATAAAATATATACATATATACACACATATGTGTATATGTGTGTGTGGAGAGAGGAGAGGGAAGAGGAGAGAGAGGAGAGGGGAGAGGAAGGGGGGGGGAGAGAGAGAGAGAGAGAGAAAGAGAGAGAGAGAGAGAGAGAGAGAGAGAGAGAGAGAAATAAGAATTATCTTGCATCCTGGGAATATTTAGACAAAAATAAAGTAGTCTCTCTGAATCCTATGACCTTAGATTGCAGAGCAAATTCAGAGAGAGGGGAAAGCAACCTTAACACCTGGAAGGATCAAGAAGGGCCTCCTATAGGAGGTACCCTTGAGCTAAGCCTTAAAAAGAGGTAGGTTAGAGGCAGGGGTGAGGAGGAGGTACACAACAGGCATGTGTAACAGCTTGTGCAAAGGCAGGAAGACCAGAGATGGAGAGTCACATATGAAGAACAGCAAGTAGTCCATATTGGCTTGAACCTTGGTTCTAAGAGGCACAGTTACACAAAATTAGTTTTTGTTGTTGTTGAGCTGTTTTTTCAGTCCTGTTAGACTCTTAGTGACCCCAATTGTGTTTTTCTTGGCAGAGATACTGCCCTTTCCTTCTTCAGATCATTTTACAGATGAGAAAACTGAGGCAAACTGGGTTAATTGACTTGTTCAAGGTCACACAGTTAATAAATGTCTGAGTCCAAATATAAGTCTTCTTGACTCCAGGTCCCGACACTCTATGCACTAAGCCACCTAGCTGCTTCTGAAATTAGTTTAGAAAGACAGTTTAGGCTCTGATTGTGAAGATCTTTAAATGCCAGAGGAGTTTGAATTCAAGCAATCAATCAATAAACATCTGTTAAATGCCTACTATGAGCCAGACATTGTGCTAAAAGCTTGAATCTTATCCCTGAGGCAAAAGGATGCCCCTGAAAGGAGGATTCTTAAACTTTTGCCCAGGTCCAGTTGTCTCCACAATTTCTACCAAGGCAGCAATTAGTTTTCATAAAGGCAGAGAGAATGGAGGAAAAATGTAATAATCCCAAAGTCTTTCGTCCTATTCCTCCTCCTCCTCTTCTTTTTATTTTAGGGGAGGTGTTTTGTGATCCATAATTACCACAGAAGCAGGCCACCTTTGCTCTAGACATATCCCTACTTCCTGGCTTTTCTGAAAACTTTCATATCCCATGCTAGAAACTGCTGTGCCCCCAAAGTGTACTGCTGAAGCCTCACTGCCCAATCCTTCAGGCCTCCCTTGCCTATACTATCATGCTCTCTGTCTGCCGGTCCTCCCTTTCCCTCTCCCTCTCCCTCTCTCTCCCCCCCTCCCCCTTTCTCTTCTTCATCTTCTCTCTCCCCTTCTCTTCCTTCTCCTCTTGTCTTCTTCTCTCTCCCTTCTTCCTCCTCTTCCTCCTCCTCCTTTATCTCCTCCTCTTCCTCCTCCTCCTCCTCCTTCTTCTTCTTCTTCTTCTTCTTTTCTCTCTCTCTCTCTCTCTCTCTCTCTCTCTCTCTCTCTCTCTCTCTCTCTCTCTCTCTCTTCCTCCCTCCCTCCCTCCCTCTCTCCCTCCCTCCCTCCTTGCTTCTCTCCCTTCCTTACCTGCCTCAATTGAGTTGCCTGGTTTGGAATACACAGGACACCAGCCATATCACACACCTTGACTAAGAGAATCAGTTAAGAGTTGGCAAATCTAGGCATGCCAAGTCAGAGGGCAGCTTTTCTGCACAACTACTGCTTACCCTTTCTCCTTCTGCTTCCCAGTGTGGCCTGCAGAGCACTGTACCTGTGGTTTATCAATCTTCCTTGAGGTATCTTTCTATTGTCATCTCTACACTGTAAGAAAGGTCTCTTTCGTCACTGGCCTGCCTGGCTCTCTTATGGCTTTTAAAAGCTTCCAGAATGAATTGTTCAGAAATGTATTACAGGATCACAGCTAGGTGACTCAGTGGATACAGTGCCAGGCCTGGAGTCAGAAAGACCTGAGTTCAGCAATCCAATCTCAGACACTTACACAACTTACTAGCATTGTAACCCTGGGCAAGTCACTTAACCTTTGTTTGCCTATGAGGCAGCTAGGTGGCACAGTGGATAGAACCCTGGGCCTAGAGTCAGGAAGACCTGAGTTCAAATCTGACCTTAGACACTTACCAGCTGCATCACTCTGGGCAAGTAACTTAACCTCTGCCTGCCTCAGTTTCTTCAACTGTAAAATGAAGATATTCATAACACCTACCTTCCAGAGTTGTTGTCACAATCAAATGCGTAAATTGCTTAACACAATGCCTCATTGGTCAATCACCTTGGTCTAACTACTACTAACTCATTTTGATTATTGTCCCTTGTTCTCAGATAATCAGGGGGTATGAGTTAATATTTATTAATTACTAAAATGGTAGCATCCTTTTTATTAATTAACCTCTTACCCTGAGCCTTCATCCCAGATTATTAAATGTTATTTATTTAACAAACTGGAAAAAACTTCATTTCCCATATATTTTGCTCGTCTCTCTATATCAAATCCCTTAATCTCCTAGGCTTAAATAAATATCACTGCTATTAGTTATACTACTACATATATTTACCAAAAATCAAAATGACAATTATTCACACGAAAAATAATTTATATGAGAAAGATCATAGTCCAAATCACTTTTAACCTTTATCGGAACTATTGATCTCAATTCTGGAAACACAGCTCCACCATTCATTTCTCTCAGGATAGGAATTTTAATCTCCCCCCAAATTCTCTTAATATTTCTTCATATAGAAGAGTTAAACTCAGTTCTCTCCAGAAAGAAGTTCTTCTGGTCCTTTTTCTCTATCCTCTGTTTAGCTGTCATAGTTAATAGTCTATCCGGAATTATAGTTAAACGCAGTTCCTTTAGAAACTGCTCACAGAATAAGTCAAATCTTCACTGGAAGATTCCACTGACTCTTAATGGTATAGTAACAAGTTCCTAGAGTCTCTGTGGGAAAGATTATTTAAACTTGTATTACACACACTACTCCTTTCTCAGGGGAAAAATTCCTAGTTTTCTCTCTTGAACTTTGTCTACACACACTTTTAATTTTTTGATGACTGTTAAATTTAATTTAGAGGAGGAGGAGGAGTAGAGGCAAGCTGTTTGACTGAATTTTAACATAATTTAAGAATAATCTAAAACATCTAAATACACATAGCCTCAAAGTTATAATCAAAGCTTTACTTTCTCTATTCATTAAAATCACAGGGAAGGCATTTTATTTTCTAGAATATGAATCTGGAGACACATGTTTCAGATATGCCAATGTATATCCATTGTGCACTTACTCTCTCTTCTTTGCACATGCACACTCCCATACCAAGCTTCCATTTTGCCACATCGGCCTCCAAAACTGACAGCTATGACGGCAGAATGCAACAGAAGAAAATTGGTTTCTGCTAAAATGCCAATGTCGTAGTTCTTTTCTTGAGACCGATCTTCTTCCTCAGAGCAGGAAATGATCACTTCATATAGACACACTAGGCTTCCCTGGTTTCCATTTTAAGGAGATTATGTCTCCATGGTAATCACTGCTCATGCCCTGGTCTAACCAAATGGGCTTCAGAGCTAATTCTATAAACACCAGATGGGAATAAATGATTTATTTCTGTTTTGGGGTCTGGAGCCCCAATTATTCCCCTAGCACCATTCTCCCTTCATAGATTCCTTATCCAAAAATGGTATGTTTAGATGTGGGGGAGAGGGAGCAGAGTTTCCTGCAAAAACATTTTCAGCTCTAATACACTATGATTTTCCTTGTTATCACCTGCCATTTTCTACTTCATTCCTCCCTTCCCTAGCCATCTTCACTACCTCTCACCTATAAAACACCTCTCCTCCCTTCATCTTCATCCTTCTGGGTTACAATTGTGAAAAGTTAACAAGGACCCTGGCCTATTTCATACATTTTGCATAATACAAAGTTCCCATGGACTAACACTATGTCCAGAATTAGTCTATGGGAGCCAATGGAAAGAGCACTGAACTTAGAGTCAGTCATCAGACCTAACTTCAGATCCTGATTCCGATACTTTCTTCTTGTGTGGCATTGAGGCGAGTCTTACTTCTTTGTGTCTCAGTTTCCTCATTGGTGAAATAAGGAGCTTGGACTGAATAACCTCAAAAGCCCCTTTCTGCTCTAGATCTAGGCATGTCTTAGGATGACTGTAAATGAAAACCAAGCCACAAACGAACAAATAAAAAACCCCAAGCATAACGGAAGGAGGAAAGCAAACATTTATTAAGCACCTACTCTGTGCTAGGCACCATGAAAAAACTGAAGCATGATGGAAGGAAGAAAGGAAACAAATATTGATTAAGCACCTACTGTGTGTGAGGCACTATGCTAAATGCTTTACAAATAAAATCTCATTTGATCCTCACAACAACACTTAGAAGCAGATGCTGTTATTATATCCCTGGCTTCTCCCCCTGAGGAGGGCACCTCCTATCTCTTCATTTTACAAATAAGGAAACTGAGGCAGTACAGCTTAAGTGACTGGCCCAGAGTCTCACAGCTAATAAGTACCTGAGGCCAGATTTGAATTCTGGGCTTCCTGACTCCAGGCCCAGGGAGCCACCTATCTGCCTAGCATAGCGTAGTGGGAAGAAGGCTGGATTTAGCATGAGAGAGCCTGGTTTTGAAGTCCATTTTGCAACTTACTACATATATGACCTGGCTTCAGACTCATAAGTTATAGACTAGCTTCTGATCTCCATTGGTTAGGGGATTTCCCTATGCCAGTAAAACCACATGTCCAGACCGAAAACAACAACAACCTCAAAAAAAAACTCCACACTCTATACATCCGAGTTGTTACTATTATTATCATTCCTAGTTTACCTCCAGCCCTCTGCTACTGTATAAGCCCATTCCTTATTATTCAGCCTTCAGCTGACTGCCTGCCAATCTTACTCCGGGGTCCTTGCTATCCCTTTAGTTCAGGTTACAGGGGTGGGAAACCTGCATCCTCGAGGCTGCACGTGGCACTCTGAGTCCTCTAATGCAGTCCTTTGAGTGGATCCAAATTTCACAGCTGGGGGGGGGGCATGATAGATTCAGTCAAAGAGACCTCACTTGAGGACCTAGAGGGTGTCACGTGGCCTCGGGGACACAGGCTCTCCACCCTGGTTCAGGAGTTTGTAAGATTAGATAGATTTCTGTGATAGGATGTCTGTGAACTTGGGGGGGGGGTTGCAGAATTACATCTTTATTTTCACTACCCTCAAACTGAAACTTAGCATTTCCTGCAATTACGGATGTAGACAATGAACATTCTTCCGAGAAGAGGTGCATACGTATAGGCTGTCAAGCTGATGAAAAAAAGGTTAAGAATCTTAGCTCCCTCAACAGTCAAAAGTCAAGATGCAGTCATTGAGGTCTAGAGGCATGGGCATAGTACCCCTTAGCTCCATGTTCTTTCTATTACCTCTGGAGCAGGTGTTCTTTTTTATTTTGTTTTGGGGTTTTTTTTGGAGGGGAGAAGGGAAGCCAATTGGGGTTAAGTGACTTGTCCAAGGTCACACTGCTAGTGTCAGGTGCCTGAGGTCCGATATGAATTCAGGTTCCTCTTGACTCCAGGGTCGGTGCTCTATTCATTGTGCCACCTAGCTGCCCTGAGCAGGTGTTCTTAACCTCTGGCCCATGAACTTAGGGGAAAAAAACTATTTTAATATAATTGCTTTCCTTTTATAACCTTACGTTTTGTTTTATGTATTTAAAATATTATTCTGTGAAGGAGTTCATCTATAGTTTTACCAGACTTCCTAAGAGGTCTATGACACAATAAAGGTTAAGAACCTTTTCTCTAGAGGTTCAGTGTATCTGTCCTCTTGGGACACAGTTTTATCGTATTTCATAGATTTTTTAAAAAAAAGATAAAAAAAGGAAACCACTGTGGAAGAGCAGACTGGCTGACCCCTAACCTGTTCTTTAGGATAGGAACTCAAATTCTGATGGCCTTCCAAACCACCCACTGGTTTCCTCCTTCCTTCTCTGGCTGCTGACTTGTTAATGGCCCAAGGGGAGGGCTACAGGCTGTCAGAAAAGGCCAAAGACAGCCGGGGGTCAGCCAGGTGCCTGCCACTTACAAGAAAACAATTTTCCATGCTTGAACTTTGCCTCCTGCTCCTGGTTTCTCCCCCGAGGGGTGCGCTTCCTTTCTCTTTCATTAAAAAATGTGTAAGGGAGTGGGGTGTGAAGGAGCAGGAGAAGGAGAGAAGACTGAGAGGGTTTTATGGTCGCAAGCAGGGGGCTCTCCCTGAACCGAACTAAACTGAGCCCCAGAAACCCCCAGGTTAATAATTCTTAATGAAGGGACTCTGTAAACCTGCCATTCCTTCTGATTTCAGCAGGAAATTCCTGTTTGGTCCCCAAATGTGCAGGTCTTTAAAATGGCCTTTAATTATTTATTTTTCTCATAATCCCTTTCAAGACTTTCCCCATTTACCTCCTTCTTTGCCTCATTCCTTCCCAATGAGGGTGGGATGAGATATGCCTGAGGAGACGGATTTTGTGACACAGAAATACTGTTTGGTAATGAACCAGATTCTCACAGTCAACAGCACACACTGGGCTGCCCCTTAGAAGTCAGAGGGCAAAATTCAGTCAATTAAGGCCCAAAGGTCTGGGCAAGACCTCAATTCTTTGCTTTCTATATGTCAGCTTGTCATTTTCAAACTTCTCCAGCTTTCCCTATCTCTTCCATTAGCCATGGGGCATACGGTATGTATTTTAAAGAAATAACTATATTTTCTCCCCAGATCAGGTCTGATCTTTAGTGCAGCTAACTCCCTGTCATTCCTGATATAGCTGGTAGAGGCTGGCAAGAACTCCTAGTATGGAATACTACCACAGGGGCATGTGAGATTACAGGGGAAGAATGTGCTCTCAGGTCAAAGAGTGGTTGGCTGCTCTTCTGGTAGTGAGGCCCGACCTATAAGACAGAGTACTGGAGATAGGGGCAGGCTGATGATGAGAGTATAGACCAAGAGCCAGGGATCCAGAGGAACCACCTGGAGACCAGGGAAGTCAAATCAACAAGCATTTATTAAGTACTTATTATATGCCAGGTCCTGGTATAAATACAAGGAAAAAGAAAGACAGCCCCTGCCTTCAACACTCTCACATTCTAACAGGAGAAGAAAATACAGGAGGAGGACAATGAAAAGGAGAGCGGGACATGGTGGATGTTTGAAGGATGGCTGGTTGGAGCCCTTCCTCAAAATGGAAGCCTTGGGAGAAAGGGCAGAAGGAGCAGAGGAAGAAGGTAGCTGAAGCAAGACAGGGTTTCGGTGCAATCCTGGGAAAAACCAGGGAAGAGAGATTGCTGGAAATCCCCTCTAAGATGGGGGTGAGGGAGTAGGGACCAAGAATTAGGTTTCTGAAACAGAGCCAGTAGGTAGAAGGCAAGCTATTTTTTTAATTCAAGTTTTACTGATGCTTGTTATTTTTATGTCACTGTAATTGCTGTAAATATAGCCACCCCGCCTCCATCCCAACCTTGATCCAGTGAACCTATTGCCCATTCGAGATACGAGGCACATATTTTATTTTCTGGACTGCTCTTCCCCTAGGGTTGCCAGGACTGAGGAATTAGATAAAATTCCCCTTGAGACTAGTTTTAATCAGTTCATGTAGCAGGAAGGACTTGGTTCACACTCTGTAAGGAGCCTTCTACATTCCTGGTGAGCACAGCTTTGACTATGTCTCTGGTGCTGCAGTCTGGGACAGTGCTGGCTCCTTTCCTCTTCCTAGCCCACATTGACTGGGAATGTCACTTGCTGCAGCTACATTGGTAAATGAATCATCCTCCCATGACTTTCACAGGAGTACCTATAAAGGCTAATACCAAGTGTGATGTCTCAAGGAGAGAGAATCCATCCACTTCCCTTACTGATCCCCATGCTTCATTAAAAACTACATCAGGAGGAGCCATTATAAAATCTAATCAACAGACATATGGATCACTTGGTTGTGTAAGGAACTCTCCTGGCCACTGAGTAATGGACCAGATGAGTGACAGTGTGGTCTAGGTACAGAACTCTGAGTTAGGAAGACCTAGGTTCAAATCCTGCCACAGACACTGTATGATCTTTGGGCAGGTCATGTAACTTCTTTATGCCTCAATATTTTCAACTATGAAATGAAGGGGTTGGACTCAATTGCATCTAAGCTTTTCCCCTCAAGCTTTAAATCTATGTTCCTGCATATTTACTTTCCTATTGACAGTCAGTCAAAGATAGTGGGAGTGGTGAATATGATATTCCTATGGTGCTGCTACCAAAGATGTAATTCTTATGGCTAAAGACCATGCTATCAAAGAACACTCGTAAATTGTGTTCCTGTTTACAAGCATATCTCCAAAGACAATTATTTGTTTATGTAAAGCTTTCTGCCTGAAGGTCCTTAATGAAATGAAAACATTTGTAAATTCTACAATTATGTCCTGATTAAAAATATTGTATTTTTTTAATACTAGGAAACCACCCTCAATGCAATACTTCAGTTTATTAAAGGCAATCAGTATATTAAGGCAGAAAGCTTTACTTAAATAAGCAAATACTTGCCTTTGGGAAAACAAGTATAAACAAAGCTCTCTAATGCACATATTGTATAATTTGTACATTACATTTATCTATCCTGGCATCTTAACATTCTACTAGACTGTAAGGTCTACCAATGTTAGCGCTATGCTACAACTAAGTTTTCCACTAGGCCCAGTGCTTAGCATAGTACACTGCAGACAGAAAAACACAAAGCCTAAATTTGCTATTAGTTACAGGCATTAGCTAATATTGGGCTTTTTGTCTAACATTCATTTCTGTTCATATATAATCTGTGTCTAATTTGTGGCTACAAAAGGTTGTATGGGCTACGGTTAGAGACCAAAGGCGCAGTGGGAATACCTTAGCAAATCAGCTTAATAGTGGAAAAAACATAGCTAATGCTTCCACCAGAAAGGTGAATGAATATTGAGAAAGTCTTACAAAAGCAGGGAAATCATAATTTCTGGTTGTTTTGTTATTCCTAGTAGACACACTGCTACTCTGGGATCTAAGCAGCTTTATCTGGGATGATACTTTTTTGTTGTTTAGTTGTTTCAGTCATGTCCAATTCTTTGTGACCTCATTTGGGGTTTTCTTGGCAAAGATACTGGAGTGGTTTGCCATTTCCTTCTCCAGCTCTTTTTACAGATGAGAAACTGAGGCAAACAGGGTTAAGTGACTTGTGCAGGTTAGCCAGCTAGTAAGTAAGTGTCTGAGGCTGGATTTGAACTCATAAAGATGACTCTTTTGGAGTAAGGAAGATCTGAGTTCAAATGTGGTCTCAGACAGCAATGTGACCATGGGCAAATTACTTAACTACTACCTACATCAACTATAAACTGGAGATAAGAGTAGCACCCACCTCGTAGGATTACTGGAAGAATCAAGCAAATCAATAGTTGTGAGATAATAATTAAGCACATAATAGGCACTTAATATTTATTGTTTCCTTCCTTCCAGTTAAACTGGGCTGCTGCTCTTTCCTATATAGGACATTCTATCTCTAGCCTGCATGCCTTCCATGGCTAGAATGCAGTCTTTCCTCTATTCTGCCTTGTGAAATGCCAAGCTTCCTTTAAAGATAAACTCAGGTGCCAAATTTCCACAAGGATTCTCCTGATCTCCCCACTTATTATTATCATTCTCTTCCTTTTATAATTAATTTCTAATATATAATAAATTCTCATTTATAATTAATTTGCATTATTTTATAGGTACTTTATGTAGATTTCCTTGCTTTTGTATTTATTGCTTCCTTCCAGGAGAACGTAAGTTCCTTGAAAACAGGCACTATTTCATACTTTGTCTGAAAGCCCAGTGGCTGGTATTGTACTTTAAACCACAGTCAGCAATTAAATTGTCTATCGAATTGAATTGAACCAAACCCCTCTCATTTTAGAGAGAAGGAAAATGAAACCTAGAAAGACCAACAGTGAAGCATGTTTCAACTAGTGGGGTAGCCACCCCAAACTATCAACATTATCATCCTCAGATTCAAAGAACTAGGATAGCTATCTCTACCCAGGAGTGTATGAATAAAATTACTGAACATATAAATCTAGGTATATGTATACCAGTCAAAACATGTTGAGAAAAAAAGGAAAGAAGATAAAGGGAGAAAAAATGCTACCACCACCAGCAGGCACAGAATGTCTAGCCAAAGGCAATTGGTGTTGAATGCCACAAAATGTCTTAGTTAAACTTAACACAACCCTGAACTGATGAGATTTTTTGTTGAGCTTTATCCATGGCAAACCAGCAAACAGGAAATTGTCCTTGTGATCTCCTGGTCTTCAAAGTGGTAGCCTCTTTAGTCTGGTTGTCAGTTCAAAGTTTAATTAGCCACCTCTACGCACTCAATCTGGGCTCAGCAGGGAAGACAAAACACTGTCAGGCCTGATTCAAACATCACAGGCCCCTGGGAAACACAAAGCAATTCTTAGTTTCCCATTTCCCATTCCCATTGAGGGAGCCTTCCCTGCTTCAGGAATTTCTCCCGTAAATAATCCCTACTTTCTTCTCCGGTCTAAACAACTTTAGAGAAAGACCTGGGGGTCTGTTGGTCTGTCCACTAACTGAAACTCAATCTTTGGGAAGGGCTATTTAAAGCACCCACACCCACAAGATGATAATCTCCCTAAGTAACTCCGCTCTCCAGGTTCAGCAACTTGCTAGTCTCCCTGTGAGCTTTCTTCCCATTTCCAGGGATCCTCACTTCTTTCTCAGAGAGAACCAATCAAATCACAATCTTATTTTGTTTTTCCTCTTCCTCCAAAGTGGGTTCACTTAGGTTCAGAGATACTGTTGCGAACAGGACTTGCAAACTTAGTCCTCTACCAGATTAGAGAAAATGAGAAAGATGCAGGCAAACTTCCTTATGGAGCCAAGAGCTGGCTTTAAGGCTATGAGCAACTTCATATTTCTGCAGTTGGTTGCATTTACTAGAGGATGGTAAACAAAATGCTAGCCATTTCTGATAATCAGTCCCATTCAAATGTGTGTTTATTCTTGGTTCAAATAACACAGCATTAAAGGTCTATCCCTTTGTTTTCTAACCTTTCAGAGATAACATACATAATTTTAAGGTTTTCTAATTGTCCAGATCTACCCAAATCCCTGAAATCCAGGATACCTCCTGCACTACCTTGTTTAAAGAGCAATAATGGAAATTAAGGAAATGATAATAAAAAGGAGCATTACTGCTCAGCGCCAGGACTGCCTGTTGCTAACAGCAAAACCAAGCATAACACTGTGGCTTTCTTTGGTTCAGCAAGAAAAAGTGGCAGGCTATGCAGTAAAACCTTGGCCCTAACTCCTGCCATTCAATATGTAGACTTCCTGAAATAATTGGAATTCTTGAGGAGGTGATGCTACAGTTTCATTAATAGTCTTTGAGCTCAGGGCTGTGCTTCTTATAATGCAAGGAAATTAATTATTAAAGGTTGGCTATTTTACAGTGTGTTCCAAACCACAAGTACAAATGTCACTGCAAGATTGACAGAAAGCCCCATCTTTTCTCATCAACTCTCTGACAGATCATTTTAAATGGCAGCATACAAACCTAGCTGATTCATCTGTGGAGCATTAGCCAGAGGCCCAGGAGTCAGATATGCATTTTATCCTTCTGAAAGTACTTTTGGAGGGTAGGGTTTCCATTCCTCTCTCCTCACATGCTCAGGACACTTAAGGTTTAAAAAATAAAACAAACAAACAAAAAACAACTCATCAGTAATTACCACATCCAACCAGACATATACTGAGACAAGGCTTTCTCCAAACTGTATTTTCTCTCATGGCCACAAGGTGTCCTTTGAAAACTCCAGGTTCAGAACGGTTTCTCCTTTTCCTCCAGACCAAGAATTCAGGGTATTAGAATCATAGTGCTTTATAGCTAGAAGGGATCTTAGACATCCTAAGATCACACATAAAGAACTAGAAGGGACATTACTGATCCCCCAGTAGAGATCCTCATTTTGCAATAAAGGAACATGAGTTCTAGAAGGCTTAAGTGATTTGCTCAAGGATACCGCTAGAAAGTGGCAAAATCAAGATTTGAATTTAGATCCTCCTGACTCCACATCTTGCCTTGTTTCCACTGCACTATAAGGTATCCCTAAGCCAAACATATCAATTAACAAAGGACCCAGATTGGGTGCCCAAAAAAGACCAAAGTAACCAAAGGAATTAGTGCCTAAAGAGATAAGATGGCTTGCACAATATCACACAGTGAATCAGTCCTAGAGGCAGAATTAGAACCCAGGGACTTACTCCCAGATAGTTTATATCTTCAGCATTATGAGATCCATAAAACTTCCAAGAGGAAAAAAAAAACAGTATAAACTCTTAAAGGGGGTTTGTAAAAACAAAGATATTTTCTTGATTTTTTTTTTAAAGTAAACGTCTTTTGGCTACACGTAAAAGAGACTGTGGTAGAAATCATGCAGGGACACCTCAGAAACTTTGTCTTTTCCCCCTTAAAGCAATAAGCAGCAGATTCTCCAACTTAATATATTTCTTTTTTCCTTGGTAACTGCATTTCCAATGATAACAATGTCACAACAGCCCAGCAGAGAAAGGGCAATGGTGAGTCACATTTTTTTTTTAAATCTATCTTTGAATACTGAGGTTCTCTGGGATGGTATCACATAAATTTCATGGCAGCTTACTCCTCAAGAGCAAAATCTCTACCTAAAAATTATGTGTGTGTGTGTGTGTGTGTGTGCATGCGCGCGCATGTGCACATACCTGCATATACATGGATACCTTGGAGTCTGGAGTAGAGGAGATGTTGTTGCTTATTAAGGGTCATTGCTCTCTCCTGGGTCCCCTCTTAACAATCTGTGCACTTATTAGCCTCTTCTGTCATATCATACTTCACATCCTCTTCCCTTAGAATGTGGGTTTCCCAAGGCTCTGTTCATATCTTTCCTTTCTTCATTCTACATACTCTCTCAGTAATCTGATCTCCCATTACCATGTTTATGCTGATGACTCCCACATCTATTTATCCAGTTCTATCCTTTTTCTTGAACTTCAGTCCTACATTGCCTGTTGGACATTTCCATCAGCAATCCAAATTCTTTATGTCCAAAACAGAATCCATTATTTTTCCCTGAAGCTTTGCCCTTCCTCCAAACTTCCTGCTTCCATCAAGGGCACTACCATCCTTTCAGTTTTGTCAGCTGGGATCCACCCTCAACTCAACCTTCTCCCCCCCCCCCCTTAAACCAGCCTTCTCTCCTCACCATAGTCAATCATTTGCCAAACTACATTGATTCCACCCCTACAGTATCTTTTGTGTTGGTCCTCTTTTCTCACACTGCCACTACCACAATTCAGGCCCTTATCACCTCTCATGTGGACTATCAATCAACAAGCATTTATTAATTACCTACTCTGTTTTCAGATACTGTGCTAAATACTGAGGAAAAAATACCAAGAATGAAACAACCCCAATTCTCAAGAAACTTTTATTCTGATGGGGATATACAAAAATAAAGAGAACTACTGCAAATAAATATAAAATCATTAATACAAGATAGTTCTGGAAGGAGGATACTAGCAATTGGAGTGATTAGGAAAAGTTTCATGTAGAAAGTGGTTAAGTTGAGTCCAAGGAAGAATGAGAGGCAGTTAAGGAGAAGATAAAGGAAGTAGTCGGGGAGGGGTCTGTGATCAGTACAAAAACACAAAGATGAGAGATAGACTGTTGAACATTAGAAAGAGAGAAAGTCAATGGCTGGAACACAGTGTAAAGGAGGGAGAGTAATAAAGAATGAGACTATTTAAATAGCCATCTAATTGGTCTCCCTGCTTTCAGTCTCTCCCCTCTCCCAACCAGCCTCCACACAGATGCCAAATTAATATTACTTAAGTATAGGTCCATGTATGGCCCTAAAATCTTCAGTGGCTCCCTACTGCCTCTATGATAAATCAAAAACTTCTTGGCCAAATGTTTTTGATTGACTACTCCAGTAATCAGTGAATAGAGTTGCTGCTCTGTCTTCTCAAACTATATATATATACAGTAGTATATATATATGTATGTATATAGGATCCCCCAAAGATATAAACCCCTTGAGGGAAGGAAGTATTTTATTTTTTTCTTGTATTCTCAAGGCTCTGTATACAATGAAAGCTTAATACATGCTTGAGTACTGAGTGAATGGTCCTTACTCTCCTAATGCACTCATACACAGTCCCTGAAGTACACTACTATCCTTCCTAGACCTGTATAGCATCAACTTGAATAATCCCTTCCAGAGAGACTGCAGATACTATTGTATCTTTAAGAGGCAATGGAATGTTGGAGTGACAGTTTAATTTTAATTCTATAAGGAGTCTCTGAGGAACCTACTGCTCAACTCTAATTCTGCAGAGTCTATTGATGGTGATGGATGAAGAGAGGGCAGAGACAAAGGACTAACAGAACTTATTTCCTGATTTTAACTTTTATCTTGTGATGAAATATGAAGAGAAGTTTTTAGAAAAGACTTTTACTGGTGTCCTGAGAGAACTGAATGGTGGGACTGTGTTTCCAGAATTTAGAAGTCAGCAGTTGTAATGACTTTGACTGTAATCTTTTCCACAGCTGATATATTATAAATAATTATTTATGTCACCATTGGAGTATTTGTTACAATGCTAATGAATTGTACAGAAAGTAACTTTGATGTTCATTTAAGCCTAAGCAATTAGGGAGGGGGTTGATATAGAGATGAGCAAAAGACTATGACAAGGGAGGATTTCTCCCTTTCTAATCTTGAGCTGACCCAAACTGACCCATTATTCCAAGGAGTAATCCTTGGGAGGAAGAAGAAACTGTTGCCCTAGGACAGGAGGGAGGGGTGGGGGGAAGGAAAACACAGCGTGGGAAGAAGCAATGGCTCTAAGAATAGGGATGATTTCTCCAATTTTAACATAACATTTAATAAGCTGAAGTGTGGACTCAGAGCTAATTGAATAATGAGAAAAATGTTATAGTTTTCATAATTAGTAAAGAAATTTTAAAACATACCTTTTGGTTACCTTACAACGTGAAATAAGAATGAATGAGGAAAATGGACCAGTAGCAGATAGAGAGGAGTGCTTTACTCCATCTAGATTTCATTCTAGGGTGGTTGACCATAAAACTCTCTTGCACCAATTTAACCACTTCCCTTTTCTGAGGTCAAGATTCATTCTAACTATGTTGGATGTTCTAATCCTGAAACTGACCTCTCATCTTTGTATATACGAGGAATCGCACATGAAACCTTCCTGCAGTTCTAAAAGGAACACAAGCTTCATTCCAATGTTTTAATGACAAAGTTAGAATGTGCTTGCACCTCCCTCCCTCATTCTATCACCATTTGATCTTCTCAAAGATCAAACTGTCATTGCTAGAGCACAGGTCTAACCATGCCACTCCTCAGCCTTCTACTGCCTCTAGGATAAAATATAAACAACTGGGGAACTTAGAACGTTCCTAACCCATTCTCAATCTACCTTTCCGAGCTGATTCCACATTATTCCTCCTTATACATAGCATCTTCCAGCCAAGCTGACCTTCTTGCTGCTCCCCAGACACAATATTCCATCTCATCTCTCTTCAATATTCCCTAAACCTCATTTCTACCTCTTGGAATCCATAGCTTCTTTTAAAGTTCAGCTCAAAAATAGACCTCCTATAAAAGGCCTTTTGATTTCCCTATTTATTTGTCTCTCCCTACTCCTCATTTACTGGCAGCTTGGTAGTACAGTTGATAAAGTGCTTGGCCTGAAGTCGGGAAGACCTGAGTTCAAATACAGCCTTAGACACTTACTAGCTGTGTGAGCTTGGGCAAGTCACTTAACCTTATTTACCTCAGTTTCCTCATCTATAAGAATGAGCTGGAGAAGGAAATGGCAAACCACTCCAGCATCTTTGCCAAGAAAATCCCAAATAGGGTCACAAAGAGTCAGACACAACTGAAACAACTGAACAACAACAATAAATGCTCTCCATTGACATAATTTTGTATATCTGTTATACTAATTTATTCCTATGCAAGCAAGTACAATATAACATAATGTAATGCCCAGCAATAGTACAATATCTGGCATGTGCCAGGTGCTTCATAAATGCATGATGATTTAATTCAACTAAATTTTCTTTTTGGAAACACATTTTCCTGGTCAGTGAAATTAGAAACCAGGTAGTCCCTTGAAGTTTTCCCTCTGTATGGTAAGGAGGTCCCTAATCCAATAATCCCTAAACTTTTCCATCAGCTGTGTATGTAGTATGTGCATGAGGTTCAGTGAGGTGTGTGTGTGTGTGTGTGTGTGTGTGTGTGTGTGTGTGTGTGTGTGTGTATGGGACCCATCCTATATTGTTTGTATCCTGCCTCAGCAAACATCACTGTCATGTGCCAGAGCAAAGTTTCTCTTGAGTCACCTGCATTAACAAACTGAAAGTCAAGCAGACCACTGCCTATCCAGCATTTCTCAGAGCAGTTAATTAACACAGGGGATAAGCTACCTTGACAGCCACTGAAGCAAGAAGCATCACTGTGCAGTCGTCAAGAGGGACTGGATTAGTTTCCAGGGAAACAATAGGAAAATGGAAACTCAGGAACAAAAGGGCAGGTTTTGATAGGACCTGTGGCTTTCTCTTCTCTACTCTCCATTCTGACTGCTCTTTGTCCTCACAATGCAGTGTGTATGTAGTAGAGTCTTGCAATGTGTGCTGTGTCAGCCAGATAATTAGTTATCATCATTGCTTGTACATATTTAGAAACCTCTCAGAGGTAGCACAAGCCAATGGACCTTGTGTAATTCATACTGCCCAAGGCTGACAGCTTGGGAAAGTAGTATATCCCACAGGAGACACAGAGGATCTTGAGTGACACAGGAAACTGACCCATTATTCCAAGGAGTAATCCTTGGGAGGAAGAAGAAACTGTGGCTCTAGGACAGGAGGGAGGGGTAGGGGGAGGGCAGACACCGGGTGGGAAGAAGCAACGGCTCTAAGAATAGGAAGAAAGAAGGTCATGGTAGAACGAGGGGTTGGAGCTGGAGAGAATCTCAGCCTGGGTTCTGCTGGTCAGATCAAGATTAGAAGATTTAGAACAGGAAAGGACCTTAGACCTCACATAGATAGCAAGGAGAAGAGCTAGGTGTTAAGGCTTGGTTCTCAGATTCCAAAATCCAATGTTGTTTGGTTTTGGTTTTTTTTTTCCCAGTAAACCATGCATAGTACTTAGGGTTGCAAGGGACCTCCAAGACCATTTAGTGCAACCCACTCATTATATAGATGAGTAAACTGAGACCTTAAGAGGAGAAATTAAGTCAAGTCAACTAAATAAGCAATGTATTAAGCACCTACTGTGTGTCAGGCACTGTGCTGAGTGTGTTAGGGATAAAAAAAATACAGAAACAGTCTTTGTTGCCAAGGAGCTCACAATCTGGGGGTGAGGGTAGGAGTGGGGGAGCAACAAGTTGTATACAGGATCACTTGGAAATAATCTCAAAAGGAAGATGCTAGCATTAAGGAGGATTGGGAAAGCCTTCTTGCAGAAGATGAGATATTCAGGTAGTACTTGAAGGAGGCCAGAGCAGCCAGGAGACAAAGATGAGGAGGGAAAGCACCTGAGGCATGAGGCACAACCAGGGAAAATACCCAGAGTGTGAAGAGACAATGTCTCATGTGAGGAACAGCAAGGAGGCCAATGTCCCAGAACTGCAGGTATGTGGGGAAGGCAGAGTAAGGTGCAAGAAAACTGAAAAGGTAGGAATAGGGCAGATTCGGAGAGGCTTTAAATGCTACAGTATGTTCTATTTGGTCCTGGAAGTCATGAATCTACTGGAGTTTATTGAATAGGAAGACAGCATGACCAGATCTGTAATTTAGGAAGATCGCTTGAACAGCCGAATGGGGGATGGACTGGGGAGAGTGAAGGAGACCAATCAGCAGGCTTGTGTAGCAATCCAGGCGTGAGGTGATGAGGACCTGCACCAGGATAGTGGCCATGGCAGAGGAAAGAGGGGGAGAACACAACAGATGTCATAAAAGTATGAAGGTATTTTAGCTGCCGGTGGCACAATGGACAGAACATTGCATCTGGAGCCAGGAAGACCTGTGCCCAAATCCAGCCTCAGATACTTTAGTAGCTGTGCAAACAAGTTATTTAACTTCTGTTTGACTCAGTATCCTCAACTGTAAAATGGGGATAATAATGCTATCTATCTCCTATGGCTGTTGTGAAGATCAAACGAGATGTCTTTAAAGCACCTAGCACAGTGCCTAACTCATGGAAAGCCCCATGTAAAATAGGAGGAGTAGCAGTTGCCGTTGTTATTTAGAACAGACAGGATTACCTGCCCAGAGTCACACAAGGAATAAGTCTCTAAGAGCTAAGATTGCAAAATAAGCCCTATAACTCTAGCGCCAATGATCATTCCAAGAAACTAATGAAGCGGGAAGTAGGGGTGAAGAACTTGGCCCATCAGCTTCATCCTGCCCTGCAGTGAAGTAAAGAGATTAGCAGGAGAGTGGAATGGGCCCTTCGGGCAGCTGCTTTACCTGGGCACGTAAGATCATAGAATTACATCTCTCTCTAGAGATGAGGCTTAATTGAAGGGTTCAATTACCTTTGAAAACTGATGTGTCCTCCACCCTTCCCCCAAGACTCCCCCCTTTCCCCTGACAAATAAATTCTGCCAGATGTCCGTTTCCTGTGCACGTTGCTGGTTCTGATTGTAACCCTGAATCTGGAAATTTATTCCATTTATTCCCACTAGAATCATTTGCCCTGTTTATAGTGTAAATACTGCTCATCCTAGGAAATACACTCAAGTTCCCCTCCAACTCAATGGATTTTCTAACGTTAAAAATATGAATGCGTACTAATCTCCTCCCCCACCTCCCCTGCCTCCAAACCACATCTGACTGGCAATTTTACATGTTACAGCAACTGTTTTCAAAATAGGCTTTATTTTAATTTTTTTTTTTTGCCTGATGTTAGAAACCAAATCCAATTATCCAGTCACTTTTATGCAGAGCTGGGTTAGCAGAACAAGTTCACAATATTTCTAGTCGTTTGCTGCTCGAGCACAAATCTGAAGAAATGAAAAGGAGAGAAGGTGGGAAGGATACATCCCTTGGAACCAGTCCCAGACAGTCCCCAGGGCTTAGTCCAGCCTAATTCTAATTGTTCATCTCCTTCCAACCTGATTTCTGTCACTTTTGTGGCAGCTCTCAGTGCCATACAGCTTAAGATTTCACTTCTCCTCTTCTCCGATTCCCCACTCCTACCCCCTTGCTATTCACTTAACTCTATATTTACAGACTTACCAAAACCATTCCCATTCACTGCCATCAAACTCCCTCCAGCAGGGCCAGCACCTTTCCTACTTTCCTCCCTAAGCTGAACTGGTTGCTCTGTCCTTCAGAGGCCACATCAAATTTGTCTCCCTGATGCAGGTCCAGATGCTGCACGATTAATTCATTTTTGGAAAAGGAAAGTTAAGAGAAGATGAGGCAAAGCCCATCGAATCGGAGGAGGCAGAGATAAGGTGAGCCCTGCACTAGTAGCCCCTTTTATCATGAAACATTTGCTTTAATAAGGGTCATTTGCCTGGAGGAGGCAGTTGGGTGGGAAGGAGATGAGCGAAATCAACTGCAGTCCATTGTTTTGTTTTCTCTTTCAAGAGAGCATGAAATATAATACAACCTCCAAATTAAGAACAGAGAATATAAAAAGATGCCAAATGCAACAAATAATTCAAAACTATATGTTCCAGTTCTATATTAGAGCTAGCTAAAGGAGAGTGATGAGGAAGGAGAGGGAAGTAGGGGAAGAGATACGTGTGAAAAATACTGAACTATGTTGACTTACAAGATTTAAAACTAGTACTGATGCGACAAACCAGTAACTCCAACCCTCTCATCAGATAGATGAGCAAACTAAGGAGAGGGATGATGACTTGCCCATGGCCACATAGCTGACACGTAGCATAGTCTCAATAAGAATCTAGGGCTTTCTGAGACTAGATTCAGTACTGTTGCCATTCTGATCTGTATTAATGTAAGCCTGAGAGATAAAGGTAATGGATATTCAACTTGTTTCTTCCTACTGTTCTTTTGTTAAAAATGCCACCTTTCATATATAAAAATGGGTAAACATTCCTGAAGGGCTTCAGATGGTCATCTACCCAACCCCTCCCCCACCCCCCACATTCTGGAGGGAACACCTGGGCTGGGGGTGGGGTAACAGGTGTGGAATGGGAGGGTAGGTCTACCTACATCTAGCCAGAAATTTTGCTATATTTGCCTATTGAATCAAAAAAGGCCCTCTGAGGCTGATAGTCCATTCCCTACAATATAAGATTTGATTCTAGAGGAAAAGAAGCTCCATTCTAATTCTGAAACTGACCATCTGTGTGGCCTTGGATAAGTCATTTAACCTGCTTGGGCTTCAGTTTCTTTTTCTGTACAATGATCAGGTTAGACTAGATAACCTTTGAGGTCCTTTTCAGCTTTCAAGTATTCCTACGATCCCATGATTCTGCACCAGCAGTGGGATCTATGACCCCATTTGAGAAGCAAGGATTTTACTAATGGAAGCTATGGGTTTCAGAAAACTTGCAAGCTGAATCAGTTGGGAAGGAAATAGAGCTCAGAGCGAGAGGCTGACACTGCTGTTCGCCAAGTGCTCAGACATAATCCCCTTTTTCTTGGTCCATTTTTTTGCTTTCAATGTTTGAGGAGAGATGAGGTCCTTGGAAAAAGCTAGGCAGATTATTGCGCTCCCAGAGGAGTTTCCTTGATGGGAGCATGAGCCATAGATTTTATTATTATCGAGAAGTCCTAAAGAGTGAAACTGGAAATATAGTATAAGGGACAGCAGAAGACTTGGGTTCAAGTCCTGCCTCTGACGTGACTGGTGTGATTCTGGACACTTCATTTAGCCTTTCTGAGCATTAGCTTCCAACCTTCTAAAATGAGGACGTTGGACCAGATGGCCTCACAGATGCCTTCCATAGCTAAATCTATCATCCTTAGATCTGTTCCATCAGGGGTCAGGAGGATGACTCTCAAGTTTCCATCTCAAAACTTCCAAAAAATCTCAGTGGACAAAGTAGTGTTTCCCCAACTCTTTGTCCTTGAGAACCTTCTTTGCCAGTACTTGAGGTACTGCCCCACTGCCATGTTCCCTAGTCCGATGTGTCCCTGACACTGGCCTACAGCAAATTTTTAATCAGTGCATAAAACTATGCTCATCTGTGTCTTCCTCCTAGCTCCCTACATTGGGATCTTTATTCACACTCTATCTCTCTTGCTGGCTCCCAGTTTTATGTCTCCATCTATAGTTCCAAGGAGAGTTGTACACTAATGTGGTAGAGAGCAGAGCATTGAGATAATTCCAATATAATTATTAGTTTCATCTACTAGGTACCTTATCTGCCCACATTTGTAATACAGCAGTTGGCTGCCTCTCTCTTTCTGCCCATGATCTTAAGTTCCTTATTCCATGTTCTGGTCAAGATCTTATTAGTTTAACAAGTTGGTGGCCAGGCATAGACAATTTGGGTAATCTCTTGCTAGCAGGAAGATGACACTTATTTGAGTTGTTGTTTGGATTATTATAACAGCTTATTGGTGGGTCTGTCTGCTTCAATTCTTTCCCTACTCCAATCCATTCTCCATTTAGCCACTAAAGTGATTTTCCTAAAGCACAGGTCTCATCATGTCGCCCCACCCTACTTAATAAACTCCAGTGGCTCCCAATTGCTTCCAGGATCAAGTACAAAATCCTGTTTGGCATTCAAAGCCCTTCATAACCGACCCCTCCTTCTACCTACCTTTCCAGACTTTTAATACTTTATTCCTTTGTAAACATGTACTATTTGATTCAGTAACACTGGCATCCTGGCTGTTCCACGAACAAGAAATTCCATCTCTTGGCTCTAGGCACTCTCTTTGGCTGCCCCACCCCCCCATATCTGGAATGTTCACCTTCCTCCTTTCCAACTACTGACTTGAGTGTCAATTAAAATCTCATCTTACAGAGGAAGCCATCCTCAACCCCTCTTAATTATCATACCTTCCTTCTGCTAATTATCTGCTATTTCTCCTGTATATAGCTTGCTTTGTATATATTTGTTAGCACATTGTTTCCCCTATTAGACTGTAAGCCCCTTGAGAGTAGAGACTATCTTTTGCCTCTTTTTATATCCCAGAGCTTAGCACAGTGTTTGAATATAGGAAGCTCTTAATAAAAGTTTATTGACTGATTATCTGACTAGTAGAGTTCAACTAGAGTTTTTAGGCAGTGGGTTTAAATAAAATTACTCCTTTACACACTACAGGAACTCAAAGGAAATACTTAAAAAATAATGATCTCAAGACTTTCAAGTGTTCCTCATTCCCAAGGCTGCCCCTTGGAGGGCTCCAACCTTTTACTTTATTTGCCTGAGTTCCTTTGGCCATCAATTGCAATTCATGTTTCTAAGGAACTGTGAACAAGCCCAAGAAATCAAAGTCATGGAGGGCAATATTCATTCCCAGAAAAGAGCAGCTTGGGATAACTGGTGAGTTTAGTCACTGCAGACAGTTCTGGGGCTAGGGGAATTATGGGGGGGGGTGAACCTCTCCTGCCAGAGCACTGCCAGTTTGACAGAATATCATTTGCTGCTTCCACTCTAGCCCTCAACAATAACTAAAAATCAACTCCTCATCCTGCCCAGTGTCAAGTCCTAAACCCAGGTCTCCAGGGCACGACTTAGGGAATCAAGTGTATTTTCCACTCTGTTTCATGCCAAATGAAAAGCTGAGACCCACCAAGGCCTTTGTCTTCAAAAAGGCAAAGTCACGACAGCCCCGAATGCCCTGTGTACAGCTGCCCATCTCCCTCCAGGCCACACAGAACTTCCCCCTCAGGAGCTTCTTAATTTGACAAATACTTTCTCCCTGGTGGTGGAAAACATGTCAGAAAGAATGACCAAGGAGTGAGAGAATGCTTCGTGCTCAGGGCAAACTGCCCGTGCCTTCCTGATAATTATCTTTAGGTCTAATGTGGTTTTATTTCTTTTGGAAAGCTCGCTGCTTCTCAAACATGGTGTTTCATGACTGGGAGTTGATTATTCAGTCACAAATAACACCAGTAAGAGCTTTCTCTCACTCAACTGATTGACTTTCTTTCAACACCCAAAGAGCCTCACCTTATTACTGTTATTTTCCCCCCAACTAATAGCTGAGCTCAGCATTCTCCAACCTATCAGACAGACTGTGAATACATTTCTTAGAAGGTGTGACATACGTATTTTCCAAAGCCCTGGCCATAGGGTAGATTGTGCTAATTTCACATTGGAATCTAACTTGAGGAAATTTTGAAAGCCCAAAACTAATACAGATTGTGATATCAATACCTAGGCAAATGGCTTTGGTTTATCAATGAAATCACAGTTCTTTGTATGGCTTCAGTTACTAATGAACTACTATAGCCATTTGGAAAAGGGCAATCTCATAGATTTTTCACTTCGAATTAGACATGAAAAATCCTATAAATTACAGAGCAAGAGGATTATTGGGCAATTTCGTCTTTCATATTGAAAACCATGTAATACAACCTACTATTTTGCTAGGTGGGCACCCTTGCAATCTGAAGACTTTTTGATGAAGATATCGGTTTTCTATATTACTGGACATGGTCATCACAATGAGACAATTGTTCCATCACAAAGGGCAAGATTCACGTGCTCCAAACCAAATCGTGCTTTTCACTCCCAAAGGAACATTTGTGAAGCCAAAGGAATTCTGCTGATTACATCGCCAGCACAGTCACATTCCAGGATAGGAGTTGTACACCTGCACTTTGGCTGGACTGACTAGAAAGCCAGAGCACAAAGGTCAGAGGTCAGAACTTTGACATCCAACTCCTCCCATCAGCATGAAAGCTTAGGGCCTGTTACTAGTGTCCTGGTAGAGAATTTCATAAATTCATTATCTGCTTGAGTTTTTTCCAGAATTTGCTTCAAAAACCAAAGCAAGCAACTCTTCCCTCACTAGTCTTTCTCTTTTTTTAAAAAAAACAAATCAAACAATTCACCCTTTTCTTTTCTGTTGTATCCTTTCCCTAGAGGATCAAAACAGCCCTATTTTGCAAAAGTATGTGTCTCTCAGGTCATAATATTTTTTTATACACAAGAGGTGATTTATAAGTATGAAGGTGCCCAAACACGGCATCTAAGGTTCTCCCTAAGACAGCTAGAAAGGACTTCAGAGATCCAAAAGGGTTTTTCATTTGTCTTCTCCCCACTGGCACCTGCATGTCAATGATAGAAACTCATTGGATTTAAGCCACAGAACAGAAACAGACTGACCATTATAACAAAAGCTGGTTCTCTACTGGAGAGTGATTGTCAGAGATATGACTGACCTTTAACTGATATTACCAGAGGAGATAAACGCATGGCTCAGCTTCACCTCCATTTATCTAATCAACCTGTCAAGTGCTCCTTCGGCACCTCTAATGTTTGGGATTCAGCAATGAAATAAAGCAGGCTGTGCTGGCCCATGTAAACAGGCTATTGAATACCTTAGGCACACTCAGACAGAATTCCTACTTCATTCCAAAGCTGGGATGGTCAGGGGATGAATAACAGCTCAGTGGCTCTTTCTGGGACCCATGCCATGCACCATGCATGGACTGTGACTAGAGCTTTGCTCCCAAGTGCTGACATGGAAAGGGAGAAAACAAGTCCTTCCCTTCGTGGTGGGGCATACTTTTCATGATGGTGACCACTATACCCACACCCTTGACTTGTGATTCTTCTCTGTCTTGTGCTGCTATATCAGATTCCTGTCAACCCAGCAGTCTTGCCACAGGGTGTGGTTCCAAATCCCCCTTCTCCCAATCCCCAGAAGGGATGGGTTGGACTGTCCTCTGTACCAGGGCAACCTGTCATTCCTCCCTCCCCCCGTTCAGCTTAACTGGCCTCAGGCACAATAATTCCTAGTTTTATCTCTGCATAGGATGCCCAGTAACTACAGCTCTGTGCAATAGGTGGTGTGGGAGAGTACCAAAGAAAGAGACACAGTCTCTGAGTTCTTTGATCTTACAGGGGATTCAGATGCCCTATGTGGAATAAAGACTTGGGAACAGAAAATACAATATGTAAACAGTTGCAAACCAAGAGCAAAATGGTTATTGAGGGTTGAGGAGGGTCTGGGATTAGTGGAACATTCAGAGTCAGGGAGACAACCTGAGAAAGAAGCTTCCTAGACTAGAGACAGGTCTGGGAGTGGAGAAATGGGCATGGATTGGTCTCCTACTGGGGACATTATCCTTTCTCTATCCTTTAAAGTCAAATAAGGCAGTAAGCCCTTCATCAGAGACATCTATTTGTAGCTGTGTGCCAAACTAGAGAGGCTGCCTTAATGAAATTAGTCTATTTACCACCGGTGGTAGACCCCTTAACGTAACACAAACTTCTCCCTGATGACACATAACTGATTTGGGAGCTGAGTCTGAAACCAGCCTTCTCGGCAGCACACTGCTACATTTTCACATCGGTTTATGCAGGCCCATCCGGGTGGGCACTGGGCGCTTTTATGTATCACAAACAAAACAAAACACCACATTGTGTACTTGTATTTGAACCACAAGGCTACTTTAGCAAAGGTCCTGCTTTTAGAAACCCAAATAAATAATTCACCAACAGCAGTAGGCCTGTAAGCAAGAATACACGCGGCCAGGGCACAAACGACCATGTAGCACAAAAGAGATTTTCTGGAAATCCTTGTACTCAAGAAAGGCTAACGGCTTCAGCCGAGAAGCCCTGAGAAGCAATGAATTGGTAGAAAGAGTGACAGAGGTGGAATCAGAGGATTTGAACTGGAATCCCAGTTCTGCCGCTTGCTACTCATGTGAGTCTGGACATGACGATTTCTGTGATCTAACATTCAGCACATCTATAAGTCGCTCGGCATCTCTGGGTCTCAGTTTCCTATTCTATAGAACGAAGGGGCTGGGTTAGGTGATCTCTAACCTAGCGTGGTAGAAACCATCATTTTTAGAGCACTTATAAACTTCGACTTAGCTGCTGGTATTATGAACAGACCAGACTGCACCATAATCTGGAAGGATAGAGAGAATATCCAAGGCAGTGAGATTCACTTGAGCATTTGGGTAAATATGCAAACCACAGAGATACAATGAAATAATGAGAATCATAATCACAACCAACTTCCATGCAACTTATTAAAGCTGAAGAAAGGACTCAGAAGGTTAGCTGATCCATGCCCCTGATTATACTGACAGCTAGCATATAACCATGCTCAGGAAGGAATCATTCTATTCCTTCTTAAAATTAGAAGTTCTGTGTTTCTGCATAAAATAAATTATGTGAAATAATAATATTCAATTCCATAACTGACTGCCATAAAGTGAAAACCCAACAGGATAGAAACTGAGTTATACAAGGATAATAATAAAAATTCTACTTTTCTCTTTTCAAACAACTGACTAAATCTTTATTACCCCCTATTGCAACATTTCCCTTAGGGCTCCTATCTTAGTTTTGGCTAGTTCAAGCTGGGAGCAGACACCAATTTGGTTCCAAGAAGAACTGAATTACATCTTCCATTTATGTTGTGGTTAATCTCTGACATGCTCTGTCATCACCAGTGGGGCCACGATGCACAGAGGTTTGGATGCCCAGAGAACGATGCTGACTCATTCCCCATTCTCATCAATGGATGGGCAATTTCACAGGGGGAATCCCACCAAACACTAAATCTAGCCCGTATGGTCTGCCAGAGGCCAAAAGCTCTCCTTCATGATTTTTCTTTTTTAAGTAAACAGCAAGAAGTAGAAGCCAGAGAGAAAGTTAGCAACCAGAGGGCCTAGTCCCCAGGTCTCAGCCTGGCTGGGTAGGTTTTCTGTTTATTTGTTTTTATGTAAGAAAAGCGAGTGGAAAGTGTTCTGCCTCCTTCTGCCTAGGTCCTCTGGCCCACTGAGGTGACTGCTTGAAGTTTCATAGACTTCAGAAATAAAGGAAGAAATAGTGAACATCGGTATTCGAAGAACAACTCTTTTTAACTTTCCTTTCTTTCTCCAAATGCATCCCACCCCACAACAGTTACTAAGGCTCAGCAGTCCTCAAACATCCCAGAGATAACTATCACTGGGGCTTGTGTGATATTCTTTCCTAAGTAGGCAGGCTCTAACAAAGTAGTTAAGTAGGAGAAAATTAACTTCAGCATCTCTAGCCTCCCTATTCTCTGACTTCTCCCTAGGGAACTTTAAGAAAGAAACTGAAACATATTTGCACTGGATTTTAAGTGAATATTAACTACTTATTCAAATAATGAAGCATTACATTTGCGATCAAAGAACCTAGATTTAAATTTCAGCTCTATTACTTTCCTTCTACCTGTGTGACTCTGGACAAGTCACTTAACAACCCAGGGCCTCATTTCCTCTTCTATGAAATAAAATGGTCAGACTCAATGATCTCTAAGGTCCCTTCTAGATCTGAATCTGATGCTATCACCATGGCACCATAAAAATGACCAAAATGACAAATTTGCTGACCACAAGAAGACATGGAAAGACAATGTCAATGATGGGAAACAAAACCACAAGACTAAAAATTAACAACAGTTATACTGAATATAACCATATTTTTTTAAATGACAAAGGCAAATTAGTGTTTTATAAGCTACAGTTATACTTAGAAGGAGGTACAGAATAAATATTTGATTATTGAATCTTTTGTTTAAAATGACATCATATAATTTTCATTACTTTCCAAGATATTTTAAGATGAAAATATTTTGAATTTTTGAGTACGATTCAGAGATTTGTCCCGTATTTGGTGTGATTGTTTGTTTAGTGTTTATGGAGAGTAAGGTGGACTAGGTGCTTCCTTTGAGCTCTAATGTTCTATTTATGAAAGTGGCCATTTCTGAATGTAAAGGAGGAGTCATGAAGGTGTTATCATAGATACTGGGGCATCATGCCTCTGAATCATCTGCCACTCTTCCCTCTTGTTTAATCAGTTGGAGAGTTAACTAATATTTGTTGAGGATACCACCATATTCCCAGTCACTCAGGCTTGCAACCTAGGCATCATGCTCAACTCCTCACTCTCTCTCATGCCCTAAAACAATCTGTTGCCAAAGCCTATCATTTTTTATTTGTAACACTGCTCACATTTGCCCCCTTTCTCTCTTCTGACACTGCTGTCACCTGGGTGTAGGCCCTCATCACTTTATACTCAGATTGTTGTAATAGCCAGCTGGTTGGTTTCCCTGACACAAGTCTCTCCCCACTCCAGTCCATCTTCCACTCAAACTGGTCTCTCAAAAAAATGTAGATCTGACTCTGTCGCCCCTCTACACAATAAACTTTAATGGTTCCTTATCACTTCCAGGATCAAATATAAAACCCACTGTTTCAAATTCATAGCCATTCATAACTTGCTTTCCCCTCCACCTTTCCAGCCACCCCCACTCCCCTCACAACTTACTCTGTGATCCAGTGAAACTGATATCCTTGCCGTTCCTCAAAACAAGACAATTTCCTTCCTGACTGAGCATTTTCTCCAGCTGCCCCCATGCCTGGAATGTCTTCCTTCCTCATTTCTGCTTCCAGGCTTTCCTGGCTTCCACCATTGTTGTTTGTCCTTGGTTTTCAAAGAGGATCAATGACATCGTGAGGTAATGTCTTGACTTGTGCGTGAATTAGATTTAAATGAGGCAGAGTTGCACAAAGACATCAGTCTCGCTTTCTCTTGCTGCATCATCAAAGTCCGGCGGCAGGACAAAAGTCAGCACAACTGGTGATGGCCTGAGATGCAGTGAATGATCTTGGTGTCTTCGATGTCTGACCAAGCTCTAAGCATTCCACAGGGCCTGCTTCAGTTGCCTTCATGGCCTTTGGAACAATCTGCCCATTCTGGTGGGGGAAACTTTTGGGTAGACATCCCCCCAACTCACCTACAGGTTTGAGACCTGTCCATTACCATCATCCTTGTTTAGCCCATCTGCCAAGATGATTTTACCAGGGCATGGCCACTGCCCATGCTACAGATTCTTGGATTACCTTTCTCTTGGACAATATCTTCCTAAACAGTTTGTCTGCCTCTAGTCTCTTCCTCCAAACCTTCTAACATGCATTGCCAGATTAAATTTCCTAATGTGTAGGTCTCATCACCCATCTCTCCTGTGCTCAAAAGCTTCAGTGGCTCTCCAATGACTACTGAATATAGTTTGAAAAAACTTCTTAGCCTGACATTCTAGACCCTGCACGATCTGGCTTCACCTCTATTTGTCACTACTGCCTTTGGCATGCCCTGTTCTCCAGCCAGAAAGGACCACTTGCCATTCCTCTGACAACCTTGACTCCTTTCTTGCCTTTGTCCACACTATTCCTTCTTCCTAGAAAGCCTGTTCCCTCGGCTGCAGCTCTGTAATTCTCACCCGTCCTTCATCCTTTGAAATGACATCTCTTCCAAGAAACTTTGCTTCATCTCTCCAGTCTGAAATAACTCCTTTCTCCTTCAAAGTGCCACCACAATTTGTACTTCTTTTAGGTTATACTCTATTTTATATGATTGTTATTTGTGTATATGTCTCCTTTCCACTACTAAACTCTCAGCTCTTTGAGGGCAAAGGCTATATTTTATAGTTCCTGAAGGATGGTTAACATTGGGGGAGGGGTGCTGTGGTAACAGGACCCTTAGGATGGTATACAAGGAGTCAGGTGGCGAGGTGGATTGAGTGCTGTGCCTGCAGTCAGGAAGCTCTGAGTTCAAATGCAGTCTTGGACACTTCCTAGATGCATGACCCTGGACAAGCTACTTAATGTCTGCCTAGCTCAGTTTCTTAAAATATAAAAAGGGAATAATTGTAGCATCTACCTCCTAGAGTTGTTGTGAGGATCCAAAATATTTGCAAAGCACTTAGCACAGTACATGGCACATAGTAGGTGATTAATACATGCTTTTTTTCTTCCCTTGCCTTCCCTTCCCTTCCTTTCCCTTCCCTTCCCTAGTCTTCCCTTCCCTCCCCTACTCTTCCCTTCCCTTCCCTTCCCTTCCCTTCCCTACTCTTCCCTTCCCTTCCCTTCCATTCCCTTCCCTTCCCTACTCTTCCCTTCCCTTCCCTTCCCTACTCTTCCCTTCCCTTCCCTTCCTTCCCTTCTCTCCTTCCTTCCATCAGACAAGAGAAGTACAAGTAGACGATCAGATGGATGAAAGTCCACTTCAAGAGCACAATGTACCGTTCCCTTCCAATCTCCTCCCTTTCCCCTGCCAAGAGCACTGGTCCCTGAGACTCAGCCCTAGTTAGGGCTCTGTGAATACCCAGCCCCCTGATCTGTTCCATATGGGCAATTTGCCTATGAAGCTTCTCTGAGCATAGTATTTCTACATGGCTAACTCTGGGAAAGATTCTAAAGGAATATCCCCTCCTACCAAACCTGTGGCCTATGAGGTATGTGGAGACATGTAGGGGTTGATTTGTCCATCTCCTAAGCCTAAGCTCAAATAACCTTCTGTCTACCATTCTAGGCTGGACTTAATAGGAATATTCTGGGAGTATCACCCACACATTGCATTTTTCATTCTTGCTTTCCCTCCTGGAGGAGGTAAGATGGGAAGAAATAATCCATGTAGCCCTAAGGCAGGCCCCTACAGGCCTTGAGGGTGCCACCCCATCCCATGTCTGCTCCCTGCCTATGTTTCTCACAGCGGGGAATTGCAACAGGACCACAGAATGAACTAGTTATTGTTGGCTCTGTCTTCCACCCCTGCCACAGAATGGGACTTGTACTTGGCTGGTCTTTGTTCAAGTTTCCTAAAGCCTAGTCTGTGAACTCTGGAGAGACAGTGTTACTAAAGCTGGCTACAACTTGTCAAGTATCCTGTTACTCCGGAATCCAGTTCCAAAAACAATACCAGCCCTGATATATTATTCCTGATTAAATTGGCCCATAATATGCATTTCACTTAATTTACCTATTTTTCTTCTTGCCTTTCAAACTCTCTGTACTACGTATGCCCTTTCAGGCACATTTGGAAATGACTCATTTGATCCTAAGGTCCTCTACAGAGATGCTTGCTAACATGACTATACTTAACAGCAAGGCAGCAAGAGGGGAAAAGTCAAAGAATCACCTGCCCTTTGGGTACTTTCCTGTTTTAGCTTCTATTGGGGAGAAATATAGGACTACCCAACTCAATAAAAAGTGAGTCTGTCTATGAATATCAGGGAAAAGGAAGGGGTTGTGTGATTTCTACTTCAATTACATTTTTCGATTTCCCCTTGTATATTTTCCTTGACATCTTTACATAGGGCAATTCTGGTAAAGTTCTCACCCATCAAAAATGGAAAGCCCTTCTAAACTAATGACTAGACTTCACATAGGAAACGTATTGAATCTTGAAAAAAAATGTCAATAGGCTTCAGTTCAACAAATGGATCCTTTTCTTCTTTTCTTCTTTATCAATGAAAATATTGATTCTTTCCTAATTCCTTGCAAAAGGGGTCAGAATATTGAGAAGCACTGAGCCATATATACAGTATTTCTGGTCCCTCTTGGGATCAAGGGCATGCTACTTATGGGACGATCAGTCCAGATTAAGATCTTGCGTTCCATTGTTTTAGTGTCAAAAAGTCTAGAGAAAAACTTCCCTAGTTACCACCCTGTCTTTGTACCTTTGCACAGGCTCACTCCCAGGCCTGCAATGCTCTCTGTCCTTTCTTCTACTTCTTAGAGTTCTTAATGCTACTCAAATCTCCTTTCTATTGCTACCTCTTACAAGTGGTCTTTCAGGACCTTCATGGTTGTCAGCACTCTTTCCGTTGGCCCAAAATTACTTTGTGTCTGTATTTGTACACACATACATACATACATACACACACATACATACAAATATAGATATCTGTGCATATACAATATATTTGTGCATATACTTGTGCATATATTTATATATAATATATACTTGCATTTGGACAAATACGTATTTGTAATATGTATATATATATTTATTTTCTTATCTATGGGCATATGTTATATCCTCTCCACCCCCCACCCCTTGAGATCCTTGAGAAAGGAGTTATTTTTTCATTTTTGCCTTTGTATTGCCAGGACCTAGTGCAGTGCCCAGCTCAAGGTGGGCACACATAAATGTTTGTTAAATTGAATTGGATTATATTGGATGAATCAAGGAAATGACCATGGTGTAGTAGAAATAATTCAGTATTTGATATCAGATGGCCAGCATTCCTGGTTCTATTGTTTACTACCTGTTTGACCCAGAGTGAGTCATATAACCTAGCTGGACTTCATTTTGGAGGATTGGTTTAAATCAGGAGTCTTTAGCCTCAGGTCTGTGAACTTTTAAAATACACACACACACACACACACACACACACACACACACACACACCTTCATGACCACAATTACAAAACACTTTTCACACAAAGAAAAACTGTTCTAAACAATTGGGGGAATATTAATTCTTCATGGGTAAGCTGAGCCAATGTAATAAAAAATGTAAATTAATGTAGTAAATTAATTTAATTATTCAGTGCCATGCCAATCAAATTACCAAAAAAATTACTTTATAGAGATAGAAAAAGTAATAACAAAACTTATCTGAAAGGACAAAAAGGTCAAGAATATCAAAGGAATTTAAGATTAAAAACAATGAAGAAAGGTGGCGTAGGAGTACCAAATTTCGAACTATATTACAAAATGGTAATCATCAGAACAATCTGTTACTGGCTAAGAGACAGAGTGGTGGGTCAGTGGAATAGATTAGGTACACAACATATACTGAAAAATGACTATAGTAGTCTGGTGTTTGATAAACCTAAAGAGATAAGAACTCACTATTCCACAAAAAGTTCTGGGAAAACTAGAAAGCAATGCGGCAGAAACTAGGCATAGAGCACGATCTCGCAACATATAACAAGATAAGGTCAAAATGGAAACATGATTTAGACATAAAGGATGGTATCATAAGAAAATTAGAGGACTGTGAAAAAATTTTCAAAACAGAATTTCAACGTATTTAGATCATTTGTAATTCTATGGATTTTATTTTATGCATCTAAAAACATTTTTCTGAGGAGGGGTCCATAAGCTTCACCAGACTGCCAAAGGGGTCCAGGACACAAAAAGTTCAGAACTCTGGCCTAGATGATTTCTAAGGCCTTTTCTAGTTCTGGAACTATCTTTAGGGGATAGTACAGGAGAGTTGGAAAAACAATAAACAGAGAGTAAGGAAACCTAGATTTTAGTCCTAACTTGGATGGTAAACTAGGTAAGTCTGTGTGCCTCAGCTTCCTCATCTATATGAGGGAATCATATTAGATCTTCTCTAAAGTCCCTTCCAACACTACTAGCATGCTAGGATTTTGTGATGTATGATTTTCCCTGTTTGTAATAATGATTTTAATTCTGGTTAGGATTCCCAAAAAACAGCCCTCCTTGCTTATTAAACAATGTCCCTCTTCAGTAGTGAGTGAATTTTTTTCATGAACATGCATAATGTTCAAATGCCAAAATGAAGAAGTCATGTTTCAGAAAAGCCTCAAGCATAATCAGATGCAATTGTTTTAAAGATGCTGGCAGAGACTCAGTAAAGGAGTTTTAGCACCAGATGATCTTGTTTCCCATTGTTTCCAGTGATTGGCAGCCTTTGTGAGTGGCAATTTTCTGGCACATTCACAATCTCTATTTTCCTTTTCTTTTTTCAGACGCAGAGATTTCAGAGATAATTCCTCACCTACATTATGTATGTGTTTTTACACACTTTTCCCCTCTTTTCTGGGATGTATAATGTTGACAAACTTGACCCATATTTATAATTTCCCTCTGATGAAAATATTAAAAGTTCTAAAAAGCTCCATTCTACACACACACACACACACACACACACACACACACACACACACACACACACACACCTCTGCAAGCACAAAGACCTGCAGGCATGCACACATATACTTAGTTACTTTAAGACACCAAAGGGGGACAAGGAAGCACACCAAGGATTCCCTACTGTCTCTCACTGTCCTGAGGATACAAAGCTAGAAAGAGCTATTCAGATATAGGAATCAGAAAATATCTTACCAGACTAGAACACTGGCATGAATTTAATAAGAGATAATTTAATAAGGATAAATGTAAAGTCATTCATGGATTCAAAAAATCAATTTCACATGAAAGATGGGGGCAGTGAGACAACTGGTCACTGTACAAAAAATCTGGGGCCTTTGGTAAATGATAAGTTCAATATAAGCCAACAGTGTTACCAGCAATCAAAAAAAGCAAGCCAAACGAAAACAAAACCTAGTACAACCTTAAGTTGAATTAAGATATGGAATAGTATCCAAGACTAAGAAGTTAATTGTTATAGAGTACTCTGTACTATCGTGTCCAATTCTGGGACTCACATTTTAGGAAGGACACTGGAGAGCATCTGAAGCAGGGCAACCAGGATGGCAAAGGGCACTGGGATGATGCCATGTGAGGATCAGCTGAGGGATGTTTAGCTTAGAGAAAAAATGACTTTGTGGGAGGGATATGAGAGATGCCGTCTAGTCTCTTGAAAAGCTATCATGAAAAAGAGGGATGGGTTTTGTTCTCAGAAGTTGAAATGAATCAAATTTAGGCTTGATTTAAGATAAAAGTCTTAACTATTAAAACTATCTGAAAGGGGGATGGACTGCTTTGAAGGGAGTGGATTCCATTAAAGTCTGCACTACTTTTTAGGTTTGTTGTAAATGGCATGATTGTTCAGGCATGGATTAGAATAGATGGCCTTTGAGGTTCTTTCTCACTCTGAGATCCTGTTATTCTGGCTTCCTAAAGCAGCAGCAATAGCATACACTTTAAACACTCAGGTCCTCTTTTCCTACCATCTGCTAAAGCTGTCCCCTGCAAGTTCCTGAGGTACTAACACAATTGAGATGGGAATCCAGGAAGGTCAGCAGAGAACTGCTATATCCCAATGGAGCAGAAACACACTAGCTTATATAATCAAACATATATGTTCATACACACACTTCTACATGTTTACATAGTCATAGCAGCTTGTACACTCATATTTAGATACTGGCACACATTATTATTCTAGAATCTAGTTAGAATCTAAAGACTTTAATTTTTCCCAGAAATTCAGTGCACTGGAGAGTGTGTCTGAGTTTCTTAAAGGCAAAAAAAACCCCTAAAAGCCACCTGATTTCTGTGAAGCAAATGCTTTCCTCTTCATTTCTACCCAATTTTAAGAGGCAGAAATCCCTTCAGTTGCTAAGTTCACCAAAGATTACCAAGTCTCTAAGCAAAATCAAATTGGAAACCTTTCCTCAACTTCTCTTATGTGCCATGGTCTTTGCTATGTCTCTTTCCAGTGAGTTTGGAGATATCTTACTATGCAAGTTGTTGGTGTGCCCATTTTTCCTTCCCTTTTCTGGCTACCTATGTGTCTGTGATCCATCCCCTCAACTTTTACAACAGAAGACTGTATGTCTAATTGTATAGCTCTATTTTACACACACACAGGCACACAGACACACAGACACATTCACAACATTTTCTTATTCCAGAAACATGAGAAAATTATGCAGCAAAAGGGGAAGGCAGATAATGTATAAGTGGTTCTCCTACGTTTCTAGACACAGAGAAATGATTACTGACTTTATTAATGTCATAAGAGCTGGGGCCTGCAGACTCCTCTAGTCCTAATAACTGTGAAATTATTCTTTTGGTCCAAGGGGATGTGGGTTTGAACATTTCTGAAAGCTTAAAAAAATTCCAAACCATGTGCCTTGAACATAGTGGAAGGACTGTTTGAATCCCACCAGAGTGATAACCAGTCCTTGAAGGTAGCAGCCTAAGAGAGGGAGGTTGGGCAGATCTCCTTTGAACGCTGAATGGATAATTTCATCCCTGTGAGAATCACAGCCCAAAGGAAAAAGCTAGACATCTCCTCTCTTAGGATCAACCCCTCACTCATCTCTGACACTTAGCTTTTTTTCTGTGTGTCCTATCCAAAAGCAAAAGAAAAACAGGAAAAATGAGAAGCAGACAAGTTTCTTTCTGTCTTTTTCTATGTCCTTTTCTGGATTGTCTTTCTCCATTTTGTACCCTGAATGCCTCTAGGAACTATCTTTCTTGACTCATCCCAACAAGGGCTTCTCCTTAGCTGTCATAATCTCCCCTAAACAGTTGTTACATAATGAAAGTTAAGGTGTTAGTCAAAGACCTTGAGAAGCAATATGGCATAGAGAGCTAGTCTCAGAGTCAATTCTACTCAGAGTCAAGTTCTACTATTGATATATGCTGCACATGTGGCTATGTGACCTTGGATAAATCACTTCATCCCTTAAGGCCCTAGGCCACTAAGTTGCAGAAAAGATGTCGACTTGCAATGGTAAAGGGAGTTCCCTCACCTGGGAGTTCCTGACATAAGTGAAATCATAAGTCTGGACAAAACAAATACATTAATTCATAACTTATAGAGGTAGAATTGGAAGGGACTGGAGAGGTGATCTATTCCTGTTCCCCTAGGGAAATGAGGCCCAGAGAGGAGAAGGTACCTGCCTGAGGTCACATAGATAATATGTAGCACAATCCATACTCCACTGCTCTTTCAAGTGTATCATGCTCCCATCTAAGGGAGGTATCTGCATATTTAGCAGGGAATTGTTAAAGACCAAAAAGCCTATCAGTCTCCTACAAATGAAATTTCTAATAGTAGATGCCGGGGCCCTATGACATAAGTAGGAATAACATTTGGACGGGATACAACCCTCAAGTGACATAACAGAAGTAGCTGCTGTTGCAAGGACAACAATTCCTTTCTCCTCATGGAGGACCCAAGTTTTCTTCACTTTCTCTCTTCCTCTAAAGCACTTTGAGCAGGGTCTCTTCTGTGCCTTCTGGGACCATGCTTTGGTAGAAGTCATTTCTTCTGCTTGTCTTTATTGTCCTTGCTGGTCTGTCTGCATTCAAGTTGCAATCAGTAGATTTCATTCAGGAACAGATTTTCAGCAGACACTAGGACAGCCGGGGTACTACTCTTCCTGGATGCAAAGCCAGTAAGACTCAGAGCAGGGTGTCGTGTTGCTGGCAACAGAGTCCACAGTGTTTTGGGGTCTCTTCCAGAGGAACCCTTATTGCAGGGGATAGAGAAGGAAAGACACAGCCAAGGGGCTGGAGTGGCAGGAAAATCAACCAACAACTCCCAAGAAGGATTTGGACAAATTTCCAAATAAAGGAGCCAAAATAGGTTATTAAAGACAGCTGGGGATGTTTTAGGACTATCTATAACTGTTGAAAATTTAGCATGGTACTTTGTTAAAAAAATGCTGGTCTTGGATTCAAAAGATTTGTGTTCTGGTCTTGACTCTACCACTAAACTATCTGTGTGACTCTGTGCAGGTCAAATCACTTCTCTGGGTCTCAGTTTCCCTATCTGTAAAATTATATGGTTGGGTTAGATGATTTCTAAAATCCTTCCCTTCCAATTCTAACATTCTTTGGTCTACTATTTAAGACAATTACCTGTCTTCAACATTCATTTTAGGAACCAGAATGGAGAAATAAACAGACTCAATTATACACTTAAATCTTTTTTTAAAAATTTAAATCATTTTATAAAAATTACCCTACTCTCCAACTAACACTTTCCCACTCAAAACTTGGACTCTACCCCTGGGTTTCCTAGCTCTGATAGATGAGCTTCCACTTTAGCTTTCTAAGGCCACAATACTTTCTGACACTCTCTTTACCATGCCCCAGGGTAAATACCCTCTTTCTTTTCTCACTTTCTTCCCCTTCTTCCCTTTCCAGCACTCCTTTATGTATTGTCTTCCCCTATTAGAATGTAAGCTCCTTGTTGTCAGGGAATATCTTGTTTTGGCATCCCCAGAACCTGATGCAATACTTGGCACATTATAAGCACTTAATAAATTCTCACTCTTTCATATTTTTCTTTTTTTCTCATATTTCTCATGTCTGTCTCTGTCACATACATACACACACATTCTCTATATCTTCATTTCCAAATATATTCCTTCCTTTCCCCACTCATTGAACCATTTATTGTAACAAAGAATAAAAAAGAAAGAGGGGAAAAGTCCAATAACACTAAGTAACCTATTAACCAAGTCTAAAGGTATATGTAATGTTTGTTATCAATAGTCTCTTACCTCTTCAATTAAGGGAGGGAGGTAGATTTTCTCATGTCTTCTCCTGGGTCAAGCTTATTCAGTGATGTATTTCTGCTGTTATGTTACAACTCTTTTGGATGTCAGAAGGGAAAGAACTCAGGTAGACCATGTTTTTTAAATAAATTTTATTTAATATATTTAGTTTTCAGCATTGATTTTCACAGGAGTTTGAATTACAAATTTTCTCGCCATTTCTACCCTCCCCCCTACTCCAAGATGGCGTATATTCTGGCTGCCCTGTTCCCCAGTCTGCCCTCCCTTCTGTCACCCCACTACACTCCCATCTCCTTTTCCCTTCCTTTCTTGTAGGGCAAGATAAATTTCTATGCGCCATTGCC
>CM053625.1:56315360-56361357 GCA_028646595.1 Phalanger gymnotis
TTCTTTTCCAAATCCTTTTTGAGCTCTTCCATGGCCTGAGAACAGTTCATGTTTTTCTTGGAGGCTTTTTTTGTAGACTCTTTGACTTTGTTGACTTCTTCTGGCTGTATGTTTTGGTCTTCTTTGTCACCAAAGAAGGATTCCAGAGTCTGAGACTGAATCTGTGTGCATTTTCGCTGCCTGGCCATGTTCCCAGCCAACTCACTTGACCCTTGAATTTTTCAGTGGAGTATGACTGCTTGTAGACTAAAGAGTTCTATGTTCTGAGCCTGGGGGGATGCGCCAGCTCTGCCACACCAGCACTTCTCCTTCCCCAAGAACCCCCAACCCAGACTCGACTTAGATCTTCAGCAGGCTCTTCACTCCTGCTCTGATCTGCCACTTAATTCCTCCCACCTTGTGGGCCTGGGGCCAGAAGCAACTGCAGCTGTAGTTCTATAGCTGCTCCACCTCCCCTGACCCTTGGGGCGGTGGCCCAACAACAAACTCTCTGTCCCCAGCAGCTTTTCCCACTAACCTTCTTCTGTTGTCTTTGGTGTTTGTGGGTTGAGAAGTCTGGTAACTGCCACAGCTCACTGATTCAGGGCGCTAGGGCATGCTCCGCCTGGCTCCTGGTCTAGCTGGTCCACGCAACCCATGCTGGACTCTGCTCCACTCGGCTCTGCTCCTAGCTTCGTTTGGGATAGACCTTACCCAGAGACCATCCAGGCTGTCCTGGGCTAGAGCCCTGCTCCCCTCTGCTACCCTGTGGTTTCTGCAGTTCTAGAATTGGTTCGAAGCCATTTTTTATGGGTTTTTCGAGGGACTTGGCGGGGAGCTCATGCTAGTCTCTGCTTTCCAGTCACCATCTTGGCTCCGCCCCCCCCCCTCAGGTAGACCATGTCATTAAAATGGGAATCCCTATTGGACAAAACAGTGTCAGGCTCATAAAACCTGGACAACCAGGTACCCATTCATTCCTTAACTGCTTAGTTAGTGCAAGGCACACTAAGTGCTAGGATTACAAAGACAAAACAAAAAAAAAATTTTGTCCTCTAAGGACTTACTTCACCTAGAGGACAAAACATTTAAACAGATAAATAAGCGTAATGGGATAATTCCCATGATTTGCTTGACTGTAGCACTTCCCATGGGATTTATCTTACACTCCGACCTCTTCCAATGGGCCCTTTGCTAAAGGACATGTATGACCAGCTACTCCTGAGTGGTCTCCATGTGTCCTTGTGACTGGGAACTTTATCAAAGAGGAATATGACTAGAGCTGGATTGGCCTCAGTAGACTACATAAGAAAACAGGACAGATAGCTCTTCCCTCCTTGAGGACAAACCTCTAACCACTGATATCCTTTAGGACAAATGTCCAGTTCAAATGTCTCACTGGGAAAGACAGAGCCCAAGCTCAGCCCCATTGGAAATGCCCCCATCTGAATGATTGAAGGCTCCCTTGATTAACCCCACTGCAAAAATTAAAATATAACTTAAGGAGTGATAGAGCATTAGCAACTAGGTACATTCCCAAAGGCTTCTCATAGGAAGTAGTATTTGAGTTGAGCCTTGAAGAAAGCTAAAGATTCTTTGTAAAAGTGAGGAAGGAAGGCATCTCTCTAGCTCCTACTAGAGAGGGTGGACAAAGAAATGAAGGAAGGGGACAGAATGCCAGTCTCTGGGAACATGACACAGACCAGTTTGACCAGAACAAACAATGCACGAAGGGTAATAATGTGAAGTAAGAATAGAAAACGGTGATATTGGTTCATACATACACATACATGCCACACACAGACCCATGAGTATCTACATACTTGGTGGAATAACTAACAAAGTAATTGCCTTAAACCAATAGTTCCCATCTTTTCCAAGTAGAAGAACCCTCTTCAACACCAATCGTTTTGAGACTTGTCACAAGATAGTAGCTATGTTATTATTAGTATCCTTCAAGTGAGAAAATACATAAGAATGACAGCAGTTGGGGTGAATATGGCAAAGGTTTCTCAACTTTTTTGTGAAATGGAGTCTTTGACAGTCAGTGAAGCCTATATAGATCCCCTTCTCAGAATAATATTTTTAAATGCATAAAATACAAAGGATTACAAAGAAAGCTATTGTATTAAAATAGTTAACAAAAAACCCCACATTTTAAAAAAAAATTCACAGACCCCCAGATTAAGAATCCCTGGCATATGGATTTACGGATGCCTTGAAATCCATCCATTCTTCTTGCTCCTGTCTTCAGGGGTCCTTGGTCACTAGGGTGGCAACCCCTCTTCAGAACTGTAAGTTCCTAGGAGCCAAGGATTATGTCTGCATGCTACAGTGCACTCCATAAGGCTCTCAGGAAAGATTTTCTTCATGATGACAAGGACAATGACCAATTCACTAAGTTGAAAGTCACCGGGGTTGGGAAGAAATAATCAATTTTCCAGAGGGGCTGGAGGCACCACTGCACTGGAGGCAAGTACTGGACTAACTCCTCCCTCCTCCCCACCAAGCCCCAGTCCAATACTGCTTCTGTTCAGTGCACATCTGTATTCCACACATACTCAGGCCCACACCACCCCTGCAGCCTTACACAGCCCAGTGTTCTCAAGGAACCCTAATTAGTGAGTCATTTGATAAAATTGGGCAAATAAATGGGGCTATTTTCAATGTAAATCTGTATAAATATCCCACCTGAATGAGGCCCAGTGTAAATTCAAGGAGTCAAATGAAGTGTGTGGCTTCATGATGTTGGAAGCCAGAGAAGGGAGGAATCTGTCATCTGTCCAGCAGAGCAGGCATCTACCTCCCATTCTGCAGGTTCATTTGCTAAAAGCTAATCCCTTCATGAAATTCAAATACACTTCTCTATCCCGATCTATGCATTTGAAATTATGGCATGAACAGAGCACTCACACTAAGCCAAAGCATAAGGTCTGTTGATCAGGGTAGATAATACAAGGGAACATATGAAAGACGCATCAGATCTGGTATTGAAGTATCTGTCCCAGACACCAGAGATAGAGATGATTTCCAGTCTCCAACTCAAAACCAGCCACACAGTAAGGGGAATGAAAACAGAACAATGTGTACAGTGTTTTTCTTTGTTGTGTTCCCCCATGAGGTTTCTGCTCACAGCAGTTTGGTCGCCTGCCTAAACCACCTGGGGAGGGGTCTAAAGCCTTATGGATGGCTCAAGGCTGCCCAGACAGCCAGGCGAGGCCCTGATGAAACCAGTGACATGACAACTGGCAGCTCCCGGCTGCTGGCACCCTTTAAAAGAGAACAATGTGGCAATTTTCCAGCCAAATTCTTCCAATTAGGCATTAGTGAAACTTTATCCCCCTCCAGGATAGAGCTGATGAAAAAGAGTAGTAGAAAGATGAGAGGGCTGGGATGGGAGGGGGTCTCCCTGAGGCAAAAAGTCTTGGGATCATAGATTTAGAACTGGAAAGGACATTAGAAGGCATCTGGTCCAACCTCCTCATTTTACAGGTGAGGAAATTGAGGCACAGAGAGACTCAGTGACTTAGCCAAAGTCACAAATTAATAAGTGGCATTGCTAAGATTATTAATATGGCATTTACATTTCTAAGCTTAAAACAGAGATATCAAGATGCAGTGTTTTATAGAATTGCTGCTTTCCAATTCTGGGGGTTGCACCAGGGCTCAGCTATCATGAGCTCTGGGTATTTTTAGCATGGGAATGGGGATCCAGAACAACAACAACAATAGTTTTGTTAATTTTGCTCAATAAAAATTTATTAAGCATCTACTGCATGCAGATTACAGTGCTGGGAGAAATAAAAAGTTTAAATATCTTACAATTCCTGCCCTCATGGAGCTTACCAGAAAGCAAGACAAGTGTTCAAATCTATTTAATTCAATAAGCAATTCTTAGACATCTGCTCCCCACTACTAGGCACTAAGAATACAAAAACAAAATTGAAAACAGCCCCTGCCCTCAAGAAACCTACATTCTACTGGGTAAATAGAAGCATAATAGAAACAGAATGTAATACAAAATAATACACGAAAGGTATAAAACAAAGTGCTTTGAGTACAAAGAGGAAAAAGTTGTTTCCATTTGGGAATGGGGGAATGGAGGCACAGTTGGTGGAAGAGATGGTATGAGGCTTCAGAAAGACTCATTTAAACTGGAATTTAAAGAATGGGTAAGAAATTCCACAAGTGAAGGAAAGGAGAGAAGACATCAAAGATGTGGAAATAGAAAAGTGTAGGGCCTGTTCAGGGGACAACAGGCAACTTAGTTGGTCTAGAGAAAAAATTTTTCAAACCTTTCTCATCTATGAGAAAAGAGCAGAGGGGAAAAGGGATTGATAAAGGCATTATCTCCTCTGGTGTTCTTACATTCATTTCTGAACTTTTAGGATAAACAAACCTAGAGATTCTTCCTTCACCCTTTACTACCTCAACCTGTAATAATAAAGCCACAATGAGTAACCAAGGCTTCTTGCAAAATCAGGATTCAGTGATGTCCATTAGGAGCCAGGACAGGTGCTCCACATCTAGAACAGGACAAAGCCTTAACCTTATGCCTCATCAAGGGGATCATTCCTAATGAGGTGACTGTCAATCAACCACAAACTCTAACTGATCACCTTCTATACAAAAAACCCTGAGCTGGATGCTGTGGAAGAGAGAAAAATGAGTAAGACACAGAACTTGTGCAAATCAGAAAGACAAATTATAAATACTTGAAAGAGTTTAACTGAGAGGTAACAGGATGTACCTAGGACAAGTCAGTTCTCTCTAGGTCTCAGATCTCTCAGATTTAAGATGTGAGTTGACCTAGGTTACCTCTGAGGTATCTTCCAGTTGAGGCAAAATTCATGATTTGATTCGGTAACTTTATTTAGAGTCAATGGGAACCCATTAAAGGTTTTCAAGCAGAATAGGAGCACAACAAAAATTGCTCTTGTGAGGAAAAAATAATTTGGCTTCAATATGCTAGATGAATTAGAAGGGGAAGAAACTAGAGACTGGAAGGGTCAATTTGGAGGCTTTTGTTACGGCAATGGGCAACTAGGTGGAACAGTGAATAGAGTGTCAAACCTGGAGTTAGGAAGAGTCATCTTCACGAGTTCAAATCTGGCCACAGACACTTACTAGCTATGTCACCCTGGGCAAGTCATTTAACTTTGTTTACCTCAGTTTCCTCATCTGCAAAATGAGCTAGAGAAGGAAATGGCAAACCACTCTTGGCCAAGAAAACGCCATATGAGGTCATGAAGAGTTGGACAGGTCTTAAAACGATTCAACAACAAAGTTATGGCAATATTTAAGAACAAGGAGATTAGGGTGCAGAGTAGTATGATGGTGATAGGAATGCAAAGAAAAGAGGGAAGGGGAGGGTAACAAATATTTAAGTGCCTAGGCACTGTCTGACCTATAGAAGAAGCGTAAAGAAGGAAAAACAAATTAAACTTGGGGGTTGATTGGGCAAAATATTCAAGTCAAATCAGAAGAAAATCATCGAAGAACAAAGGAAGTTCATTAGCCTTTGGTGTTAAACTAGTTTCCTTTGGCAGTAGATAGGTATTTCTTAAACTTAGTACTACCTCAATCCCTTTAGAGGGCTTTTTAACGACTAAGGCTTGGGGTGGGGGAGGAAGGCTAATGGATTCTGCATCAAGGAAGAAATTCCATTTCATTTAGAAAAACTAGAAGCCATCCTATATCATGAAACAACTTCTAGTTTTCTTTTCCCCTTGATGATGGGGTGGGTGTCTATCTAGTAGGACTAAAAAAAAAAAGATTAATCAGAGAATCATAGGATCGTAAATTTGGAGAGGGAGGGAACATTAGAGGTGATACAGCCCTAATCTTACAAATGAAGAAATTGATGCCAAGAGAGATTAAGTCACTTGCCCAATGCCAAACAGGCAGTGTGGTGGCAAAGCCGGGATTTGAACCCAAGTCGTCAGTCTTTAAATCCAGTTGTCTTTCCACTGTGCCATGCTGCCTTTGGGAGTAAATTGATTCAACAGTATCCTACTTGAGCAAACCTGAGCCTTGAAACAACATGACAAATAAGGAGTATCATTTCAAATTTACATGAAAAATATTATGCCCATCTTCTCATTCATCCTCACAGTTCTGTCAACAAACGTAATTAGGTGTCTTCTCCATGAGGCTCTGGGTCTTGGCTCTGGGATACAGAGATCATTAAGACACAGAGCTTGCCCTCAAGGTGCTTGCATCTCATAGAGGAGTTTACAAACTGGAAGTATGTCCTAGGAAAGGGCCACCAAATCCCTCACCAGTGAGATGTAATGATTCTCCCATGTTAATTCTCTCAAGGTAGAATCATAAGATCATAGATTTAGATATGGAATGAATCTGGGAGCCCATTGGTTCCCATCTAATTATTTAAGAGTTGAGATAAGTGAAGCACAGAGAAGATTTGTGAAAAAATTGAATTGTCTGGGATCTTGGCTTGGCTTGGGTTCAAGAGAACCATCGAGTTGCCAATTCTCCTGTCCATAGGGACAGCTTCTCAGGAGGGCACACCTGGAAAAGTCTAAGTGTTTACACTGTCCTGAAGCATCAATAAAAATCCAGAAAAGGCTACTTTTCAAAAAACCAGAATGCATAACTTTACAATGGGTCTACAGTCTATAAAAATGAAGGTTCTGTGCCCTGGCTGAGTGGGTACACAGAGAGTGAGGCTGGATGTCAGCGAGCAGCAATCACACGAAATTACTTCCTCAACCCACATTACTAGACCATTCCCATGTGCTGTTTCCCTTAGCTTCTCCCACCAAACCTCATCCCCTCCCTTAACTCCCACCCCTCTTTTGCTTACAATTTGGAAAGAGATGCACACATTTCTCTGAATCTCAGCTAAAGCCTGGCAGAAAAAGCAGACATGGTAAAGAACTAGTAAAGAAAAAAAAAAAGACAATGGGAAGGAGTACTTCCAGGGATGGTGGGAGGTGATAAACTCTGGAGTGGGGCGGTCTTGTCCAAGTGCCAACATAAGCTTCTCAAGTGTCTCCTGTTTCCTAGGGATGGCGGAAACCCACCCAAACTATTCTAAGCCACCCAGACTCAAAATCAAATAAACGTGGGCCTCCTCTCCTACATGGCAATGCTCACATGTGAAGTTCTTGGCCCAAAGTGACCCACAAATACTATACACATCCCTAGCCAAAATTATACTTGGAAACAAGAGTCCTTTCCCTCACCTGCCAAGTCCCAATATGGGGAGAGAGTCTCTAGTCTGACACTGTAACAAAGTGGTGGGTGTGCGAGTGAATATAAGCGCTTGTGTGTATGTGGAAGAACATAATTATCCCAGAGATCCAGCTTGAGACTTCAGAGAACTTAAGCCATCCTTTAGCATGGATAGACAATTATGGCATATTCTGGATTGCTTCTCCACTCTAAGAAAAAGGCCAATATTCACAAGGCCAAGGTGAACGCTTGGCTCTTGTGGGTATCTTCCACACCCCCGTCTGGTAGACTTACTGTAAACTTAATATAACAGCAGGATCGGGCATTTACTTACTGTAAACTTAATATAACAGCAGGATTGGGCATTTGTATCCTGGCATCTCTGCTACTTACTATGTATGTGACACTTCAGCTCTCTGGGTCTCACTTTCCTTCTCAGGAAAATGAGGGAGGAGGTAGGGAGAGAAGGATTAGATGATTACTAAGGTTCCTTGATAAACTGGAGGTTGCCCAGAGGAAGGCAACCAGCGTTGTGACGAGATCAAGTTCTATGAGAATCAGCTGAAGGAAAGAGGCAATAGTTAGCCAGGGGAGAGAAGGCTTGGGGGAATCATGACAGCAATCTTCAAGTAGCTGATGGCCTGTCATATGGGAAATGGACTAGATAGAATCACAGAATCATGGATTTGGAGTTGGAAAAAAGCTTGGAAGTCATGGAGTCAAACCCATTTTTTTTTTTATGAAGAAACTGAAGTCTAGAAAGGATAAAAGACTTACAAGATACAGTAGGTACTTAATAAATGCAGGTTGATCAACTGATTGATGGATTCGATTGCTCCTAGGAATCAATCCCAGGTTGAACTACAATTGCAGTATAATATGAATAAGGTGACTTCATTTTCCTGAACCCCAAGTCTATATACATGGTCTGAAAAAAGGATACTCCTTTACAAAGCCTCCTTAAATCAATCATTTCCATTCTTGAAATCAAGATTGTAGTTACTATAGTGTAGTCTCATTCCAGATTTCCTGCCTTTAAGAGCTTTCTTAGCTGTAAAGATGGCTCTAATCAATTAACCAACCAGCTAAGGAACAAGCATTTATTAAGCACTTACTATATGCTAAGCATTCTGCTAAGTGCTTTTCCTTACCACAACCTTGGGAAGTAGATACTATCATTATCCTCATCTTAAAGTTGAGGAAACCGAGACAGACAGTGTTATGTTACTTGCCCAGGATCACACAGCCAACGTCTGAGGTCAAATTTGAACTCAGGTCTTCCCAACTCCAAAACTCTATCTACTGCTGCCACCTAACTGCCTTTCTATAAGGAACAAGAAAATGTTTTATTTAGTTATTTTTAATGACTGGCAATTACTATCATTCCAGTTCAGGCTGCCAGTGCTTAGAAAAATGATTAACGCAGCAGGAAGGACTGAAGTGAACAAAACAGTAACTAATCAATGCAAAGGGGTGTGTGTTTGTTTACTCCTTAAGAACTCAAGATGCAATCTCTTCTCCCTGACATTTTAAGCCTGCCTTGACAGGTGGGCAGCAGCTGAACCAATGCCCTGAGAGACCTGATTTCACACAAATAATCAGGAAATAACAACATAGGACCAAAAGAAAAGGGGAAACTTGATTTGGGCTACAAAGCTAATTATGGCAGGCTGTCTCCACTGGCCTTATGTCACTCCTCCAAAATCGCACGACTTCTCCTTTTTCCAAGAGTGTTCACTCACCTGAGTTGCTAATTAAGTGGTTTTCTTGTTTGATGTACTTGGAGGTTTTTCTTACCAATGAATTTTCTGGAAATAGCTCAAAACTTTAGAGAATGTATAAACCCCAACTATAACCCAAAGAGGCCCCTTACTTTCAAAAATCTCCCATATTACACTCGCTTTGTTTAAAGTGTCAACTCAGTTTAGACAGATGAATGGGAAGTGTGATTCTCCTTGGCAATAGTTCTCTTGAAGGGGAAAAAATAGAAAGAAAAGTTCTCTAGCTGTGTTCATTAGAATCCTAATCCAACCTTGGATTGGAATTTGTAAAATGCCTACCACACACATGGCCAAATTCAAAAGTCCGTACCCACCAAAGAACATAAATAGGTTTGAAGTGCCTTCTTCTGGAAGGCATGGTCAATCTCTGGAATAAAGGAGAGTCCCTGGTTTGAAGGAGGTATAGAATAACTGTCCAAGAATAGATAAACAAAGAAGACTCTAATTTTCTAGGCTCTTCTAGGTGACTTTTTCATTTTCACCAGCAAAACATGGAACTTTAGAGTAACAGAAGCAGTGAACTGAAAGGAATTTTAACATTCAATCCAATTCCTTCATTTAACAGATGTGGAAACTGAGATCCAGAGAAATTACAGTTATCTTTCCATATCGCAACTTTTCCCATTGCAGTGTCAATATATCAGGCATTGGCATAAAGAAATTAAATGGGAATTTTGGGGGAGTTTTGCAGAAGCTGCAGACAACATGCAAAGGCCAGCACATGACACAGAAAAAAGTTATGGCATTATATAATATCAACCCAAATTTTACAATATAGCACTGTAAATACCCCATAAAAGAAAAAGAAAAAAAATCAGAGTTCTCTGGTATGAAGGGAAGGCCAAAAAAATTTGATGAGGATTTTCCAGATCAAGGGGGTGCTGTGCTCCTCCCCCCAAGATGTGGAAGGGGTAACTGTAAGTGTTTATCTATAGTCACACCATGGATTGACTATAAAGTGGGAGGGAGGAGGGCCACTCAGCAGACTAGTACAGATGTTGTCAGATGCTTAGATGTGTTCTCCCTCTGAGGCAGAAGTACCGGAGCTAGGAGAAGTTAACCAGGAGTCCCACAAGCTTTTCTCTCTTCCCTACTGAAATTCTAGCCTTCAGTCATTTGTATAACCCAGACCAGGTGCCCTGGCAAAAGATGGGAAGATAGACAAACAGAAAAAGAGTAGGATTAACTCTGCAAACCCTAAAAGACTTAAAAAATAAAATCTGGTGCTGATGAGATTGGGAAGCACACTGAGCATACAAGAACGGAAGAAAGAAGGGGAGAAATTACAAGATGTCTCTAAAGTCTGGACACATAGGAAAAAATGCATATTTTGAAATGTTTGGAATATTAACAGACCTTAGCCCCCTTGACTTCTTTTTCTGGGGTATGGTAAATAAGAAGGTGTAGTCAAAGAAAATCATAGATGCAACACACTTGACTGAATGCATAAAGAGTGAATGTACTAAAATTGATAGCAATGTGGAGTTACTGCATCTAGTTCATGTGAATCTTACAAAGCGCATCAACCTTTGCATTACAAATGATGGAAATCATATTGAAGATATTATTTGTTAATATTCCAATTAAATAAAATGTTGTTGAAAATTTCATTCATTTCATTTCTTGAAAATATGCATTTTTGCCCATGTGTCCAGACTTTAGGAACACCCTGTAAAGCTTTCACATAAGCTACAGGTTCTCCACGAGTCAACCTTGGAATAGGAAACATTTGAGTGATTCTAGAATGAGGAATTCCTACCTGTGAAGAATTTGTGGAGGGTGGGACCACAGAATTTGAGTGTCTAAAACAATAGAAATGTTAAACACTCTAGAGACATTCTGCCTTCTTGAGCCATTAAAAAGCTGTAACATTGTCAGCAAAGGGTAGTCATTACTCCACAGGTGAGAAGCCCAAGAGACAGTCTGAGGTGAGCAAGTAGGAGCAGCACCTATTAGTAGGGCAGAAAAGTAAGAGATGTTGAAACATCTGAGGTCAGCCAGAGTGAGGCAGAGAACTTTTAATACTGCTGGGAATAAAAGTTATTACAGGCAATGATGACTAAAGGAAAGCTGCTAATATAAAAAGAATAATGCAGCTCAAAGTGTGGACGTAGAAAAGCAAACCCTGGCCTCCCCTCCCTCTGTTACTGAATACCCACCCAGGGCACCAATACATGTCCTGGAGACTGTACAGTTTCCTAGAAGAGGTTGGCCCATGGAAGAGGAACTTGTTTCTTACCTCCCCGTGGGGGCTAGATGTGAATCTTTTCTATATAAATAGAAGTACTTGCTCTTTGGAATCCTTATGCAGCTGAATACATAAGAAAGGTGAGTATCTTTGGAGAAATGCCAGGTACTGAAGTTTTCAGGTCTCATATGAGAGGATGCATCAAGCCAGAAAAATGTGAAATCCTCCAGTTATATCTGGGTTCTTTATATCAGGAGGGAATGTCTGAGGCAAGGATTACTATGGCTGAAAGTGTTTTTGGTATATCAATAGCCAAATCCCCTTGGATGGCACCCAAGAAGGACTTGCATTGCATTGAATTTTATCTGTGGAGGGCAGTGTTAGAATAAACTTGCCTTGTCATGTGTGAGGTTCTTCTGACACATATGGCCTCACCCCCAGCGATCCAAATAGACATGGTCCCTGTTCTTTATGAGTTGACAATCTTGTGAATGACAAGAAACCAGAGGGATGACAAGTGGAAATGTGCAATGGACACCACAAACTAGACAGTTATACACTAGGGGCATAATTAGGACACTAGCGACATGATCTCACATCTATTTGTTGATGCCAGAGAGATGTTTCTTCAAACCAGAGTGCACTACTGTAGTGGATACATACAGTGGAGGACGATTTAAAATTAAAAGCATCTCAGTTTGACACAATCTTTTTTTTATGTCGTGGTTTTTCAAAATTTTTAATGATGTCTTTTACATCAGCAGCATTTTCCAATATATGTCTCTCTCCATTATTTCTGCTAGGGAGTCATCTCTTTTTACAAAGAACAAAAAAGATGGAAAAAAGCTGAGTAACACTAACCACCATGTTAACGAAATCTGGCATTATATGCAATGCTGCACACCCACAGTGCCCTATCTTTGCAAAGAAGGGAGAGGGGAGCACTCTTACGTCTCTTTTGGGGGGCCAAGCCTGGTTCTTATAATTTCACAGTGTTCAGTTTCAATTGTTTTATTGACCCCCCCCCCCCCACTTACCCTGTTATAATCACTGTATATATTACTTCAATTTGTGTGTTCTCATGCTCCTCTGTATTTCTCATGCTTATGAATTCTTGTCTCAAAGTAACATCCCACTAAAATCCTGTACCTCAGTTTGTTTAGCAAGTCCTCAGTTGAGGGATACCTACTTTGTTTTATTTGTTGTTGGTGGTTTTTTCTTTTTTACTACTACTAAAAGTACTGCCATAATTATCTTGGTATATATTTTGGTTCTCTTTATCATTGACCTCTTTGTGATATATGCCTGGCTGCAGAGCTAGGTGCAGACCAAAGAGTAAATAACATTTAACCCTCTATCTTCAAGAGATCATTCACCTCGAATGCCTCATTGCTGAGTGCCCATAATTAGATACGATATTATGAGAGCAATCTCTTCATCAGCAACATTAAAAACATCTCCTACCAGCACAAGCCTGAGGGTAAGGCATCTAATCTACCAAGACAAGGAAATAGTCAACACTTTCTGCCTCAATTGAAGATTTCTTTCCCCTGGTGAATAAAATGTCTTCTTCTAAGATGCCCTTAGCTCGTAATTGTGCTCCAAGAATTACAGAATTTTAGGGTCAAAAAAACCTTAAAGATTATTTAATGATTCATCCAAACCCCTTATTTTATACATGAGGAGATGGAGGCCTAGAGAATTTAAGTGACCTATATAAGCTCATACTTAGTGGCAGAGATGGAGGTGAAAAGACTGAGGCCTTCTGATTCCCAGTTAAATCTCTTTCCAATAAAGAAGGTAGCCATACAATCCTTCTGCTCTACTGAATTTCTCTGAAGAAACCCAGAGAATCTCAAAACTGCTGAATCAGTGCCTAGAGCGCTCAGACTGCCTGAAAAATGGCAGACCCCTTCCTTTCCCCAGAAACTAGGGCAATGACCTTGCCATTGCTTTCCCCTGTTTTTAGAATGGGAATCTGGTCAACTCAGCCCTGAAATGCCTTGCAAACAACGTTACTTCTCAATTCCATCTTATCTTAGTGCCTGTGGTCACTCGTTCCCAGATACGAAGACTCTCTGAAATAGAACGCAAAGCGAAGGCTGTCACAGGATAATTGGGAGCACAATCAGATGTTATTACATGCTTAGACTACACAAGATTAGGTCTCAGACCACAATCTCCCAAGCCGAATTGCGAGTGCCTATTTGGTTGTTCATGAAGCTGTCATTATTCCAACCCCTAAAATTAAAACAAGGCTGCCTCAGTCTCTGAGTCCGGAATACTATTTTTGGAAACCTCCAGACTTCCCATTCCAGCAGTGCCCTTTCACAAGGGCTTTTAAACCCTGAAATTTCATGTCCAGAGATCCCTTCTTGGTCAATCCATCTCTCTGACTTAGGGAGGAGGAAGCCTTGTCTGACTTTCAACTCCATTCAATGAGTGTAACAGAGCATGGCATGATAGGACTAGGGAACACCTTCCTTGTCTTCATGGGACTTGTGGTCTCAGATAAATAAGATGCACAAACAGTTAAATAGCAAGTTACATATATCTGAAAATAAAACAGGAGAAAAGATTCCAAATCCTCTTGGGAAGGAAAGGGAATCAACATTTACATAGTACCTACTGCGTGTCAGGCGCTGTTCTAGGCAGTTTTTACACATATTATCTTATTTGATCCTCACAATAATCCTGTGAGTAGATGCAATAATTATCCTCATTTTCCAGTTAAGGAAACTCACCTAAACAGAAGTTAAGTGGATTGCCCAGGATCACAGAGATGATGTCTGAGGTTGAGTCTGAACTCAGGTCTAGCATTCTATCTACTGAACCACCAACTACGTCTTATGTGATTTCTTAGTGCCTGATGCTCACAGGACCCACTTGCCTGCCAAGGCTTCCTTGGGCATGGAAATGAGCTCTCAGACATAGTTTAATTTGTTGTTTTAGTTACTATGGTCCATGCCCTCAAGACCAGGGGCGCACAAGTATATGCTTAATAACCATCTCGCCAAAAATGCAGGACACGCTTAAGTTTAATCTACATTATTACATTTTTTCCATCACTTTCTTAAACCCAGACAATCAACAAAACTTTGTAGTTTGCTAATTTCCACAGAATAAATGCCCACTCCAAAAATTTAACAACTGACTTTCATAAGCCAGTAAGAGCTGGCTCCCACACATCCCTGCTTAAAACCTTTGCATCAGAGGTCCCTTTCTGATATGAAAGATCCTGGTATACTTTGGGGACTTCTCACTTTTCTTTAACTCCTCTGCCCCCACCCAGATAAAGCCACAGAATCTCAGGATCTGACACTCACCAAACATGACTTATTAGCTGCCCTTACAAATATACAAGATCATAAGGTATTAAACAGGGAGCATGTTTTTTCCCTCCAATGAAAGACATAGAAAGGACTTACACCTGAGCCTGCAGAAGGTTAAAATACTACATCCTTCTACAGAAGCCAATCCTGCCCAGGGATCTGTATGGAATCCAGAGATCTACAGGACTTACAGTAACTTTCCTGCTTGGAGTTCTATTAAGGGATAACGATAGAGTTTTCTCTTTTCTCCTAGTCACCGCTATGGTACCAATTATAGTTCCCCCACCTGGGCGCTCTCCCCTAGGTACTCCAAGCCTCTCTTGCTGTTATCACTAGTTTCACTTCACTCCCTTAATTTCTCCTCAAGGATGAGTTACTATTCCTCCAGAATTAAACAGCCAGGACCAACATGCCTCTAGGGTATTTGAACTCTTCCAAATTTTTTGGGTAGCCTCAGGGTCGATTCAGGACAATATATTCTCCCTGGCCCCGCCCCTTGCAATTCCACTCCCATCACTTTTTTTAAGCTAGGAAGACAAGAAGAAATAATATTAGTAAAACATCTGTATTGTGAGCACCATGTTAAGTCCTCTTAACAACAAATACATTATTTTCATATCAATCCATCAGCTTGAGGCATGAGATCTGGACTCTAATTTGGTGATCAAACTTCATTTTCTTTCCTTTCATTTGTGGATATTAAACCAGCTTCCTAGGAGGTATTGACATGCCAGCTTCAGCTTCCAACCTGGCTGCAGAAGTCACTAATTAATCGATGCCCCACAGTTATAGCTCCTTGGTGACTTCATTTTGGAAAGCCTCACTCCTCAGCTCCATTCCATGAAAGGCCATTTGCCCTGTAACACTCAGAGGGGAAGTACCCCATCAGTCCTCAGTACAGGGATATGAATTTACTATGAGAAGAGTGTCGGCAGTACTGGTCACTTTCCAACTTTCTGACTGGCTTTCACAGTTGGACTCATGGGGATATTTTATAACAAAGCTGCTCTGGAATAGCCTATTCCACGGAATTATCTATATCCAACCAAGCAAGCCAATTTACTGATAAGATCTTATAACTCATGCGCTAAGGGCCTTACTATTGGCCATGGTCTGCAGTCAGCTGGGGAGGGTTGCTGCTCATGTCCAAATTGTCTCCTCTGCTGCTGCAGAAGGTATGTTGCATACCTAAATATTCAGATGGACCTGTGAACTCATCAATTCAAATATTCTCTCCATTGACATAGATTGCAACCCATTAAACTTCATGTATGGAGCAATATGTAACAGATTCCAAATGACATCCCTCCATAGTGGCATTTGTCTTCATGATCAAAGACATGAGAACCAACTCATAAGTCTAGATATCTGAAATCAAGATACCTACTAGAGTCTGGATACCTACTTACTAAAAATCAATGCCTAAATCAGCTCCAGACATTCCCTTTAGAAAACTTTAGGAGCAGAGCTACCTCATTCCACTCGTTAAAATCCAGTGAAACCATACAAATCACCTATTTCTTCTCCCACTGACTTCCCACTTTTCTCTAAGTTACATGTGGAACTTAAAAAACCAAAAAAGCTCACTATCTCTGGCCTTAGTCTGGTGAGAGATAGCTCTGTTACCTCTGTCCAAGTCTATTTCAATTTCTTCTCCCAGCACTCAAGGCCTTCCAATAGCCTTGTGATAGTCTACATTGCAGCTTTCTCATGTGACTGCTCTCGATGCACTCAACACTCAATGTAACCTTTCAAAGCACAATGAGGTCTCTTTATTCCTTCCTTTTGTTTAGAATGATTTCCCTTCTCATTCTAAGGAGAGAAGAAAATGTTGAAGCTCTCCATATTTGAAGCCTAGCTCAAAACCTCTCAAAGCTCAATGTTCTCATCTTCTTTTAGGACGCTTTCCATGATTCTCCCCTGTTTGGTAACAACCAACCCTCCTCCTTAGCAGGCTTTGTTTTGCAATTCTCTGGTCATTCATTGATTCCTGCCCTTCTGTAATTCGCTTGTCATGGAAGATCACATAGAATAGATTTTAGTCTTATTCCCCCACTAGACTATAAACTCCCCAAGGACAGGCACCACATTTTTATTAAACTTTCTATATTCAGTGCTTAACACAGAGCATGGCACACAGAGGATTATTAATACATGTTTGTTAGATATATAATATTGCAATACACTGCAAAGTATTATACAGTGTTTGACTCATCTTTTAAAAGTCTGAGTTTTACTGAACACGCAAGGAAGGGCAAACTATACCTTGGGTTACTTTTGTGCTTTGCTCCCATGCCCTAAGAAAAGATGGGATTTTTCATATGACTTCCAGCTGAAACCTTCAAGATGTGTTGTCTCCCTCTCTACTTATCATTAGAATATGAGCTTCTTTTTCTGTTTTTTTTAAAGTTAATTTATCTATTTTTAGTTTTCAACATTTACTTCCATAAGTTTTAAATTTTTCCCCCTCCCTCCCCAAGACAGCCTGCAATCTGATACAGGCTCTACATTTACATTCTTATTAAACATTTTCACATTAGTCATGTTGTATAGAAGAATCATAACGAATGGAAGAAACCATGAGAAAGAAAAAACAAAATGAAACAAACAAAAATAAAAGAAAATAGTCTGCTTTGCTTTGCATTCAGACTCCATAGTTCTTTCTCTGGATGTGGATGACATTTTCCATCATGAGTCCTGTGGAATTGTTTTAGGTCCTTTTATTGCTGATAAGGGCTAAGTCTGTCAAAATCAGTCATCAAACACTGTGGTTGTTACTGTGTACAATGTTCTCCTGGTTCTGCTCACTTCACTCAGCATCAGTTCATATAAATCTTTCCAGGTTTTTCTGGAGTGTGCCTGTTCATCATTTCTTATAGCACAATAGTATTCCATTATATTCATATACTATAACTTGTTCAGCCATTCCCCTCAATTTCCAGTTCTTGGACACCACAAAGAGAGCTGCTATAAATATTTTTGTACATGTGGGTCCTTTTCCCATTTTTATGATGTCTTTGGGATACAGCCTTAGAAGCGGTATTGCTGGGTCACAGGGCATAGCTCCAAATTGCTCTCCAGAATGGTTGGTTCAGCTCACGGCTCCACCCTCAATGAATTAGTGTTCCAATTTTCCCACATCTTCTCCAATATTTATCATTTTCCTGTTTTGTCATGTTAGCCAATCTGATAGGTGTAATGTGGTACCTCAGAGTTGTTTTGATTTGCATATATCTAATCAATAGTGATTTAGAGCATTTTTTCATATGACTATAGATAGCTTTAATTTCTTCCTTTGAGAACTGCCTGTTCATATCCTTTGACGGTTTATCAATTGGGCAATGACTTGTATTGTTGTAAATTTGACTCAGTTCACTATATATTTTAGAAATGAGGCCTTTATCAGAGACATTAGTTGTAAAAACTCTTTCCCAGTTTTCTGCTTTCCTCCTAATCTTAGTTGCATTGGCTTTGTTTGCACAAAACTTTTCAATTTAATGTAATCGAAATTATCCATTTTGCATTTCATAATGTTCTCTATCTCTTATTTGGTCATAGATTCCTCCATTCTCCATAAATCTGACAGATAAACTATTCCTTGCTCCGCCAATTTGTTTATTGTACCAGCCTTTATATCTAAATCATGAACCCATTTTGACTTTATTTTGGTATATGGTATCAGACGTTGGTCTATGCCCAATTTCTGCCACACTATTTTCAAGTTTTCCCAGCAGTTTTTCTCAAATAATGAGTTCTTATCCCAGAAGCTGTAGTCTTTGGGTTTATCAAACAGTTGATTGCTATAATCATTCATTACTGTGTCTTTTGTGACTAACCTATTCCACTGCTCTACCCCTCTACTTCTTAGCCAGTACCAAGTGGTTTTGATGATTGCGGCTTTATAATACAATTTAAGATCTGGTATGGCTAGGCCACTTTCTCTAGCATTTCTTTTCATTAATTCCCTTGATATTCTGGACCTTTTGTTCTTCCAGATGAATTTTGATATTATTTTTTCTAGTTCTGTAAAGTAATTTTTGGCAGTTTGATTGGTATAACACTGAATTAGTAAATTAATTTAGGTAGAACTGTCATTTTTATTATATTAGCTTGGCCTACCCATGAGCAACTGATGTTTTTCCAATTATTTAGATCTGACTTTGTGTGAAAAGTGTTTCATAATAGTGTTCATATAGTCCTTTGGTTTGTTTTGGCAGGTAGACTCCCAAATATTTTATAATGTCTACAGTAACTTTAAATGGAATTTCTCTTTCTATTTCTTGCTGTTGGGCTTTGTTAGTAATATATAGGAATGCTGAGGATTTGTGCAGGTTTATTAGAATATGAGCTTCTTAAGGGAAGAGATTGTCTTGTTTTTCTCTTTGTATCCCCAAAGCTGAGCACCCAAGTAAGTGCTTAAGTAACACTTTTTAATTAATTAATTCATTCAATCTAGGCAGACTTCCTCAAAAATTTAAGATGAGTTTCTAACACGAACATACAGGTGGTTTAAGGCTACAGAGGAAAGCAGAGAAAAATTCATGTAGTTACAAGCATAGAATGGAATAGAAAGGCATAAACTATGGACAAGTACACTAGCAATAAAGGGTACAAACTGATAAGCAGGAGAAGATTCAATGCAATTCAATAGACATTTATTAATAACAATAACAATAAATAATTACACAGGATTTTAAGATTTGCAAAGCACATTTTTGCAGGCAACAAGAAAATAAGACACACAGGCAATGGGGCATAGAAATTTATCTTGCCCTACAAGAAAGGAAGGGAAAAGGGGACGGGAGGGTAGTGGGGTGACAGATGGGAGGGCAGACTGGGGAACAGGGCAACCAGGATATACGCCATCTTGGAGTGAGGGGGAGGGTAGAAATGGGGAGAAAATTTGTAATTCAAATTCCTGTGAAAATCAATGCTGAAAACTAAATATATTAAATAAAATTTACAAAAAAAGATTTGCAAAGTACAATATATAAACATATATATGTATATATATATATATATATATATACACACATATAACATTTCATTTGAACTTCCCAACAACTAAGATGAGTGCTTTTGTCATCATATCCATTTTATAGAAGAAGAAAAGAAGGCTCTGAGACTTGCCCAGAGACACAGGTAGGATTCAAACCTAGGCCTTCCCAAGCTCCAAATTCATCACTTTATCCACTTCACCACATGCTGGGGCCACAGAGACAAAAATAGAAAAATAATCCTTGACCTCAAGGCGTTTACATTGAAAAGCCTAGATCTGATCCACCAGAAAAGTCCCTTAATCATCCTCCGATGTTCCAGCGGTTCCCTTTTGCCTCTTGCTTGACATTTCAAGCGCTTCCCCTACCTTTCCAGGCTGGTTCTGCATTAGTGCTCCTCATTCAGTGCACATTCAGGCTCAGGTGGCCTATTTACTGTTCCTCCTATAGGACATGTCCTCCTCTTGGCCTTAGACAAAGCTGTTGTCTGTGCCTGGGGCACTCTCCCTCCTCAGCTCCACCTCTGGGAGCTTCCTTCAAGGCTCAGCTTTAGTGCCATCTCCTCTAAGATGCCTTTCCTGGTTAGTCTAATTATGAGTGCAAATTACTTTTACTTATTTCGCATATACTTGGTATTTTTTTTGGGGTGGGGAGAGGCAATTGGGGTTAAGTGACTCGCTCAGGGTCACACACTAGTAAGTGCCTGAGGCTGGACTAGAACTCAGAACCTCCTGACTCCAGGGCCTGTGCTCTATCCATTGGACCACCTAGCTGTCCCTATACCTTGTATTTTTTTTTAAAAAGCTATGTATATGGTGTTTCCTTTGACAATGAAAACACCTTGAGGGAACAGACTTTCATTTTAAATTCTGTGGTCGTGGGTCCCAGGAAGGTGTCTGGCACTAGTATGAACTTAATAAATGCTTGTTGCATTAAATTGAATTGCATTCCCCTGGGGGGAGGGAGATACAGCACATAAACAAATACATAAATAAGAGATAATCTGAGGAGAGAGGTACAGTAAATTGAGGGAGATGATGTCACAAACTGCTCAAAGCAATTCTCCATAGAAAACACAGTGACTCAACGCAGAAACTCAAGAAGACACTGCTGAGATATGAAATCCATTAATCCTCTGACCTTCATAAAAAATACATAGTAAATTAACAATATAAGAAAAATAACCGTTTTTGATTTGGAGTCAAACCATTGCTGGTGACATCACTAAAGGCAGAGGCCCCCGCCAGGCTGACCTGCAATAGTCACCTACCACAGTGATATCATAGGGCTCACTAAGCGATGCCCTCCATGAACAATTCATCTTCTTCCACAAGCATCCTCCTGACACAAATAGGTCATCACCCACTCTAGGGATGTGCCAGAGAAGAGCAAGCCTTTTAGTTCCTGACCTGCCCCATCATTCCAATGCTTTCCTGGCTTCAACTCATGGGGACAATTTCTGAAGTCAGACAGTAACATTGTATCTAGATGACACTCAGGAGGCTGGACAAATAATAGTCACCAATGCCAGAATACAGCCAAGTCAAAACCACAGGCTTTCTGTCTCCTAGGCCTCATTCCTCAAATAAACCAAATGATCTGAATTGCTGAACATAAAATCTCAGAGTTGAAACATATCAAAGGTCTATTCCTACACTGTTAATGCCCTTCCCTCATGATTTCTTTAAACTTGTATTTGCTTTATTTCTATTTCTTTATGGGCATGTTATCGCCTTGAATAGAAAACAAGTGCTTTGATGGCAGTGACAGTTGCCATTTTTTAATTTGTGTCATTGGTGCCTAGCAAAGTACTTGGCACACAGTAGGTGCCTATTAACTTATGTTATTGAATATATATGTGTGTGTGTGTGTGTGTATGTATACATATATATATATATATATGTATACATACACACACACACATACACATACAACCAGGGGTATTTGTGAGTCTCAAATGAGATAATGGATGCAAAGTATTTTGCACACCTCGAAGAGCTATACAAATGGGGGTTGCTGTTGTTAGCATTATTTTAGCATCACCAGGCCTCTAGTCTGGTGGCGACTTTATTCCCTATATATTCCCTTCTACTATACTCCTACTGAGCTCAAGCACTGTTTATAGAGCCATACAGGGGCATGACAGCAAATGTTTAACAACTGAACTCTCTGGGAAAAAAAAAGTATGCACATCCTTTTAAATTTAATCTGCATTATTAATATTTTCTTAAATCTAACTTGTTGCTGAGTCTCTTAGGGACCCCATTTGGGGTTTTCTTGGCAAAGATACTGGACTGGTTTGCTATTTCCTTCTCTAACTCATTTTACAGAGGAGGAACTGAACCAAACAGGGCTAAGTGACTTGTCCAGGGTCACACAGCTACTAAGTGTCTGCAGCCTGATTTGAACTCAGATCCTCCTGACTCCACGGTGGAGTCTATCTGCCCTGCTACCTAGCTACCCTGAGGCCAGATTTGAACTCAGGAAGATGAGTCTTCCCGTGTCCGGGCCCTATACTCCATCTACTTCACCACTCAGCTGCCACTCTTAAATCTAGACAATCAATAAAACGATGAACAATAAAATAATAAACCATGCCCTGATTTGTAGCAATTGCCCATTTCTGAGGTATAAAGGCTTACACTGAAAACCTAACAATTATCTTATAGGTTAGAGCTGACTTTAGCACACTCCTGCATATAAGCTAGACTCCAATTAGTGAGAATAATGATGCCCCTGAAGGGGTTGCCTTATTCGAAATTGCACTTCATATTTTCATTGGGCTGGAATCAATTACCATATTTCATATAATTATAACTTTGAGTACTATGAACATACAACTACTTCAGGAGATTCTTTGTTTTGCTGATTAGAACCTAAGTGCACCTAAATAAGATGACAAATGGTTATCTAGCCTCCATCTGAAAAACTGCACTGAAGGGAAACTCACTACCTTCCAAATTAATTCTACCTATTGGGGATAATCAGGGTGTTATCATCCAGATAATCCAAATTAAAGGATTTCAAATATACAGCTCCTCTGGACAAATAGAGACACATGTTTTCCCTGAATAATTGTTGCACTTGTCTTTGCTTTGGCAATGACCATAGATTCAGAGCTGGTGGGGACCTCTCAGAGGTTACCTAGTCTAACACTCTCATTTTATAGATAAGGGAACTAAAGCCCAGAGAGGTTAAGTGGCCACACAGGTAGTAAGCGGCAAAGCTTAGATTTGAACCCTGGTCTCCTGAGTTTAAATACCATACTCTTTTTACCGTTACTGATTGAACTGCTATCTCTGATGTCCTTAGTAGGAAGTAAATCTGAAAATTAGATACCAGTAAATCAATCGACAAGTATTTCTTAGGTGCCTAACTTAGTGCTAAGGTACAGCCTACTCTCTAGCCCCTATTCCCAGCTCTGGCCTTGGCTAATCAGACCTATCCAGGCTGCTTGACTGCTCACATGGCTTGGGAATCAGGAGACAAGAATCTTCAATTTTTTATATGGTAAGATGGAAGACCAGTGAGCCTTACCATGTGTCCAGTTTCTAAAGCCTTTAGAACACCCATCTACTGTGATCTGACCTACTGATGTAACCTAAGGATACCTGGGTCTTGCCATCTGCCCCTCTGCAGCACCCTTAGGACTTCCAGGCTTTTCAATCTTTCCTAAAGCTGAACTTTCTTTTATGCACTATTTCCCCCAAGTAGACTATAAGTTCATTAAGAGCAGGGATTGTTTAGCTGTTTCTGTTTGTATTCCTTGTATAGTGCTTGCCTCAAAGTAAGTGCCTAATAAATTTGTTTTCATTCATTTCTCCTAGGTGCTTACATTTCATATCAGAGCCATAAATGGGGCAGTGTAACTGGGGCTTCATCTCAGAGCATCGAAATTTAGAAGACACAAAAATGTTAAATAATGGCTTGAAACACTACACAATTTTCAAATTGGTCACATTTGCATTTTGGGGATTTCATTCCTTCAACAACATGGATGCAAATAACTGAGTTTTAGCACCTAGTTAACAAGAATAATTAATCAAAGTAGGAAGCTGCCAGATGGCATATTTCCCACCTTTTTCACACCACCATGTTCCCTACCTTCAGCCCATTGGTAGCTTCCTCTTGTGGTCTCAGTGGTTTTACAGAATTCTAGGATCTCTTCTCAATAGAACTAGTGTCCCAGTGTGTCCCTATTTAGGATGGCAAAGGGAGCTCTCCCAGGTTCTCAGAAGCCTTGTGTCTGATACTTCATCAATCTATATTATTTCCATATCATGAATAACAAAAATGATTTGAAGGCATGTCTCATCCTGCTTGCCTCAGGCACCAAAATCGCTAGTTATGCTTCTGCAAATACACTTCATAAAACTTTTCTAAGAGGGTGGCAGATGACTGCCCCAATCCAGTCATTTCAATAGAGCAGAAATATGACAAAGGTTATATGGAGCTCCAGGGTTTAGCGCAGTGCCTGGCACCTAGTAGGCACTCGATTGGATTGGATTGGATGAAGCTGCTGAGGTAGGGCAGTATTGAGATCAGTTTAGTTCACTGGACTGTGGAATCAAAGAAGTTCATGAGGAGACAAGAGTCAAGAAAACAGTCAGCAAGGTAACCTGTGGTGTCAGATGTTTATAATTAAACGCACCAAACCTGGAAAATAAACATGGTAAATCAGAGATCCTAAAGGCAAATTTGATCTCATGGGTAACACTGAGATTTGTTGGTTTGGACACTTGACTGGAATTTAGATCTGAAAGTGTATACATTATTCAAAGGGAACATAATAGGTAGAGCAGATCAAAGGTGAGCCTGGAATAACATTATACAGGGTGTCCCAGAAGTCTTAGTGCAGTTTTAAGCTGTTAAACCTTAAAACTGCACTAAGGCATCTGGGACACTGTACATTTAAATGTGAGTGAAATTCAAGGACCTAAGAGAAGGCATTATTAGAATTTAATTCTGGGAGAGTATACCTTATTGAAATTAAATAAAATGATTTAAAAAAAGAGGATGGAATAAGCATTATACTTTAAATTACATGACTCTTTGACGAAAGCCAGGAGACTGAGGGGAGAAATTTGGTGGAGAGACTTTTAAGGATCTATGGAAGTAGAACAAGATATGACAGTCTTAGAGGTGCAGACCATAGACTGAATTTTTTTGACATATATTTTATTTTTTCCCCAATTACATGTTAAATCAATTTTTAACTTTTTTTTAACTATTCCTTTCTTCCTCTCTCCTTCCCCTCTTCCTCCCTGAGATGGTGAGTAATCATACATAGATTATATGTGTGCAATCACGTAAAACACTTCCATAGTAGTCATCAAAATTTTTTCAAGTCATAAATGCACCTGAAGGCAGTTACGTGGCACAGTGGATAGAGCTCTGGACCTGGAATCAGAAAGACCTGAGTTCAAATTGGCTATGTGACCCTGGGCAAGCCAGTTAACCTCTGTCTGCCTCAGTATCCTGATCCATAAAATAGGGATATTAATAGCACCTATCTCCTGGGGCTGTTGTGTGGATAAAATGAGACAATCTTTGTGAAGTGCTTGGCAAACTTCAAGTGCTATAAAAATGCTAGCTCTTACTATTAGCTATTATTAGAAAGAGATTGTAGAGCACTGAAGAAAACACCATATGGGGAAGAAGCTGATAATGTTCATTCTGGAGAAGAAAAGACAGTAGTGAGGATAGTTTTCTCCAAGTATTTTAACAGCTATCTTGTAGATGAAAGGTTAGACTTTTTCTGGCTAGTCACCTAAAACTAATCTACAAATGATGGGCAGAAAGTGTAGGGGCACAGATTTAGGCTCAGTGTCAGGCAAAACTTCCTAACAATCTCAGATATGGGAGAGGTCTTCAAGCAAAGGCTGGAGGACCACCTGTTGGGGATGTTATCAAGGAGTCTCTCATTCAGGTACAGGTTTAAATGAGCCAGCCTCTCAGATCCTCCATAGTTCTTTAATTCTGGGGGGCCTTAAGAAGGAAAATTGGACTTCAGACCCACTCCTCTGATTCCCAACATGGAGAGCTTGCCACCAACCCTGAGGCATCCATTTCCATGACCTAAACCAGGGGTGGGGAACCTGCAGCCTCGAGGCTAAACTGACCTAAACCTAAGGAAAATTGTAAGGAACCTAAACTGTAAGGAAACTTCTCATATCAAGCTGAAATCTGCCCCTCTGCAATGGCTTAACTATATGACTTCTGGTTCTGATTTTATGACTACAAAGAGCAAATGATTGAACAAATGAATATAGTATGATAAAGTGCTAAATTTTGAGTCAGAAAGAACAGAACTCCAATGAATGAGTGAAAAAAATGAATGAATACAGTGGACAGAATGCTGAATTTTGTGTCAGTAAGACTCGAGTTCCAATCCTGTCTCTGAAACTAGATAGATACGTGATTCTAAGCAAGTCACCACACCTCTCAAACAGTTTCCTCCTTCATTAAATAGGGCTAACAATAGCTTCTGCCTCAAAAGGTTGTTGTAAGGATCAAACCAGACAATTATGTAAAGAGTTTTGCAAACCTCAAAGAGCTATGGAAATGTCAGTTATTATTATAATTATTACTTCCTGAGGTGGTCCATTCCATTTTGGGAAAAGAACTATCATTTGACTTTCTAGGAGCACTAAAATTCTACATCTTTTCTGTCTCTGAAACATCAGTGCCCATCTTAGCAGGCAGATGCCTCTTTAAAAAAATTCTTGAATGACAGCATGATATAATGGAGAGAGGATTCACTTGGAATCAGGAAAACCTGGGCTTGACTCCTGCCTGAGACACTTACTAGCTATCTGCCCCCCCAGAATTAAAGAACTATGGAGGATCTGAGAGGCTGGCTGGTTTAAACCCATACCTGAATGAGAGACTCCTGGATAATATCCCCAATAAGTGGTCCTCCAGCCTTTGCTTGAAGATCTCTCCCATATCTGAGATTGTTAGGAAGTTTTGCCTTACATTGAGCCCAGACCAGCTTACTGGTCAAATCGCTTCTGTTTTCTGGGCCTCAGTCTTCTCTTCTATAAAACAAGGGGATTAGACTTGACCTCTAAGATCTAATTCCCTTTCCTGAACCCCTGAACCACTAATTTTAAGGCATCCATTCTTTCCATATCTTGGTAACTGGTTTCCCAGGTGGCTCTCCCAGCCAGCTAAAAAACAACTACATTGTTATCTCATTTCTGCAGTCATGGCCCCAGAGCTCAGCATAACTTGGATACTTCATACATTTGATTCAGTTTTATTTGACATTCAGTAGGTGGCACACCAAGGGAATGGTCTGACATATGCTCTGAACTCAAGTCAACTTGCTGGTAATGGCAGACACCTCCCACAAACACACATCGATCGCCCTGTTCTTTCATAGCCCATGTACACAACCTCATACTTCCTTATATAAGCAGTTTTTCTTCTGAGAAGGCAAATTAATTATTAACATATTCGACTACCTTCAGGCATAAAACTCCCCTCTGCTGTGATGCTCAAGCTTATTCCCCACTCTTACTGTACTTAGGGAGCCATTCTCTCCTTCTTCTCTCCTTCTGTCCTTCTTCTCCCTTTGTCTCGGTATGGCTCTGAACAGCCCCAGTCCTCCAACTCCTTGAAGCCCAAGTGCTTTACAAAAAGTGGAACATCCGATCCCACTGGAAATAGGTGAATGAATGCTACTGATCATCCTGAAGTGAAGCTTCCCTGAAAACAGGCAGTTCTCACTCAAGTCATCAAACCATTAGAAATAGACTTGAAATGGTACTAGAGTCCATGCAGTCCAACAGACTGAGAGACACAGGGAGACAAAGAAACAGTGAGAGAGAGGGAAAGGGAGAAGTGGGGGGAGAGACAGAGAAAAAGAATCTCGCTAAGTCATAGAGACAGAGAGAACCTCACTAAGTCAGAGAGACAGACATACAGAGACAGAGACAAAGAGATAAGGAACTTTACCAAGTCATAGAAACAGAGAGAAGAGACAAAGAGAGAAGAGCTGGCTGGGGTGGGGAGAAGAAAGAGGGGACACACACACACACACACACACACACACACACACACACACACACAGAACCTAAGTCAGAGAGAGAGAGAAACAGAGATGGAGAGAAAAATCTCATTAAGTCTTAGATACAGAGAGAGACAGACACACAGACACAGAAATGGAAACACATAGATAGAGGCAGAGAGACAGAGAACCTCACTAAGCCGTAGAGACAGAGAACACGAACACACACACACACACAAAGGGAGAGACAGACAGACAGAGAGGGAGAGAAAGAGAGAGAGAGCCGAGCCATAATCATCCTAACATGGAAAGATGATGGAAAGAAGAGGAAGAGAAGTCCTATTGTCAGAGTCCTTTCAGCCTAAGAGGGTGTACTAAGACACAGAAGTTAATCAAAATCAAATCAAATCAACAAATATTTATTGAGTAGCTATCAACTCATTCTCTTCCTTGGCCAAGGACAGGACATAAAAGAAACAGCATTCAATAGGAGTAGCCTGAAGGGCAAAGTCAATGCTGCAAGGACTTTGCTTGGGCCAGTTCCTGGAGAAACAGAACCTAGCAGTGAAATCCAGAGAGAGCTCGGGGGTGAGGGGCAGGCTAGGGGCTCATCAGGATGGCCGTAGCAGGGGCCCCACAAGACGCAGATTCCCAGAGGAAAAGTCATCCTTGAAAAAGAGTTTACTTGTTAATGAAAAACATCCTCAGTTCTTTCCCATTATATTTCATCAACACAAGACCAGGAGACATTCTATGCTGTGTTCCCTGATACAGCAGAATCCCCTTCCTCCTTTTTGATTAGTTTCATTCCGAAACAGCTCACTGTACCACGAGAGTGTTTGCTACCTTACTCGTTCCTGCGCCAACCCAAATTAACCACAGGTTGGTAGAAATCTTCATTGTCTCTGCATGGGATGACTGAAATATCACCCGCTGTGGCATACGGTTTCAAAGAGCCCTCTCCTCTCCTCAGAATCCCCAGCACATGCGAACAGCAACTCTACCAAATGTAATTATAAAATTGTCTCCAGTGACAGCATCAAAGAAGCCCGTCCATGTAGACACACACTATTCCTTTTGTGACCTAAGAAAGGCCATTATTTGGAGTAATCAGAAGCGGGAATTGGCCCTTGATCAGGGGAGAAAGATGGAACATTCAGTGAAAGGGGAATGGGGGCCCACATCTGACCTTGGTCATAAGACACCACTGACCTCAGGGCTGGCCGTGAGTAAGTCAAGCACTTGCCACGTACTTGAGGATGGGCTATAATTCCCTTGCAAGCCACGCGTTCACCTAAACCTGTAATTTACCATATCCTGCGGTCACAGGCATACAGAGGCCTCACGTCCCCCTTCCACCCACCTGATACAGAAAAACATAATAATATCACCACTAACACTGAATTACATTTTCTTTCCCCTAGCTGAGGATATAGGTTCTTGCAGCTGGTAACAGCCACAGAAAGATGACCGTGAATTGGAAGGATAGCAAATTTTTGGTAGTGATTCTATTCTTTTCATGAGAGGCCTCTCCCACCTACTTGACACAGGATCATTGAATCTTAAAGGTGGAAAGAATCTCAGGGGCCTTCTTGTCTAACCAGGACCCGAAAACCTCTATACAATGTAGCACTTTATGTGGCCCTTGGAGTAAGCCTGGAGTAAGTGTGCAAAGTCAAGAAGACCTTAGTCCAAATCTCACCTTTGATACTTATCAGCTGTGTGGACATTTGCAAATCATTTAACTCCCCCAGACCTGGATTCCTCATCTGTAAAAAACAAAGGGTTTGGACTAGGTAACCTTTAAAGATTTCTTTGAGCCTTAGATCTATGATTCTTTGGTACTCAACAAGCGATTATCTAGGATTTCCTTGAAGGAATTCATCAGGAGAAATCAATCAAATACGTATTGCGTATCAGCTGTGTGTCTAGCTGTTAAGACTTGGTCCTCGACCTCACAGACCTTTGAATCTATCTGAGGAGGCAAGCCTTTCATACATTAGATATTTAGAGGAAAAGACAATACATCACAAAGCATCTATTTTATCAATGGAATTTCATATCTGAAGGTACAGCTCTGTGAATGCCCACTACCAACCTCGTCTACAAACAAGAGTGTGAGGTGAACAAACATAAGAGAATTTTCGTTTCCCAACACAGTGGGAGCCTACTTATTCTGACCTGTATCAATTTCAAGCACTGGTGGCTTTACAGGTATCTGAAAACAGCTGGCAACCAAGGACTCCAAATGTTCTCCTTCCTGTTTTTTTTTTTTTAATGGAGTGAGGCAGCTGCAAAGTCAAGCTTCCTGATAACAGATCTCCAGGGAGTATTGGGATTCCCTTGGCAAAGGAAGTGACAGCTCAGATCTGTCAGTACTTGTGACTAATGACAAAAGTAGGGTACCTGTAGACTGACAACTGTATTAACCCTGGAGGAAAATGAGCTAATATCCCCAAAAAGGGACAATACAATGACCAGGGAGAAAGAGCCCCAGAATCAGAAATATTTTAATTCTCAGTTCCTGATCATTTAACCATATTGATAACCTGGCAGCTCTAGTGCCAACTCCCAAATAAAGATTTTTCTGATTCTCTCTCCTGCCCCCATCAGTTGTTAACTCTTTCTTCTTCTTGAAATTAGCTCGTATCACTTTTTTACATATTTTATAATTATGTATTTGTGCGTCCAATAGAATGTAAGTGCCTTCAGGGTAGATTCTTTTCTTTTTCTTTTCCCCTCCCTAGCACCGAGTCCAGTGCCTTGCTGGTAACTGCTTAATAAATATTAAATTGAATTAATTCTTCTCTGTGTTGAGAATTCTGTGCCTAGCACATAGGAGGCTCTTAATAATGCTTATTGATTGATTGACTGAAAGGCTGATTAGCAGATTATGAAGGGCATCTCAGAGAGATAAAGTAACTTACAATGTTCGAATTAACAAAGCATAAACCATGAAAATACAGAGATGAGGATTTTATTCATTTAATCCTTTGTCCTCTTGTCCTACAACCACTCGTCTCTTGCCAAACCTCAGCCTTGGATCATTCTCACCATCTGTCTCCTCTGCTCTTAGTCATGGGATGCTAAATAAAGATAAAGAAAATGACGTAATTGTGCTAAATACACAATAAATTCATATTATCTAGAGTCAACTGGGCCCTCACTGCAGCAAGGCACTTCTTTTTTCCTGATTCCCTCTCATTTCCCTCAGAAGCTATTTCAAACCTCCTCTTCTCATCTATCTCACCCTTTCCTCTCCCCCTCAGATGGAAGGGATGAAGATCTCTGATTTTATTGGAAGCAATGAAGGCCATCTGAAATCAGATCTCTCTTCTCCCCTTCCTTGCCTTGCATAGCAGTGACCTTTTCATTTGCACATTTTCTAACCCCTTCAACTAGACTGTCCACTGATGAGGCAGAGCACAGACTGTGCTTTAGATTTAGACTGTGGGCTGTAGTGATTCTGCATATAGGATTTAAGAATTTGATGAATGGTTATTGGTAATAGAATAGAGAAGTGATCACAATCATAAGGAATTCATCAAGAGCTCCATTCCATTTCATTAAACAAGCATTTATCATTTGTGCCTACTCTAAACAGAGGACCACTGGTGGAGATGATGATGGAGCTGATAATCTAGTAAGAAGTTTTCAATAAGATTTTAGTATTGAGCAAAGTTTTGAAGGGCATGAAAAATGGAAGGAGAGGACAAGTCTAGATAGGTGTTCCAACAGATAGAAAAAAAGTGTGGAGTGAATTCCTAAGTAAATTCCCATTTACAGATTCTATGATGTATCAAACACCAAAGGACATAAGGACACAAATTAGGAAATCACAAGAAAGATCTCTTGAGGTCACTATAGCCACCAACATTTCTCAAACAGGGCATACAAAACACACACCCTGAAAACCTCTTTTTATCTGTTCATCATTTTCTTTATATGTAGGGTTATTTTGGGCAAAATCAAAGGTGAAAGTCAAAAAAAGCATCAAATAAAAGTGAGGATGACCTTTTCTGTCCTAATGATATTGACCTTAATCCACTAAAGAGCATCAATGTCTTCTCTTTCTACCACCTTCAGTCCTCTTGGCCTTTTAGTTTAGCCAGATTTTAAACCTATATATTTACTTTGCTTTCTATTTCTGTTCAGAAATAGTCTTATCTTGGTTCCAAAAAATTAAAAAATTCTTATCGCTGCCCGGGTGGTTTTAATCTTCAAAGTCATTCCTGGCTATTAATTAGTTCCTTTCTGCTCCCCTGTCTTTTTCCATATTTTCAAATGCTTCCTCCTTCACAGAGAGAAACAAGGCAGCGAGGAACCCTTTCTACTCCACAGAGAGTGTTGTTGCTAATGATGATGCCATCTAAGAAGGTAGCCTGTCAGTGGTTCTCTGAGACTCCTAAACAATATTTCATCCACCTCTCTCTCTCTTTCTCCTTTGTTTTCCAGAGTTCCTGGCATCAGTCATCCTTCTTAGAGACAACCCCTGCTCAGAGGGAGGCCTCTGCAGCTGAACAGACGATTCTGATCACCATCAGGCTTCTTCCCTGCCCTCCCACCTATATTTGAAGACTGTTTAAACGTTCAGACAATACCTCATTGGGATCTTATGCCCTTGTCTCTATACTTTGACCCTGGTGCTATAACAGCCAACACTTTGCCATAGGCGTTTATGAAGTCTAGGTCTCTGACAATTTCCCCAGATAACAATCTTGATGAGGCACTTTCACCTCTCTGCATTTTGGGGGGGGTAAGGCCTCACTCCTTCTTATTTCCTTCCACCCCTCGCAACATTTAGAGGCTGTGGGTTGGCAACATACTGGCACCGATGTAAGCCTGCACATTGATTAGGACATGGTCACTACCAGGCACTATAGACTCATCATGACAGCAGTTGCCATGGAGAAGGGGAAAGGCCACCTCAGAAATGACTGAAGAACATTTCAATCACAGATAGCTCAAGGTCAATAGGAAACATTTTCTTCTTAAACGGGGCAGGGGGGTGGGGAGCGTTTCATGGTAGGGAGTATACAGGGGGGAAGAGAAATGAAAAGCAGAAAGGATGACATCTGTGTCAATTGTTTATTTTGGTGATTGTCTGCGACTTGCATCTCTGAGAAAGCTGTCATGGAAACACAGTTTTATTGTGAATGACAAGTTGGCATAAAGACAATGCAGGTGAATAAGAGCTAGAGGAGACAAAACTACCTGACAGGCAGACAGAGGGAGAAAAGAAAATCCACATGCACCCATTTTCCCGTAATTAAATGTCAGATGTACACAATGCAGTAAAATAATTAGCGTGGCATAATTACTGTTCAGATGGAGTCCTGTGTATATGCCAAGCAAATTGCACCAGTAGAGCACAAGCTGTTAAAACAAATTGAGTTACTTAATTTTTACATGTAGCAGCCTGTTTTATCATTTCCTAAGATGCAAATGTTTCATTAATAATGCAGTCAGTCTCTCCTAAAATGCACAACTCCAGGCCAAGAGAAAGATAGCATTCCTTTGCTAGTCCTTCAGTGACTCAGGCAGCCTATTGGCTGACCTTCCCATACGCCAAGAGAGACCAAGGGTCACTGCGCTGTTCTCCCAGGAGCCACTCATTCCTCCTGACCTGGAAGAGAATATCGAGTTACCAGGCATAGGGATCGATCATGGCCAAGTTCAGCTTCCTGAGAAAGCTCTGTGGAGTCCCTGTAATCAGCCAAACACTCATCAGGGACAGCCTGAGGCCAAAGTACAAAGCAGCTAAAGTAATTCTTCAGAAGATTCTTCGTAACCCTCATTTTGTACCTTTCCTTTGGCCTGGCACGTCTCTCTTCCCACCATGGCACCGGGAGTGCCCTCGGATTGGTCCTACCATGGCCAAACCTTCAGGTCTACCCTCCCCAACGGTGCTCATGTCCTTTCCTAATTCTGTCCATCCATCAAAACTTACCTCTCCTATGTCTCATCCCTTATGGAATCAGCTAGGTGGCAGCTAGCTAATTTATTAAATTAGGCCCATTAACAGGATCATGGATGCTAATGAGATTATGTTTGTTGTTGAATTATGTTGTTGTTGAATCATTTTTCAGTTGTGTCTGACTCTTTGTGATCCCATTTGAGGGGTTTCTTGGCTAAGATACAAGAATGTTTTGCCATTTTCTTCTCTAGCTCATTTTACAGAAGAGGAAACTGAAGCAAAAAGAATTAAGTGGCTTGCCCAGAGCCATACAGCTAGTAAGTGTGTGAGGTCAGATTTGAACTCAGGAAGATGAGTCTTCTTGACTCAAGGCTCAGCATTCGCACCACCTATGCTCAAACTAAACATTTATCTTTCGAAAGGTACCTTAGGAGGTAGCGCTATCACCCAAAGAAGGACTGTAATGGTGGGGATATCCAGCATTTAGAGTGAGGGTGGAGTCAGTTCACGGGAATCCTGAACTCTTGAGTGTTGTCATAAACCATTCCTGTCCCAAGAAGAACAAGAAAAATTCACAGGAACCTATTAAGGAAGTATCAGAAGGTAGCGTCTTATTGCAATTGTGTACAAGGCAATAACCAGGGCACTTCACATGTTTTGTCACCAACAGGGTGAAGTTAACCCCTCTGGAATACAGCGCCACCTTTTTAGAAAATCACCTATGCATAACCAAGGGAGCTCTGGAGTCAGAGGGAAGATCAAGTGGGAAGAACTGCAAATATAGTTGACTCTAAATTGCCTTGAACGGAGGAAGCAATAGGCCCATGGAAGGAGATGTGGTATAATAATAGAGAGAGCATTGGATATACAGCATCTCCCTTACTAACTAGATTATCTGACTATGAGCAAGGGATTCAACCTCCTCAGGCCTCTGATCTACAAAATGAAAAGACTAAATTAAATAGCAATAAAAGTAGTCTAGCAACATAACAAAATCCCTTTTAAAAGTAGTTAGCTTTAGTAGTAGTAATAACTTGAAGTGTCTAGTCAGAATTGAATAGTCCTATCTTCTTCCTCTTCCTACTCTTTCTCCCTCCTCCTCCTCCTCTTCCTTCATCTCATTTTCCTTTTCCTCCTCCTCATCATTATCATCCTCTTCATCATTATCATCATCCTTTCATTTATAAAGAACTTTACAGCTTACAAAGTACTTTCTTAGACATTACCTCATATAAATCCCACAACAACCCTGTGAAGTGTACAAGGCAAATATAAGAATTACAGAATGTCATAGCTGGAAGGACCCTTAGCGATCATGTAGCCTAACCCCTAATTTACAGAGGAAGCAAATGAGCTCAAAGAGGGAAAGTTGCTTATTCAAGGCCAAAATAAAACCTCAGAAAACAGCAGAGGCAATCCTTGAATCTAACACTTCTGATGGGAAGTCCCAGTGGTCTCTGCTCTCTGGTTTGCTCCCCCTCCACATCAGCTGTCTGTCCACTTTAAGGAGGACTCCATTCTGACCTTAAATCACTGCCCTAAATAAGGAGTCCCATCCACACTGTCTGTTCCACCTCCATGGTAGCTACTTTGCCTCTGGGTGGGTATCCTCCTTCCCTTCACACCTCTTCTTTCCCCATCCCCCAGCTTCCCTTTATATTTGGTCTTCCCCTATCATAATGTAAGCCCCTTGAGAATAGAGACTGTCTTATTTCCCTGTTTTTATATCCCTAGCTCTTAGCAAAGCATATTGCCTGGCACTTAGCACTTAATAGATGCTACATCTATCTATCTATCTATCTATCTATCTATCTATCTATCTATCTATCTATCTATCTATCTATCTCTCTATCTCACCACACTGTCTCATTGTATTAGGAACACTATAGAGGGAATTCCTTTACTGGGTTTACTTAATCTCTTAAGCTTTCTAGCTCCAAAAAACTTTCAGCCTATGATAAATCATTTTTCCAAGGTACTTTCCCAATATAAAATTCTGATTCTGTGATTATATACACTCTATCTTAGCTTCCCAATCTGATAGATGGGTAGGGTATGAGACATGGTGGATACAAATCAGGGGCATTAATTTACACATTAAGGAATTTAGGATGTCTGAAACAAAGTCAGTTCAATCTTCACTGACTAGAGTTCCTTCTCACATCTCTTACTTTGCTAGAGCTTAATGACTTTAAAAGGGTTGAAGATTAAGGGAAGCTACTCTGGTCTGGCTAGTCACCCTATTTTGACTTCTCTTATACCTATATTACAATTTGATTTGTCAAGTTGTCAGGAGAGGATTCTATTCTGTATATCAAAACTCTTAAAAACACAAAAACTTATTTCATCTTAGGTATTGCTTTCCAGTTTACAGGTATTTCATTCCCCCAAAATTGCTCTTTCCCTGCCTTGTAAAAATCACATATTTGTTTATACCGATTTAAGCAATGGCATTTAGTTTTTAAACTCACTGTTTTGAATGTAAGCTCTCCCTAACAATCACACAATCACATATATACACTCATATGCTCTGGGTGTGTAAATTGATAAGTTTTTGGAACTATAAGGCAGAGAAAGAGTATTTATTTCTGGTGAGGTTCCTTTGGGGGCCTCAGGGGACTGGTAACTCGTTCTCCTCACCTTCTCAGATCACTCTAGCCCTTGGTCCTAGGTAGGTCCACCACATCAGTCAGACCACCCTCTTTGTTCAACTCTTGGCCATCATACCATTACCCTGGGGGTTTGGGAGGGGGTGTTCCTGGCAAGATTCATGGTCTCCTAAAAACAGTCCATTGAGGTAGTAGCTTTGGCTGCTTTGATCCTGGGAAATGCCACAAAGGCTATTGATTCTGGCTATTGTCCCTCTCCTCCTCTATCCTACTTTGTTCCTTTTCTTTATTCGAGGCACATTCTTCCAGAGAGAAGACTGTCAGTGATACAAACACTGACTCATAGAATACCACCAGAAGGGACCTCTGAGATCTTTGGGCCCAGGAATTATTAACCTGAGGTCCACAGCTCCTCCTCACAGAGAGATGTCAGGAAGTCTGTGAACTTGGATTGGAAAAAAAAATATTTTTACTAGCATTTCCTACTAATGGAGGCAGCAATCATGATTTTGAGAAGGGATCCTCGGGTTTCACCAGTCTAGTCTAAGTGCCCCAGCTCTAGGCCAAAACCCTCAATTTATGTTGAAGAACTAGGATAAAATAGATGGAATGACCTGCCCAGAGACACAAAATACGTCAGTGGAAGAACCCAGAATGCTGTCCTTAGCTCAACAACCACCACACAGTTACTAACCCAGTCCTTCTGTCTCTCATGAGCACAGACAGTCATTCATTAAGCATTTACCGTGTGCCTATCATTGTGCTGTGGGGGATTTGGTGCCTGAGACATATAAAAAAGGAGTGGTTGTGTATTTTGCATTGACATGAAAAAAAAGTGTTAATTTGGGAGGTACCAAGAATTAAAGCACAAGGCATTGTCGTAATAGAAAAAAACATGGAACCTCATGGGGGAATATCAAGGTACCCAATAACCACATGCAAAGGCTGAATATGAGAGATGTGTGCCAGAGACTGGCGTCCTGCCAAGCACTGGCCTGTGCAAATATTGATGTTTTAACAACAGTTCAAACGCTCCAAGTGCAGGAGATATACCTCCAAAGAGTGGGGATTTCCTGAGTTGATGCCTCTACATTTACCTTAGTAGTGGTAGAAATGGGTTCTTTTGTCTCCAGGGGTTATCTTCTTTGAGACCCAACCATGAGGCTGGCTGTGGATTCTCTGGAGCAGGAGATGGCAATTAACTCCTGCTGGATAAGCAACAGGTGAATGGAGAAGCTAGAATATACATTGCCTTATAAACAATTCCACATCTGCCATCACCTCTATTTCAGAGACCACAGTAATGTGAAATTATTATTATTGTTGATAATAATAATAAATAACTAGCATTTATATAGTTTCAAGGTTTGTAAAACACTTTACAAATATTATTTAATTTATCCTCAGAACAAGTCTGGGAGGTAGGTGCTATAATTATCCCCACTTTATAGATAAGGAAACTGAGGCAGACAGAGGTTAAGTGACTTCTCAGGGTCACACAGCTAGGAAGTATTTGAAGCTAGATTTGAACTCAGATCTTCCTGACTTCAGATCCGGCTCTCTAAGCAAGGGACCAGGGCTTACCCAGGACTCCAGAGAAGTGAGAGTTAATGGTGACAGCCTAAATTAAGACCCACATTTAAAGGATTATTCATTTAGAGATAATAGAACTCTTAAAAACACAGGAAAACCTGTTTTGCCTCCTCCCTTTGCTTTCCCAACTGGAGAAACTGTTAAAAAAAAAACAACAAACTTTAGATCTTCATTTCTCGGACAATTTTTTTTAAAAAGAGCATTGAATTCATTGTCTCTCACAGTATCATCAAGCGGAAAGCCATCTCAGAAGTCATTTGGTCCAATTCTCTTATTTTAAAGAAGCAGAATTGAGGCCCAAAGGGGTTAAATGACTTTCCTACTGTCTTAAAAGCTACTGTGAGCTCCTGGAGCAGGGACTGCCTTTTACCTGTCTTTGTATCCCCAGAGCTTAACACAATGCTTGGCCCCTAATAGGTGCTTAAAATATACTTGATGACTCATTGACTTATTAATAAATGTCAGAGCCAGGACTAGAACTCCAGCTCTCTGATTCTCCAATCAGGTGCTTGCTGCCTTTGCCTTTCTAACATTCGCCCAGCCCTCTACCAGCTCTCCCTGCCATACAAAGTCCAATGTCCAGCATATACCCCTCCCAATTATTGGGCTCCTTGTCACTCTGCCTCTGGCAGATATAGGAAGTGCTAGGATAGTCTGGAAAGAGAATCGAGGACTGGTGGAAGGGTAAGCCCACTGAAGGACAAGCAGAACATGACAACACACCTGGGAACATGTAGCTGATTCCAAAGTCAGATACTAGACTGGCCCAGTACACTTACAGAAACTTCAAATTAAAAGGAGCCTCAAAGGTCAATTGAATCCCGCTCTGCGCGTGATGCATTGCATACAGGAAATACTCCATGACCGTCTGTCGATAGTGACATAAATGTAACTTGTGTGTACATACAATTTTTCAAAAGTATATAAATAACATGGTGTTAGGAAGAACAGAAATGCAGATTTATTTAAAAGAGTTACTGAAATCACAGATTTTTATCATTACAAACTTTCTCAATCAATGGATACAAATCATTATAGCTGACACATGTATTGCTTTGTTGGCAAAGCACTTGAAATTCACTATCTCATTCCGCCTTCCAACAACCTAGTGAAGTTGATGCTACAAGTATCATTATACTTGTTTTACAGATGAGAAAAATGAGGCTCAGAGAGGTAATGTCAGAGAGAGGTATCATGGGGAAACGGACAGAAAGCTGGATGCACATCAGGGAAATTGAGCTGATTTTAGGCACCCTTCCAAAGGGGGAGAAGGAGACACACCATGCACAACAGGAAGGAATCTATCCCTGAGATCCCCTGGAAACTTGGAGAATTTTAAATACCATCTTCATTCCATTTCTTCAGCTCTAATCCCAGAACCACCCACTCTGCAGTGAATTCTGCTAAAGGGAAACCCCAAACGGCTGCTTCAGACACTGTAGGCCAAAGTTTATTCAAAATTTTATGAACACACAAAGTTTATTCAAAAATTACTGAAGGGATTAGCAGACCACCACAAGGGAACACTTAGGGAGACCATTCACTCTGCCTAAAGACATACAAGTTGCCTCATATTGATTCTGTACCTACAGGGCAGATATGAGACAGAAGACCCACGTATTCCTACATATACTAGCTAAAGTTGTCTAGCCAATCACCCTTTTCCAAAATATCATGTGATTTCCAATATATAGATGAACTGGGCTTCAAAAGTGCATTTGTCAGTTGTTTGGGGAGGAACTGAGAACATACTGAGCCAATGGTATACATTTTCCATTGAGACAATGGTATAAATGATCTTTAGGTTCCCAAGCTAGTCCTTAGAAAAGCTGAAATATATGGTGTGGCTATAAATAAGACCTATTTCATTAAGGTAAATGTCCAAACTAGTCTTCATTACCCAACGAAACATACATGCATGCCACAAGAAGGTAGAACATGATACTAACAACCAAACAAAGCATAAAACAATACTATTGAGTAGGAAATTATTCAGAAGGGGTATTGATGGTTTGTACTTGAGGAAAAATAGGCTTAATTAAAAAGAAATGTGGAGATAAATGAAAATTCTCAAGAGAACTTCTGGGCACTTTCAGTGGCTAAAGAAATGAACGCTCTGGAAGAGAGGACAGGTGAAGAGATACAAGGGGAAACTGGATCAATGTGAAAACAAGAGGTATCAATAAAATGCTTTTTTGCTGTGTCTAATTTTGCTACAAGAATTTCTTGTCCTTGATAAAAATAAGTTAGTAACACTACTCTTTCGTTTAGCAGCCATATTTTCTTGGCTCAAAAATGAAATGGGGGGATGAACAGAAAAATGGAAAAGGACAGAGAGAGAGAAAGAATAAAAAACAAGTGGGTAAGATTTTCCTTAAGAAAATCAGTTAAGAGTTAGAATGGAATTCATTTTCAGTTGTCTATGTCCTCCATGATGTCTTTGATTCTTTCTTGAGACAGAATAGTCATGCTGCAGCCTTGCATCCAAAATGCTACCTCCCATCGTCTTTTGGGGCCCTTACAAAGGCCATCTATCCTGGTGAGAAATGGATTGACTGAGGAGGTATGAACTGGGATGTACACAGTAAAAGATGAAAGTAAAGTAGGAAGTATGGTGACTGCCTGATCCCCAAAGGGCAAAGAAATGAAGTAGTAGGAAAAAGTGTGCACACACACAAACACACACACACACACACACACAGAGGCAATTTGCTTTGCCACCATGGCACGATGCTATCATCTCAGAATAACCTGGTAGCCTACTAGACTATAAGCTTCTTGAGGGCAGGAACAACAAATAACCTTAGCTCTGTCTCCCCACACTGCCTAGAACAGTGTCTTCCATATAGTGCATCCTTAGTAAACATGGTGTTGCTCTCAAAGTTGTCTCAGGATGGGTCTGGGGAAGGTAGCAGGCAATGGGCATCTGCCGGAGTCAGGCATTTCTAACCTAGGAAGTGCTTTAAAAGGAGGGAGCATTCAAGAATCAAGACTTATTTATAACTTCACCTGCCTGAATGAATGACAACTTAATATCTAGAAGCTTTGATCTCCAATTGTTGAAAGCCGTGATGTCAAACTGAAAAAGAAATGGGACTGCTAAACTGTACGTAAGGATCGCTGCCAGTCACACATGGACGCAGAAAACCACATACTAACATTATTTACAGTCAGCTCTATTTTATTTATTTTGCAAATATTTCCAAGTACATTTTAATTCAATTCAGGCTTACCCTTGCAGGCAGCAATGGCCTCTATTGTGAGGTATAAAGCAAAGTGGCAGATGGAGCATTGTCCCCAAGAAGCAGCCCTTCCTCCTAAATTTGCCCTGCCATTAAAAATGAACCAAATGGGGCAATCAACAAACATTTATTAAGCTCCTGTTCTGTGCCAGGTACTGAGCTAAGAGCTGGAAACAGAAACCACACTAATCAAAGGGAAAGGCATGGTCACCAGAGTTAGAGTTGTAACTAGTATGCGGCACTAGCACTTCTTTTTTCTCAAGGCACCATTATCAAGGGGCCACATTTTCCCTTGTGGAAGAGGAGGAGTAGGAGACAGAGAGAGACAGACAGAGAGAGAAGAGAGAAAGAGAGAGAGAGACAGAGAGAGAGAGAGAGAGAGAGAGAGAGAGAGAGAGAGAGAGAAAGAATGTGTTGTTCTTTTCCCTTTCATTTGGTGAGCCACAGCCTACCATCCCTATTCAATACGGAATCCCACCATCCTGCCTGCCATATAGAGCTGCCACCATACATATAGTTCCCACCCTGTGAAAAAATTTCTAGGTACATCTTGCCCCAGAGGAAAACTCCAATTCCCTAGCCCTCCAAAACAAAACAAAACCCTACACAATTAAAAGCTAGAAGATCTTTTGAACTTGGTTGAGTTGAAGGAATACTCCTTTTCTGATGAATAAGCAAGCAGGGTCCCATCTCCTAACCCCTCACTATTCCATGATAACACAGACTATCATGGGAGGCAGCTTCTTATGGTAGAGCCATATGAACTTTTAAAGAATGTTTCAGGATTTCTCTTCTCCTTTCTTTTATTTATTTTTTCCTAGTGGTAAAGATTGTACCCAATACCCAGAGACCTACATAATTTTTTTTATTATTAAGCTAAGTCATGAATGTGCATAATTCCGGAGAGAACTTCCCATCCATTTTACATTCACTATGAATATAAACTAGAACTTAACCTGTTAACTTTATTTACAGCCTGGATGGAGCCCTCTCTTTTAATAAAACTGAATCCGTTAAGGCTTATAAACAAACACAGTGTTTTATGAACTAAAACTGCAGCGTGCTAGTCACTCAAGGGCAGGAATTGGGCTCTGGACAGCTTAAAGAGCCATAAATAATGATAAGGCTCTTGCCAAGCATGGACTTGGGCAGTGTAATTGCTGACTTCATAATCAGTTTCTCCTCTCCTCCTGCAAGCCCACAAATCAGACTCCTTTGCTCCAGCTGCCAGGTCAGAGTCCACCTGATTCATCCCAAAGTCAGGGAGAAACAGCAAACTGATTTCCTGGAATCTAGGCAAAGGAGAAGCAAGGCATTTCCTTTCCTTCATTAAGCTCTAGCCCTTGGAAAGACATAGGGTCCTGAGGTAAACTGCCTAATATACCTTTCCTGGCCTCTTCCTCCTTCTCCTCCCTCTACCTGCCCCCGAAAACATCTGCATCTAGGGGAAATTTGGTTAAAGTGACTATCAATGGGAAAAAGAAGTTATAAAATTGCAAAGGCACCATAGCTAGTGCCAGTGCCTGTGCCCCACCTAGACTGACTTAGAGAGGTGAGATATGAGGGTCTCACTTCTATTTTAACACCAGCCGTCAGTGCTACTCCCTTATGACTCAACGTGTAACCCTGGGCAAATCATTTCTCTTGTATTGACTTCTGTTTCTTCCTCTACACAATGAGAGAGTTGATCTCCTAGGGCTTTCCAGCTCAGAAATCCTATGATTTCTGTGACTCTTTTCTCCTTGTTCTCAGCCAGCCCTCTCTCCTGAGAATCTGTATAGATCCAGTCACTAGTTCCTGTGTCTCAGTTTTCTTATCTGTAATAAAGTATCTCCCAGGGTTGTCATGAGATTTTCATGAGATGAATTAGTGTATATGAAGATGCTGAGAAAAATATGAATCAATTAATTAATAATAAAATAAGCATTTATTAAGTACTTGCGAATGTCCCTGGCACTGTGCGAAGGGCTAGGAAATAAAAAAAAAGCAAAAACAGTCCCCACCCTCAAGGAGTTTACATTCTGATGAGGGAGACATAAATAACATATAAGAAATAGACAGAGTAAATGGGAGGCAATCTTAAAGAGGAAGGCACTAGCAGCCAGAGAAACAAACAGGAAAGCCCTCTTGTGTAAGGTAGGATTGAAGTGAAATCTTGAGAGAAGTCAAAGATTCTAAGAGGCAGAAGTGATGGGGGAAAATGCTCATGGAGGATATGAAGAAAGATGGTAGCAAGACTGGGAAAGGATGAGAAGGCATAGAAGGGCTGCGATCTGCACAAATGGAGGGCCTGCCACACAAGTGAGATCACAGGTCTATCCAAGTACAGATTACTGTTTCTAAAAATATGAGTAGAGTCTGGAATTTCCATTGGACTTTAAATTAAAAGGTATGTTCACTTTTATGATTGCATTTTCTCTTCCCAACAACTCTGTGAGGTAGTTGGAGAAAGGATTTAATGTTCCCCAATTTGTAAATGGGAAAACTGGGATCAGGAGACCTTTCTTCACTGGACCGCTGGAATCTAAAATGACTTTCCCACTTGGAGTCCAAGTAAAAGTCCTGTTTCTTTTCATAAAGCCAGGTAAATAGCAAAAGCCAAAAAAAGTCACTGAGAACTAACTCTCCAGCCCTCCCCATCACCTCTCCTCTAGAATGAGATCAATGCCTATGAACTCAGTACTGCCGCTTTCACATACTGTGAATTAACTTCCCCAAGAGCAAGCCTTGGATCTACCACGTTGTGTGTTCTGGTAGGACTGAAGGAATAAGCCAGTTCCGTTAACAACACCATGCCCTGATTAGAGCACAAGTGCGTTAGAAAGAAAAATGCCGCCTCTCTGGGAAGGTGTGTTTCTTCCATCCTTTGCTGCCAGGCCCAAGCCTGGCTCACCTCAATCTGTAGGCCTGCAAACTTTACATGCAACATGCTCATGTTTAACCATGGGCTTTTTTTCTTTGGTTTATAATTATGTGTCCCACTCTGAGTTACAGAATTAATTGCCCCTTAATGAAGCACAGTGGCAATTAAGTGCAGTGAAGCTAACAAATGAGAAAGGGGAAACACATTTGTAAAAAGCAGTTGTTAGAAGGTACACTTTCAACGCTCTGTCATTAGAACTATAATTATTTTCTTTGGATATGTGACACCTCCTTAGACATGATCAGAACTGCTCCAGAAACCTGTTGTTCCTTAGAAGTGAATTAGAGTCCAATTGGGTGAGTGAAAGAAGTTTCCTCCTGTCTCACCGGAGAGGAAGAGTGAATTTCTTATCCTTATTCCAGCAAAGGCCCACTGGGAAAGTGAAACTTCTACTGTGACTTCTCTACCTACCAAATTCTCAACTTCTTGCCAGTTCTGGCTCTCTTCAATAAATCAATCAGGATTTATTAAGCACCTACGGTGTGTGAGACGTCAGATGAAAGTGAAAAAGCATTGGTGGTGTAACAGAAAGATGCTACAGTGTAAGGCAGATGACACAAAGCCAGAATGGCTGAACAAGTTGTGGTACATGATTGTGAGCAAATGCTACTGTACTATAAGAAATGATGAACTCGGTAATCTCAGAAAAACATGGAAAGACTCACACAAAGTAATGAAGAGTGAAAGGAGCAGAACCAAGGGAACATTGAATGTAGAAACAGCAATATTGTTTTAAAAAACGACTTTGAGCAAATAAGTCATTTTGACTATTACAAATATACAAATTAACTATAAAGGACATATGAAGGAAGATACTATCTGCATCCAGAAAAATAACTGATAAATGGAAGTATATATAGAATAATTTTTCATCTATATACCTATTTGTGTCTAGTGGTGGCCATCTCTAGGACAGGGGTGGGAGAGATTGTGGAGAAGGAAGAAAAAAATTTACATAACTTTGTTGTATTTTTAAAAGGAATAGCAAATTGTACAGAGTAGATTTGCAGTTTCATGGGCAATCATCTTTTTTTAATTGTGCTATGTTACAGAAATGCTTATTTTATTCTAATAAATTAAAAATAAAATAATTCAAAAAAATAACAAGTATCCTAGGCTAGCATTGCATTAGGTGTGTGACCTTGAGCAATACATGTCATTTCTAGGGTCCTCTGTTTTTTCTTCTGTAACTTGTGAGACATCAGGCTGTGTGATATTTAAAGTCCCTTCAAGGTCCAACATCCTATGATTCTACAACTTCAGAAAGGCCCAAAATGCAGTCTGAAAAACCATATTTTAACGAAAGTCCACATTTAAAAAGAAACACATCCAAACAAACAGCCTTGTTGTCACCCTTATTAGAACATGAGCTCCTTGAGACCAGGGCTAGATTTTATTTTTATTTTTTGTATCCCCAGTGCTTGGCATTATTTCCGTCACAATTCTTTGCGACTCCATCTGGGGTTTTCTTGGCAAAGATACTGGAGTGGTTTGCCACTTCTTCTTTCTCCAGCTCATTTTCAAGATGAGAAAACTGAGGCAAACAGCATTAAGTGACTTGCCCAGGGTCACACGGCTAAAAAGTATCTGAGGCTGGATTTGAACTCAGGAAGACGAGTCTTCCTGATTCCAAATCCCGTGCTAACCCTTGCAACCTCCTAGCTTCCTTCTTTAGAGGAAAGCAAATGCTAATTAAATTTTCTAGTTGTGGACCAGGCCTGGTCAAAGATGATCACATGGACATTAAATTTAAGAGTAGTGAGTTCCCTTAGACCCTTAAACTTCTACGAATGCAGGTCAGCACGTTTTCAGTCGCTTGAGAGTCTTAGAACTATTAAAGGTCACGGCCAATATATATCAGAGGCAAGACTAGAATTAGGCCTCCTGGTTTCAAGGCTTAGTTCTTTATCCACTAGCCAGGGGTGGGGAACCTGCAGCCTCGAGGCCACATGTGGCCTTTAAGTGTGGCCTTTAACTCTAGGCCTGACACTATCCACTGTGCCACCTAGCTGCCCATTTTACATAGGAGGATGCTCATTTATCTTGTTACTGATCATAGACTCACACGGGTTTGAAAGGGTCATCTCTGGGTATGGCCCATCCCCGGAGAGAAATTCTTCTCTACATCATCCCTGAGTGGAGGTGATGCAGCCTAACACTTGAAGAGTTCTGAGGAACTCCACCTCCTGAATCAGTTGATTCTGTATTTGAACAGTAATAATTCT
>CM053625.1:56361857-56385504 GCA_028646595.1 Phalanger gymnotis
CAAATTATCTCACATAAAAGTGGCAAGAAAAAGCAGATCTGTAGGAAGAGAAGAGAAGGTAGGTGAGGGGGAATGAGTGAATCTTGCTCTCATCAGATTTGACCTGAGGAGGGAATACCATACATACTCAATCTTACCCCACAAGAAAGAAGGGGGAAGAAGATAAAAAAGGGGGGATGATAGAAGTGAGGGCAGATGGGTGTGGAGGTAATCAAAAACAAACACTTTCAAAAAGGGACTGGGTCAAGGGAGAAAATTCAATAAAGGGATTGGTTAGGAAGAAGCAAAATATTAGTTAGTCTTTCACAACATGAGTATTGTGGAAGGGTTATACATAATGTTACGAATGTGGCCCATGTTGAATTGCTTGACTTCTTAAGGAAGGAGGGTGGGTGGGAAGGGAAGAGGAGAGAGAATTTTGAACTCAAAGTTTTAAAAAACAGACGTTCAAAAACAAAAAAAAAAGTTTATTGCATGCAACTCGAAAATAAGATACACAGGCAATGGGGCATAGAAATTTATCCTGCCCTACAAGAAAGGAAGGGAAAAGGGGTTGGGAGGGGAGTGGGATGACAGAAGAGAGGGCTGACTGGAGAACAGGGCAACCAGAATATACGCCATCTTGGAGTGGGGGGGAGGGTAGAAATGGGGAGAAAATGTGTAATTCAAACTCTTGTGAAAATCAATGCTGAAAACTAAATATATTAAATAATAAAAAAAATTATATTAAAAAAAAGAAAATTAGACACAATGGCCAACCTAGAAACTTGTGGGGTATAGAAATTTACCATTTTAAATGCGTGAAATGCTCCAACAATTCAGCAATTGCTTTTTAAGTCTTTAGAGAAAGCAAAATCAAATGATTACCACCCCCACCCCCCAAGAAAAAGGTCTATGCCCCTGTAGCAGAATAGAACTATAGGAAATCTCCCAGGCAGGAACTGACACAATTTAATTAACAATTTGAAATAAAAACGCTTAGAGTTCCCAGCATACCCCTGTTTGTTTGTCTTTACAAAATAACACTCTTAATAAGTCTGAGATTAAACCCTCTAGAAGGTAATTAAGCAGAGCATCTTGACTTTAGATGTCAGCAACAGCCAAATGAGCACCTATATTTTCTTCACAAATGTGCCTCGTTATTATTGTCCATTTTTTTTGTAAAAAGTTCATAATTAGTGAACCGAACTTAAACTTAACCTCTTGCGACCTCAGTTTCCTTGTCTTTAAAGTGGGGGGTAGGAGTTGCAGGGTCAGCCTAGATGACCTGAGATAGCAGAAAATGAACTAGCTCTGGTTTCTGCATCAGGGACAGCCTCGGTTCAAATCCTACCTTTGTGACTTTTACTGCCTTTGAGCAAGTCATTTAACTACCGTAGGCCTCTATTTCCTCATTTGTAAAATGTGGGGGGCAGTTGACTATATGGAATCTGAAATACCTTCTGGTTCCAAGTAATAGATCTCAATGGTTCTTTCCAGTGCTAAGATTCTCCATGATTCCTATGCTATGTAGAAGCACTAAATTATGAATTCATGTCAGTTGTCTATGTAAAATGGCAATTTTTAAAACACTAGATAATAATTGAATAAAGAAAACAAATGAATGTAAATTAAATAAGGATGAAGGTAGAGCTGACAACTAAAACTGTATTATCCTTAAAGCCAAAAGGAGCTCATTAAGAGTACAGCTAAGAATGCAATTTTTTTCTATTGTTTCTTTTTAAAAATATTTTTTTCCAATTACACATAAAAGCAATTTTTAACATTTGTGTGTGTGTGTTTTTTTTTAAAGTTTTGAGTTCCTAATTCTATCTTTCCTTCCCTCCCTCTCCTCCTCTCTGAGTAAGCAATCTGATATAGGTTATACACAGGCACTCATGTAAAAAATGACATTTTTTTTTAAAACATGAAAGAAATAGAGACTAGAAAATATCATTTGCATCTAAGAAAGTGACAAATTTAAAGGATACTGTGATAATATAGTTATAGCGAAGAAGAAAAAGTTGCCTTATTATTCTTTAATTCTGGAAGAGAGCCATTTTGAAGGAATCCTTCTGAAAAATAAAGATTTTCCTCTACAAAGTATAGACTAGCTTGTAACCTCAAAATGGAATTTATTATTTGGTTGGATTTTGGAGGCCGTGTGGTATTCTTTCTTTATTTAATGCCACTGAAATCCCTCCCCTTTCCCTGAACCATTTCCTATTAGAATGCATGTATTAGGGCCCTGTGACACTGGAGCTCATTGGTGCTCCCTCTAGTGGCTATCGATGCCACTAAAGGTTTTTTTTTTGTTGTTTAGTCTTTTTCAGTTGTATCCAACTTTTTGTTTTTTTGGCCACTAGAGTGGTTTGCTATCCCGTTCTCCAGATCATTTTACATATGAGAAAACTAAGGAAAACAGGAGTAAGTTACTTGCCCAGGGTCACACTGCGAGTAAGCCTCTGAGGCCATATTTGAGCCAGATTTGAACTCAGGAAGATGAAGTCTTCCTGGAGTTCCTCCTGACACAATACCCACTGTATCACCCAGCTGCCCGCTGCTGAAGCTATGCACTCAGTGACTTGCTTGTGTATATATGTTGTCTCTGAAGAGTGAGGCTGCAACTTTTGCCTAAACAATAAGGCCAAGAACGTGAATAATGGAAAACAACGGAAAAAAAATCTTTTTGCGACAATGATCCATGCTAATAATTGTCAGGAGATCTGAGTGGATCCTCCTTATTACTATCAGTAATGCAGATTTCACTAGTTTTCTCTGTAGATTGGAAATAATCAAAGTGTAACTTTTGGGATTTTCATTAGAAATCTGACCTACAACCCCATGCGATTCAACTGGAGAATGGAATTAAATGACATATCATGTTATGGTCAAATTTGACATAGAGAATTTCCGATGCTACCTTTATTCCTGATTCAATATTGTTTAGAAAATATAAGTTAGTTTTTGTCAAGCTAAATCACTAAGGATTTCTTTTTTTTTAAACCTTTTCAGAGAAAAAAAAATGGATCACCACAGATACAAAGCTGGTAAGGGTCTGAGGGATCATAACCTCACTGTTTGTCAATAGTGACAGGCTAGTCAGCTCTGAGAGTATCAGGGCTGGAAGAGGGACTTAAAGATTGTTTCATCCAAGCACTTGGGTTACAGGTAAAGAAAATGAGACTCCCAGAAGTAAAGAGATTTACCCAAGTTCACATTGCTATTAAGTGGCAGATTGAGGAGTTGGAACCAAGTCCCTAGACTGAGTTCGTTGCTTTATACCACAAGTCAAACTCAAATAGAAACTGATCTCTGCTGGCTGAATACTGACCTGGAAAACCACAAATTAACATTATCTCCTATTATGTGGGGCAGCTGTAATGGCTACAGCCAGGCCTAGGGTCAGGAAGACCTGAGTTCAAATGTGACCTTGGACACTAGCTAAGTGACCCTGGGCAAGTGATTTAATTCTGTTTGCCTCAGTTTCCTCATCAGTAAAATGAGCTGGAGAAGGAAATGGCAAACCACTCCAGTATCTTTGCCAAGAAAACCTCAAATGGGGTCATGAAGAATTGGACACATGTGAAACGACTGAATAACAACAGCAAAATGTTCTACTATATTTTTATTTATTTTGCCAAATTTTAATCTGGTTCTGGCTGGACTCCGGAGCTTTGTGGGGCCCTATGTGCCCAGGAGGCCTTGAGTTTTACTCCTCTGCTCTACATCATGATAGCACCCTCTTCTATGTGGGGACCAGAAACTGGTGTGGTTTATTCTGGTTTGGGTTTGTGGTTGTCTGGATTCAATCATCAATTTATATTTATTGAACTCTGGGTTGTGGATAGAACCATAATAATATTAATAAAAACATTAACTCTCATTTCCCTAGGGCTCTGAGGCTTACAAAGACAGGAAAAAAAAGCTTCCTAGAGGATTTCTGTGATATAGGTGGACAGGTAGACCAGAGTCCTTTCCCAGGCGGAGCTCATGATCCAGCTTAGGCACAGTAGATGCAAGAAATATTCAGTGAATTTAAACAGAGACCAAGTTAAGTCCTAAACTCTATCTACAGGCAGGCTCAATGGGGTGAGTAAAACATTCCCCGAATTTACACAAAGACAGTAAGATAGTCTCAGATGACTTCTTACTTCCTTCAAAACTCAGCTCAAGTACCACTTTTGTACATGAGAGGTCTTTCCTGTTTCCCCCAGCTCCTGGGGCCTCTCTCCAAATTACTTCATATTTATCATATATATGTGTATGTGTGTATATGAGATTACAAAGGAAACTAATTATTATATTAAAATACAGGAAACAGTTATCAAAATATTACAAGATGAGTTGAAGTCAGAAGACTCCATTTATATAAATACACATAGACACAGACAGACAGACACACACAATACTAACTAATTTGGAGGCAGGCCATAGCAGCTGGAGAAAGCAACAAAGGTCTCTCAGTTACATATGATATATACATATATGTGCAAGCTTTAATTTGCTTACATATATATATGTATATATAATTTGAAGGCAACAACTGTTTGATTTTTTGTGCCTAGCACATAAATACATGCTTAGAAAACATTTATTATTTGATTGACCTATTGCCTCTATTTTTATTCTAAGCTATGATTTAGATGGGAAGACATTTAACTTCTTATGGGAATCTCACTTGTGCGTGTTTGTGGGCCTTTAGATGAAGCTCCATTGCCTTTGTCAACCAGTCCCAGAGCCCTTTGCCAAAAGAATCCTAGATTGGGAGTCAGCAGAGCTGGGACTGAGTCCTTACTCTGTCAGGAACTGACTACGTGAACCTGAGCAGGCCTCCAAGCCTCTTTTGGACGTGATGTCCTCAGTTGGAAAATAAGGGTTCTAAGTTGTTATTATCAGATAACAAAGATAAAAGTTCTTTGAAAAAGTATTACATGTTAGGCAAATTAAGGAATTATTCTTTCAGACAAAGTGAGCTCTAATTATTAAAGGATTCCCCAAGTATGAGCAGAAGGCCTTTTTTTTTCCCTTTGGTATCGTAGATTGAAGAGGATATTCCTTTATACAATTTTGTTTTGAGAGTCTGGAATTTTAACACATACTATTGTGCCTAAGGGACTTTTCTGCCATTAACTGTCTAGCAATCCTCTCTAGAGAGATAACTACTCTCCAATGGGTGAAACTCTTAGTGGCATAAACAATGTGACTCCTAAACCAGGCGGCAAATTAGGAACCAGTGCACAGGAGAAAAGGCTTAGTAGGAAAAGTTGAGTCAGGTGCTATAGTTTAAACAAAAATAGTGCTTTCCTATTTACAAATGGCATCTTATTTTCCACCTCTGACATATCTATCACCCTCCCCAGCAGGCCACCATTTCATTAAATGCACAATTTGTAGCCCATCACTGCCAGGAAATGCATTCCACCTCCACTCTGTCCTGTTTCTTCTTGCACTGGGATAAGGCCTCCTGCTCTTATTCCTAATGTTTCCCTGAGCACAACCCAATACTTTGTCAAGGAATTGGACTTTAATAGCCTCATTACACAGAAGGCACATTACTCTGAAGAGCCAACTTGGTTTAAAAGCTAACCTGTAATAATAGTAGAGGTATAAGGAAAATCAATGCCGGGACAGATTTTCTGTCAGGGGTTCCATACATGCTTCCAACTACAGCGTCAGGGGCCTTGGAGTACTTAATAAATACTGCCTGATGATGGCCCCATTTGCTATGTTTTATGTGATGTCAATGGTTTCTTTCCTTGGCATTTTATTGGTCAAGTGCCAGAAATTTCAGCTACTGAATTTGCAGGTTCTTAAGAAAAACCAGAGTTAGCTGGGGTTCTGATGTCTGGTCCTTCTATCCTGAGACCTAGATCTTGGTGGCTTTCGCAACCAAAGCCAGGGTGAGATGACGTTAGAGAGCAAAAGGGCACATAAGCAAGGCGGTATGGATATGTTTATGGAAAGGTATAGGGAAGGGAGAACAGAGGCCTCCCAGAGTATTTGGAAAGCAAGTGGCCTGGCAACTTAGAGACTTAATAAGGCAGTATTCCTGGCTAGTGGGGTTCAGTATGGTAGTGGTAAGAAAATGGAAAAGGAATAATGGGCAAGGGGCAAATGGGTGATAATTTGCAAGTCTGGCCATTCCTTTGTATAGCAACTCCACATGACTCAATAATGGCAACACAAGACAGAAGTCAACATGTCTTAACCAAATGAGGTGTTACCTTGTTTAATTCTGACATGCTCACAGACTGAAGATCTCTAGAACTATAGAACACTCCTTTTTTTCAGATTAAAACAATTCCAAAAATACTTTCAAATTCTGACTCTCCTGTCAAATTCCCTGCACTGATTTCAAACTGTTTCACATTTCCTGTGGTATGTATCTGGATAATGGATCACTTTCTGATGCTTGCAGAGATAGGAATTCAAGCAGCCAGATACTGACAGGTTGTCTCAAATTAAGTTATTTCAGATCCAGAAGGATGCTGCTTCTTTGACTCGTGAGAGGTGCCCATACTTTGAAGAATGGCAAATACAAGCCACACCATATTCCCCCACCCCACTGAAAGCAATTGCCTGAAACCTGATCACTCTAAAATCCAACTTGTAGATTCCACAAAATGATGCATACTACTCAGAAATGGCACTGAGCAGAAACCCCCTTCTATTAATGATTCTTTTCATTTGTATGGTACTTTAAAATCTGCAAAGTACTTTCATGTATAATCTTTGAGTTGGGCCTCCAGACAATCCTGTGAGGCACACGAAGATGGGGGAGGGGAGTTTTATATATACATACATACATACACATACACATACACACACACACATAGCTTTTGTAGATGAGGTTCTTGAGCCATGGTTATGAAGCTGAGAATTTCTCAGGTTTACATAGCTCCTGAGTGGGTCAGATTTAGGGCGTGACTTCGGGTCTTCTGACTCCAGGTTCACTATTTTCCCTATTATGCTCTTCTGCCTTTTTCCTTTCTTGATAAATACTGTGCCTTGCAAATTATGTAAACTCTTGAATTTCTTGAGTAAGGTGCTACATAGTCATCCACGTCTCCCATTTTCCCAGAGATAGTAACCGAAATAATTCCAAACTTGGGAATAAAGGATTTATTTCAAAATCCAATGAACCAGATATTTCAAGGAGTGCCACATGTCCAGTGGCACCTGGGGATGCAGAAACTGGTGATGAAGATTATACCAAAGTTACAATGAGATGTCATGTTGAGCATGACCAGCAGGACACTATTTTAACCCCTGGTAACCAAATTCCTATGATCATTAAGCTTTTTTTCAAACTATCCTGCAGGATTGACTTTGCTTATACAAAGCCATCTTCTCTGCTTTGATCTTTTAAAATAGAAAACTACGTGGAATACTTTATCTCCAAGGTTAACAAAAGTAGAGGAACAAAAGCTAGAAAGTTATGGTCTATGTCAGTGGCGGGATTCAAATAAATTAAAAACGGATTCTCCACGGAATTGAGCCAAGGTGCTGCCACTGCTGCTGACCTGGCTGGTGCAGGCCCTGCCCCTGCTAATAACTGGTTAGCTGAACTCAACCTAAAATTAGGTACTGGTTCTATCGAACCGGTGCAAACCGGCTGAATCCCACCACTGGTCTATGTGATCCCACAAGCACACTTATAAAAAAAGCCACAAAACACATAACTACTTGCAGTTTTTTAATATCTTGGTTTCTTAGGCTGGTGCTCAGTATGGTCTGTGAGTGCGATCAAAGGCTTAACCTGTGAAGCAAAGACATATTTGCCAAGACAAAAGGACAATGCACTCGAGTCTTCACTATCAACAGTCTGCTTTCATAGGTTGCATTCCTACTCAGACAAAGTTGAACTGTTCCAAACACTGTCAACGCCACACTGTCTGCAACTGATACAGGTCGGATCCCAATCTTGTCCCCTAAGTCATATTTAAAGGAATTTTTGTCTGAGGTTAATTTATTAATAACTCCAGTGCATTGTAAAGACTTCTAACTGCACCTGTCTTCTGTTGTGAGCACCCAAACAAATTAATTACAAAGTTTCCACATAGAGGAAACACGGAGTGATTGTAGGACAGCCAAGAAACCTTGTTCTAAATACGGATTAGGATCCTAGAGAGAAAACTTGTTTCTTTATGTGTGAAATGGGTATAAGAACCTGTAACCCTATATACGTGTGGTGTGTGTGTGTGTATATATACATCAGAGGGATATCACTAGAATGATCAGTGCCTTTGCCTCTTATGAGACTATTCAAGGTACTCTACAGTTACCATCACCACCTTTTTAATTAAGGTTTCATAGAGGTATAGCTCTGCTAAGACATCATTATTCTCCAACTCTTTTAGGACTAGGCAGGGATAGAAACTGCCTTTTGAGGTAGTCAAGAAGTTGGCTGCCAATGCAGCTATATGCTGGGAGGTCCACAACTTTACCTTGTCCTTAGACCCTGTGAATTCTCTGACTCAGTCTCTTCCAGACCTACTTTCTTTACTTGCAACTGAAGCAAAAACACACTCACTTCCCATCTGCCCTAGTCCCCTGCTGTCACATACACATTCCAGGACAAGTAGAGGCAGCTGCGACAGTGAAGAGATGACCTACAAAAATACTAGGTTTTTAAAGACAAATGCTTCACGGGAAAACACAACACGTGCATGGGGCCAATCATCTGCCTGCCAAGTGTCTATCTGTAACTTAAGAACCAGCGGGCGATCTCCCTCTAAGGAGCCCTAATTGATCCCCCTCCCCACTGCTAATGGTTAATTTGACAAGTGACCTGATCAGTCTTGTCAACAGCCTTTTCCTGTTCTGGCTGCCTAATACAGTAGACTGGCAGGTGGGAACAACATTGCTTATCAAAGTTGGCAAGGTCATGTCCAGGCTGTTTCTTTGCTATCTACCTCCATCTCTGACTGCTCTTCTACTTCCTCTTCCTTCTCCCATCCTCCAAAAATTTGTGTCCCCTAAGGTCCTGTTTATGTTTCTCTTCTTTTCTCCCTTTCCTTCTTCCTTTCCCTGTCCTCCTCCTCCTCCTCCTTCTTCTCTCTCTCATCCCTTGACAATCTATTCTTCTCTCATAACTTCAATATATTGTAGAGGATGAGAGTGGGGCACAGGGGAAAGAATACTGGCTTTGGATAAGTGGGATCTAAGTTCAAATACTGGGTTGTTATTTACTAGCTGTGTAACTTTGAGTAAGTGCTTATCGCTGTGCCTGGCACATAATAGGCGCTTAATAAATGCCAGTTTTCTGACTAACTGACCTTTTTGAGCTACAGTTTCCTCCTTTGTAAAGCTAGGGAGTCAGACTAAATTATTTCTAAAGGCCTGCCAGCTCTAAAACTGAATGAGTTCAGGATTAGGAGGAGGCCAGGAGTGAAGAATGCTGAAGTTGTTGATGTGACTCATTCTGACCCCTAGGGGGCAGGCTTATGAAATAAATCTGTGGGCTGGTAGCTTTCTCACTGTAACTTTCAAGCCTGTTTTATCTATAGTTTGCTGCACAGTGCTAAGCAGAACTGTCAAAAAGGCATACTTTTTTGTGCATCATAAATAGCAGTTGTCACTGATATTATGCCATACTACTATTTACCTTCTTAGGGTTTCATGCCACCTTATTTCCTTTTGATATCAAACTTGGCAAGTGGAGGCTTTTTACCATCTCAGCATGCAGAAAGGAGAAAGATCATGCAATCTTCAGAGATCATTACGAAGCACAACATTCCAGCTATACAAGCCTCCAAGAGCTTGGTCATTTCCTCCCTGTTTCCTGGAACCAGAAGGGGATTTTCTATCCCCTCTCAACCTTCACTTTCTCTCTCAACCATCCTCCTTAACAAGGCAATGCCAAGCTTCATGTCCAGAAGTACTAATCAAAATAGCCTCCCTCTCCTTTAACAATGAAATATGGCAACAATTTGGCATCTCAGCAGCGGCCCGGCCTCCTGACCCCTGGCAGGATCCCAGGGGATTTGCACTCTGCTGCTAATCAGAGTACTGGCCATGACCACTTCCCATGACATAGCTGAAATTCTCCCACTCCTCGCCTGCCCAGCTTCAGTTACCAGGCCATGCTGAAACTATTTGCTCTATCCCTGGACTGTCAATCAATGCACCTTTCCCTGAGACACTCCTTTGCAGCATGCCAGACTCATAAGCCCCTCCATGGGGGATCTGAAAACCTTTCTACACTTTTATTACTGACCCGCAACTGGCCTGGAACACTCCTCCAGCCGCCTCTTCCAAACATCTCCTTCTTAAGCAATGATAAACCCTGGTGCCAGAGAAGTTTAGAGAGGAGCCGCCACTCCTGACTGACCATATTGATATCAGAAGGGAAGCCAAGCGTTTGATTTTTCAAGCTGGGGTCATAAAACAATCTTCTTTTTTTTTTGTTTTGTGGTTAACCATCCTTTGAGATAGAAAGCCAGACTAGGAGCCTTCTGTAGATCTCACTCTGAGATCACATGAGGAGGCAGAGGAGTTTTCACACAAAACATGCTGAAAATACATGTTAACAGAGGGCACCTAGGTGGCAAAGTGGATAGAGTGCTGGCCATGGAGTCAGGAAGACTCATCTTCCTGAGTTCAGATCTGGCCTCAGGAAGTGTCTCTGGGCACTGTTTGCCTCAGTTTCCTCATCTGTAAAATGAGCTGGAGAAGGAAATGGCAAATCACTCCAGTATCTCTGCCAAGAAAACCCCTAATGGGGCCAGGTAGGGCATGACTGAAAAATGACCAAACAACAACAAAAACACACTGACAGCAATCAAAAAGTTATGAACCGAATACTTAACAATGCGCAAAGTTCTGTGCCAGTAGACATGGAGAACGTAAGAGGAGAATAAGACAGATCTTACCCTACTTACTCAAAAGCTGACTAAAAGATTCACAGAATGATAGAACATAAAGGGTCCTTGGCATTCATGGAAACACAGGAGCAAAAGATTTGGTCCTAGAAAGATCCTAGGATCCTAGGCTGAAGAGCTAAAAGGTACCTCAGAGGTCTCCAAGTGAAATCCTCTCATTTTATGGTTACTTAAACTGAGGTAGCCCAGAGAGGTGAACAGGTAAGTACATAGAACTGAGATTTAGAGAACTGAAGGATAGAATGTAAACAGCATGAGGGCAAGGACTGTCTCATCACTGATTTGGATACCCAAGATAGCACAGTGCCTGGAACAGAATAAGTATTTAACAAATGCTTGCTTATTGAATGACTCGAATCCTGGTCCTCTACAAAGTGAGGGCTCTTTCTGCTGCCTAAATAAGAAGTAGTAATACCTCAAAACTTCATTCATCCATAATATGAACAGTGTAGAGTAGAAGGCGATCTCTTTGAGGACAGCCTATGTTTTTGTTTGCTAGGAGGCCTTTTGCCTTTCTCTGTGTCCACAGGGCTTAGCGCGGTGTCTGGAACATTTGATGAGAACTTCTAAACATGAGGCTTGGCACTACCCTGCTGAGGAGGGGGGATGAGAGGCAAAGTGAAGGTGGGAGGGGGCAGAAAATCTCCTCTGATTGATGCTTGTTGGTTGACTAGCACTGCCTACAGCCCCTCTATGACTCAGTAGCTGGTCTTGAGGAGTTGCTGCTGCCCCAAAAGAATATCTGGGGCTGGTCTTCTCCAAGTTTAGTAAGACTGGTCCTCAGGTAAGAGACACTCAGTGACTGCGTATCACTGTGTCTTGACATGAAGCCTTTCTAGCTTTGTAGGACCTGCTAGAACTTATGCTGCATGGATATAGTCTTCAAGAACGGAGGGACACCCTCCATTCCAGAAAGAGGCCTCTGAAGAGGGCTGTGATTGAGGAAATAACTGTCCAAAAGAGTAAGAGCATGGTAGGAAAATAGTACTTGGTTAGTAGGCAAATGGGTAGTTATCAATTCATCAATCGATAACACATTCATGAAGTAGTCATTCTTTGTCAGCTACTGTGTTAAGTGAAGCTAACACAAGAATATAAAACAGTTCCTGCCCTCAAGGAGCTTACAGTCTAAAGAAGGAAACATTTATACATATATATATACATATATACATAACTATATACACAGACAGACACAGACACACACAGGCGCACACACACACATATATACACACATATACATGTATCTATGGAGGCAGCTAGATGGCACAATGGATCGAGTGCTGGTCTTGGAGTCAGGAAGACTTGAGTTCATATCCAGCCTCAGACACTTACTAGCTGTGTGACCCTGGACAAGTCACTTAACCCTATTTGTCTCAGTTTCCTCATTTGTAAAATGAGCTGGAGAAGGAAATGCAAACCACTCCAAGAAAACCCCAAATGGGGCCATGAAGAGTTGGACATGACTGCAAAAACTCAACAAGAAGATTTAATTATAGTAAATCTGAGGTGTATTTAAGGAAGTAGGCACTAACAACTGGGAAGACTAGGAAAGGTCTCCCGTAGAAAGTATCATTTAAGCTGAGTCTTGAAGGGAGTCAAGAATTCTAACAAATGAAGAGGGATGCTGAGTTTGCTCAGAGGACGGAGAGATCATTTGTGGCTACAGTATACAGGGAAGACCCCCCCCCCCGTCCAGGCCAGGAAACATAGAACCAAATCCAAAGTTTGACTTGGGCTCTGATGGATGGATAGGATACATATAGTCAGAGAAGAGAGAGCACAGAACAGAGGAAAAGACTTGAGCACTGAGGCAGGAAAGCATAAAGCATGTTTGGGTGATAATGAGTAGACCAGATCAATCTTATGGACATGGCTTATACCTTGAGCAAACAGACATGGATACAAAAGATGCTCTTGTCCTGGGAAACTGAAATCACACTCAGGAGCCCAGACCAAACTTAGTCTCAAACACAGACATTCCTTGCCAGATTCTCTATTTAACTGGGGGTGGGGAATTTGGGAAGTGGGAAAGGGGGGGGGGTAGGGAAGAAAAGAGAGGAGAGGAGAGGAGAATGTCAAGAGTTCTGATTACAAGCTTTGGCTTTTCTGGCCCTGGGCAAAGGGATCTGAAATCCCAAATTCTGATTTCAGTTTAAATCCTAATTTCTTATCCTCTGCTTCAAAAGTGTGAATTCATTGGAGGCAGACCTTGTAGATCATATAATCTAAGGTCTTTATTTTAAAGATGATAAAACTGAGGCCCTGTGAGATTGAGTAATTTGCTTATCACGAATAAGAGGGGTGGGGCAGGGTTCAAACTCAGATCTTTTGGCTCCAATTCCAGTGGTCTTTCCGAAATTCCTTATTATGCTACTCTCTCGCCACAGCAGCTGAGACAGAAGGAGCTGGTAGAGTGACAAATATAGTGACACCTCTCAGGGCACAAAGAACAGGGTCTTCAGAGCGCTAATTTTCCTTTGCCAAGGAAACTTCTAAAGGAAAAACAAAAATAAAAGATACAATCAATGGAATCATACATTATATATTTTAATTTAATGTTATTGATATCTTTTTTACATTACCTCTATTTCTAAATATCAGGGAACCTTATTCTCCCCTACTCAGTGATCTATCTCTTGTAAGAAAAAAGAAAAAAAGTGACTTGCTAAAACTAACCAGCATATCAACTGGGTCTGATGTATACATTCAATGTTCCACATCTGTGGTCTCCCCATCTCCCACTTCACTGAAAGAAGGGTGGTACATTTTCTCAGCTCTCATTCAGAGACAGGCCCGGTCATTACAATTACACAGTGAAGTATATACTTCCAATACCCCAAATACTACCATGAAGCTACTAATACTTCTGATAATGAACCAGTGCCTTTTCTGCTGTAAGTACTTTAAAAATAGTTAGAAATATGTCTCCCTGATTCCAATCTCTCTCCACTTCCAATCCGTTCTCCATGAAGCTGCCAAGGTGATAAACCTAAAGCACAGGAATAATCATAACATTCCTGTGATCCAAAGCTCCAGGAGCTCCTCATTGCTTCCTCAACCTAGTTCAATTCCTTATCACTTCCTCTGTGGAACATGACAGCAGCATCCTACACTGGCCTCCTTGCATCCAGAGTCTCCTTCTTCTCGGATCCCTTTTCCACACAGCTAAAAATGACATTCTTAAAGCCCAGGTGTGAAGATTCATTAAAAAAAAAACTAAACTAAAATGCTCCAGGGCTTTCTATTGTCTTTAGGGTAAAATATAAACAACATTTGACATTTAAAGTCTATCACAATCTGGATTCAGTCTACCTTTCCAAGTTCATTCCACATTACTCTCATATATTCTATAGTCCTGCTGAACTAACCTACTTGCTGCTGGTTGTACCTAGAGTTCCCGGAGCCATTGCCAGTCATCCTAGTCTATGTCTTTCCACTGGACTCCAATGACTCTGGAGGAAGAAGTGAGGCGGACGATTTTGCACAGCCCTGCCCCACTTAAATCCAATTTACTTGCAAGTCAAGACATCACTTCCTGATGTCGCTGGGCCTCCTCAAGAACTAAGGACAAACAAAAATCTGTGTGTTCCACCTCCTATCTCTGTACCTTTAAGGAAAGGGCTGTGTCCCACCTCTAAAACGTACTGTCTCCTTAACTCCACATTTTAAGAATCCTTGGTTTCTTTCAAGGTCCAGCTCAAGTACAGCTTCCTATATGAGGCCTATACTGACCCTCTCCCTGTCCTCACCAGTCTTTAGACACGAGCAGAGGCCAAGCCTCTGGGCCTAGCTGAGAGGCATCCTGGATTAGGAGGAGACATTCAAAAAACTCACAGCAGAGTCAAGTCTATCTCCCAATCCAGCTGCCACAATACCAAATCTTTATCCCTTCCCCTCTGATTTATGTTGGGGGAAGGCTTTTTTTTTTAACACATCAAGATGTTTTTCCTTCTCTTTTTTAAAAGCTAGGGGAAAATAACCCAATGCATATAAAAGTGACCACATATTTCAAAGTCTAGCCTATTGTTTTGGAATTTTTCTTATAGGCACTACCAACCATATGCCCCAGCCTCCCACAAACACCAGTAAACATGTCTATAACCAAACCAGAGGGAAAATGGGATCTTAAATGCTTCCGGTTTATTTGGCTCCTTCTGAGAAACATTTCCTTCCAAACTTCCCATTGTAGGGGTGGGCAGTTTTCCTGTGTTCCATGTCCCCTTTCCTTCAGAAGAATCAGAGACATAAATTCTGTTGGACTCATTCCTTTTAGTAAAATTATCCTTGTGGATTCAGAATGAAACGACCACCCTCAGAGGATGGGAGAAGGCAGCAGCATTTTCTGCCACATATGAGAGCAGCAATGCAGTCTGAAAATGCATACCACCACTAGCAGCAGACTTAGGAAAGCCTTGGAGCGGAGGGTGAATCCCTCTATGATTCCACTTAAGAAATTAACTCTGCATTCTACTGATTTGTAATCTCTGTGACTCTGGACCTTCCCACCCACAATGCCCCCTGCGGACGACCCTTACCCAACCAAATCCTCAAGGTTCTGGCTCCACTGGCTAAGGGAGGCTGTTATTTTAACAATCAAAGAGCCCCTCCAGCTGGAGTCAGGGCCTCATTGTTCACTGAACCCGCAGCCCCTTTTATCTCCTGGAATCCAACAATTAGGATTAACAGATTGGCGTCTGTCTCATCAGAGCTGCTTTCCACTTCATTTCCACTCACTGAAGCCCACACCAAGATGATCCTCCCCACAGCCTTCCCACAGTGCTCCTCTGGGGGCCTACACTTTCTGCTTTATCTCTTTTACCTGAGATAGCGCCAATGACGGGCAGACACTGGGCTCTCTAACCATGGGGTGACAAGCGAGCTCCTCACTTTTTTCCCCTAGCGTTGCATTCTGACCCACAGGAGTGGTTATGGTCTTATCATCTGTCTTCTCTCACCTCCCGGCTTTTTCTCTCTTTTCTTCTCAGTTTTCTGCAGCCTGGCCTGTGAAAGCAGACTTTTACTGGTCTTCATTTCTGACTTCTCTCCCTGAAGAATATTAACATCTGGAGACAAATTCTCCAGAATATCAGGGAAGTGGTTCCCATCCAGAAGGGGAATTAACTCAACAAATTCATCATTTAATCTACTAAATGGAGAATTATTTTTTGTAGTGTTTTTTTTAAACTCCTATGCAGTAAATTTTCCCAACCTTTCTCTGGGTTTACTGATTTTCTACTCTCATTCTTTTTTCCTATTCAAACTCACATTTCACCCAAATGACTGGCTTGCTGCTACGCTAGAGAATTGTTTACACAGGCATTACTCTATCTGCTAAAACTGCCACACAGCAAAGTGTATTATTGCTTTAAGCATTCCGGCTCTGAGGTTTCACATGACTGTCAAGAAGAATTTGGTATTAAAATAAATGTCAATATTATTATTGCTAGTACTACCACTACCACTACTACGTAGTATAGCAGTGGTGATAATAATCTTCATTAGTGGCCCTGCCATTTTCTACTTCTGTGACCTTGGCCAACTCACTTGGGCATCTTCTCTGGGTCTCATTCCCAACATCTGTAAAATAAAGTGTTGGAGTTTATGTTCTCTAAGGTCCTTTTCAGCTCTAAATTCTATCAATCACTCAACAAGCATTTGTTGAGCACCTACTATGCCTGGTACTGTGCCATCCTCTGGGGATAAAGAAGGCAAATATGAAGTCATCCTTGTCCTCAAGGAGCTTATGTTCTATTGGGAGAGTCATGAGGTGCACATCTAGGTATTTTTCAGAATATATGCAAAGTAAATGCAAGGTAATTGGGCCAAGGGGTGGGGTCGGGTGGAAATTTGGAAAGGCCTCACATAGGACGTGGTATTTGAGCTGAGATTTTAAGGAAGCCAGGGAGTCTAAAAGGTGAAGATGAAAGGGTGCATTGCAGGTATTAGGGACAGCCTATGCAAAGACATGGAGATGGGAGATGGACTGTCACTTGTGAGGAATGCCAAGAAGGCCAGTTTGGCTGGAACATAGCATCCATGTATATAATAAAGCTAGAAAAGTAGGTTGGGATGACTGATTAGGAAAGGAACCTTTGGAACATCACAGGGTCTTTTCTGTAAGTCTCATTTCCCTTATCTATAAAATAAGGTGTTTAGACAAGATGATTCCTCAGGTTCCTTAAAGCCTATGAATAATAACTGTGGCAGCAACGAATCCTATTCACTTAGGGACAGGGGGGCTCTTTTTCTTCTTGATGGATCTGAAGAACTGTAAGAGCTACATCTGAGTCAGAAACTGGGATGGTTTGGAGAATGTAGTGGCCCTGTATTCTTCTCCCCCTCCACCTTACCCTTGCCCTTACCCACCCTACATCTACTCTTTCGAACCAAGGAGTGCTGTATTTTCCCTGAAGACCAAAGAGCAGACCTCGACCTAGACTTATTAACCAGGCAGCACTTGGGTTGAGAATAAGACATGTAGCGGATGGGTGGGCTATAAAAAAAAGCTGTGGCCTGGGAGTATAGTATGTAGGGGCATGGACGAGAGTGGGGGAGCTTGGAGAGGAACACCAGTTTCTCTTGGAACTCCACCTGAGAATTTCCAACCTCTCTGCGCTCAAGTTCTGAACTCTAATGTTCTGTTGAGGTTTTTGGCAACTATGAGTGTGCATTAACCAGGGAATTTCCTGTGGGAGTTCCTTTTAATCTTTTTAAACATTTTTCCTATACGGTAGGTCAACAGAACTCAAATCCCTCACATCCTACAGAGCAATTCATTGCAGTGGTCAGCACCTTCCTACAACCTAATGGTAATTAAAACATTTCCCAGAAAACATGACTAACTATGACTTTCAAGAAATTGCTATCCATGAATTTTTTTTTAACCAAGGATACTCCAAATCCTCGTCAAACTGCAGAATATGTCACTCTTCTAATGCCTATATTATAGCTCAGGTCCACAGAGTCTCCAGGCATTTGGACTTCTCATCAGACTTGTTTGGTTTTGAAAGTGCTCTTTTCCCTCAATCTCTCCTCTGAAATAGAGTAACAAGTGATACAAATGCACTGGGAATAAAAAGCTGGATGGAAATCCAAGGAAACTGTCAAGCAGTTGCTGCCTTGCCAGCAACTTTTAGGAGACAAAAACGAAAAGGTGACCCCTAAGAAGAAAGATAAAGGCATGGTCTTGATATCCCGGAGTCTCTAAAGGGCATAGAAACACAAAGTAGCAAAGCCTGGAGGGATGTTATAGATTATCTAGTTTCCATATTTACCTCCCTGGGCCTGGGTCTTCTCATCTGTGAAGTGATTTGCCCAAGGTCACAAGCTAGCTAGTGTCAGGGTCTAGATTTGAATTCTGGTTTCCTGATTTCTATAATCTAGCACACTTCCCATTAGGTCACATGTTCTCCTCCTGACTGATCTCCCTTCAGAAATGAGACCATGGGATGAAGCTCCAAGCTTCATCTAGATAGGAGGCCAACTTTCTAAAAATCTTCTGCTTTACGGCAGATAAGGGACAATACTACCTTTAGAGGCATGTGCTACGATTGTGATCTTTTGACAGAAGGAAGTATGGAAGATATCAGACCCACGGATACAGAGGAACCTGACACTTCTGAAAAGGTCAAGTTAATTTCCCTATTTGGGGGCTTCAGTTGAAGCAGTTCAAACCGAAGTTCTGAGTCACAAAGGAATAACTGTGTGGCCTTGGGTAAGTCACTCAACCTCTGGATGGCCTTGATCTTCTATAAAGTGAAAGATCCCTTCTAGCTCTAAGTCTACAAATTGATGGCGTGTGTACACATGTTTACATATATTTTCTATTATATCAAATGCTACACAGATATCAGAAATAACATAATGGAATTGGGCTTTAAAGATATAGAACCCTGTGAAATAAACATCTTAATTAATCTCAACATTTCCATGTGGGAAGAGAAACAGTAAACCTTTGGCAGTCTCTGGGCAGCTAGGTGATACAGAGCATAGAGCAATAAACTTAAAACAGGAAAACTCATCTTCCTGAGTTTAAATCTGGCCTCAAGCACTTACTAGCTGTGTGAGACCCTGGGCAAGTCGTATTAACCCTGTTTGCCTCAGTTTCCTTATCTGTAAAATGAGCTGGAGAAGGAAATGGCAAACCCCTCTAGTATCTTTGCCAAGAAAATCCCAAATGGGGTCACGAAAAGTCAGACATGGTTGAAACAACTGTACAGCAGAGTAGCAGCAGTCTCAGGATCCTGGAACCTTGGAGATGGAACAGTGGAGGTATTAACATTTTAGAAAATTAAAGAGGGGAACCCTGCAAGGGAAGTTTCCTTACCACAGGGGATTCTCTATCAGACAATTGCAGATTGTTATAGACAGTAATTAGCATACACTGTATCAACTACTAGGTCACAATTGTAGCTATGACCAAAAAGACAAGGGGGCCATAAACTTGAGGCCAAAGTTATTTTACCACAATCACAGGGCTACAACCAAGGAAATTCAGAGATGAAATAAAATCACAATTTCAATTAAAAACAGACTTGCTCTTCTAGCTAAACCTACTATTACCAAATGTTCCATAAAGCAGAGGAGCCTTAAAGCTATCGGCTACAATAGAGTATACTTTTTAGGGAGTGGGAACCAAGCAGCAAAGATGGGGGACAGAGGTGGAGGGGGGAGAGGGCCATGGTCCTGTGATGTGGCACACACAGCTCCAGAATGCTTTTCCTCTGAAAAAGAACAGCCACTCATTCTGTCCCAGAAATGCACTAAGGGCTTCCTGGCAAAAAGATCTAGGTTTTAACCACTCTATCTTCCCATCCTTGGGTAAAATATTGATTGCGCTGAATTGCATGGTTCAAACTACCATACAAATACAAAGATGTATTCTGCGAAGGCAAGAATGGTCCAGCAATTAATTCTCTTTGAATTCTGGTCCCCTGATTTCTATAATCTAGCACACTTCCCATTAGGTCACATGTTCTCCTCCTGACTGATCTCCCTTCGGAAATGAGACCCACTCTTGAAAAATGGTATTTATATAATGTATTATGGTTGGCAAAAAACTTCACAACAGCCCTGTGATATGAGTATTAATGATATAAGAGGTGGCTAAGTGGTGCTGGACCTGGAGTCCAGAAGAACTGAATTCAAATCCAACCTGAGACACTTACTAGTTATATGATCCTGGGTAAGTCTCTTAACTTCTCTGGGCCTCAGTTTCCTTATCTATAAAATAGGGATAAAAATAGCAGCTCCCTTTCAGGATTGTTATAAACATAAAATATTACTAAAATATTTGGAAAGTGCTTTGTAAACTTTAAAGTGCCATGTAAGTACTAGCTAATATTACTTTGTTATTGTCACCTTTTCAAAGATGAGGAAACTGAGGCTGAGGTTAAGTGATTTGCCCATGGTCACCTGGCTAGTAATGCCAGAAGTCATATTCAAACCTAGTTCTTCTTGACTTCAACTCCAGAACTCTTTCTACTATGGCATACTTTGCACATGATAGGCACTCAATAAGTCTTCGATGGATTGAGTTGACCTAATGGAGTAAGGAGTAGGCTAGACTTTGTTCTACCACTGTCTAATGTTTGGTTTTGCTCTCTAGGGGCAGGAAAGAGGGTTGAATATTTTCTTCATATCTTTAGACATAGTCACCTGAAAGTGTTTCATTAATCAGCTAATGTTTATTGAGTACCTACTATGGACAAGGCAAGAGGAGAAGAAGAAATGACAGACTGTCCTCTTAGAACTTAAAAGCAGCTTGGGTAGACAAAGACACAGCAGCCGTGAAAAGTCAGTGTCTTCAGTAACAAGTAATTACTATAATAATACAAGAGATGTCATAAGTCAACAAGTGCCAGACACCAAATCTGTGCAATGTGTTCGGAGGAGGTCGGGAGCATTGTGGCTGCAGGAAGCTGGGCGAGTTCATGGAGGAGAAGGGATCTGAGTGGGATTTTGAATGATGGAAGGACTTGATAGGAAGAGAGCTGGGTGATCCTAAGAGGAAGATTCATGGAATCATAGGTTTAGAGCTGGGGTCTACTTGTCCAAATCCCTCATTTTAAAGATAAGGAAACTAATTCTGAAGAGGACAAGTAATAACTTGTCCAGGGTCACACTGGCAGCAGGGGTCAAGCCAGAGTCAGAACCTTGTTCTTTGGCCTCTCAGAAATGAGATCTTAAGGGGACAGTGACTACCTACTAAGTTCTGTAGACCCCTCCCCACTCCTCGGATAGATTTGAGTTGTATTTGTTTTCCCTTTTTTCTTATCAGACCCCAAAGAAAAAGCTGAGAATCCATGAACACTCTCTTGTTCAGAGGATCCTCAAAAAAACAAAGTTCTCAGCTGGTGTTTGAAGAGTGACTGCTTTCCCATGGAAGGTTCACAGATCCTGCCCAGGACACTGAGGAACAAGGAATCTTAATAGAAAAGGTTCTCGACCCAACCCCCACTCCCACCCCCTATCCCCACCACTTCATCCCCACGTTGGCCTGGAATTCAGCCCACTGCATGAATATTTATTGTCTTGGGGGTGCTGAACATTTGCAAATATTAACCTCATAGAATCCAGGTGTGGGGCATTCACTCAACCCCTATGGGCAGGGAAAAAAAGTTGGGAGGGCAGGGAAATTACTCAACTGAGGGATTTTGAGGCCTGGCAATGTACCCTGAACTTTCTAGAGATGAACATAATGAGTCTTTAATAAATGCTTGTTGAATTGAATTGAAATGAAATGCAAGGTTACTCTGTTGCAAGACATTAAGAGGAACCACACCAGAGTGTTCCACAAAAGGGAAATGCAGCACAGCTTGAGATATTACTTAAACAGGGTGTGACTGGGAAGTAGTAACAATAATAATTCACATTTTTACAGAATTTTAATGTTTGTGGAGTCTTTTTTTCACGCACACACACACATCTCCATAGGTGTGTAGTGCCAATAGTATCATCCCCATTTTTCATATGTGGAAACTTGAGACTGAAGCACATTAAATGACTGGTCCAGGTTCACACGGAGCTCTAGTTAGTAGTTTCAGAGGAGTGACTCAAACGGAGGTCTTCTCTCTTCCTTCTACTATCCCATGTTGTTTCTGCTACCTTCTCCCTTGTGGTAAGTCAGAAAAATCTTCCTAGAGAGGATGAGACCATTCAAAAGGATCCACACCCCTTCTTAACCATTCAGGTAGAACAGGTGAGTAGACAGGCTACACTATTATTTCTGGACAAGTTTCAGCTGGAGGTTGGGTAAACAAAGATGGTGAGAGAGCATAAGCAAACTCAAGACTTTCAAGCTGGACAGAGCTCAAGGACCATCCTGACCATTATATAGACTCTGATGGTGGCAAAAAGTGATGATTTATGGAGTATATGGATGTCCTTCTCTCACAGTCTATTACAGCACTTTAGTGCCCAACAATGGGACCCAAATTATCCCAGCTTCCCTTCACATCCTACTGTAACTGTCATCCCCTCCATTTCACCTACCCTCAACCCCCAAGGGGATTATTTTCCCCCACAAGGCATTTAAACATGCATCTATCAATTTTTCTGAACATATCCTACCACATCTGGGGGGATAATGTCCATAAGAATTTACTGAAGGTAGGGATGTGCCCTGCAAAGGCTTAGAAAATCGGGGTTCCATTCTCAGCTCTGCCGTTGACTATGGGTGAGTCATTTCAGTTCTCTGGGTCTCAGTTTCTTCTTTCACAAAAAGAAAAGTAATAAACTAAATCATCTCTAAAGTCCTTTCTAGATTTAGCATTCCTAGTACGTTGTTGTTGCTCAATCACGTCTGACTCTTCATGACCCTGTATGAGGTTTTCTTGGCAAAGGTACTAGAGTGGTTTGCTGTTTCCTTTGCCAGTGGATTAAAGTAAACAGGTTAAATGACTTGACCAGGGCGACACGCACTCAGGTCTTCCTGACTCCAGGCTGAAAGCTCTATCCACTGAGCCACCTAGCTGCATCCTGGTACATTTGAAGTGATTAATAAATGTTTATTAACATCTGCTTGCAGTAAAAAATAAAACTTCATTTTGTTTTTTTTCCAAATTTACCTCTCCCAGATTTTAAGTAATGCACCCTAATTCCATGGATTTGGTGAACAAAAATTATGGACTTCTGTACCTAGATCTTCTGACCCTTTGCAGGGCACCTCCCTATCTTTAGTGAATTCTTATGTACATTGTCACCCCAGGTATGGCAGGATAGATTCTACAGAGTTGTACAGAGCTGGAGGGGACATCAGAGTTCTCTTAGCTCAACTTCCTTATTTTAAAATGGGGAAACAAAGGCCCACAATGTTCAAATAACTTGCCCAAAGTCACACAGGCAGATAGTGATGGATCTGTTCTTCAACCTAAGTCTGCCAACTCCAGGTCCAGTAGACTACACTGCCAACTGCCCTTCTCACCATACACACCCTTCATCAATGTATATTCCTTCTTTTCGCCTTCATATTTCCAGCTTCAAAGATTCCCCCATTTTTAGTATATAATACAATAATAGGGGCGCCCTCTTGATCTTTTTTTTTTACTTTTGAGCATCTATTTTTTTAAAACCTTGAGTTCCAAATTCTCTCCCCTCTTCCCTTCCCATCTACCCTCCCTAAGAAGTCAAGCAATTCAACATGGGCACCATGCATATCATTATGTATAACCCTTCCACAATACTCATGTTGTGAAAGACTAACTATATTTTGCTTCTTCCTAACCTATCCCCCTTTATTGAATTTTCTCCCTCGACCCTGTCTCTTTCCGAAAGTGTTTGTT
>CM053625.1:56386004-56417307 GCA_028646595.1 Phalanger gymnotis
CCCCCCCCCCCCCTTGATCTTTTAAGCTCCTTTTCTCTGGGCTGTTTCTAGCTCTATTGTGTTCACCTTAAATATCTTCACAGCTATAGATAGTTTCCCCATTTGAACCACAATTGAAGAAAGGTTCCTGGAGGAACCAGTCCTAAAGACTTTTAAAACTCTGCCCTTCTAAGGAGTTGTGGGTACCTGGCAAAGTCCAGCTCCAATATTTCCCATGACAGAGAAAGTCTGTTTTGATTGAATCTCTCCGGTTAATTCTATCGTGAAAATCTAATCAGATTCATAATAAAAACATAGCTCAACATTCTTGGAATAATTTCTTTTAAAATTGTATTTCTGCCTTTTTATATAATACATTCATTTCTGCACATGCCCTCCCACTCCTGAAAATTAAATCTTCCTTTGGAACAAAGAAAAAACATTTAAGCAAAAACAGTGAATATAGTAACTAGATCTGACCTTGTAGTTCCCCTGACTGCTGAGAGGAAGGAGAAAAGTTTTATTATCTCTTCTCTGGGACCAAAATAAAATTGGTTATTACAATTACTTAATATTTGCTTTCTTTTTAGTGTTCTTTTCATTTATACTACCGGATTCACTATGTATCGTGTTCTTCTGATTCTGCCCTATTTCACTGTGAATCATTTCATACAAATCTTTCCACACTTCTCTGAATTCTTCATATTCTTCTTATCTTATGTAATAATAATAATAATATTCAATTACATTTATAGACCAGTTTGTGCAAGCAATCAGTGGGCACCCACTTTGTTTCCCCTTTTTTTGCTTCCGAAGAGAGTGATGCTACAAATAATTTGGCACATTTATAAACAGATATAGATATACACATATATGCATCTACATATATATCTATGCATGGATATGTGTGTATATATATGTATGTATGTACATATACATATATACACATGCATTCTTTATTTGTTTTTCTTTTTAACTCATTTTATTAGATACACAGTGAAATCTGTAGATATGAACAGTTTAATCATTTTTTATTGAATAATTCCAATCTGTTTTTCCCCAATGAATGAATCAATTCACAGCTCCATCAAGTGTACACTAAAGGTGTATCCCCACATTCCCTCCAGCATAGATCTATTTCCTAAGAATAATTTTCTTAGTTTGGGTTAGTTCTTAGTTCTGGTTTGGGCCCAAGTGTAGAATTTGACATAAAGGGGCAAAAAAGCCAGTGAGCAAACAAAGACTTTAATCAATTGTTTTTTCAACTTTCTATCAAATGCCAACTTCATTGCTTTATCTCACTCCCACTTCCTAGTCTCTGAAAGAAACCTCAAAAGCCCAGGATAGCCTCTTTTCTGTAGCTAGCCTGCCGAACCATGACACCAATGTAATTTAAACAGTTCTTGAAACATAACCACTCTCCATCTTTTCACCCAAGCACTAACTGATATGTGTCCAGGAATAGTGGTATAATTTCTTCCCAGCTTCTTCTTCTGGAATGGATAAACAGCTCAAGTTATCACCACCCTGGGACCTTCAGAGCCTCTCTACAAAGCCTTTCCAGATTGCCCAAGAAAGAACTGATGATCTCCTATCATTCCACCCAGTCTAAAATTCTTATGTCTGTTCTTTCTGCTCTTTACCCTAAATAATGAGGCATTTTTTTCCTGGTTACTCTCTCTTACTTGTCCTTGATCTGCATATCATGCAAACATTTCACCGTCCATCCATGGCTTAGTTCGATGCTTTTGATCCTATCTATTTACACTCTCCTGTATGTGTTTATGTCACTGTACCTGTTTTAGACTATAAGTTCTTATAGGGGAGAGGGGTTAGGTATGTGTCATTTGCTCCACATACAGGTTGCCCAGCACAATTGAGTTTTTAGTGGAGACTTCTTGATGCTCGTGTGATGGTCCTGCTGACAAGGGCCTTAGCCTTGTTTTCAGAATCTGTGCAGAGAATCTCCTGGCTACTAATCAGCTAGAGGTCACCTGGCTTCCCGAGTTCAACCGCAGCCAATCATGACTTCTGCAGATGTGTGCAGTCACTTTTATAGGCCAATGGAAACAATGCTTCCTTTCCTTCCACTCAGCCAAATTCAATCCTAACACCACACAGAAACAAAGGCTCTCAACTAGCAGTCCCATGACTTGAAAAAATGCTCCCAGCAGCCAGGGGTCTGGATCTGATGAGATTGCCGAGCCAACACACACTCACCCACAACAACCGGCTCTGGCAGGGCTTGTGGCCTCTGCTCTCTCTCCCATAAGGACACCATATGGGTTCCTCCAGCTTTAGCTAATGGCACCAGCAACAAAGGGCATGAAATAAGGCTTTTATCACCCAAGCCGCCCTTTCTTCAGTTCTCCTCCTGTAGCATGACAAACATTTGTTATGTTTCCGAAAATGATAAAGCTCACTTGGTGCCTGCAACTCCGTGACCGGAGCCCACAACCAGTGCTGATTGAGGAAAACAAGGCTGGCCTCTTTTCCTCTGGAAGTGAAGTTCCTCAGGCCTGGCTGCTCACACTTTCCCTTTCAGCAGAAGTTTTCCTGGGTAGAAGAGGCCCCGTTGAGTCCTACCCAGGGGACTCTAGCTTCTTTCTCAAGAATGTCTAATATCAATAGCACAAAATCAGTGTTCCAAGACTCCAAAGGCCCAAAGGAAACAGCTTCAGGGAATTAGATCATTCATTCCCCAGACCTTAGGCAAGAGGGTAGTAGGAAGCATGAATAAATGAATGAATGAAAAGCATTTCTTAAGGACTTACTTAGTGACAAACATCAAGTTGAGTGCTGGGGAGACAAATAGAAAAGTGAAGACAGTCCCTGCCCTTAAGGTGCTTATATTCTAGCTGGAGTTATCAATCTTTTTTTGTGTGTCCTGAACACCCCCACTTCCTCCTCTGGCAGTCTGGTAAGCCTATAGATCTCTTTCAGAATAATATTTTTAAAATGTATAAATAAAATATATAGCGTTACAAAGGAAACCAATTATATTGAAATAGTTATCAAAATTTAAAATCATCATAATAGCTAGCATTTATATAGCATTTTAAGGTTTGAAAATTACTTAAGAAATATTTTATCCTTGCAATAACCCCAGTAGGCAGGGGTTATTATTATCCCTATTTTACAGATGAGGAAACTGAGGCCGACAGAAGTTATGTGACTTGCCCAAGGTTATACAGCTAGGAGTAAATGTCAAATCAAATCTAAACTCAATTCTTTTTGACTCTAGCCAAGCTACCCAAGGGGTTTGGGGAGAGACAAATGAGGAGCACGTGAGGATCGAAGGTTAAGAACCCCCATGACAGGAGGCGATCTTGATCTTGCCCAAAATAACCTGGAAATCAGGTTCCCTGAAGTCTGTTCTCTGAGCCCAGCACCAAGTCTAACTCTGTACAAATTTGGACTAAAAAGTGTTTTTTCACAGCCGAAATCCATATCCCACATTGAGGAAGCTGGAGATTTAGATTTATGGGGATGACAATTTGTTTCACATAATTCTGTCAGTAATTACACCAACTTCTACCGGCAGCTATTAGGTAAATGATTTGGCCCGGTCCCCTGAGTAATATTTTTCCCCCACTGAAATAAATGGAGGGTGCACTTTTCTCCCATAAGTTAAGCATATTACTTGCCTCATCACACAAGGCAAATGTGGTGTGCTCAGAGCTATTAGTCTATCACTGCGCTGATCAGACGGCCAGGAGCCAGAAGTAATTTACAACTAGGGAAGTAAACAGAGCCCCAATAAATAAGAGCCACAGACTGTGCTTGTGGACTGCGAGGATTAAGTAATGAGAGCATCTAGGAAGAGATTTAGTGCTGAGAGAGCCTGGACCGGAGCGGCTTCCCAAAGAGGAATCAAATGATATCGCTGGAAAGGCATATTACCGAAAGGGCTCGTGCTGAGTCAGGTAATCATGGCTCCTCCTCAGGGAAGGGCCACTTTCATTAGAAATGCAATTTGGGGTTCCATACTGATGTCTGGCTAATTAGGCTAAGGTAACTGTCCAAATAAATGGGGTGAGTACGAGATACAAGGATGCCTCTGGTCTGGGTAATATGTTTAACTCACCAGTGGATTACAAAGGAGGGACTTTCCTCTGTGGCGGGAAAAGTAAACAGCCACTATTCACCTTGGAGAAGTAGCAAAGGCTACACAGAGTTGACCACAGAGGACTTCTTGGATTTTGAAAGTCACAAAAGTAAAAGCTCTGAAGTAACCCCCCCACCCCACCCCCAACCCAAGCAACATCTTGGCTTATCATCTTTATCCCGTTAACACTAGTCGACCTGTCCTTGCTTCTCCCTTTCAAAGGTATAAGCACCATCATACATCTGATTAGTTACTCACATTTAAAACCTGAGGGGCATCATTGACTCTTTCCCTTCTTCCCTCCTTATCCCAATCCAGCTAAAGAAGCATTAACTACTGTCACTTCTTGCTTTATAATATCTCTCAAATCCTTCCTTTCCTTTCCATTCCCATCACCCAAGTGCTGGCTTTTATTACCTTTTTATTACGGGAACGAATGCAACTACCTCCTAACAGATTTCCTTTCCTTCACACTCTGCTCTTTCAATTGACAAAGATTGTGTCTGTCTATTCCCCTATGGCTCCACAGACAATTCCATTAAGTTTTGAAACTGAAATCTCCCCCTCGAACCATCCTAAACAACTTTCATGATTGTTCTTTGAAAAGTGCACCACAGAAGTGATGGAAGCCATCCATGAAATGTCCTGGAAACTTTCTTCACTTTCTCTTATCATCCATTGAAAAGTCACCCATGGAGCACTGTGGTACTCCATCGATCATTCTTTACTCTCACCACATGACCATCTAATAATTTTTTTTTCTTTAAGGTAGTCAGAGTTAAGTGACTTGCCCAGGGTCACACAGTTAGTAAGTGTCTCAGGTCAAATTTGAAATCAGGTCCTCCTGCCTCCAGAGCCAGTGCTCTATCCACTGAGCCACCTAGCTGCCCCTAATTATCTCTTTCTAGCCTACATTTTCATGATGATATTCTTTATTCCTTTTCTTCTCTGGAGTTCTTCATTGGGTATGTGTTGGAGGCTACTCCCACCTACCACAGACCTTCTCATTGCCCACTCCCATTACTGGAACTATGAATATTAAGCATTCAAACGCAGTCAAGAATGAATCAGTAATTAATATCTATGGAAAATAAAAACGAAAAGATACCTTACTAGAGCCTTATCATAGAGATTTGTCTGCATCACACCTTCTCTACTAGATTACAAACTCCTCAAGGGCCAGGATAATATTTTAGTCATCTTGGACAATAGCATAGTACCTAGAAATTATATTAACACACACATACATACATATACAAACATACGTGTGTGTGTGTGTGTGTGTGTGTGTGTGTGTAATTTTGTGGTATATAAAATGCTTTCCTTGCAATAACATTGTGAAGTAGTAGCATAAAAATCAGGACCCCCATTTTACATATGAGGAAACTGAGTTTCTGGGGGATTAAGTGATTTGTCCCAAGTCAAAGCTAGTAGATGTTCTATAAGATGTCAGGGTGTACTCTTTATTCAGAATTAGGGATGTTCAGATAGGAATTCATGGTTAAAACAAAAATGCCAAGATGGTCTTTAGAACTATCTGCCCACAAAGCTTATGACATACAGTTTTGGCTCTAATTACTGATTGGAGAGAAGAAAAGAGGCTACATCTGTTCTTACCAATGTTAATCTATCACCCATCCCCCACAGTCCTTTCTAGTTATTTCTACTGATTCAATTAAATTCAACAAATGTTTGCTAGGCACCTACCCCATGCAAATACTATGCTAGGTACTGGAAAGATAAAGCAATCGGCCCTCAGAAAGCTCATTTTCTATTGGGGGAAGGTGGGGATGTAATATAAACAAGAGGTAAGTAAATACAAACTTTATATACCAAGTATTCAACGTCTCAAATGATCTGTGGTCTCATTAATGGGAAGATTCCCAAGGATACAAATTGAACCATGCCCATCCTGTGCAACATTTGTCCATATCCATCCAGATGAGCTCTTTGAAGTCTGAGATTGTTTAAGATTTTTTCCCCCTATATACAAAGTAGTTTCAACAAGAAGAGAGCTTTCCTATATACAAAAAGCTTGGGGGAGGTGTGTGTGTGGGAGGGTATTATGAAAGGCCACGTATGAGAGATGGATCCTGAGCTATGTTTTGAAAGAAGCAAGGGATTGTATACGGTGAAAGTGAGGAGGTTGTGCTTTTCAGATCTCGGGGCACACAGGCTGTGGATGGAATGTCTGTTGAGGTGAACAGCTATGAACATGTTTTTCATTTGACCATTCTCTATGGCAGAATTTGAAGCTGAAAGTGTTCATTCAGATCACCTAGTCCAGCCTCATAATTTTACAGGCAGGGAAACAAACCCAAAGAGATACAGGGATTTGTCCCAGGTCACACAGGTAATTCCTAAAGAGAGACCCAAGATAAGCTTTTCTAATTGCAAATTCAGTGCTCTTTCCCTATCCCAAATCGCTGCTCCGTAACTCCACTTGCTAGTGACAAAAGCTGGATTTTGGCAGAGCACAGGGAGGCACATGTGTGTTCAGAAATTCTTCCATCTGTCTAGGAGGGAACAACAACAAAAAAAGGCAAAAGTAAAGCTTTGATTCATTTTTTCCTCCATCTTTTAAATTTTTTTAAAGGAAATATGTTGCTGTTTTTAAAAAGAAAAAAATGGCCCATTCGGGGCTATGATTTTTAGTGTTGCTTGTTTTGAGTCAGAGCCAAATGCCAGTTTATGGCTTCCCCCAACTCTGTGAAGGGAGAGGCCTAGAAAGAGCAACAGCAGGGACAGATGGGTACAAACAAATCCCCTCAGTTGGACCTGCAGAATTATCTGATGACCAGGGTGCTCTCCTGTTTTAACTACGATTAGTTCTTTTGGTTGGAGACTACTGCAGTTTGAGGAGGTCAACTTCCTCCTGGTCCCCAGACCCCAGATGACACTTCTAACACCAACCAAGATCTCAGTAATGTTGGCTGGTGCTAACAATGAAGACCCACCCTCTAATGGTATCTAAAAGTCAAAGAAACCTATTCCCACTGCTGGAGGCACAACTTAAGTGTGGGTCAGTAGGGTGATTTTTATAAAGGCAGCTTGCTGCCTATTGTTTATAATATTTGAGTCCCAAGATTTTAATCCAATCTCACTGAAATTTATAGATGAAGAAATAAGCACAGAAAGGTTAAATGATATGCCTAGAGTTACACAGCCAATAAGTGTCAGAGGTGGAATATGAAACCAGACCTTCCTGACTTTCACTCCAGTTCCACATCCATTGCACCAGGTTGTCTTGGCTCAGATAACAAGTTATCAAAAACTTACCATAGTGTCACTATCTTCCAAGGCATTAGCTGTCGAAAACTCCATTAGTATGTAGAACACTAAAAAGAGGATTTCTCTCTTTCCCGGGGTATCAGCTATGGTCTTACTTGATGACTCTACTACAAACCAAAAACTGCACTTCACAGATCATGGAATTACGACCCACTGTTCCACTGGTGGCTAATTTGGCCAAACCTTCCAGCTTCACATGAACTGAAATCTCAGATAAATTTGGCTGTTGGTGTGAAAAATTTGGTTCCTATTCAATCACTACAGGAATGTATAAGTTTGTTTCTCACTTGAATTGGTTCACCAAGTATCTCTCTTAGGCAGGCAAGGACTTTGGTTTACAAAATCAACTACTGGGATTTGGTTTAACCTTAAGCAAATTAGTTCAATTCATTCTACCTCTTAGTTCTTTAGCAATTTGTTCTATTAGGGGCTATTGACTTTTTAGGTTCACATTCTCCTTCTCAGGACATTTTAAATAATAAAATTAAATACACAGTATTACAAAGGAAATCAATTTATATTGAAAAAAGTTATTATAATTATTTTTTTCAAAAAAGTTCACCGGCACCAGGTTACAAACCCTCATTCTAGATTATTGTTCATAGTAGGCTTTGGACAAGGAAAACTTTCTGCTACGTCAATTAGATGACCCCATTGAAATGGCTATTTGAAGTTATAGGCCGACCTGAAGAGCTAAAACAAGAGTAAATACAATTGTCTTTTTAAAATTACATTTTAATATCATTTTTATTATTCACACCTCTTTGAAATAAGCAACAAAAATAACATCTAGTCTTCTAGCTGTACCCTTTCTTCAGTTAACAAAGGGAGCCTGAAACAAAGGGACCCTGTTTATTGCCCATTGGTGTGAGAATAATTGTTCAAGTATGACATCGTGGCCCTACAACATTGCCTTTGATGTTGATGTAACCATGTAACCTGACAACCTGGTTGTCAAGAGAACTTGACCACTGATGGGAAATTGCTCTAGAGAAGCCCTCCTAGGATTTCAAGTCTAGGATGTTCCTGGTTTTTTATTATTTTTTGTTTTGTTTTATTTTTGATAAGTAACCTATTTGTAGGAAAATAAAGAGATAGAGTCAGGGACGTAAAATCTTAGGAAGTAGGTATCCAGGCAACTGTATCTAGTTTGTAGGGACTATTCATCTTTTTTTTCTTCTTTTAAATCCATTTAAAGCTCTGAACTGGAATGCGATCCTAAAACCACAAAGTAGTTTATGTGTCTAATCTCAGTACCACAGAGAGGTGACCTGAGATAGTGAAAAGATCACTGGATTTAAAGCTAGCAGACCATAGATTCTATGATTCACAGAATCCTAGATTTGCGACTAGAAAGGAACTCAGAGATCCCCTAGTTCGAGGCGCTCCTTTTTTAAATGAAGAAACTGAGGCCCAGTATGATAAAGCAACTCGTCCAAGGTCTCACAGGAAATAGGCAGTAGAGGCTCAATTTAAGCTGGGGTCCTCTAACTCCCAACCTCTCAATCATACCACAATCCCCAGATCCACCACTTACTGGCTGTGTGAATTTGGCAAGTCAACTTAACTTGCTAGACAGCCTCAGTCTCCTCATCTATTCAATGGGGATAATGATCCAGTAAGATTATTAAGAGAAAAAAAGTCTTGTAAGCTGTAAAGTGCTAGGTGAGGGTAAGCTATGATGTGTGATTAATCAATCAGGGTAGGGGCAGTTAGGTGGCACAGGCCTGGAGCCAGGAAGACTCATTTTGCTAAGTTCAAATCTGGCCTCAGACACTTACTAACTGTGTGATTCTGGGCAAGTCGCTTAACCAAGTTTGCCTCAATTTCCTCATCTGCAAAATGAGCTGGAGAAGGAAATGGCAAACCATTCCAGTATCTCTGCCAAGAAAACCTAAATGGGGTCATGACTGAAAGGAGTGAACAACAATGATAATCAACCAATCAAATATTGATCTGTTACCTGATACTCAAGGCAAGAAACTGCCCTGAGTATAACAAAGAAGCATAAGATTAAGTCCCTACCCTTAAGAAGCTAACTGAGGAAATAAAACATTACTATTTTTTAACAGTGCAAAGGGACATATTCTGAGAAATAAATTAGGAGCATAAAGACAAAGTGCCAGAAGGTCAGGAATGAGCGCTTAGAAGACTTGATACTCTATCAGGCTGGGTCTTGAGGTGAACATTGAAGGATTCCAGTCTCTGCCTCTTAACATCTCTTGTTCCCTTCAAGACTCAGCTTAAGTTCTACCTTCTACAGGAAGTTTTCTTGATTCCTCTGCATTCTAGTGTCTTCCTCCATATAAATCACCTATAGTCTGTTTTGTCTCTTTTTACACATTCCTATATTTGTGTGTGTGTGTGTGTGTGTGAGAGAGAGAGAGAGAGAGAGAAAGAGAGAGTAAGAGAGAGAAAGAGAGAGAGAGAGAGAGAGAGAGAGAGAGAGAGAGAGAGAGAGAGGAGGGAGGGAGGGAGGGAGAGAATAGTGCCTCCCCCAAAAGAACGTAAACTCCTTGAGGGCAGGAACTATTTCATTTATTTTCTTTGTGTCTTGAGTACCTAGTATAGTTCCTGACACATCCTAGATGCTTCTTGACTGATTAAGTAGGCTTCGTATGATCAGAGCAGGGAAGGCATTCTAGGACAGGAAGTATCATGAGCACAAGAAGGGAACAGAAATTTGCATGAGGTGTTTACACTGTGGCCAGTGAGTACAGAACAGGATCCAGAGCTAAATTTGTAGAGATGGGTAAGGGCTAGATTGTAGAGGCCCTTCTCTAGAGGCCTAGACAAGCTTGAGATCTCTACCCTACTCATTCCCAATGACTTTCTGTGAAATTAAAAGAAAAAGAAAACTGGCAACTTCTCACTGGGTTCATCAGAGGCTCTGTCTTCCTCCTTTTTATGCCACTGCTTTTCTGATCTCATTAGGGCTAATGACCTACCATTCTTCACTCCGATTTAAATAAAGGAAGTGTTGTACACAGGGGAGGGAGGTTCTGCAGAAAGAGAGCCATTAGTGAGGGGAGCCATAACCATTATTTCCAAAGATAATTCTGCTCAATATGTTTGACCCATGGGAGCAGACAGTCTACAATGCTCTGGCTTGATAAATGGAATGAATGTCACCCAGAAGTCTCCTGGCTGTGAGCCTGACCTATGAACATCTTTTCTAGAGGGGGAAAAATCCATCCCTAGAGACCAGCAAGCTTTCACTGTAATAATTTACTGTCTTGCACACAGACCTGTTTGCTGCCATGTTTGCCCACTAAAACTACAATTATGAGACATAGAAACAAAAGACCTCCTCACACCCTATCCTGACCCCTGCTATTTTGCCACACCATTGCTCAATAATTCTGGCTAATTTAACAGTCAGCATCTCACAGTAAAGTCAAATTATATCTTAGCTTCAAGTCAGCAGCCTGGGAGAGATCTTCATCTGCTAGGGGAGAAGGAAAGAGAGGGGTTGGAATGAGAATATTAGCAGAATTTATGAACTGGCATTTATTTCTATCCAACATTGCTATTCTCATTAGATAAAGGTCAGGTCACCCAGAACATCAGGATCTACTGCTTACAATTTGATAAAAACCCAAATTAAAGAAGATTGAGATAGATCATTCAGCCTCTGGTTAATCCTGATGTCCATTTATTTTCCTTTATCACGTGAGAAGAAAAGAGGAAAGGAGAGGGTAGGGGAGAGAGAGAAGGAAAAAGAGAGAGAGAAAGAGAAAAAGGCAGGGGGAGTCTTAGTAAACTGCAGAAACCTGTGCAAAGTCCTGTGTAAATTTCAATTAGAAACTGAGTGGGTAACTGAAAAGTCAAGTCCAGGGCCACATAAACATATGGCATAAAGGACAGGGATAACTCATTAACTTAGTAGTGCAAAACTCTATTTAATGGTGGGGGGACTTTTGCTATTTAACTCACTGTGGGTGTAAAATGGAGAACATGCTTCTAGCAACTGGACCTCATCACCAAAAGGTGGGTGAGAAGACTCAGAGATGGAATGGGAAAGAAAAAGAAACAATGTGAATACAACATTTAAATGTTATTCTAAAATATGAATCAAAAACTTGAAGCCAAGACATTGAATTCAGGCAAAATGCGTGAAATTTGCTTAAATGTCTCCATTTTGGTTTAGTTTGGACCACAACATGTTATCACAGTTTTGCCATAGTTAATATTGTGTCAACACTTTCATTACAAGCCATGATGTCCAGGTGTTTATAACTGAGCTGTAAATCTTGCAGCCGAAATTTAGCTTTCAAGACTTTGGACTGAGAGATCATTGGGAAGCCAAAATAAAGTCGGAGTTGGTGTGAATTGGAGTTATACTAGAACTAGTGCACCAGCTTAGAGTGTGTTTATTTCCTTGCAAAGATACTAAATGTTGCTAGACATTGGGAATTGGTTGGTTTGGTGGCAAGAGTGCTCAACTGGTAATAAGAAGACCTTAATTCTAGACCTGGCTATGCCATTAGATTTGTGAATAAAAACAAATTATTTCTTCTCTCTAGAGGCTCTTTTTTCTCATCTTTGTAAGATCATAGGATCATAGAATTAGAGCTGAGAAGGGCCTCAGAGGCCTCTTGGTTCAATTTCCTCATTTTACAGATGAAGAAACTGAGGTCTAAAGCAGTAAAGTGACTTTGTCTAGTACCAAACAGGTAGTAAATGGAAGAAGCAGGATCGAACCCAGGTCTTCAAACTCTCGATCCACTACTCTTCCCAACTTTCTGTCCTTCCTACCAAACAGGGTTCCTGTGAAGATCAAAAAAGGTTCTATTTGTGAAACTCCTTCAAAAACTAAGGCACCAAATATAGGTTAGAGTTGATAACAACAGCAATTAAACGTGCCTATTGGATCTAGTTCAATGACAAACATTTTAAGCTTAGTCATTATAAGTATTTGTGCAAGAGACTGCTGGAGAACTTAAGTCTGGATTTCTATACTCCACCAAAAAAGTGGGGAAAGCTGATATTATTTTTTAATACAAAACATTTCCTGGATATTTTCAATTCCTGATACAGACACTCACAATGGAGAGAGAGAATGTGCATTTCATAGTGGAGGTGAAGGCTAAATCTCCTGTTCTCATTGCCAGCAATTGAAATGTTTACCTTTGAATGGGTTCTTGAAGAGTTTTGACCCTTTATTTGGGGACTCTTGGGGATACTCACAAAACTCTGCATATGCTGCCCCTTGACTCTGCGCTCCACAGGATGCCGAGAGGAGCACATGGTATTCTGCAGAACAGGACTCAAAGCTGGACGTTTCCAACTCTGCAGGTGGGATTCAGCCAAGGAAGTCTGAGAAGGATCCAAGTGGCCACAATCCCATGTTCCTGCCCTCTAGGTCCAAACTGTTTTTTCTTTTCTTTCTTTTTCTTCATTTTGCGTGTGTTTTCTGTACAGAATCTCAGGAGCTCAAGAGCTTTGGGCACACACTATAGACTATTTATCATGAACGATCAACAACCCTCCAGTGTTTGATTTGGAGGGTCCTTGGTGCCACAATTTTTCTTCCCAATAGCATCGACAACAACAACAACAACAAAACTGACCAAAAAAACCTCAGAAGATGCTCTTAATAACAACAATACAACAGTATTCATGTACTGCTTACTTTTTTGCCAGGTGCTGTGCTAAGCATTTTACAAAAATCTCTTTTGATCCTCAACACAATTCTAGAAGGAAGGTGTTATTATTCTCTGTATTTTACAGATGAGTAAACTGAGTCAAACTGAGGTCTAAAGACTTGCCGAGAGTCACGCAGCTAGTAAGGGTCTGCAGCTCAAATCTTCCTGACTCTAGGCCTAGTGCTCTATCCATTAAGCCACCTAGCTGCCTAAATAAACTTGTATTGATATCCTTCATTTTGAGATCATCTACATTCTCCAATGTATACCTCCTTCCTTACTCTCCCAGAGAGCCATTCCTCACAACAAAGGAGAAGGGGTGGGAGAGGGGAACAGTTCATCAAAACTAATCCATGTATCAAAAATGTCTAACATTATATTTAGTGTCCTACATCGATAGTACCCCTCCTCGTCAAAGAACCAGGGCTGGAGGTGCCACAGTGGATAGAGCACCAGGTCTGGAGTCAGGAAGACTCATCCTGAGTTCAAATCTGGTTTCAGACACTCCCTAGCTGTGTGACCCCAGGCAAGTCACTTCACCCTGTTTGTCTCAGTTTCCTCATCTGTAAAATGAGCTGGGGAAGGAAATGCCAAACCACTCCAGTCTTTCTGCCAAGAAAACTCCAAATGGGGTCACGGAGAATTGGACATGACTGAAAAACAACTGAAAAAAAAACCAACAAATATCTCTTCTTTGGGGCCAAGCTGAGTCATTATAATTTCGAAGTATTCAGTTTCAATGGTTTTGTTGTTTTCCTTTTCATTTACATTGTTGTAGTAATTGTGTTTATCACTTTCCTTGTTCTACTTCCTTCCCTTTGCATCAATTCATATAAGCAGAAGATTTTTTTCATCATACTCCAGGCCTCTGCCAGTTGTTTGCTCTCTTGGTTCATTTTCTTTTTTTAAAAAAAAATTAATGTATGTTTCTTCTTTTTTATTGCTGACAACCATGAACATTTCAATATACAAAGAAGAACAAAAAAAGGAGAACTGTATATGAAATTGTGAGTCTTGGTTATGTTCAATTGTTTTAAAGATCCTCAATCCATTTTCCAAAGCCCCTGGTCACTTGGAATAGGACAAGGGTGCAGAAGAGTTCAGTTATGAGAGACAGAACTACAGTCCAACTTACTAACTGCTCGATTCCAGGATATTCTCAGAAACGAAGCTCTTTAATATGTATCCCCTCTCGTCACACAACAAGCTGGTTGGCCCTGGGGTTTGGCCGCTGCTGTCCTATCAACCAAAAGCTGTGCTGACTTCCTTTAAAGTAAATTTCTCTTTTCTCCATGGTTCCCTTCCTATAGCACACTGACATTGTGAGCAAGAGGTCAGTGACGAGAGTATGAGAATGATTAACACTGTACACCCCTCTTTACAAAATCATCTTGGAACCCCTACCAAGAAAACAAGCTAAAAGCCTCACCTTGCAAACAAAAAAAAATATTAAATCCATGAAATCACTCAAGTTGCCCTTCCAAAGGATAGGGAGGCTCAAAATGTTTTATGCAGCAACCTACAAGAAACTCATTTTGTGGGATGTTTCACATTCCAGCCCATGGTTTATTCCCCCATATATCCCTGCCACTAATATCAACCAGATGTGGCAGTGAAGTCTGTGCAGAACTGTAAAAATTACAAGCATATTCTGTAATTCCAAAGCATTGTAAAGTCACAGCTAGCTTTTTTCCCCCTCCCACAAGCTGGTAGAAAGTTCCTCAGAACAGGGACTACCTGTTCAGTTTGGAAAACACTTCTGCTGGTCCAACTGGCAAGAAGAGTTTCCACCATGAAATCCAAATCTGCTTCCCATAAATGGGTAAGGGAAGTCAGAGGGATTCATTTGTAAACATCCTGGTTGGGTCCATGAATTTTCCCTTTAAAAAAAAAGAAGAAAGAAAATGTTTCCACCTTTAATGCTCCGGATCTCAGTTCTGGATATAAGGCAGAGATAAATACAAAATCCTCAGCCTTGATGTCTCAAAGATCCAGGAGAAGATTGATTGAAAAATGGACTTACTCACAAAGCTCCACTTGGGGAATTAAAACAAAAAAAAACCCACCATGCCCAAAGTAGAGTGCATTCAGCAGACTGCACAGTCATACTGAGAACGAAAGCAGATTGTTACAGGGAAAAGAGCACCAGCTTCGGAGTCAAGGGCCACAGGTTCAAATACTGCTCTAATGCTTACTATCTGTGTGAGCTTAAGCAAAACACTAATCATTCTCAGTAAAGGACCTGATGACCTCAGTTTCCTCATCTGTAAATTGAGAAGACGGGACTAGAGGACCTCTGAGGTCCCTTTCAGCTCCAGCTCTGTAAGCCTATGGTGCAGGAGCTGAAGAGACTGTGGAGGTTATTTAGTCCAACCGTTTATTTTATAGATAAGGAAACCTATGCCCAGGAAAAGGAAGAGATTCACTAGGCAGAGCCTAGCAAAGTGACTAGCACATAACTGTTGCTTAAAAAATACCTGCTGAATTGAACTATATTGATATTTACCTCATAAATCAACTTAGCAAGAAAGTAGTATATGAATAAGAAAAACACAAAGCTGGATACAAATGCTTAGTAGAGTCCCAAAGGAAGAAAGGAACTCATAAAGACTTAAGCTAGAAAAGGCCTTATTATGTGGCTTAACCCCCTTGTTTTTACATATGGGGAAAATGAGGATTTAGGCAGACAGGTGGCATAGTACATAGAGGGCTGTGTCGAGAGTCAAGAAGATTCATCTTCCTGAGTTCAAATCTGGACTCAGACACTTACTAACTGTGTGACCCTGAGCGAGTCACTTCACTCTGTTTGCCTCAGCTTTTTCATCTGTAAAATGAGCTGGAGAAAATGGCAAAATATTCTGGTATTCTGGCCAAGAAAACCCCAAATGGGGTAAAAAAAAAAAGGGTCATATACTATTGAAAATGACTGAGCAACAACAAAAATGATGATTAGAAAGTGACTAGCCCAAAGTCACATGGAAATGAGTAGGGACAGCTGCAAATGCAAACTTCAGCCCGCTCCACGCTTTCCTTCCTTAATACTTTGTTTTGGTTCTGTTATATCTGCCAGGGTGCTGAGGTGCCATGGTGATAGTACAAATGAATCTGACGGATAAATACCAAGAGGGATACTATGCCCAGCATAACCCATTATCTATCCACACAAAGATTAAAGTTAAATCAGCCTTCAAGTACATGATGAAACTTGTAGCTGGTGAAGCATAACACAATAGCAGAAAGAAGAGCTGCCTGACAGAGGAGTCTGCTGCATTGATGTGGGGGATGGGGAGGGAAGAGTTAGGCATCATAGATACAAGGAGGCATAACTTTGGGGGATTTGAAAAATAACTGGGGCAGCTGGGGGTGCAGCGGATAGAGAGCCTGGGCCTGGAGTCTTCCTGAGTTCAAATCTGGCCTCGGACACTTATCAGCTGTGTGACCCTGGACAAGTCACTTCACCCTATTTGCCTCCATTTCCCTATCTGTAAAATGAGCTGGAGAAGGAAACAGCAAACTCACTCCAGTATCTCTGCCAAGAAAACCACAAATGGGGTTCACGAGGAATCAGACATGACTGAAAACAACTGAACAACAACAAAAATACCTGTGACTTTGGTAAATATTACCCAACATCTACAAGGTAGTAAATGTGCCCTACGATAGTTCCCAGTGTTCCTGCTGCTGACCCGGCACAACCGGACAACAGCAGGACAGGGTGAAACCCTTAAGACAAGGTGAAACCTTTCTATGCTTTCCAGAATTCCAAGACCACAACTGCAGGTACTCTATCTCTAACTACTTCAGGAGGTTAACTCCATATTATCATCATCCCATGTCGGATAGCAACGATCGTGAAAAATTATAACGTACAATTGTTTTCCCTGCAGAGTTTTCACATTTGTCTTACAGCATTATAAGTTCTATAGAAATATTTATTGCATGTCAGACTATCTTCAAGTTTAGTTCAGAAATTTAAAGACTAAGATTGTCACAAAGAGATACTCTAACTACTAAAAGAAATAAAATAAAATAAAATTAGAATATGAGAGGGTTGTTTCCTCTCAGAACTAAGCCAAATCATACACTAATATGAAGTTTCCCTGGAACTTGAGGGTAATGGTCTTTAATTTTTTCAATGGGAAATGTGGTTTGCAAAGATAAAGGCCACAGTAGCCCCAGAGCAAAACCTGGTGGTTATTCTGAGCATTGTTTTCAGCTGCCTATATTCTACCTTCCTAATTCCTCAAAATTCCATTGACCCAAAGAAAAGGTGATTTTTTTTTTACCCTATTGAAATTTTTAAGGCTGTCAAAGACAAGGACTTAGGAATAACTGGAGTCTCACATTCTAACATTAGCATAAGTGATTATTCTTCTACAATTGCTAAATAATTACTAAATATTTAATGGACTCTTTGGAACCAACTATCAGACAGCTGGGTTATTAGGACACTGGCTGCCTATATAGCTTCCTTACTAAGAGGTCAAACTATTAAAACACATACATAGACCAACCCTATGAGCCATTTTCTCTCCAATGTTCTTTACTTCACTGAATTTTAGAGGGCTGTTAAATCACCGTTTCCACCTTACCTAACACTGTCTAAGGAATCTTCAGAGATATTAACCAGTTAATCCCCAAATAACCAAATGTCCTTGTCCATACCTTAAACTCTCTTTTTTTTTATTGGAAGAAGCAAGACGACATGCAAAAAAGGATAGAATTATAACATTTTAGAGCTGGAAAGAACTTATTCGTAGAGACTTGCACATGCTAGAGAACTATGAAAAACTTGTCTCCCTGGGATTTCCAAGTTTTGAGCCTAGATATAAGTTCCAAGTTGGAGAGAGAAGTGCCATATAGTCCAGAAAGAGAATGTCCTGAAGAGACTTATCCCAAACTTTCCAGAGAGTCACACCACGTTTTCTGAACTCCAGCCTCTACTTCTCTGCAGAACCAAAGGCCCTACCTCAGTGACTCTGGGTTCCAACTTGTGAGCCTCACCTTATCTGACTTTGCCTCAGGTCCACAGTGCCACTGAGGCCTGGGACTGTCTTGTTTGCTAGTATCTGAATCCCTAGAACTTAGCGCGGTGCCTGGCACATAATAAATGTTCAAAAATATTTTCTCATTCATTCATTCGATTCATTCATTCATTCATTCATTCATCCATGCATACATTCACCCATTCATTCATATATTCATTCAGGGTCATCTCATCCAATCCTATCATTTTACTAGTGATGCTTGAAGAAGTGAAATGACTTTTGAAAGAGACTATACATGGTTAGTGGCAAACTCCTGACCCTGACTCTTATTCCAGAGATCTTTTCCCAATGAATTCAAGATGATGGGGCTAATTAGCTGAAAAGGCACTGTGCAGTGAGCAGGCCAGCCCCTTCTCTCTCTTAAAAAAATTAAACTTATAGCAATGAATGGGCTGACTAACAGACTATAGTTATCGAGGGAGCACTTGATAAGGTGTCTGTGTTAAAGCTCTAGGACAACCAGCGGGTCACTCAGGTGCCACTGGCTACCCTTTAACTACTTGCCATAGAGCAGAATTCAACACAAAATGGACGGTCATCTGACTTCTGTCCCAGTGATCTTTCTCTTGCCCCATGAAGCCTGGGGAGCAGGTGCTTCCTTCTTCCTGGTCTCAGCGCTTTGGGGAAATAGATCCTTTAACAGCTGCTGAAACAAACCTATAATAGTCTGCAGTGTCCAGCATATACCCTGCACAGGTGTGAGCCAATTAGACAACAAGTACTCGGTAACTACCACTGTACGCCTAACACAAGAGCCAACATGAGCAATTTTGGACCCTGGGGCAAGTTTCATGAATCATACCTGGACCGAGCAAGAGGAAAGGTGCCATCAAATCACCTTTGCAATTTGTGATACAAAAATAAAGCAAGTGGTAATTAAGAAAAATTCAGTTTAGTAGGAACAGTAATTAGTTGCTATTGAGGCTTTCATGCTACAGAAGGAGTGTATGTATTAACTGTGTTTGCATCCTCAAAATTTTGGTGCTCAAGTGCCCTGACCTAATTATGGCTCTACTCAGTACTGTCTTCATTCCCCTCCAGGCTATACTTTTGACTTTCCACAGGACACTGTCTACCATCGTTCCTTCTGCTAATGTACTATTTCTCACATTGGAAGTACTCTTTTGTGGTAGCAAAGAATTGGATTCTGTGGTGGCAAAAAATTGGAATTTGAGGGGATGCCTATCAATTAGGGAACAGCTGAACAAGTTGTGGTATATGATTGTGATAGAATACCACTGTGCTATAAGAACTGATGAGCAGCATGGTTTCAAAAAAGATCTGAGAAGACTTACGTTAACTGATGCAAAGTGAAGTGAGTAGAAACAGAAGAACATTGTATGCAGTAATAGTAATATTGTAAGGATGAACAACTGTGAAAGATTTAGCTAATGCTGATCAACACAATAATTCGAAGCAATTCCAAAGGACTCATGATGAAAAATGCTAAACACTTCCAGAGAGAGAAATGATGAATTCTGAGTGAAGACGGAAGCATACTTTTTAATTTTTTGGGGGGGAGTTTTTTGGGGTATGTTTTCTTTTGTGATATGGCTAATATGGGAATAAGTTTTGTATGATTTCACATGTATAATTGATATCATATTGCTTACCTTCTCAAGGGGTATGGGAGGGGCTGGAGGGAGGAAATTTGGAACTCAAAATTTAAAATAAAGAATGTTAACTTTTTACATGTAATTAGGAAATATTTGATGAAATAAATAAAATATATTTTAAAAAAAGGAAATACTCTCTGCTTCTATCTACCATCTGGTTCCTCCCAGAACACCCATTTATACCTCTCTAAGGTACGCTCCTGATTTTCTACAGGACTTTCTCTACCATGGCTCGGCAATGGGTACCTTAACCTCCACCCTTGCCTTTTCAGCTTTTTATATGTTATCTTTCCCCATCAGAAGGCAGAGATTGTCAATCTTTCTGCTTATATTTGTTTCCAGTGCTTAGTACAATGCCTGGAGCATAGTGAGCACTTACTAAATTCTTGTTGACTGTGTCAGGCATTGTGCAGATTATAGAAGAGACAGTTCTACCCCCTGAGACTCTTATAATCTAGAAACACAATGGACAGAACGCTGGACTTGGAATCAGGAAGACTTAAGTCTAAATCTCACCTCTAATTCCAATTAGTTTTTTGGCTCTGGATAGGTCACTTTCATTTATAAAATGAAGGGTTTAGACTAGCTGGCCTTTATGATCCCTTCTAGCTCTAAAACTATGATTCAATGAAAACACACATGCACACACACACACACACACACAATTTCTAAGGTCCCTTCCATTTTTAAAAACCTATGGACTAGACAATAAGTTACAATCAAGTCCCAAGTTTCACGTGCAGAACTTAAGAGCAACAGCAATTCAGTAGAAGCCAACAATCTATTTATTCAGCATTATTAAGATTTATTAAGCAACTTCTGTCTGAAGGGCACTGTGGTAGGCCTAGGAGTGATGAGGGGAGAGAGATACAAAGTTCAGATAAGACACTGTCTTTCTTCTTTCTGGTGCTTCCAGTCTAGCGGCAAGATGAGACATAGAGATACAAATAATGCACAACATTACATTAAAAGTGCATCAAAGAGTTGCAAAACAATGATAAGTCTGCATGGGGAAGATCATTACTGACAGGGGAAGGGTTCATGATGGACATGGCACCTGAGTTGTGGCTTTCAAGTACAGACCCAGGGGTGGAGGCGAGGAGGAAGACAGTAAAGGGCATGAGAGTAAAGGCCCAAGAAGGACTAGTTAGGGCAAGGTCCCATTGTACCTAAACATCCCATTCAGTGTTACAAGGATTGTCCATGCTCACCCTGTAACCACAGTTCATCAATCTTCAGATATAGATATAATTTAATTCTTTAGAAAAGATGTCCTGGGGGATTTACTGTAGATCACACTCTGTGCAACATTCAGCTAATTATCTTAATTATCTTAGCTTCACTGAAGTTCAGAGCTATGTCCACTGAGGGGTTGTACTCTTTTTTTGAAGACTGTAGCAGAGGTTTGCTCAGATACACCCGGGTTTGGTCAGACACATGGGGAGGAATGATGTCCTCTGTCTCGTCTGTACCCAACACAAGGCCTGCAGCAGATGTTTGCTGGCAGTTTGTCTCAGTGCTCACTGAAATCTTGGTCCTCTTCATGCCAAACAAGGAACCAGGGATCGATCTGGGGAAGACTGGGGTGGAGGCTGTACTTCAGGGACCTGATGGCAGAACCTCAAGCAGGCAGCCTCTCTGCTTGCTCCCATACCAGGAAAGCCTCACAGAATGATGAGCAAGACCAACTGAGAGCCCACTTCTGGTCTTAGATAAGAGGACCATTTAAGTAAGAGTTAGCAATTTTAACATGCACTTGAGGGTTTCTTAAATGTGAAAATCTGACCTCAGATTATCATCACACAAATCAGAACCAGCATGGTGCCAGGAGAATGAGCCCTGGAGAAACTGGGTCCAAATCCCACTTCTGTCACTTACCATCTGTGTGACAATAGACAATTCATTTAACCTCCTTTGGTCTTGGTCTCCTCATCTGCAAAAGGAGAGGGTTGGGCTAAATGACCCCTAAGAGCTCTGTAATCCTATAAACTACTTGGTTAACCTGGGCAGCAAAAATCAGACATATTCCGTTTACTGAAAAGCCAATAATAAAATCGCAAAATAAATAGCCTATAATCTGCCCTAATTGTACAAAGCAGGATAAACAAGTGCTATGTAATCCTGAGCTGAGAAACCAGGCTCTTGTGTGGAAATAATTTAAGGAAATGGATATACCGGGGAGATGAGGTGGAAACCAGGGTCAGCTTACGCTGTTTTCCTGGCTCTGCTCTTAACTTGGCTTTTCCAGCTGAGTTGGAAACTCAAGCAGGGTGGACTCACATGTGTGTTCAAACAGCACGGGGGCGGGGGGTGTGCATTCACCCTCATGTCAAACCAGCTGTGCAGGTAGTTCCTGTGTAGAAGACCACGAGGACATCCCATATCCAGTAAGAAGGTGTTGACAGAGATGACAGAGCACCTTGGTGCAGAGAACACCACAGGAGTGCCTGACAAGATGCAGGTGTTTCTTACTTGTGAAGAAGGTGTCTGTCCAATTCAGGTCCTCATCCAGTCCTTTTATGTTGGTGCATCAACAGCAAAACTCTCCAAGTATATGTTTGTGCATGTGCATGTATATGTAAAAATGCATATATGTATTTTTCGTAACATTGACTTGGCTCCTAAATGAATATAAGATGTTGCCATGTATTTTATGTTTCCCAAGGAAGAAGAATTTATGTCCATTCTTTCATGTGTAATTTTATTGCACAAGTAAATATTAAACACAATTGGAAATATATATGGATATCACAACTTTTCAGCTTCCCTTTGGTAACTATACAGTTTCACCAGCAAGGCTTCAATAGCAGTCAGATCATTTGTTGTACCACACATAGAAAAAGCCCAGAATAAAATTTATCTGCATGCAGCTCCTGCTGAAAAGTCCCCAAAATGGCTAAGTCATGCTCTATCCAGTTCTGCCTTGTGATCAATGAAAGAAGTCACTAGGAGAATCTATACCAGAATCACAGAATGCACTGGCCATCATCGATAAACACTGACTGAGCACCCATCATGCATGTGCTCAGTCCCACTACCTCAGAAATCATATTTCATCTCCAATTCCAACCAGTCTCCCTGTTCAAAACAATTCATATTGAATGAATGTGCCCAGATGTCGCTATAACTGATCATTTCTGGTGGGGAAAAAATGACGAGCTGGCTCGCCCGTTCTTGCAGAAACATCATCTCAACAGAGTACTCTGCAGCTAGGAGATCCAGAAAACACAGTCTATGCCCCATTTATTCTGCAAATGGCAGGCGCTGTTCTCACCAGAGTGACTGTATGTGAATACAGGCTCCAGTTAAGAATGTTGTGTTCAAAGCAAGAGCTCTCCATAACCAGCCCTTTTTTGTTAACAAACTGAAAGAAAATCCCATAAACATGAGACATTTCTCTGCAGGCATCTGGGCCCTTCTGGAAGCCCCACCTCCCTTAACACCCCCTCCCCCCCTCAGCAAGAAGCATCCCACCATCACAAACAAATTATCACCACTGGCCTCTTGAAGCTCTTAAGCTCTGAGGGAAGCAAAGAGAAGCAAAGAGAGAGTGGCTTCTTTATTTTCTCTCTAGTTCCATTTCCTTCAACTGGCAACACCTCACTGAACATTGGTCTGACTTTTCTATTCAACAGATCCACTGCCAAGTATCACATGGCACAAGAGACTACCAACACGATGGCAAATACATTATCCACACCAGCCATAGTAAATAAAAGCACAGCCTGTATATTAGGAATCAAATTCTACTTACAATCTGGTTAACTTCAGGGTGTTCTGGAAAAGCAATTCTGGGAGGACTTGTAGTTTATTCTTGTTCAAACGCCTAAAAATAAAAAATAAATATAGAAAACAATCATTAAGGAAAGGTCCACATAAAAGGTATCTTGTATAAGCCATAGATCCCATATCAATTAATAACAAAAAATTAACAAGTAATTATTGAATACCTCTTATGTGCTTAGTCCTAAGCTAGGTCCTATAAGAATGGCAAAATCATCACACCCAAAGAATCTGCAACCCAATGGGAGAAATAAAATACAATTATAAAAAGATTATTGTTGCTGTTGTTGAGTCATTTCAATTTTGTCTGATTGATTCTTCATGATTTGGGGTTTTCTTGGAAAAGATACTGGAATGCTTTGCCATTTCCTTCTCCAGCTCATTTTGCAGATGAGGAAAGTGAGGCAAATAGGGTTAAATGCCCAAGGTCGCACAGCTAATAAGTGTCTACAGCCAGATTTGAAGTTTATTATCAGTGTCAAATGAAGGAGATAGCATGGTCTTGTAGAAAAGACTACGGGATTTGCAGTCTGAAGTCTTGAGTTAGTATACAAACTTTGTTACCTGCACAAATAGGGAGAAGTCACTTGGGCCTTGTTTTCTCAATCATAAAATGATGAAATTGACTCAGATATTCACTAAGATTCCTTTCTAGTTCTAGATCCTATAATACCTTAAGTGCAAGCAACAATAGAGAGTACATTCATTCAAAAGATTGAAATATTTCTGTGGGCTAGAGCAATCCACGAAGTCTTTATGAACTTGGGCAGACTCTTGAAGGCTGATGGAAGGCCGTTTAGGCAACATTTAGAAGATCTCCTTAGCTAAAGTAGAAAGTTCTTGTTTCTTCATTTAGAAAGTGGTGGTGATAACAACACTCTATCAACCTCACAAATGATGATGGTAGAATATTTGGACATAAGGTTTGGAAGATACTTTAAGTTCCGATTTTGGAGGGCCTTGAAAATTTAGCAAGAACAAAAGTGATGTTATCCTGTAGGCCATGGAGGAGTCTATCATCACTGCTCATCAAGATGAGAGTGATGTTTAAGAAGATTAAACTGGTGGTTTCCCATATCCAAGAACCCCATTATACATGTAAATTATATTAACCATGAATGACTATAACTTCAGTCCTTGCCACAGCTAGATTTCAACCTATAACTAATGAAATCTTGGGTTGCATTAAAAGAGATGTAACTTCTAAAAAATAGGGAAGTGATAGTTCCTCTGCCCTGATTGGACCACATCTAGAAAAGCACGATCAGTTCTGGGTGGCAACAGTTTAAAAACAACATTAATGAACTGGAAAGTTCCCAGATAAAGGCAAAGAAGACAGTGAAAGACCTTGGATCCATGTTATATGAGGACTGGTGGCAGATACTGGGTATATTCGGTTTGGAAAAGAAGACCCAGGGTAACATGATAGGTGTCTTCCAATACTCGTGGAGGCAGGATTAGACTGGTTCTACTTAGTCCAAGAGGGCACAACCAAAAGCAAAGGGAGGAAGTTGCCAAGAGGTTAGTTTGGGCTGGATGTTAGGGAAGACTTTCCTAACAATTAAGAATGGGCTGTCCCAGGAGGTGACAGGCTTCCCCTCCTTGGAGGTCTTCAAGGAGAGGCTTGAAGATAATTGTTGGATATATTAGACTGGAGATTCCTTCCTTTTTGAGTATTTTAGATTGGGATTTCTTTTACATATGGGCTGGAGTGAATGACTGATAAGGTCACTTCCAACTCTAACTATTTGTGATTCTGTAAACACAAGAGTTGAAAACAAAGATGTCAGAAATGCTGTATGCAACACTACTGAGTATACTAAGGTGTAATTGGGAAATGGTTATCAAAATAAAAATACAGTAAAACAAAGCTCACATTACATTTTTAATGTAAGTCAATATGCAGTCTGCAAGTATTCTCATGAACAGAATATCTATATCCTCCCTTTTATGTTTGAGTTTGACATCAGTGTTTTAAAAAATGAAAATTGCTTTTCATAAATACGTGTCCCATCCTCACTAATGTCAGTAATGTTCCCAGAACAATACAACACTGCCTGGGCACCCTCTATCCCCAGTCATGACAGACATGTCTCATTTCAATTAATCACTTTTTTTGCCCAGACCTGTGATTCTATTAGTGTAGGGAAGTCCTAGTGTGGAAACTCCCTCCACTAATTCAAATTGGCAACTCTTCTATAACTAAAAATCTTAAAGAGTGGGGCCTGGAGCACCAAAAGGTTAAGTGACTAGCTCATGGCCATAACGCAGATATTAGAGCCAAGATCTGAATTTAAGTCTTTGTGATTCTAAGAATAGCCCTCTAGCTACCACCCTGTCTCAGTCAATTCAACAATTAAACAGGTAATAATGAAGAGCATACAAAATACTGTCCTGGGTATTATGGGGGATGGAAAAAAGTAACACATGTACTGTATGAATACACATTTTTATTTTTGGACCAGACCTGTGATTTTATTGTTATGGGAATGACAGATAAAGAACCACCCTCTACCATTGCAGGATAGCATCTTCTCTGAAGCTAACAATCTTAGCCAGTTGCCTAGAATACTAGGAGTTTAGGCCAGTATATGTCATAGGTAGGACTGGAATCCATTCCTTCCTGAATTCAAGACTATATCTCTATCTACCATGGAGCATTGCCCACCCTCACAATACATGTTAATGTCAAATGAGTAGCCCTTACAATAAGTGATATTGGTATTCACATCGATTTTTAAAATCCTATTTATCTTATAACAGGATATTCAGATTCCTCTGAAAGACAACCTAAGTTCCTTTTCTTATGAATTCACTGCTTTAACCATTAGGGTCCCAGACAAATGCTTAAACCTACCTGTGCTGGTGGCCACTTAATTATTTACAAGATTGTTAGCTTTACCTCTGGGATATCTCCATATCAGGCTTGTAGATGATAAAAGAAGAGGCAAACTCTAGGTTAGAGTCTAGCTAGGCATGAACTGGGGCCTTTCTCTGCCAAGAAATGTTTATAGACACAGCCAGGTCATGTGGCTCCCATCTTGGGTCTGCAACACTTTCAAGAATCTCTTCCAGAAGGTGTCTGGTTTTTATCTCTGGCTCCCTGCCTCTCCTCTCTCTGTGTCTCTCTGTTTCATCCCCTCCATCCCCCAACTCTCAGTATGTTGGCTGAGAAGAGCACTGAATCTTCCAAACACCATGGGAGTGCTGCCAGCCTCCCCCCTACATGCATCCTGCAGTCTCAAGCAAGAAAGTAGGGAAGTTGTATGTTTGATGCTTGTTTTGAGAGCCCAAGAAGCATGGAGAGAGAAAAGAAAACATAATCTGTATAGGACAGTTGCATTATACCCATTCAGTTCAGTTCCCCCAGGAACTGGCTATAAGTAGCCTCAGTCTAGGAGAGGATAAAAGATTTGTTGCCCTCGTCCCATGTGAGGAGCTAAAAATAATAGGGCATTCATGACCTTAGAGAAAAATCAGGGTGTTTCCCTCATCTCTTTGGTACCTATGAGGGTTATTCTACTTCAGAAGATTTTGATTCTGGAAATCGATCGATCAAGCACGTATTGAGCACTCATTATATGCAAAGCACTTTGATAAGCGGTGTTGAGGAAATGTTTGGATTTCTTCCTTAGAAAGATGGTTCAGTCTGCACTATCAAAGTACTAAACTATCCATCTGAATAAGAGGTTCTTTTTTAAAAATAAATTTTTTCAACTGTCAAGCATTGTTCCCCTTCACATTTCTCTCGCTATGAAAAAAGAAAACAGAAGAAAAATAACACCTTTGCAACAAATAAGCATAGTCTAGCAAAAACAAATTCCCATAATGGCCATGTCCAAAAATGCAGGTCTTATTCTGCACATTAGGCTCATGCCCCTGTTAGGAGGTGGGTAGCTTGTTTCATCATTATTTCTCTAGTATTGGTTGGGCATTGTATTGATCAAAGGTCTTAAGTCTTTTTTATAACATCGATGTTATAAATAATTCTCCTGGTTCTGCTCAATTAATTCAGTATCAGTTCATTGAAGTCTTCCCACGTTTCTCTGAAACCATCCATTTCAAAATTTCTTACAGTACAATAGTATTTCATTACATTCCTGTAGCACAATTTATTTAACCATTCCCTAATTGATGACCATCCCTTTAGTGTCCAGTTCTTTTCCACTACAAAAAGAGCAGCTATAAATATTTTCTGTTCACACTGAAGGACCTTTTCCTTTTCTTTTGATCTTTTTGGGCTATATGTCTAATGATGAGGTTGCTGAGTCAAAGGGTATGAACAATTTAGTAACTTTCAGAGAATAATTCTTAGTTGCTTTCCAGAATGGTTTTACCCATTCATAACTCCAACAATAGTATAACAATGTGTGTGTTCTCCCATAGCCTCTTGAAGATTTGTAATTTTCCTATTTCACCAATTTTGTCAGTCAGATGGATCTGAGGAGGAACTATAAGAGTTGCTTTAATTTGCATTTCTCTAATTTTTAGTGATCTGGATCTTTTTTCATATTGCTATAGTTTGGATTTCTATCTTAGAAAGCTGCCCATTCTTTAACTATTTAATAATTGGTAAATGATTCTTATTCTTAAAAATTTAAATAAGTTCTTTATATATCTTTAGGTCAGGGCCTCTTAATTTAGGGCCCACAGACACCCAAGGGACCCAGGGACAAATTTCAAGGGGTCCATGAATGTGAAAGAGAAAAATTCCATCTTTAGTTTCACTTTTCTTTGGTTTCTTTTATAATCTTATGTATTTTACTCTATGGATTTATAAACGTCATTATGTAAAGGGCTCCAAAGGTTTTATCAGACTGCCAAGGAGGGGTCATGACACACACAAAAAGGTCAAGGGCTTCAGACAGAAGGGGAGAGACAGGGCACACATATAGGAAAAGATACCCCACCCCATAAAACAGACTTTGTGAAGTCCTAAAGAAGGTGTAATTAGTACTATTCTAGCTCAGATGAATGTTAATACCTAGCTAGAGCGTGACTTGCCTTTTCCTATTTCACACTTGAGGAGTATTAGGAACTACAGAATTTTGGAGCTGGAATAGGCACTAGAGAATATTTCATCAATTCCAACGATTATACCGTGAGGCTGGAGTTCAAAGAAAGTGAGGAAAGGGCAATCTAGGCCTCAAAATGGCTCTTGCAAGCCAGAAAGTAAGTAGATGACAAGATCTCTGAAGGCCATTGGAAAGAAGGCTGAAGATTGAGATTCAAGGATGGGGATTTTGGGAGAATTCAAAGAGAAAGAGGAAAGTAAATCAAGCTGAAATAAAAGCATAGTGCCACAAAAAGAGCAGTGGATTTGGGGTTAAAAAACCTGCATTCAAACCCTGGCTCTGGGTAATGATGGACAAATTATTTAACCTTAAACCGGTTTTTCGTCTGTAAAATAAGGGGTTTGGACAAGATGGCCTCTAAAGTTCTTTCGAACTCTAATTCTATGATCCTATGAAAAGGATTCAAGCTAAAGAAAAAAGAGGAGGAATCAGGAAGATCTGAGTTCAAATCCACCTTCAGCCACTGATTGGCTGGGTGACCTGGATGCGAGTCACTTAACCTCTGCCTCAGTTTCCTCATCTGTAAAATGAGGATGAAAAGCACAGTACCTACCTCCCAGGGTTGTTGTGAGGATAGTGTGAGGTGATATTTGTAAAGCACTTTGTAGACCTTAAAGCATTATATAAATGCTGCTGTTGTTGTTAGAAGGAAGAGAAGGCATCAAGAGGAAGGTGGAAATGAACCTAAAAAGAAGAGTCTGAGGAAAGGGAAAAGGAGGAGGAGGGGAAAGATGGGCAGGAATAGAGGAGTAAAATTAGGGAAGTATGGCAAGGAAATTTAGGAGAGGCAAGTTGGTAAAATAAAGAAAAGGATGTTGAGTTTGCTTGTTAAATTGCTAAGGTGATAAGGAGATGGTTAAGACCCACTCCTTTCCTCGTCCCTAGGCCACTATGGAGAGAGAGGGAGAGAGAGGGAGAGAGAGAGAGAGAGAGACAGGAGAGAGAGAATGAATAGGTGTATAGCTGGGGGTAGAGGGAGAGGGACCTACTAGCAAGAATGACAAAGGACTGAGGTTCTTGTTTCTCAAAGTATGGAGATTCAGGAAATTTTTGTAATTGCACTAAATACACAATGTTTTTAATTCAATTCTGTGATGGCCACGTGATTCTCTTCCATGCACGAAGTTCAGGCCCATCTTTCTCTTAAAAGGGAATATAAACTGACTCCAATCTCCCAGTTATCATGGAGCATGAAGTATTCTATAGAAAGGGCTACAATGTTAAAATATAGCAGAAAATTTATCTAAAGAAGCAGAAGGGAATCTTGACTTATGTCAGGAGCTGGGAGGGTAATAGAATGTGACAGAGGAGAAAGAGAAGAAGGACCCCTGAACACTTGGAGCTAAGTAATAAATGTGTAGCTGGGGAACAAATACTGGTGTGTTCTCTGAAGAGTGATAGTGGCTCCACATGCTGTATGGTGAAAAGTCATCCCGTAAGAGTAAGAGAAAGAGATGATTGGTTGTGCTTGCTAAATCCTTTTAAGGGGAGGTATCTGTTTTAGTGAGGTATCTGTTTACTGACTTGAAATGAACAATACAGTGGTCTGCTCTTTTCTAAAGGTTCATGAATCTAGGAAGTGACATAAAACTTCCCAAGACTTCTCAAAGCAGATGATTTCTGTCCACTTCTGGTAATTCACATGGCCACCATACTATGAGAAGGAATATAAAAAATATTGCTAAGGATTATGAAATTTTGGGAAAGGAACTAAAGACTTTAAGAGCACACGTGGTATTTTCATCACTGCAGCTGATCAAAGGAATTCTGAAAAGAAGGTTGTATTTGAAATATGTGAATACTGGTTAGGATGGTGTTTGAGAACAGGATTTGTTTCTCTGTCTCACAACTTATAATGTTAGAATGACAAGCCCTTGTTCAGGGATGGAGTGCAACTCATGAGAGCCAATGAAAATGTGTTCTCCTGGAACCTTGCAAATCTAATCAAAAGGATTTTAAACCAAAAAGGAAGGGGAGGACAAAAACCTGCCTATGTATCTCTAAGCAATTAAGTGGCACAGTGTATAGAACTGAGGCTGAAAAGAAAAACTATGGAAAAGAAAAAGGATTTTTAAAAAAGATATGTTGGCTAAAGGAGGAGGATCAAAGAAGAAATAGGATTGATGCTTGGGATAGATGGGACAATCTTGGGAAAGAAGACAGGGCGTTTCAGCTCTTCCGTTAATTGTTTTTTTCTGCCAAGGATAAAGCTCTTTGGACTATTAAAAAAAACAAAAATGATTAACAGGAAGTTAATAACTATAAGTAAGGAGATAATGAAAGCATACAATTGCCTTTGATAAAGAAAATCCAGATGAAACAGATGGCAAGGTACTTGAAAACTGACACATGTGATTCTTGAGCAACTGTAGGTGAGCTTTAAGATTTTGGCAAGCAGGAGAGGTATGACAAGATTAGAGAAGAGCAATTTTGTCCCAGTTTTCAAAAAAAGGAAAAGCATAGAGTCTGCAAGCCACAGTGTAGTAAGTATTTCTTTAAATTTTGGCAAAATTCAAGGATGTCTTGTTAAATGGATGGTTAATGAACATCTAGGAAAGGAATGAATCATTACAAAAAGTTGGCATGGTTTCATCAAAATGAGGTCTTGCCAGACTATCCAATTTTCTTTTATTGATAGGGTTAATAAGCTATTAGATTAGGGCAATGTTACAGCTTAATTCACCTAGATTTTATTTTTAAAATATTGGAGCATATCTATCATTTTTGTGCCAAACATTTCCTAATGTATTCCAGT
>CM053625.1:56417807-56437616 GCA_028646595.1 Phalanger gymnotis
GCCATCTTGGAGTAGGGGGGAGGGTAGAAATGGGGAGAAAATTTGTAATTCAAACTCCTGTTAAAATCAATCCTGAAAACTAAATATATTAAATAAAATTTATAAAAAAATAAAAATAAAAAAAGAAACTCCTCTATTTCATTACATATCCATTTTCCCCCTGTAGCATTATATTCAGTTTTGTTGGGTTGATTATTCTTGGTTGTAATCCTAATTCCTTTGCCTGTGAGAATATAATATCCCAAGCCTTCCACTCCTTCATAAGGGTTGCTGCTAAATCTTGTGTAATCCTGATTGTAAGTCCATAGTATTTGAAATTTTCCTTTCTGGCTGCTTTCAGTATTTTAATCCTTAACTGGAAAGTTCTGGATTTTGACTGTAACATTTCTGAGAATTTTCATTTTGAGATTTCTTTTAGGAGGCATTAGTAGATTTTTAAAATTTCTACTTTGCCCTCTGGTTCCAAGATATTTGCGCAGTTTCCTTTTATAATTTATTGAAATACGAGGCAACTAGGGGTGCAGTGCATACAGCACTGGTGCTGGACTCAGGAAGACCTGGTTTCAAATCCAGCCTTAGACACTTACTAGCTGTGTGACCTTGAACAAATCACTTGCCCCTAGTTGCCTCCCCCCAAAATAATTTATTGAAATATGTCTAGGCTTTTTTGTTCATGGTTTTCAGGTAGTCCAATGATACTTAAATTATCTCTCCTCAGTCTATTTTCTTGGTCAGTTTTTTTTTTCCCTATGAGATATTTTACATTTTCTTCTATTTTTTTCCAGTCTTTTGACTTTGTTTTATTATTTCTTGATGTTTCATGGAATCACTTCTACTTAGCCAATTCTGCTTTTTAAGGACTTATTTTCTTCAATTCTTTTGTACCTCTTTTAGTAAACTGTTAATTCTCTTTTCATAATCTTCTTGCATATCTCTCATTTCCTAATTTATAGTCTCTCCCTTTTGTTTGATTTTTAAAATCAATTTTGCTCTTTTTATAATTTCTTTAACTCTTCTAGGAATTCTTGTTGGTCTTCTTTCCAGTTTGCATTTTTTTCTTTGAGGCTTTACTTATAGATATCTTCAGGTCATTGTCTCTTCCGTGTTTGTATCTTGAGCTTCCCTGTCACGATAGTAGCTTTGTATGGTCAGATATTTTTTTCATTTTTCTGGCCTACTTATTGACTTTGAACTTTATGTTGTGTTGTGTTTTGCTGACCTCTGGAGGAGGGGCAGATGTTGGGCCTAAGTTTTTGTCTTTTATGCCTGCCTGCTACTTTCACAGTTCTGTCTGGGGGCCTGTAAGTTTTCAGTGTTTCCAAAGTGCTGTGATCTAGGGAGAGATCTCTTTGCTGCACTCTTGGGTTGTAAATTCCTGACCTTGGTTGGGTCTCTTGGCTTGTGTGTAGTTGGTTTTCTTTAGACAGTTGCTGGACTCAGTCACAGTCAGCCCACTAGGAGGTTTTGTTGGTTCAGAGTGACTGAATTGCTGCCCCCCCTTGGTTTATTCTCTTGCCCTGGTTTATTCCACTGAAGGATTGTGTGCCAAGATAAGGTTAGAACTGAGTCTCCCCCCTCCCCTTACCCCGCTGCTTTTAGGCTCAGAGCCACACAGCTATGCTTTGGAACCTGTTCCTTATTCTTTATACATGTAGGACCCCTGTTCTTTCATGACTGTGGCTGCTCCTACGCACCCTGGAACTGTGACCCAGGGCTGGGTAATGAGTGACAGAGCTGCCAGATGGCACCTCTTCTTGCTCCCAGGGATAGGTCAGGGGTCTCCTGGTGTCTTGTCGTGCCCAGGTGTTCATTCCCCTTACTGTTCTTGGATCTTGGGCTGCTCCTTGCTGCTGCCACAGCTTGCTTTTACTGCTACCTGTTATATTGCCACTGCTGTTGCTAAACTTCCCAGCTGGCTAGATACCACGCTAGTGTCCACAGACCTCTCTGTCTTTCTTCTTAAGTTGCCCTGGGCTGGAAAAAATGACTCCCTCTGATTTTTTCTTGACTTTCCTTATGAGAATTTGGTCTGGTATTCTTTATAAGCCATTATAGGGGAGGATGTGAAGAAACTAAGGCAATGCTAACTTTCATTCCACCAGCATGAGTCTGCCCCCTTATTTCTTCAGGACAACTCGAGAAAGACCCAGGCAATTTTTCTGCCTCCCTTTGATCTCCCAAACATAGTAAGAAGAGGATATACCTTAATGACTCATAGGAAGTGTTTGGGAACCTTGTTGCTCCTCAAAGGGTGTGTTGAGCTTCTCTACAGGCACTACAGAGAATCGTCAGAACCTTGGCTGTGCTAAGAAGTGGCTCTACAGAACTTCACTGTTTGCCATCCAGCCCCTGGGCACTTTAGCTTTCTGCTATTTCTACCAGGAGCATCTTTACTAGGGTGGGTGAGCTAGCTGCCACTGCTGGTATGTGTAGCGTTCACTGTCTGCATTGTAGCTTTCATCTCCTTATAGGAGATGTAGTCTAGGCAAAAAAACAAACAAAAAAAAAAACCCAGACTCCATGGCCATTCCTTCTCCTCCTTGATTTTCAGGTTCTTTCTTCCTTCTCTTTAACTCCAGCAGCTCCCCTTCTCTGCCTTCATGCCTCCTACCTGACTTCTTAGATGATATCATCACCTGATAAAACTTGTACAAAATTCTAGAGACTGGTCTCTGAGGAGAACTATCATCTTTGGTCAAAGAACTGGTAACACCATAATACAACATAAGTGATGATAAGTGCCTATCAGTGATGATAAGAGTTATTTTTTTAAAAAAAGCTTGTGACGGTTCTAAGATTCCAAAAATAGAGCTATAGCCATAGCTTCTTGAGGACAGGCACTACCAGACAATGGAAGGCAAGAGAACCTAAGAACATTGGAAATCCCTATTTTAGCCCCTTCATTTATAATAGAGGGTACTAAACAGAGGCCTAGAAAGGTGTCCCTCTGGGTTCTGTCCTGAGTCTTCTTCTCTCCTCCAATACTACTTCACTTGGTGGTCTCATCAGTTCCCATGGATTTAATTACCATCTTTATGTTGGTGATTCTTAAATCTACCTTTCCTGCCCCAATCTCTCTCCTGACCTCCAGTCTCACATCTCTAACTGCCTTTCAGATATCTAGAACTGGATGTCCAGTAGACATCTTAAACTCAATATGTCCAAAACAGAACTCCTCTTAACTGTTACCTTCCCTCTTACTGTTGAGGGAGACACAGTCACTCAGGCTCACAACCCAGTAGGCATCTTGAATTCCTCAGCATCTCTCACTACCTCTTTCCTCTCCAATATCTGAGCTATTGCCATGGACTGCTGATTTTACCTTTGCAACATCTCTTGAATATTCCCCCTTCTCTTCTTTGACACTGCTACCACTCGAGGGCAGGCCTTCATCATCTCTTGCCAGGATTATTGCCATAGCCTGCTGGTGGGTCTGCCTGCCTCTGGTTTCTCCTTGTTCCAGTCCATTTTCCATTTAGCCACTAAAGTGATTTTCCCAAAATGAAGGTCTGATCATGTTGCTTCCTCTACATCCATTTTAATAAACTCCAGTGGCTGCTTGTTACTTCTAGTAGCAAATACAAAATTCTCTGTTCAGCATTCAAAGCCCTTCCTAACCCCTCAGGTCCCTCCTACCTTTCCAGTCTTTTTATGCCTTACTCCCAGACACATATTCTTTGATCTAGTGATGCTGGACTCCTGGCTGTTCCATGAACAAGACACCATTTCTCAGCTCCAGGCATTTTCTCTGGCTTTTCTCCTGGTCTGGAATGCTCTTCCTCTTGCACTCCAACTCCTGACCTCCCTGGCTTCCTTTAAGACCCAACTAAAACTCCTCCTTCTATAGGAAGCCTTCCCTAACTAACTCTTCTAAATTCCAGTGCTTTCCCTCGGTTAATTATTTCTTATTTATATCTTGCTTTGTATGTATTTGTTTGCATGTTGTTTCCCTCATTAGATTGTAAGACACTTGAGCGCAGGAATGGTCTCTTGCTTCTTTTTGTATCTCCAGTGCTTAACACAATGCCTGGCACATAATAGCTGCTTAATAGATGTTTATTGAATTGAAATGAAACGAGATTAATTGAATGCTAATTTCTAATCTTAAGTAACTGATAAAGTGAGGACTCAACCCAGGTATTCTGCTTCCAAGTCCAGCCTCCTGACCACTATACCACCCTACTTCCATTGTTCAGAACATGATTCTCTCTCTCCTCTGTCTCTTTCCCTTTCTTTTTGTACAATCACACTAGTGATTTGGGGTATTGCCATAGAGTGTACTATTGCCTGGCTCCTCACCTCCTTACTTCCTTTGTGGCCTCATATTTAATCAACCATACCCTGATCCAACAATTAGCTCATTTTTCTTAGCCTGGGGGCAGTATATTGGCCCCTCAGGTTCATATGGTTTTCTCCTCTGCTGCTTTATGGAGTTCATATTAAATAAACAGTTATGAGTACAGTCACTATAACTTGGAGCCCCCAGTTAGGAAACCTTCTAACATTGAGTGAGACAGAGGTTTGGCTCTCTGCCTTAATTTCAAGTTATGTTTATCTCCAGCTTATCAGCCACTGGCCTCTTTATGGTAGTGGCAAAAATGTAGGTTCCCAGAGATGTTTGGGGTAGAAAAAAGAACAACAAACCAGTAGGGTATATTAAAATGCTTCTGGGCAGGCACCAAGAGGGAAGTTTGGGGGAAGAGTAGACCTTTTCTTGGAACCTCCCTTAATCCTTGATGAAGTGAGCTACTGAATATGCAAAAATGTGTAGTAAGAGTCTGGGGTTGATGGCCCTCCCAGATTTCTTCCTTCTCTGCTGCAGCTCAGCTTCACTTTTGTTTCTCCATTTGCCTGCTGATCCTGGGCCACCAATTCTTTCTGGCTCAGGTCTGAAGGTTCCCCCTTCTCCCAAATCTCACAGACTGTGTGTACTTCTTTAAGAACTCTGGAGCATGACTCAGTTTTGCCTTCTGCGCTCACAGGTTGTGACAGTCCTAAATCCATCTCAGGGCCAAAAGAAAACTATAAATTCAAGGATGCCAGTAACTTCCCAGACTCTTACTACACGTATGTATGTGACCCATATGTGTATACACATATATAAATATATACAGTTCATAATTACATATACACATATATATGTATGCATACATACACATATTTGTTTTTTGGACCAGATCTGTGATTTTATCAGTGTAAGGACTTCCTAGTAAGGAACATTTTCTCTTGATACAGATTAACACCTTCTCTGTAACTTATAAAGAGCTGCTTGAGCCAATGAGAAGTTAAGTGGCTTGCTCAGAGTTACATAGACAGTATGTGTTAGAGGCTGGACTGTAACCTGAGTCTTCCTGACTTAGAGGTCAGCTCAGTATGTACTACATAATGCTGTCTCTCACCTTACCTGTAGTAGGTGTTGATGACCCAAATTTGTGGCCTTGTATTAATGCGCATGGTAGTCTATAAATACTCGTTGAATGAATACCTCTGTCTCTGTTTATGTTTGTGTCACTATCTCTGCTGATAAATGTACATGTTATGGCCTGCATGTAGAGAGTAGAATATTTTTAAATTGGCAGGTAGGACATACCCAAGTGCCAGGAAAATTTTGATTTAGAGATTAAATAATAATGAAACTAATTAAAGTACCAACTTTTGAGTTGAAAACATTTGCAAAAATGAACTGCTGTTGTGTAAACAAAAGGCAAGTTCATAATCAATGGAATTAAAAAACAAGCTTCCATGGAAGAAATAAAATGGATAATTTACTCACTTTGATTGACTTCACTTTCATTAAAGTTCTGAAATAAACATTTCTTTATACTTGGTCCAATCCCATCAACCAGTTAAGCCAACCTGTTTCAAAATGGTCTCATTCACGTATATGGATAATAACATATGTATATAAATGTAAATATTCATGCATATGTTTTATTTTTTTACCAGACTTGTGATTTTATCATATATATGCACACACATACTCCACAAAGAGATATTATGCATGTTTTTTCCAATTATAGAAATTCTGAGATGTCAGAAGTCTTTTTATCCAATGAATATAAAATCATTCACAGAGCCAAATAATTTTTTTTTTAATTTTGCCACTATTTTTTTTTCATTTTGGGGATGATGTTAATTCTTTGAATTTTTATTTTGTTGTTTCTCAGAAGTGACTTACCTATATATCTTCACAGAGTAACAGACTGGCTACTAGAAAATGTCATCAGCTTATTTACGTGCTGTAAGGTCTGCCTCAAATAGCATCAGCAGTTGTGGAATTAATATGTTGCAGCATTAGAAGATGTGACACATTACCTATTTGTGACTTAATGGAATTCTAATGGATTTTTTCCCTGTTTTGGGAAGCTAGATTGGGTATTTTCTTCTGCCTCCAACTCCCTTTATCTCTATTATACTTCACAGACTGTACAATGTTTGCAGTGGGAAGAATTTGGAGAAAATCTAGTACAGACCCTGTATTTTAAAGACAGACTGAGACTCAGAGAGCTAAAGGGACTTGTCTAAGTCACATAGATAATGGGCAAGCTGGGATTATCATCATTGATGTTTTATTAATCCAAAAACCTTGGTCTCAGACACTATACCAAAGAAGTTATAAAAAGAATGTAAGGGTAAGAAGGAGGGATACACGGAGAGAAGGGGGAGGGAGAGATAGAATGGGGAAAATTTTCTCACATAAAAGAGTCACACAAGGAGGAGCTTTGATAGTGGAGGGGGAAATCGAATGGATGGTGGGGCAGTGCTTGAACCTCACTCTCATTGGAATTGATTCAAAGAGGGAAGAATATATGCATATACATGCGCACACAAACATGCACATACATACATGTGCACACATATACACACACTCAGTTGGGTATAGAAATCTGTCTTATCCAATTGGGCAGTAGGAGGGGAAAGGGATTAAAGATGGTGGATGGGGAGAGGATAGCAGGGAGGGTGAAGTAAGAGGCAGTTGTTGGAAGCAAAACAGACTTTTGAGAAGAGACAAGATAAAAAGAAGAGAGAAAGATAAACAGAGGAAAATAGGATGGAGGGAAATGCACAATTAGCAATCATAGCGATTATAACTGCAAATGGGATGAACTAACCCATAGAATGAAAGTGGATAGCAGAATGGATTGGAAAACTAGAATCCAATAATATGTTGTGTATAAGAGATATACTTGGGACACTCACAAAATCGAATGAAGGGCCAGAGCAATGTCTATTATGCTTCAGCTGAAGTTAAGGGGGCATGGGTAACTAATAATCATGATTTCAAACAAAGCAAAAGCAAAAATAGACCTAATTAAGAGAGATAATCAGGGGAACTACATTTTGTTAAAAGTTACCATAAACAGTGAAGTAATATCAAAAATATTTACTCCAAGTTTCTCTGATAAAGGCTACATTTCTCCGATATATACGGAACTGAGACAAATTTATAAAAACAAGAGCCATTCCCCAATTGATTAATGGTCAAAGGATATAAACAGGCAATTTTGAGAAGAAATCAAAGCTGCCTATAGTCATATGAAAAAAGTGCTCTAAATCACTGTTGATTAGAGAAAGGCAAATTAAAACAACTCTGAGATACCACTTCACACCTATCACAAATGACAAAGGCTAGAGGGGATGAGGAAAAATAGACACATTAATGAACAGCTGGTGAAGTGATGAACTAGTCCAACTATTCTGCAGAAAAATCTGGAACTGTGCTCAGAGGATTGTAAAACTGTACATGCCCTTTGATCCAGCGATACCACTACTATGCCTGTACCTCAAAGAAATCAAAGGAAAAGGAAAAGGAACTATATGTACAAACATATTTTGTGGTGTCACAAAGAATTAGAAATTGAAGGGATACTCATCAATTGGGGAATGGCTGAACAAGTTGTGGCTTATGATTGTGGAGTACTCATGCTATGAGATATGACAAAGGGGAATGGTTTCAGGAAAAAAAAAACATAGCAACACCTATAAAAACTGATGCAGAGTGAAGTGAGAAGAACAAAGACATCATATTGTTTGCCTTTTCAGTGAGGGGAGACAGGTGGGAGAGAGGGAGAGAATTCGAAACTCAAAATTTTAAAAGAAAAGAATGTTTAAATATAAATGCATAAATAATAAAGAGGTTATGTAGATGTAGACCCTGTTAAAGACCAGCATATTGATGTTTAGCAGTAGATCAAGAATATACAGAAGAATGGAATCATTGAACTAAACATGGATAAAGAGTCAAGTCCATCAGGAAAGAAGTCCAAGGAAAGAAACTCAACAGCTAGGCTAGAGAGAAGAGAGCATACTTATGGAAAATCCACATTTGATTGGTAGTAGACTATCTCATCAGAGGTTGTTGTGTTTGTCCTTTGCTTTTGAAGAGGACCATGACATCAGGGAAATGATGACATGACTTGCAGTTGACTTGGATTTGGGTGAGGGAGGGCTGTGCAAGGTCACCAGCCTCACTTTCTCCTCCAGAACCATCTGGGTCCAGTGACCCAGATTCATCAGGATGACCTCATTGAATGAGTACTATATAAAGTTAGACCAAAGGAAACTCACGTAAACATGGGGAAGACTGAATTCTTTGCCCTTGTACTGTTACTTTTTAAATATACATGTCCTGGCCTGTCTCCACTCTTCCCTATGTCCCCCCACAAACTCTTTTCTTATTCCCCCTTAAATGGACGCTAAGTTATATCTTTCACAGTTCTTTCTACAGGTCAGCTCAAGTACATCCATATTTTGTCATATCCACTAGGGATGCAATTAATTCAATAAACATTTATTAAACATCAGCTAGGGATAACATGCTGTGTTAGACACATACAAATTTAGAACATTTTGTTTCTCTGGCTGCACTGGTCCACTTTGCCTCCTTGATTTCCTCCTACTCCTGAGCCTGTTCTGTCAATTTGTTTTCAGACAAATTTCCCCCTTCACCCAGTGATCCCATTTCCTCCTTCAAGCATTATCTGAAACTGAACCCCTTATATGAAATCTTTTTGGCCACTAGCTATCCAGCATTCCTTCTTTTTCCTTTCTCCTTTCCCCTCATTAAAGCATCTTCTCAAATCCAACTGTCTCCCTGAAATATGACTAAATTTTGTCATGCCTTTACCTTGTCTGAATATTACATTCCCACTACCCCCCTCCTTTAACACAAAGCTGACTAAGCCTTAAAACTAAATACACTGGAACCTTGTTCTGTCACTATTTTAGGAGTTCTTGCTACATGACCATGTTTGAGGGTGAAACAGTTATCATAATGTAGTTTTTCTGGTACTTCCAGTAATGTACCCTCTTGGATAAGAGCCAACATTGACCCACCTTCTATCTAATTCTCTGCTATGGTGAGTTCTGTTATAATGAGTCTCCAGTGGGTTTACTGATTTTATCTCTGAAATTATTCTGTCAGTACAACTGTTTGCGTTGGCCAGGGGCCAAAATCTTCCAGAACATGAAGTCAGAAAACCTGGGTTCAAGTCCCAGCTCTCCTGATTACCAGTCATGTGGTTAGGAGCAAATCAATTAACCTCTCTGATACTGTTTCCTCTTTTGAATAAGTGGGGATAAAATTATACTTGCACAAACTACCACACAATGTGACTGTAAGAGAAGAATTTTGTAAATTGTAAATTGATCTATATAAACATGAGTAGTTATTGCTGCCTTTGTATCTGGAGAATAGCTAGCTATACATGGTAGATTACCTCCTGTTCTGGGAACAAGGTGTCATGGTTTTAGGGGATTGTCTGTCTTTCGAGTTTTACTTTACTCAAATTACCTTTTTAATTGTTATGAAATTACCTGGTGCCTAATGGCACTTTCCACTTATGCTGGGGGAGAAAGTAGGGGCAAATGCTGACAGTATGAACTGTTTGCAAAGGAAAGCTAAAATCAAGTTTGAGCTTTATCTCTGTTGGCTGTTAGATATAAGAGGACTCATTCTAAAACATGCACATCTTTTAAAAATTGCCCTGCTTTTATAAATTTAGACCTTGTACTCCTCAAGGAGTACAAACCATGGGAAAACCGAAGGTATCTTTGGCCTGGCACTAGTCGTGTTTCCTAGAGAGAGAAGTTTCCAGTGACTGCATCCCCATATGTGACTCAGTAATATTCCGTCTACGTTCCTGGGTTCCTATATGTGGGTCCAGCTGTGGAACACCTTAGTCTCACTTCCAGCATCAACTGATCAAAAGATCCTCATAAAGGGAATCAGGAGACATGGGTTCAAGTTCCCTCTCTGCATTCTGCCTAATGGTGGCAGAGAATTCAAACTCATTTTACTGAAGATTCCTCATTTTAAAAATGCGGACAAATAATCATCAGGCTTCTATTTGGCCTCTCAGGAATGTGGTGAGAAAGAGTGGGATAATGTATCAGTTCTTTGACAAAGAAATTTCCACATTTAAGGGTCAGTGTTATAACAGCCTTAATAGTGTTGGGTTGTATGTTTTTTTTAAAGTGAATTTTAGAGGAATACTCATAATCCTTATTTTCAATAGCCCTTGCTCATCACCCTCTTCCCAGAGTATGGTTTTCTTAATGTGCATTAAGGTCACAAATTCCTCTAGCCAACTGTCCCTAGAATGTTGTGGACCATACATAACTTATGCAGTATTTTCTAGTTGGAATTCTGCATGGCTTAGAAGTGCCGAGTGTGTGAATTCTTGGGAGAATTACTGTCTTATAATAAGAAGAAACAAATAGCTCCTTGTTTACACCCCAGCTTGCTGCCTAACCCATTGGTCGGTATTTACACCCTTGGCTCACAAAAGAGTTTGAACAAAGTTTGATTCCCCAGGGCCCTCACCGAGAAAGGATAGGGGGAGTGGAAGGTCTAAATAAAAAACCTCACTCAAGGTCTTATCCAAACTAGTTGTCACCAAAAAATGAAAGCCAGATGTTATTTTAGCAAGAAATAAATAAGTGGCCAAGCTGTGGATTGAACCTGAGGTCTCCTTGGATGGCTTCCAGGTGTGTCAGTAGCTGGACTCCCAGGTATACAAGTTTTAGATTCTCTACCTCCCCTTGTCTGTCAATTTGGGCATAACCCTTGTGGATGGTTAATGAGCAATTAACACATGCCATGGCTCCTGTGATATCAATATTGATCTTTTCTAAGTCAAAGTCAAATAGGTGTTAAATTACTCTTGGCTCCTGTGTCCAGGGTGCTTTGAGTCAGGCATCCATCTTTGGGAAAGGGGAAAAGACTCATTAATACTAAAACCACTGGCTTCAAATTCCTGACAAATGATGTGCTTTTGTTAGGAGCTTGTGTCCTCTTCTTTAGAGCAGCATTCTATAGAGAGCCACCCAGGACTCACTCCCTTAGCACAAATAGGTCTCTGCCAATTTGGGTTTTACCTCATACCTCTTTCTTCTCCATTTCTGATTAGACAGGGAGTCTTTCGATGATTGGTGAAGATTTCTTGGTTATCCTCGACGTCTTTTTAGGAAAGCGACTGAGTCTGTTACCGCTCTTCTCTTCTTTAGCTTCACCTTTGATATCTTATTTTTTAACTAAACATGGGGCTCTGTAATAATAAACTATAAACCAGCCTTTGGGTGAGATCAATATGTTATTTCAAAACATGGTGGAGAGGGGGCAAGAAAAAGAGAAGCAGGCTACTTATAAGTGTCTTATGGTTGTGATAGAATTCTTACATTAAACCTGCAAGTGTAGGTCACTTTTAATAGCATTTTTTTAAAAGACCAGCAACCAAACCATAGTCATTTTATTTTCTCAAAATTTGTTTGTTTGTTTGTTTTCCTTCTTCTTGTGGACGTAGTGTTTGATAATTGAATTGGCCAGAAATTCCCATGGAGTTTGTTTTCCAGCACAGACAGGGTTCAGGGGATGTTCAATAATCATTAGGTGTTCACCTAAAATTAGTGGGTATTTCTCTGGAAAGAGCAACTTGTTTTTGTGATTTGAAATCATTTGATTTCAGTTACATTGAAACCTAGAAATTACTGGTGAATTAGGAGTTTTTTAAAAATATGTTTTACTAATCTACATTTTTAATCTACATCTACATCTTTTCTCAATTATTTGTTCTGACTTTAAAACTAACCTTATCAGTCCTTTCCTCCACCACTCACCTTTATCCCAGAAAAGGGGAAAATAGCTCCCCCTTCTGATTTTCCTGCTTAGGGACACTTTGGTGCAGCGGATAGAATACTGAACTTGGAATCTGTAGGAAGTAGATTCAAATACCTCATCTGGCCATGTCATTTTCCTGCTCATGAAGCTCCAGTGACTTTATTGCCTCTTCGATAAAACACAGACTTCTCAGGTACAAATACCCTTCACAATCTGATTCCAGCTTTCCTTTCTAGGATTATAGCCCGTGATTCCTCTCCATGCCTTCTAGCCAGTCTAGCCTAGCTATACACAATATTCCATATCCTGTTTCTGTACCATTCATTACACAGCTTTCCTCATGCCTGCAATGTCTCCCTTCTCACCTCGACCTCTTAGAATCTCTGCTTTCCTTCAAGCCCCAGCTCAGGCATCACTTCCCGTGGCCTTTCTTGATATCTCCAGTTGAGCACCTTCTCATAAGTGATTGGATGCTACTTGGTACGCTTTTTGAATTTACTCATCTTGTTTCCTCTCTTAGAATGAGAATACCTTGAGGACAAGGACTATTTATAATTTTGTCTTTGTATTCCCAGCAGCTCACCGAGTACCCAGCACATAATAGGTACTTAATTAATGTTCAATGAATAAATGAATAAAGCTCTCTCACCTGGGACAGTCTTTGGTTGGCAGACCATGGCTAAACCTTTCTGAGACCCAACTATATAGGGTCTTATTGTGTCCTCATCAATTAGTCTGTTTCTCTTTTGTCATTGTATCCCAGTGTTTGGCTGGGTGTCTGGGACAGTATATGTGCATTATAATGCTTGTTGATTGATTGATGTCTGTAGTAGCTTCATCTTGGGGTTGTTGTCAGGTTCAAGTGAGATAACATACATGAAGTGCTTGGCGAAACTTTGAAGGTTCTGTATAAGTTGGGTTAGCGTTGCCATCTTTGTCTCCTCCCTTTCTTTTGCCACCCAGTATCTTCTCCAGCTTAAGAACATAGCTCTAGTGCTGGAAGGGACCACAGAAGGCATTTAACCTAAAGCTATCATTTTATAGATAAAGAAACTAAAACTCAGGAGGTTACCTGCCATACCTGTTCACAAGTAGTAAACATCAGCAGTGGGATTTGAACTCAGGTCCTTTCACTCCAGAACTAACTCTCTTTCCTCTGTGCCACACCACCTCATTATCTCTATCATTGTGCTGTCCATGCTTGCAGCCACATCTCTAGAAATTGTCACTTTCTTCTCAGTCTTGCTGCTATCATTCTAGTTCAGGCTCTTATCCTAATTTGTTTCTTACATGTAGTGTCATCCCATCTGAAAAAATTTTTTTTACTCCTCATTATCTACTGAGTAAAGTCTTTATATTCTGCTGCTCCAAACTAGGTTCCCACTGTTCTCTTATGGGCATACTAGTATTCTACATAGTTGATCTCCTTGGTACCATCCCACTCCTCCCTACCCCAATGCTTTAGATATCCATGCCTTTGCTCATGCCATTTTCCTCCCCTCTGAATGCCCTCCCCTGACTTCACTGCCTGTCTACATCCTACCAAACATTCAAGACCCAGCATCAGTCTCACTTTGAGGGACAATTGTGTTGATTACCCTCATTTTATTGAAAACCTTTCCTCGCTTCATGTCCATGCCATTGAAATTCATGTTGTCTTCCTACCTCTATGATTATTCTTCTTTGGTTCCTTTTCAAAAGACATTTGTCCTTCTGCCTTCTTTGTACTGCAGTCATTCCCCAAGATTCTTTCATTAACCTCTCATTTTTCTCCACATACACTCACTTCTTCAGAGAGGCAATCAACTCTCATCACATTAACTATTCCCTTGATGTGAATAATTCTCAAATATTCTGACCTCCCATTTTCTCTATAGTTCTGTATTCTTGCCTGCTAACAGGGCATCTCTATTCTGATGTCCTTATATTACCCCAAATTCAACTTGTCCATAATGAAACTAACCATCTTCCCCTTTCTTGCCAATGGTTCAAACATTAGATTAACAGTTTCCCAGAGTGAAATCTTTGAAGTTATCTTAGACTCTTTTTTTTTCATTCAGATTGGATATAGCCAGTCTGTCACTATATTGTCAGCTTTTACTTCTGAACGCCATATTTCAAGAAGCAGGAGAATTTACCAGGATGTTGAGGGGTCTTGAAACTATGTCAAATGAGATAATGCATGTAAAATGCTTTGCAAATCTTAAAGCACTACGTAAATGTCAGCTATTATTATGAAGAATGGTTTAAAAACTGGGGATCTTTGCCCTGTTAATGAGAAACCTTGGGGAAGACATGTTAGCAGTATTTAAAGATTTGAAAGGATGTTGTATGGAAGAGCGATTAGGATTACTTTGGTTCCAGCAGACAGAACTTGGACCAAGGGGTCAGCATTATAGTGAGGCAAATTTTAGTTCAATACAAGGAAACCACTTAGAGCTATTTTAAAATGAAATTGTTTGCAGTGTGCAGTATTGAATTTCCTTTCATGAGAGGTATCTAGGAAAAAGCCTGGTGATCATATATTGAGAATATATCATAAGGAGTTCATGCTTCTGGTTGGACAAAATAACCTCAAAGGTCCATTCCAAATTTGAGATATTTTTATTTTTTATCCATGCTTTGGAATGTGGCTCACATCTATCTCTTCTCTGTTCCCAATGATGTCCCCAGAGAGCTCTTATCATCTCATACTTAGATCTATACAGTCCTCTAATTTCTCTGATGGATCCAGCTGGTATAACATTGCTCTGCTTTTCTTTCTATAATATTTTCATCATGTTATTTATCTGCCCCTAAACCTGTGACTCCTCCTTACTTTCCCCCCAAAGTTCATTCACTCAGTCTGCAAACATTTATTAAGTACCTACTGCTAGACATTCAAAGGAGATAAACAATGCATAAAATACACAGTTTCTATCCTCATGGAATTAATAGTCTATTGGGGGAATGCCACAATCATAAACATTTCATAATAAGCAAAACAAAGTAGTACTCTATGGGGGGAGGGCAAGGGTGGATCAGGGAGGACTTAATAGAGGAGGTAACTTGGGAGTTGGGATTTAGAGTGTATTATAGGCATAGAAAACAGTACAAGCAGAGGCATGAAGGCAGGAGGGCATGCCATACACCTTCAAGGAATAAATAATACAGATTTGGCTGAAGATTAGAATGTTCAGAGGGGGATAATATGAAATAAGAATAGAAATTTATGGTATGACCAAATTATGGATGGTCTTCAATGTCGGGGAAAGGAATTGGAATTTTACTTGAGAGTTATTGAAGATCTTTTCATAGAAGAGTAACGTGCACAGAAAGATTATTTCTGTAGCATTATGAAAAGCAGATTTCAGGGTAGAAGAATTCAAGGCTGGAAGAACCTCTTGTAGTAGTCTAGGTGGTCGATAATGAGGGTACACACCATTTAGGCACTCAGGTTCCCCAGCTACACAGAAAGCCACTTGAGGCACAGGCTATCTTCTTTCCTTGAAAATCTCCAGTGTACCTAGCATAATGCTGAGTATATAGTTTGGGGAGGGCAGAGGCTAGGGGAGGAGGAAGGGAAAGAGATGGGTTCAGTAAATACTGCGTGATTATAAGGGAAATCTAGGGGGTAAACAAAGGTTGTCTCTACAATACTAGAAAGACTGCCTCAGCAGAAATCCTCACCCTTTCTGATTGAACTGTCAGGAATAAGTTACGTCTGAGCCCCAAATGCATCACGATTTTGTTCACTGAGGGTAAAGTGGTGGGAGCTTGGCAATCTCTGATTTAGTCTGTGTTTGAAAAGAGGTTATTCACCTTAGATTAGTATCCCTATCTATTACCCAACAGCCTAACATCTGGAGGCTGTGTAAAACTTTTCAGAACGGGGAAAACTGGAACATGGCTATGTGTATGTGTGAGAGAAAGAGAAGAGAGAGGGGAGGGAGGTGAGAAAGACAGAGAGAGAGAGAGAGAGAGAGAGAGAGAGAGAGAGAGAGAGAGAGAGAGAGAGAGAGAGAGAGAGAGAGAGAGAGAGAGTTCGCGAGTTCGCGTTCGTGCTCCAGATGCTAGAACACCTGGAAGCTATTTGTGAAGATCACTGGTTCAGTCCACAGCTTGGGCCATTCATTTATTTCTCACTAAGTGAACATCTGGGATTTAGTTTGAAACGCCAACAGGTTTGGATTTGACCTCTTGAAGCTGTGGTTCTGGAGGAACTGCTTGCCTGGGTTTGGAGGGACTGAGGTGAGCATTTCTTAAGCTTTTTTGCAGATCTTGGTTCAAATGGGATAGCCAGGGGCTGAAAATCCTTCAAATGCTTGAGAAGCATTTGAAAAAGGAATTAACCACGGAAGATTCAGTTTGATCAAAGCAGGAGTACAATCTTCAAACTAGTCCCCTTCGCCTTTCACCTCTCCACTCCCACCCAACCCTGTGGTTTTTAATATTATCCAAGTATCTGACCTTTTCTAGGGGAAACACACACATGTAAGGGCTCACCCTCATGCAACAACATAACAACTGGGAAGTGGACCAGGAAGGAAATATAATGGAAGCAGTAAAATTCTAATTAGTTATAGATGAGAATTAGTCACAGACAGTTACCCTACATTCCTTGTTTCTAGTCTGGAAAAGTTTAAAGGACCTTAATGTATATAGATACACACATATGTAAATATATATAAATATTGGTGTCCAGAGTGACATACACAGAACTGCAGCATTATTAATATACCTTCATGGAGTTTGGGCTTTTAAAAAAATTAAAAGGGAGATCTGTCATTCTTGAGCTCGAAACGCTTTGCTGTCAGGCCTTCTTTTTACTTCGAACTTTCCCAGAGCTAAAACAAAGGCCATTTAGTTCAACCAGGATCTTTTTAAAACAATACATGGCCAGAGAGTTTCTGCTGAGTTGCACCTGCCCTCTGTGACATCAATTCATAAATTTCTCTTCCAATCTGCATCTGTCAATTACTCTGAGGGAAAGTGTTGGAGGGTGTTGTGGCTATAGATGAAGGGGCAAGAAAGACTTTATCTCTCCCAAAGGGGGTGCTGCTAGTGTGTGCATCTGTATGCATATGCCATCCTGTTTAGGATTCACAATGGTATACTGTTTTCAGACCTAAAGGTGATCGATTGACTTTGAGTGAAGAAAAAACCTGTAGCAGTTAATTCAACTCACTGTTATGTGTTAAGTTTTCACTCTGGACACAGGATTGGGCTAGATTCTGGGTGGGGTGAGGGTGTTAGAAGAAGAATAAGACTTTCATTTTTTGTGCTTATATAACCAGGGCACAGTGTCTGGCACATAGTAGGCATTTAATAATAATAACTAGCATTTATATAACACTTCCAAGTTTTCAAAGCACTTTATATATGTCATTTGAGCTTTACAACAACCCTATAAGAGCATACTATTATTATCCTGCCTTTACAGATGAGAAGGCTGAGGCAAAGAAGTTAAGTGATTTCCCTAGGATCTCACACCTAGTAAGTGTCTGAGGCTAGATGCAAACTTTGGTCTTCCTGACCCCAATTCCAGTGCTTTCTACCACACCAACCCCCTGATCAATCAACTATTAAATATTGGTTGATTGGCTGAAAGTATGATCATTATCCTCAAGGATCTTATAATGTGGCCCAGGGCGATAAAACCTAAGTGCACAAATAAAAGTAATGTGAAATAAAATTTGAAAAAACTTGAGAGATGCAGAGGAAGCACTTTGAGGATTCATGGGAGGAAGAGAGAGAGCATGTCTTGCTGGAAAGATTAGTGAATTGGTCCTTGAGGTACAGGTAGGCTAATGATTGGCAAAGATATGGGAGAAAGACATTCTAAGCATAGAGGGTAACAAAAGCAAAAAGACAAAGGCATTTGGGGGGTGGGATGGAAGAAGTGACGAGTAACTAATAGACCAATTTGTTTGGAATATAAAGTGTGGGAAGGGGAATAGAGTGAGATATGAATTAGGAAAGATATGTTAAAGGCAAATTGCTAAGGGCTTTGAATGTCAAACTAAGTAGTCTGTCAGTTTGTTAGGAAATGGAGAAGCATTGAAGATTTTTTTTGTAGGATGGTGACATAATAGAACGAGCGCTTTAAGAAGATTAACCTAGCAGGGGTGTGTAAAATGGATTAGAGCTTTGCTAATTCCTTAGGAGAAATGGCTCCAATTTAACCCTAGGCCTTTCAAAGCATATTTAATGATTTATTGTACAGATCACATACTATTCACCCAGCAGCAACATTACCTTTCCAGGAATTATTCTTTTCCCCTAGCTAGTCATTTAGCTCACACAATTATTCCCATGTATCTGACCACATATTTGGGCAGTTAGGTGGCAGGCACAATGGAAGTCAAGAAGACTCATCTATATGTGTTCAAATCCAGCCTCAGACACTTATTAACTGTGTGAATTTGGGCAAGTCACTCAACCCTGTTTGCCTCAGTTTCCTCATCTGTAAAATGAGCCAGAGAAGGAAATGACAAACCATTCTAGTATCTTTGCTGAGGAAACTCCAGATGGGGTCACGAAGACTCAAATATGACTGAAAAGACTGAACAATAACAACAACATCTGACCAATGCTCATTTGGTTTGATTTGGTTGGGTCTAGGTCTGTGATTCGTCCAAACTCTCACCATCAATGCAGATTGACAGCTCATCCCTGAGCAAAACAATGAAGAAGGTGAAATTTTGTCTTTGGGAAATCCCTGTCTCTTTTTAGGCACCAGGATCCTTAAACATTCACAGAATCTTAGAGCTGAATGGTAATACACAGGTCATTTCATTCAATACATATGGGGAAAGTGAGGTACAGAAGAGAAACTTACCAAGGTCACACAATGGATTAAGTGGCTGAGCTGAGATGAGAAGCTTGGCTTTTGACCCCTCATCTGGTACTATTCCCAGTGCACCTTCTACTATGCTACCTCCCAGCTATTTTGTTCAATCAAGCAATCAGCAAGCATCAATGAGAGTACATAGCCTGTCAGTCAGCAGTCATTTATTATGTACCTACTATGTGCACCTTAAGTGCTGGAGATATAAAAAATGGTTTTAAGAAATATTCCCGTTTCTCAAGGAGCTCACAGTTTACTAAGGAGGATAACATGCAAACAACTATAAACAAAGAAGATGTATGCAAAATATGTTGGGGGTAATCTCAGGGGGAAGGTGCTAAAATTGAGAAGTACTGGGAGAGAGTTCCAAGCACAGGAGGCAGCTAGTGAAAATGTATAGAATGTGTATATGGCATCTTGTGTGAGGAACAGCAAGGAGGACAGTGTTGCATTTGCAGCTTGTATTCCAGTTTGGTTGTACCATCAATTACACTAAGTGGAGTAATGAATAATAAGTCTGGAAAAGTGGCCTAAAGCCAGATTGTAATTGGATTTAAAATCACAGAGGAGTATAGGTTTTATCTTAGAGGCAATGGGAAGTTCCTGGAACTTTTTTGCCTAGGAGAGTGACATGGTAAGTCCTTTAAGAATGTGATTTGGGGGGGGGGGGCGGAGCCAAGATGGCGACTGGAAAGCAGTAACTGGCGTGAGCTCCCCACCAAGTCCCTCCAAAAACCTGTAAAAAAATGGCTCTGAACCAATTCTAGAACTGCAGAACCCACAAAGTGGCAGAGGGAAGCAGGGCTCCAGCCCAGGACAGCCTGGATGGTCTCGGGGTAAGGTCTGTCCCAAACGGAACTCC
>CM053625.1:56438116-56460936 GCA_028646595.1 Phalanger gymnotis
TTATGTTTAAATAGTTATCCAAATATTGAAAATAAAAGTGTATAGGCGAACTGAAATATATTCACAGACTCCAGGTTTAGAAACTCTGCTCAAGATCTCTTAACACTATGTAGAAAATGGTTAAAAAAAATAACAAAGACATGGCTGTTCATTGGTTATCCCTAGCTCTTCTACATGCATGACTGCCTCACTTCCTTTTCTGATAATAGACCATTTTGATGACCTTCCCTACACAGCTTCTTCTGTACAACTTCTGTACAACATATTTCAGCCCATCCACACCCACTCTGCTCTTTTCAATATCCTTTGCCCAACAAATACGATACTAATAAAGACCATGGTACTCCATGGCTGATGGCCATATAGCATCACCAAAGGTTATTCAGAAGATGAGTCTACATTTCAAAGAAAATTATGGGTCTTTAAAAGCACTGCATAATTTCCCAAAAGAAATACAGCACATTCTCCTCCCTCTCTTTAATTCTAGGCCCAGCTCATTTTGTATTTCCAGTGCATGTCCAAGATGTGTATACTAATGGATCAGCTCTATGGGTTGACAGAATGGCGTAGAGTCGAGGTGTCAAACATGTGGCTCAGTGTGGCCTGAACCAGATTCAAGTGTAATTGTGAAATATTCAGCAAAAGGAATAAAAATACAATAAAACAGAGATAACACTACATTTTAAAACTAAGTCCATATGCAACCCACACAGATTCTTCCATATGGATTAATAGTCCCCCATTTCTGTTTGAGTTTGACACCTCTGGTACAGAGAACACAAGATCTCGTTGGGTATATTGTTTACTGATACCTATATATTTAAAAAAAACATGATTTGGTAGAGCAAAATGTCATCCTAAAAGCTTTCATCCAAAAAAGGTATCTTTCATGTTAGTGTCAAAATCATACATGAGTCTTTGAAAGATTCAATAAGAGTTGCATCAAACTCCTTGTGATTATTAACATCGAGCAAGGCATAAAAAATGGAGTTGTATGCTCAACAAAGATATTTGTCACTGTCATTGGAAGTCTTCACACAAAGGCTGGATGATCAAATGTCAGCTATGTTTTAATGGGGATTCCTTTGGAAGGGCGTCTGGGTCAGACTAGATGTCTGCTGAAGTCCTCTCCAACTCTGAAATTGTGTGATAATCTGATGTTCAGCACATAGTCTAAAGGGAAAGGAGATTCCTTAAAGATGGTGAAGCCCTCCAGATACTTCTCTTTGAGGATGATGTGCCAATTGCATCAATCCCTAGAATAATGCAGGGCCTCCTAAATTAGATACACATTCACTCATAAGAGTTTGTTTTAAATATTCACCCAGGAAAACCCAAATGGATGAAGAATGCATCTTTGTCTAGACCAAGATGAGCAACGTCAGTGACAACCTACTTCCTAAAATGTGTAAAATCTGTATGGGAAGGTTCTACATATAGATTGAGGGTATCCATGAGAAAAATGTGGGAGAAGAAGATTTTTGTGAGTATGTTTTGACAGCAGACTTCATCATTACAGCCACACAACTGAGTCAAAGGTGCAAAGAATACAAGCACCCACTGTGTTTATTATATATAGATTAAAAAAAAATTTATTTGACTCAACTGAGTAAAATGCATCCCTAAAGGCTGTCCTGCAAAAATGAGTCATATATATATACATATATATACATATATGTATATATGTGAAGCTAATGTAATATATCTTAATCAAAGAAACCAGAAGTATCTCGAGTTCGATGACCCTCACATTTTTCATGTCAAGTGATGTTTAAAACAGGGAGACACATTCTCAGCAAGGGTTTTGCTACTGCCCAGGATGTCCTGGGCAGATTCTGAATGGGAGAAAGATTGCCTAGAGATTGTGAAGTCCTCTACACAGTCTTGTTTTCATGCAATATTGTGCAGATTGCCTCAAGTCCCAGAACATTATATGTCCTTCTTGATGATAGCCACGATTATCCAAGAGAACAGCTTAACAATCAGCCTCAAGCAAAGTGGAGAAAACAAATTGATAAAGAATGCCCATTAGCCAAACCATGGCATCCAGCTGGATAGCCAGTCAACTGAGTTAGTGTGTCAGTACATTCATCTAGGAGAGGCACTGCAAATACATAATGAAGTGAAACCAGAATTGAATAGCAAAAAGGGAGCATGTGGGATTATATTTTGGGAAACTGCCTGGTGTTTTTAATGACCCAATCTGCTCCCCAAGATGCAGTTTTTTAATATCAGTGTTCTCCTGAAGTGATGGTGTAGGGTGGTGAATCTTAGAACACCATAATTTCTGAAGAATTATAATTGTGGGAGTCCATAAGGGCAATGGAGAGACACAGGAAGGCAAAAGTAGACTGTAGCACATAAGAAGTACTTATAGAAGGGATATCATCCAGAAAATGTGACTTGTTACAAGAGCACTTCTTTGGAGGGGAGGGGAAGAAAGGAGAGTCTAGTGGTTTGTGACATATATGGAGGGGGAAAACAGCATCAGAAAAAAGGATGTTTTTTAAATGCAAAGAAGGAAAAAAATGGCAGAAGAGACCCAAACTAGCAGAGCAATCATTACTACCTTGTTCAATTTAGCATCTATTTGAGTTGTAAAGGAGAAAAAAAAATACCATATGTAAAAGAAACCCACAGTTTCTTATACAACACTCTGTCTTATTCTTTGTATATTGAAATGTTTCTGTTTGTTGATGATTAAGTTCACAATGAAGATTTTTTTAAAAAGAAACTGATATGGTCACATAGTTATAACAAGGCCTAATAGATGCCTGACCTGAATATTGCACTAGTATCCATGAAATATTAAAGCAAACAAAAAACCTAGAGAAAGGCCTCCAGTAGACTGGGTAAATCCATAGTGGGAGATCTATGGGTCAACATTAGTAGGAATCACGTGGGATGACAAAGCATGGATAGGTGGCAAGCTTTATTGATGAAGATGAGGCCCACACTGATGAGATTACAGATCTACTGAAATGAACAGAACTAAGAGATTAAATAGAAGTTATGTTTCTAAGGTCTCCAGGGTAATCAATGTCTGTTGAGTTGTTCTCTCTGTTAGGTCACTGCCATAGACGGTCATTTCTACAAAGTTTCTCATCTCATTAGTCTGAGTTCTTTAAAGGGCTAGTGTTACTCTGGAATCATGGTATTCACAAGTCCTCAGCCGTGTATATTATATGACTATACTAGGCCAAGAAAGAGAAATAAACAGCCCACCAACATATTTTACTTTTGTTCCCTGAAGGTAAAAGAGTATATGAATGCTTATTTGCAAAGTTTTATTTAAACAAATTCCACATGTCTGCAACAGAGAACAATTAGTCAAATTAATAATTCCATTTACGCTTCTATTTCCAAAGCTATTTAGAGTAAGAGACTGTGACTTGATTATGGCCCTTCAAAAGTAACAAGTTCAAATTTCATTTTTAGTGTTTCACATGAGTGAGCCAGACTCAGCAACATGTTCAAGTAAATCAAAACAGAAAATTTCACTTAAATGATTTGCCTTGAGAACAAAATCTAAAAAGAACAAAAATCAAAATCTAAAAAGAACAAAAAACAAAAAAAGAACAAAAATCTAAAAAGAAGCTCAAATCATTAGTTTTCTAATCATTCATCCCTTTGGTGAATATTAGCTACTTTTCAATCTTTAGCTGTTAGCCTGTCAAGAAAGAAAGAAATTACATTCTTTCCAATCAAGTCATTGAAACCATGTGCTGTGATTTAAGTGGCAAGGGCTTCTATGAAAACTTTTACTAGGGTAATTAAAGAGAGGGAACCAACTTTTAGAGGAAAATTATGAGATTACTTTTATCTGGTGTGAAGGTCTTAGATCGTTTATGATAGTACTCAGGAAAATATGGACACCATTATTCCTCATTATTCCTCAGGGTCCCACACTGTCATATGGAAGGAGCCCAGAGGAAGGATGGATACAACCCTATACTATTCACAGAGTGTAAGGCACCATAAACTAGACAGCATCAAACATTCCAGTTGACTGAAGCACCTCTTCAAAAACTTAATTTGGCCAAAGAAGTAAATTATTCTGGTAAGATATGTCACTATTAAAGCCATCTCTCTAGACTGCAGTTGGACCACCTTAAATATCCTGCCTACCATGATTTTGAAGGAAGTAGTAAAATGCTCACCAACATGAGTAATAACTCATCTATGTATTCACTACCCAGAAAACCAAAAGATAATATCCATATATAGTAAATAGACATGTTATCTGCGAAAAACTGAAACTGCCCACCTGGCTGCTGGGACAGCTCAACCAAAGTTACCAGGCACGTAGTTAAAATTATTTAAAAAATAAGTATATGGTATATTCTTGGGGCTCCATTTCTGTCGCTAACAAAGGTAAAGCTGCTGTCCTGTTTTTAAACCACAGGCAAAGCTATTCTCTTGTGGAAAGATATGAGCCTGCTGACACTGGTTACTGTAGCTGATGCTAGCAGATGAATGTACACCAACTACTTCTGCTCCTCATCCTTCCCTTCATACAAAAATGGGGTAGAGGGGGTCCTGAAAGAAAATGGTGACCACCTCTTAACAGGGAGGTAATGGATTGAGGGCATGAGACACGCAGAAAATGAGATGTATATGGTCAATTCAGGAATTTGTTTTACTTGAGTATGCATATTTGTTACAGGAGTTTGCTTAACTTTTTTTGGTTCAATTCTGGGGGGGTTGGAAAAAAAATTATATTTTTTGCTAATTCAAGGAAATTAAATTTAAAAAAGGAAGGGAGAAAGAGAGAAGGAGAGAGAAAGAGAATAGAGAAGAAGGAAGGGAGTAAGGAAAGAAGAAAGGGAGAAGGAAGAAAGGAAGGAAGGAAAGAAGGAAGGAAGGAAGGAAGGAAGGAAGGAAGGAAGGAAGGAAGGAAGGAAGGAAGGAAGGAAGGAAGGAAAGAAAGGAAGGAGGAAGGGAGGGAGGGAGGGAAGAAGGAAGGAAAAGAAAGAAAGAATGTTAAAGTACAGAAATGGAGCTTTTGTTGCCAAAATTAGGAAGGACAGTGAGTATCTGACAGTGATTCTAGTTTCCATGGAAGGAAGTCCTATAAGCTTTTCTCCCACCCAAAAGGAGATGAACTAATATGAGGTAAAAATTCAATGGTTTAAATATTGAGTCAGATTGAAAGCTCCAAAAGAAACAATCAGAGTTGGAGCTTCAGAGTTAAAAGGAACTAGAAGCCAACTAATTCAGCTTCTTTATTTTATAGAGACGATAACTGAGGCCCAGCAAGTTGAAATGACTTGTCTAAGGTTACACAGGCATTAAGTAGTGAGTGTCAAAGCTGGAACTTGAACCCGGATCCTCTTATTTCAAATCCAAGGTTCTTTTCAATCCTGTGAGCCTCCTTTATTCACACACGAGTGGCCATTTTTAGGGAGAGTTTTTCTGTGCTTTCTCTTTCTTTTGAGAAAGAAATGAAAATAATTAAAGTGGATCACAGCAGCAGCATCTCTTTAAAATACATTCAGGAGCTCTAAATACAAGAGTAAACATTTCTATCAAAACTCAGTATTTTGTGCTGTAAAGATCTCCAGAAGACCAAGCCAAAATCTGCTTTTCAGAAAACGACGACCAGGTACTTACAAGCGTTCCAATTGCTTCAGATCTTGGAAGGCCCCTCGCTCTATCACACTGACCTGGTTTTCTTCAAGATGCCTAGAACCACAGAAACAACAACAGTCAGTATAATGTAGGTCTCTGCCTATTTATTTGCTCCACATTCCTGTTTGTGGAAGGGTCAGTGGCCATGCCCAGGGGTCCCAGGTATACTACCCCCCTGCTCAATCTTGTGTAAGTTTTGGGTTGGTTTTTTTTTGGGGGGGGGAGGGAAGTAATCACTTTCCTCCCAGCTCAGCACCACGGTAACCGGGGGTTTAACCGCCCGCACACTTCTACCTGACAGATTGGTTTCCATGCATCTATTTTAAGAATGTTCCCAGCAAATGTCCCCCCAAGCACTGCAGGGTGTTGCAAAGAAAAGAAAGAGGGAAAGCTGCTCCTTTCAAAAGCCACAAAAATAATCGGCATCTCTCTACCTGGCACTCCTTTCCTCCAAGGAGTTTAAAACACTTCATATAAACTATGCTCACCCTAGCCCCTTGGGGACACCCTTACTAGAGGAAAGTGTTTGCTGGGTACCAACCATAGCTAAGAGAGCCATCCAGATTCCAGACCTTCCTCTGTCCCAGTGCCTCACAGATGCAATTCCACTGTGAAGTGGTAAGAGAGCAAGCAAGTCCTTGATTTTTAATAGACAATCTGACCCTTGAAGAGAAAAGCTAGGTCTCTTCAACTCCAGTCATGAGTTCTGTCTGTAGAACTCTCAAAGCACCAAAACAGACAAACTAATTCTCCCCAAAAATAGTTTGTTAAACTCTCTACTTACATGGGTTCGATTCCTTTAGGTTCATTTTAATCTTCCTGAGGGATTAAATCTATTTCAACTTCAATGTACAAGAAAACATTTGTCTTACTAAGTTAAAAAAAGGGAGCATGGCAGCTTAAAATGGATTAAATGACCACGGGGGAAGGGAATTATGAATGAGGCTGCCACATATTCTTCTGCATGTGACTGTTCCAGGGCTAGGTCAAGATGCTTGGCTCTGGTTGAATCTGAACGGGATTTAGCAGAGGGCCTTCAGCTTCTGGTGAGCTGCAACCCAGGGAACCCTGAAAGACACTGAGACAGACTGTGGGCTTCTCTGGTTAAGGCAATGGAGAGAAGGTCTGCTGAAGGAAATATGAGTAAAACTAGGAAAGCCAAGCCATCATTCTTCTAAGATGTAGAAGACAAAGGAGCATGGTCACAATATAAATAGCATTTAATATGAAAGGAGGGGAAGAATTAATGCTAAAAAGTCACACTAAACAGAATTATAGAATTTTGCAGCTAGAACAGATAAGTTAATCAAAACCCCTCATGTGAAAGAATCTGAGGGTTGAGCGGGGAAATTATTGGTCTAAGGTCACACAATGAGTTAGCAGTTAAAGCCAGGTGTCCTGACCCCTGTGTCTCTTCTCTTTTCACCACTCTATCCTGCAAGGAATAGCAATGATAACAACTAACATCCATATAGCACTTTATCCAGAGCTTTGACTCACAACCACACAGTGATGTAGGCAGTACAAGGATTCTGACCCCCATTTAAGAGATGAGCAAAATTAGTTGTCTGACAGATTACATGACTTGTCCACCATTCACACTGCTAATACATGTAGGAGTTGGGACTCAGATAAAAGTTAACACTGAAAATTCAGAAGTTTTTTTTGGAATTTTAATGGATTCAAATTAACTCATCCTGTTATGGAAAGTACAATTTTATTGTACTTGTAAGTTTGTTCATTTGTGATTTTCCCCTTAAGTCAATAAAACAAGCCACAAGACTTGGCGGTAGTATTTTCTAACTTTTGCACAAGGGCCAGATTGACAACAGCTGAGCTGTCACATTCAGGCTAATTTTCTGGAGGGGCCTCTCACAAACTGCCATGGAACACTCCCCCCTGCTCTACCATTTCTGTACCAGACACTAGAATATCCTTGATTCTCTTTCACAAGAATGAGAAGACTGCAACATTATGTAATGGGATGAGAAATGAACCAGATGTGTGACCTTGGGCAAGTCACCAAACTGCTTTCTGAGCACCAGTCCCCTTACCTTTTAAGTGATAGAGTTGAAGTAGATGATGCCTCAATTGCCTTCTACCTCTAACATTCTGTTATCCATAGTTCAAGGTGTCTTCCAACTCTAGCATTCTGCATTCTAAGGTCCCATCCTGCTTTGCCATTCTAACAACATTCTGTGTTCTTAGGTATCTTCTAGCTCTAACACATTCTGATCTCATAACATCACAAACAGAAGTCTTTGCTAAAATGTCCATGCTATAAAAAGCTGGGCTTGCCAGGTTCTCCTAGGAAGGTCACCATTATGAATTCCATCTTACTAGAAAATACTTTTGGAGGCACCAGGCTCAGGAAGGTATACAAGGACCCAGAAGGCACTGGTCACCAGTACAATTAGCTTGTCATGCCCTGGGTCTGCTCCGAATTAGGGCAACACGGACTTTGCTCATTTTCTGCTTTTTTAGCATTGTTGTTTTTTAGTTTTAACACTGAATTAGACTCGGAAATTACCCACATGTGATGATGGCCAGGGAGGATTTTAACTCTTTTATTGACTCCATTTGGGATAAAGCTGGTTCCCACATTTTAAACATAGCAGAATCCTTGCGACATATTATTCAGAAAGGAAGGCTAATTGATACCACCAGAAGAGTCTTTCTCCTGCTCCCTTCCCCTCCTCCAACCTCTCAAGAAAACGAGCCCTTATTGGGTAATCCATAAGTCTTCTCCATGAATGGATTTCATTTTGCAGGAAATTATAATGGGGATGAGGTTGAAGTTCCCCAAACTATTCCATCTGATCCTGCCCCTTCACCTGCACAACATTAACAGCTCTATGTGGCAAATGGGGTGGTAAGTTAAAATTATTCAAGAGTATTGATTTTTTTTTGGCTTCACTACAAACTGTAAATAAGAAGCAGATATGGGGAATGTGCTGGGGTGTGATGAAAGCTTTTCAAAGAGAGTAGTTGTCTAGGTTACTCAAGCTAGAAAGAATACACTGAGGAAAAATATGGCCAAAATGTCTGGGTATTTTACTAGTGTATGTTAGGAAGTATTTCAGTCACCTTATGTAGCAGCCTTTCCGTGTAAAAAGGGGGCAATCGAATTAGATTGTCTTAGAGTAGATAAGGCAGATAATAAAACACAGCATATTCACACAGTCTATGAACAGGCAGGGACATTTTTGGCACGGCTTATGAAACAGGAAGAATGTCCCAATTAACTCAGGAGATAAACTGCTGTAAAAGGAATGCTGTAGACCATCCAGAGGATATTAATACAGTCTTTTGTGATTATTTTAAACTTTATATTTGCTGAAAGCAGATATGGGAATTGGAATTTTTATTAGGCTTTCAAATGCAATAGGAAGAAAACCAAAGCTCTGTGCTTTGTTCACACACGCGCGCGCGCGCACGCGTGTGTGCGCGCACCAAGAGCAGCCATGCTAGAAAATGAAACATTGGGTGAAATGTCTGTTGCAAAAAAAAAAAATACCTCACAGATGTAGAAATCAGAAGACCCTCCATTTCCTTCACCCTGGTTTTTACATTAAAAAATGTCTATCCTTCTGAAAGAAAATACAGTTCTTTAACTGATCAAATGCTTGGGATCAGAGAATTATTGCCCTAATTTATTTTTACTAATTTATTTAAAATAATGCCCTCAGAATTCACTCTAACCCCAAATTTTAGCCCAAATTTTTATCCTGACCAATCAGATTCAAGCTATTTGACAGTTTATTTACAATAGAAAAAAGGAGTCTAGATATAATAAAGTTCTCTTTCAAAATCTCACCTCCTTTGGTTCTAGGACTATGTGAAATGGCCTTAAAAAGCCACCTTGCTAGCTTGAGGTTTGTAGAATCCAAAAATGTTAGAGCTGCCTTCCCTCCTAGCAATGGAATAGGCTGTTTTGGGAGAGGAGCCATTGAAAATCCTAGAGATCCTTAAGCCCCACAAAAGTCTACATGACCATGTTCCAGTATGGTATAAGACAAGATTCATGTTGTGAGGAAAGTCTCAGTGACCTCTGAATTTCCTTACAATTCTAATGCTATCATTTCTATCATTCTAGAAGGAACCATGAGAATCCAGGCTAATTCCCTCATTTAATATGGAAAAGAACACTGTATAGAAGGTCCCAATGATAGGGCCAGTTACCACAGATAACTCCATGGTTCCTATAAATAGTTTGTTTGTACATATTTCTTTGCATGTTTTCTCCCCTATTAGACTGTGAGCTCATTGTGTTGTTCACGTAGAGTTTTCAAAAGGAAACTGCTCATAATAGCATATAGTGGAGAAAGGGCTGTTCTTAGAGTCAAGAAGATCTGGGTTCAAGTTCTGCCTTCGTTTGTGGGCAAGGCACTTAACCTTGCTTCTCTAAGTTAAGATGTTGAGTTGTCTAGTTAGTTGTATCTGACTCTCCATCAGACAGGGGTTTTCTTGGCAAAGATACTGAAGTGGTTTGCAATCTCCTTTTCCAGCTCATTTTACAGAGGAGGAAGTTGAGGCAAATAGGGTTAAGTGACTTGTCCAGGGTCACACAGCTACTAAGTTTCTGAGGCTGGATTTGGACTCAGGGACATGAGTCATCTGGCACTCTATCCATTGTGCCACCTAGCTGCCTTTCTCTAACTAAACTCAAAGGCTAACTTGCAGCTGGGTTCCTGCAGTGCATCAGTAGATGGAGTTTATGTAATTAGAGTTTCCCTCCTTAATGATATAGGGGGAAGGAAATAAGCATTTATTAAGTGCCTACTGTATGCCAGGCACTGTACTAAGAATTTTACAAATATTATCTCATTTAATCCTCATAACAACTCTGGGAGGTAGAGAGGTGCTATTATGATTCCCAATATACAGCTGAAGAAACAGGTAGACAGAGATTAAATGACTTATCTGGGGTCACACAGCTACTATGTGTCTGAGGACATGTTTGAACTCAAGTCTTCCTGACCCAGACCCAGCACTGTATCCACGGCACTCCCTACCTGCCTCTAAAACAACTGTGTTCATCCTTTCCATGGGAAAAAGGAAGGGGAGGAAACAAACATTTATTAAGCACTTCCTGTGTATCAGGCACTGGGCAATACGCTTTCTCCTTTGATTATTTATAAGTCTGGACCTCAAAGGCTGACTTTTGCTTCTACCACCTCTCTGCTTAGCAACACTGAGAGACATTTTTTTTTTCATTTCTGGACCTTAGGAAGTCTACAAGTCTACCATTCCTGACACTTTTGGCTTAGATTTTTCAGTCAATTAGTATTTGCTGAGCTTTAGAGAGGGAAAAAGCTTTAACTTCCCAGCAACCAAACATGGTATTACTGGTTTGGTTTTTTTCTCTATTTAGCAAGAGCTGTGGGTATTTATGGGGTGCTTTGTGGAGGCCCCTCAGGGAAAAGTAAGGTAAGAGTCACTGTAATTCATTCTCTTTTTAATGCACAGACTGGGCAAGATGTAGGAGGGAAGCTCAATGGCTAGCCAATGTGAAGCTATTGCTAGCAGCATGAGAGCAGGGGTGTGGAGATCTGCTTGCTCATACAACCTCTTCTTTTCCTTGTAATGAGGATACTCTTTCCACTCTGGTTTGACCAAACTCTGCACCACTGGTCCATAGGAGATGGTGCCACGTGCCTCTTTTAGCCTGTACAGTATCTGTTCTATCTGATGTGTTTGGGGCTGGGTGATATGGAAGTCATGCCCATTATCCCAGAAGACAGAAAACAGGAACCCATGTTACTTACAAGACTCGGAGATTCTTGAGCCCAGCAAAGTCTGTCTTTGTGATTCTGGTGATATTATTTCTGTCCAGGTCACTACAATAAAAAAAATAGGGTAAGATTTTTTAAAGTCACACGAATAGTTCATATTACTATTGCATTTTAGAATACTTCAAGCAGTTTTTCCCAAACATATTATGATGTTGGTCCAAGATTTTTAGTTATTTATATTTGATACTAGACCTGTCACATCACTGGTATAGTTACAAAGAACTCCACTCTACCAACACAGATTTTTCTCCGCTATTTATAGTTTTAGAGTTTCCCATGGAATTGAAAGATTAAGTGATTTACTTAGAGTCCTGTGGTTTTTGTCCAAAGCTGGAATTGAACCCAGGGCTTCCTGACTTTGAAGTTGGCACTCTATCCACTAAGCTGGGTCGCCTCTTGGCCCAGGTATCACTATCCCCATTTTATAGATAAGGAAACTGTAGCTGTACAGGATTAAATGATTTATAGTTCTCTCTGCCATATCACAATTTTCCCCATTGCAGTTGCAACACATCATGGGTCAGCATAAGAAATTAAATGGGAATTTGGGGGGAGTTTCACAGAAGCTGTAGATGACACATGAAGGCCAGCAGATGCCATGGAAATAAGTTTAGAAACTCAGAAATACATAAAATATATGTATAGTGTTGTATAATATAGCCTATGACCAAATGCTTAACATAAATTTTACAACAAGGTACTGTAAAACACCCCATAAAAGAAAAAGAAAAAAAAATCCAAACTTCTCTGGTACAAAGGGAGAGCCAAGAACTTTTACTTGGATTTTCCAGATTTCAGGAGTGCAGTGCCCTTCACCCCTTCAATGTAGAAGGGGTAACTGTAATATAGCATAATTAAATCATGCCTTCTGACTCTTTCTAATCCACTTTCCATGATGCCATACTATTTCTCCACACAAAAGATTTTCAAACTAGGTGAGCCTTATGGCCCATCCAGCATAAGATCTCTGGTTCTGCATGTACTCCAAAAAATATTACGTATCAGTCAGTCTACAAATATTTATTAAGTATTTTGCAATGGGTCAGGCACTGTGCTAAGGTCTTAGAATACAAAGAAATGCAAAAACAATGCCTATCCTCAAGAAACTCACATTCTAATGGGAGGGAAAACATGAAAACAACTACATACATATAAGATACATATAGAACAAATGAGAGCCAATCCCAAAGGGAAGGTACTTTGTGAGGTCGCAAGCGGTCAGGAAAGACTCTCTCCTGAAAGTGGAATTCGGGGTGAGTTTTAAAAGAATTCAAGCAAGCTGGGAGCCAGAGGTGAAGAGGGAGAGCATTCCAGGTCTGGGAGGCAACCAGTGAAAAGACAGATTTGGAGATAATGTTGTAGGTAAGGACCAGCCAGTGAGCCCATTAGCTGGATCACAAACTACCTAAAAGACAATTTATAGAGCTCTGGTCCCGGAGTCAGGAGAACCTGAGTTTAAATCTGACCTCAGACACTGGCTAGCTGTGTGACCATGGGCAAATCACGTAACCTTGTTTGCCTCAGTTTCTTCATCTCCAAAATGAACTGGAGCAGGAAATGGCAAACCACTCCTGTATATTTGCCAGTCAGACATGGCTGAAATGACTCAACAACAACAGAGTACTGGAAGGGGAATAAAGTAAAAGAAGCCTGGAAAGATAGGAAGGGACCAGATTGGGACATGCCAAACTAGCATGTTTATATTTGATGCTGGAAAGTAATAAGGAACCCCTGGAGTTTATTGGGTAAGGGGGTGACACGATCAGATCTGAGCTTTAGGAAGGTCATTTTGACAGCAGAGTAGAGGATGGGTTGAAGCAAAGAGAGATCTGAAGCAGGAAGACCTACGAGAAGGCTCGTGAAATATAACAGCTCAGGCAAGAGATGAAGAGGGCCTAGAGAAGGGTGGCTGATGACTGTATGAGCAAAAAGAAGGGGGTGGATACGGGAGATATTGTGAAGGTAGAAACAATGAGATTTGACAACAGATTGGATATGAGGGGTGAGTGTGAGCAAGGAGTCAAGACTGAAATCGAGGACTTGGAAGGACACTGGTGCCCTCAATCTATTTGTCAAAGAAACCACTCTCTCAAAGATTAGAGGTAACTGACCCCAGCCATCCCTACATACCCCTGGTAGCCCACTGTGGTGTGAATCATTGTTTAAAGAATGATCTATATGACTACTGATAGCTTTGATTTCTTCTGATTATTTTTGTTTGGGGGGGGGGGAAGGCAGGGCAATTGGGGTTAAGCGACTTGCCCAAGGTCACACAGCTAGTACCAGTGTCAAGTGTCTGAGGCTGGATTTGAACTCAGGTCCTTCTGACTCCAAGTCTGGTGCTCTACTCACTGCACCACCTAGCTGCCCGATTTCTTCTTCTGAAAACTACCTGTTGATAAAGTCAAAATGGGTACATGACTTACATATACAGATTGATACTATAAGTAAACTAAGAGAGAAAGGAATAGTTAACCTGTCAGATCTATGGAGAATGGAAGAATTTATGACCAAAGAAGAGATAGAGAACATTATGATACGAAAAATGGATGATTTTAATTACATTCAATTGAGAAGTTTTTGCACAAACAAAGCCAATGCAATCAAGGTTAAAAAGGAAGCAGAAAGCTGGGAAACAATTTTTACAGCTAGTATCTCTGATAAAGACCTCATTTCTAAAATATATAGAGAACTGAATCAAATTTATGAGTACAAGTCATTCCCCAATTGACAAATGGTCAAAGGATATGAACAGGGAGTTTTCAGAAGAAAAAAATCAAAGCTACTATAGTCATATAAAAATGCTCTAAATCACTATTGATTAGAGAAATACACATCAACAGAGCTCTGAGGTATCACATCACACCTATCAGATTGGCTAACAAGACAAAAGAGGAAAATGATAAATGTTGGAGAAGATGTAGGGAAACTGGAACACTAATGCATTGTTGGTGGAGTTGTAACCTGATCCAACCATTCTGGAGAGCAATTTGGAACTGTGCCCAAAGGGCTATAAAACTGTGCATACTGTTTCACCCAGCAATACCACTTCCAGATCTATATCCCAAAGAGATGATAAAAACAGGAAAAGGACCCACACGTACAAAAATAATTATAGCAGCTCTTTTTGTGGTAGTAATTGTGGTAAATGTGGTGGAAATTGAAGGGATACCCATCAACTGAAGAATGGCTGAACAAGTTGTGTTATATGAATGTAATGGAATACTATTGTGCTGTAAGAAATGATGAGCAGTTAGATTTCAGAAAACCCTGGAAAACTTATATGAACTGATGCTGAGTGAAATGAGCAGAATCAGGAGAACATTGCATACAGTAACAGCCATACTGTGCAATGACTGACTTTGATAGACTCAGCTCTTCTCAGCAATGCAAGGATCTAAGACAACTCCAAAAGACTCATGATAGAAAAAGCTATCCATATCCGGAGAAAGAACTTTAGAGTCTGAATGCTGATAAAAGCATGCTATTTGCTCTCCTTTTGTTTTGTTTTGTTTCTTCTTTCTCATGGTTCCTCCCATTAGTTCTAATTTTTCTTTACATGATGGCTAATGTGAAAATATGTTTAATACGAATGTATAAGTAGAGCCTATATCAGATTGCACACTGTCTTGGGGAGGAGAGAAGAGAGAGAGGGGGGTAAAATTTAAAACTCAAAATCCTATGGAAATGAATGTTGAAAGCTAAAAATAAATTAATTGAAAATAAAAGAAATTGCCTGTTTATATCCTTTGACCAGTTATCAATTGGGGAATGGCTCTTATTTTTGTAAATTTGGCTCAGTTTCCCATACAGTTGAGAGATGGGTCCTTTATCAGAGAAACTTACTATAAAAATAATTTCCCCTGGTTTCCTACTCTCCTAATTTGGCTGCATTGTTTTTGTTTGTGAAAAATCCTTTAAAATTTAATTTAATCAAAATTATCCATTTGCGTACCATGATCCTCTCTATGTTGCTTGCCTTCTTAATGAATTGGGGGAGGGGCCAGAGAAAAGGAGAGAAATTGGAACTCAAAATAAGATATTAATGTTTAAAAAAATTCATCCACTCCTCTTCTGGAGAAGACTTGGATCTGTTTTCTAAACAAACTCCATTAGTTTTCAGTTATTCAGCATTAATTCCCTCCCAGACTTCTCTTTCTTCAAATAAAAAACAAAATAAAATAAACTTCCACCAAAAAAAAGCAAACCACATATACACAAAATTGTTTCTTATGTGGTTCTGGACTGGGTGTCAGGAGATCCAGGTTCAAGTCCTAATGCAGTTAGTAACAAGCTGTGCAACTTGTCATAGAATAATTCATTTCTCTGGGCTTTAGTTTCTTCATTTTCAAAATGGGGCACTTGGATTTGATGGCCTCCAAAGCCTCTTCAAAGTGTCAGTCATTCATCCTATGCTCCTATGACTGATATATAACCAAATGGACCAAGAGAAAGGCTTCCGAAAGGATACTTCTAGAGCAATCCCTTGAGAAAAGCAGAATGATATAGTAGAAAAGATTACCAGATTTGGAATCAAGGACCTGGATTCAAATCTTACTTCAAACACTAGATTTGTATGTAATCCTAGGAAAGTTGCTTAAACTCTCTAAGGCCTTAATCAGCTCTACTCTGCTTAGCTTCAATTCACAGATGCCCTTTGGTGTCCTTCCCCCTTTCATCTTCCTTTTGTGTGTTGTCTCCCCATGTAAGATTGTAAGCTCCTTGAGGCTGGAGACTTTCTCTTATCTATATCCTCAGTGCTTAGCACAGTGCCTGGCACATAGTAGGGGTTTAATAAATGTTTACTGTATAGATGTGAAGGCAATGTGGCCTCTGAAGTCTCTCCCAGGTCTAGCATGCTTCTAAAATCCTGTCAACTGAAGAGAGGGTCCTAGAGTCACCTCCAAAGCACACAGCCAAATGCCCCCATTGCAGTATATTATAGGTCTCCAAAAAGCTGATCTAAGCAAGAAAGAAAGGGATTCCCAACAGGTGGGGGAGGGCAACAGCTGAGCCACAAAAGAAGAGAGTCAGTCCTATCCAGTTCCCCTTCCTAGTCCCTGAGTTGCTTTTCTGTCATCCCACTCTAGCTGAGAGGCAGCCAGGAAAGGGAGGTGTATATTTTTATGGCTGATAAATATAGTGACAGACACAGAGAGCTTTCCCTCTTCCTCTCCCTCACAGCATTTCTATGACACCAATCACCATGGCACCTAGGCATTCAAGAAAGACACAGGATTAGACACTGCATGCCAGAATGGAAAGGGAAGGCTTTTTCTTTCTGTTGAGCTAGCTCATTCTCCCCCACTGAATATCTGATAGGGAAGGTTGTTCTGTGACCCCTGCCTGACAGATTTCTAGGACAAAGAATCTTAGGGTCCAAAAGCCTCTTAGGAAACATCTAGTTTAACCCCTTCATTTTAGCTAGTAAGATGAAAAGCATGCCCAACTTGGGGTCAGAAGAGGTTCAGGACCCACCTCTAAGTATATCATTAGATTATAAATGCAGAGAAATCTCTTATTGTTACTGGGTCTCAGCTAACTCATCTGTAAAAGCAGGATAAAATTATAGCATCTATATCAAAGGGTTACTATGAAAATCAAATAAGGAGGCATCTAGGTGGCACAATAGATAGAGCACCAGCCCTGGAGTCAGGAGGACCTGAGTTCTAATCTGACCCCAGACACTTACTATATGACCCTGGACAAGTCATTTAACTCCAATTGCCTCCAAAAGCAAAAAAAAGGAATTAAAATAAAATGAGATGATAGACATAAATCATTTGTTTCAAATAAATGTTAGATTTTATTGTTACATGAAGCTCAGAGAGCCAGAAGAACCTACGTGAAATCCCAAACAGTATAATAGATCTTCAGGGAGAGTTCAGGTCTCCTCCCTCCCATCCATTCACTGGGGCAGATTTGACTCCAGGAAGAGTCTCAACAATGGTACAGTGATCATTTCCACGAATTTATATAGACACTAGTCTGAAAGGTTCCAAAGAAATGCAGTGTGCCAGGAAAAATGCCAGGAAAAAAGCACTAGATGATTTAGAGTCAGAGTATCTAGGTTCTAATTTTGTCTCTGCTACTTACTATCTAGTGACCTTGAACCATCCATTTCTCCTCACCAATGCTTAAGTTCTTTATCTATAAAATGAAGAGAATTCATGACGCTAACTCCAAGACCCCTTTGATAGTTTAAATCCTTCTATGAAATGTCAGCATCTCTTTTTTCTTGACTATATTTCCATGACACATCCTATCTACCTAGAAAAAGAAAACCTCATTATCTCTGTGTGGGCACCTGATGAGAAACGTGTAACAGGAAGGGGCAAGAGGCAAGAAGGGCGCTGAATCTAACATGGATTTTTGGAGTCTCTCCCCAAGGCTGGGAGAAGAAACCTCGATACCAAATATTTGCTTCCTTTCTTTAAAAAAATAGCTTTCTATTATCAGTGTAATAGTCATCAGCAAATACAAGCCTTTCAGCATAGGAAGGAGAAAAAAGATTGTATAAAAAACTACGAATGCCTGACTGTCCATTTTTATTACATGAGGTAGGGCTTCAATTGTGGAGAATAAGTCAGGGAGCTATGATAGAAGTGCCCCAGAATGAGCATCAGTAAATACTCTTTGAAATAGAAGGGCCCACAGATTTTGTCACTACTCATTTTCATGAGCAAGCCAGGCCAGTCTTCACCACATCCTCTGGCCTAAAGATTCTCACCGCTTTGCCTGTGCCGCTTCCTCAGCCTAGAGCACCCTTCCTAGCCCTCTCTGCCCACCCAGATTCTAAAGTCTCATATTTCAAGTCTCATACTCACATACTTCAAGACCTAGGCTAGCCTGACCTTTGTTTTATCATTGAGAAAACTGAGGCATAGGGGAGTGAAGAGATCTGGCTAAATTCACATAAGTAACATGCAACAGAACTAGAATACCAACCTAGCACCTTTGACTCTGAAGTCATTTTTCCTTCCCTTATATCACATTTCCTCAATCTGGTTCTAGAATCAGTTACAGAACTTAATTCCAATCATATATTTGTCCTCCATTCCTGATGGCTCATTGTGGCATAAAGGTTACGTAACCTAGGGTTCTCTTTGAAGCTTTTCTTGACCCCTCCATCCCACACTGAATTTTCCCCTTTCTAAACTTGGTAGCACTTATCATTTTCACCATTTATTTTCATAGGATCATAGACTAAGAGTAGAGGCATGGTGTCTCTGCAATCTGGAAAATCCATACGAAATTTTTTGGCCCTCCCTTCATACCAGAGAATAAGTCTGAATTTTCTTTTCTTTTTCTTTTATGGGGTGTGTACAGCACCTTATTGTAAAATTTGAGTTGATATTATACACACATTTTTGCATTTCTGAGTTTCTAAACTTTTTATGTGTCATCTACTGGCCTTTGCACGTTGTCTGCAGCTTCTGCAAAACTCCCCCCAAATTCCCATTTAATTTCTTATGCCGATCCACAATATATCAAAAGCGCGATGGGGAAAGTAGTGGTGTGGAAGGGATAACTATAGTCCAATCCCTCATTTTAGAGATGAGGCATCTGGGAAGGAGAAGTTAACTTGATCAAGGTGACACAGGCAGTGTTGGATGCAATTATCTACAATCTTGTACCGTTACTGCACATATCTTGTCTCTCTAACTGTATTGTCAGTTCCTGATTTATAGGAATAGGGAATCTTCTACATTTTAGGGTAGTACTAATCAGTGTTGAACATACTGTAAAGGCTCAATAAATGTTCAGTGAACTGAATTTAAAAGGCCAGCAGACAGCAAGGAGGAGCCAAAACCACACCTTCCAGACAGCACATGAAGGCCAAAGAGTTCCCTCAGCATCCTCCACCTCTCCCCCATCATAGTTACTAATATTCCTCCCAAGGGAGTGCAAAATACAATGCTGTGCAAGAAGATCTGGAAGGCATTCTCTGCATTTGGTTCTAGTTGGTGTGAGAAACCATGTCTCTTGCTTAGCCGAGCACTAGCTTTAGATCACAAGCAGGTCTATGTGGCATGGGTGGTATTCAGTCTCTGAATACATGAAAGAAACAATAAAGAAATCTCATAACCCTGTCTGTCTCCCTCCTTTGCAAGCCACCCAAAGGAACATACACGCCTTGCCTTCTCCCATTCTTTAATTTGCCTGAAACAATGGAACTCTCTGGTCCCATTTACACAGAACTCAATGGAATTTCCTCTCTGGGATCCACCCACTGTCTTCAAGACCAGCAGTTCCATCACTGTGCCTGTGATTATGGGGATTAGGGTATAAATATGCCAAGGATGAAGTCAGTCCTTACATGGAGAGATGGGGTTTCAGGAGCTCCTTATCTACATCTTAAAACCTGTTTTTTTAAAAAAAATTCTTCTTGCCAAAAAAGGCCCACAACCAGGACCCACATCAATCAAGCTGGCGGCAAAGTTACCCTAACTACCTCAGGTCTGCTCCATAGCTACTCTGCTTGTCACAGTTAAAGCTGGTGTCCTGGGACTATGGAAAGGCATTTCAGGACTCCTCCATTCCACCAGTGTCTTGACCCACAACAATGTATAACATAAGGATACCCCAATTCTTCCTAAAGGGGGAGTTTTATAGCATTGCTGGAGAAAATAAACCAACAGATTCCTACTTTTGTAGCTTAAATGGCTAAAAGAAAGAGGAATAGTAGTTGACATTTATATAGAATTTTCCTCAAGTCTTTTCCTCAAGTAAGCCTTATGAGGGGACCATCTCCGGTCATCCTGACCTACATCTGGCCACTGGACCTAGGTGGCTCTGGAGGAGAAGGTGAGGCTGGTGACTTTGCACAGACCTCCCTCACTTAAATCCCTTTCTGACATCATGGTCCTCTTCAAAAATGAAGGACAAACAATAATAACAACGAACCTCATGAGGTGGGTAGGTTTTATCTCCTTTTTACAATATTTAAATGTGGTGAAATATTAAAATATTTAAAAATTTTAAATATGGTAAAATTTACAATTTAAATATTATCTCCTTTTTACAAAAGAAAAAAAAACAGTGATAGGTTTCATTTCACTTCTCTGAAAAATTGCTCTAATACTAAGAAGCAGGTCCAGCATTTGAATAGAGTTCTCATAATTACAGTCCTAGAGCAGGAATGGAGCAGAAAGCCTTCCAGGCACGGGGAACAGCCAGGGGAAAAGCATAAGGTTGAGAGATGAGATGTCATGAATGAGGAGGAGCAAGCCAGCCAGAGTAATTGGATTGCAGAGTACTTGGAAGGTAGAAAGGTATAAGAAGACTGGAAAAATAGGAAGGGGCCAGTTTGTGAAGGGCTTTAAATGGCCAATAGAGCATGTTTTAGTTGATCCTGGATGCAAGAGGGAGCCACTGGAATTTATTGAGTAGAGGGAGAGAATTGTCAGACCTAAGCTTGAAGAATATCACCTTAGTAGCTGAGTGGGAAGAAAGATTGGAGAGGGGAGAGACTAGAGGAAGGAAATTCAACCACACAGTTATTGTAGTTGTCCAGGAGAGAGGTGATTAGAACCTATGCGAAGGCAGTAGCTGTGTGAGTAGAGAAAAAGGAACAGAGATGAGAGATTTTGTAAAGATAGATACTACAATACTTAGCAACAGGACAACACATTGAATACATATGGGATGAGTGCAAGAAGGTGAAGATGACATCAAGGTGTCGAGCCAGGGTGACTATGGGAATGATGGTGCCCTCAACAGTAATCTTAAACACTAATGCACTGTTGGTGCAGTTGTGAACTGACCTGACCATTACGGAGAGCAGTTTGGAGTTATGCTCAAAGACCTATAAAATTGTGCATAGCCTTTGACCCAGCAATACCACAATTTGTCTGTACCCCAAAGAGATTTTTATAAAATGAAAAATACTTGTATGTACAAAAATATTTATAGCAGCTCTTTTTATAGTGGCAAAGAATAGGAAATTGAGAAGATACCCATCAATTGGGAAATGGCTGAGCAAGTTGTGATATATGATCGTGATGAAGAATACTACTGTGATGATAAGCAGGATGCTGGAGACTTAAATGAACTCATGCAAAGTGAAGTGAGCAGAACCAGGAGAATATTGTACACAGTAACAGCAACACTGTACAATGATCAACTATGAATGATTAACCTACTCTAATCAATAAAATGATCCACGATAATTCTGAAGGACTTATGATGAAAAATACTATCCACCTCCAGAGAAAGAATTCATGAAGTCTGAATGCAGATCAAAGCATATGATTTTTTTTGCACTGTGTGTGTGTTTTAGTGTTTTCTTTAACAAAGTGACAATATGGAAATACGTTTTACATGACTACACATGTATAACATATAAAATTGACTGCCTTCTCAATGGGGAGAGGGGAGGAAGGAGGGATGGAAAGAAAATTTTGAACTCAAACTTTTAAAAATTAATATTAAAGGCCAAGATGGCAGCTGGAAAGCAGGGACTTGTGTTAGCTCCCCACCAGGTCCCTCCAAAAACCTATAAAAATGGCTCTGAACAAATTCTAGAACTGCAGAACCCACAAAATAGCAGAGGGAAGCAGGGCTCCAGCCCAGGACGGCCTGGATGGTCGCTGGGTGAGGTGTATCACACACAGAGCCGGGAGCTCAGGGGAGTGGAGCCCAGCATGGGCAGCAGCAGGACCAACCAGACCAGGAGCCAGGTGGAACAGGCCTTAGCGCCCTGAATCAGTGAGCTGTGGCAGTTACCAGACTTCTCAAGCCACAAATACCAAAGACAACAGAGAAGGTTAGTGGGAAAAGCTGTGGGGGTCAGAGTGAAAGTTCAGGGTTCAGCCACTGCCCCTAGGGGAGCGGGGGTGGTGCAGCTACAGAACTACAGCTGCAGTTGCTTCCAGCCCCAGGCCCACTTGGCAGGAAGAATTAAGTGGCTGATCAGAGCAAGAGTGCAGAGCCTGCTTAAGATCTGAGTCACAGTCTGGGTTGGTGGTCCTTGGGGGAGGAGGAGGGCTGGTGTGGCAGAGCTGGCTGCGTAGAAATAGCTCTGAAGACAACAGCGCATCCCCTCAAGCTTTGAGCAAAGTACTCATTACTCTACAAGCAGTCATACTCTGACAAAAAACTCAAGGGTCAAGTAAGTTGGCTGGGAACATGAATAGGCAGCGAAAATGAACTCAGCTCAGACTTTAGAATCTTTCTTTGGTGACAAAGAAGACCAAAACATACAGCCAGAAGAAGTCAACAAAGTCAAAGAGCCTATATCAAAAGCCTCCAACAAAAACATGAACTAGTCTCAGGCCATGGAAGAGCTCAAAAAGGATTTGGAAAAGAAAGTTAGAGAAGTAGAGGAAAAATTGGGAAGAGAAATGAGAAGGATGCAACAAAACCATGAAAAACAAGTCAATGACTTGCTAA
>CM053625.1:56461436-56480543 GCA_028646595.1 Phalanger gymnotis
GAGGGAGAGAGGGAGAGGGAGAGAGAGAGAGAGAGAGAGAGAGAGAGAGAGAGAGAGAGCGAGCGCACACAGGGTGAGTTGAATATGAAGGGATGATATCTAAAAAAATAAAATCAAATTAAGGGATGAGAGAGGACTATATTGAGAGAGGGAGAAAGGAAGAGACAGAATGGGATAAATTATCTTGCATAAAAGTGGGAAGAAAAGGCAGTTCTGTAAGAAGGGATGACGGGGCAGGTGAGGGGAAATGAGTGAATCTTGCTCTCATCAGATTTGACCTGAGGAGGGAATAACATACATACTCAATTGGGTATCTTACCCCACAGGAAAGAAGGAGGAAGAAGATTAAAAAGGGGAGATGATAGAAGGGAGGGCAGATAGAGGGAGGAGGTAATCAATAACAAACACTTTTGAAAAGGGAAAAGGTCAAGGGAGAAAATTCAATAAAGGGGGATAGTTTAGGAAGGAGCAAAATATAATTAGTCTTTCACAACATGAGTATTGTGGATGGGTTTTACATAATGATACGCATGTGGCCTATGTTGAATTGCTTGCCTTCTTAGGGAAGGTGGGTAGGGAGGGAAGAGGGGAGAGAATTTGGAACTCAAAGTTTTAAAAACAGATGTTCAAAAACAAAAAAAAAAGTTTTTACATGCAACTAGGAAATAAGATACACAGGCAACAGAGCATAGAAATGTATCTTGCCCTTCAAGAAAGTAAGGGAAAAGGGGTAGTGGGTGACAGAAGGGAGGGCTGACTGGGGAACAGGGCAACCAGAAAATACGCCATCTTAGAGTGGGTGGGAGGGTAGAAATGGGGAGAAAATTTGTAATCCAAACTCTTGTGAAAATCAATGCTGAAAACTAAATATATTAAATAAATTAAACAAATTTTTAAAAAATTAATATAAAAATTGTTTTACAGGTGATAGGAAAAATGAAATATTAAATTTAAAAAAATATTAATAGGAAAATTGGGAAAAGGAGATGACTTGTTGTGAAGGAGGAAAGATAATGAGTTCAGTTTTAGAAATATTGACTTGAAGACACTTACGGGACATGCAGTAGAAGATGTCTAAAAGATGGTTGGTGATGTGAGCCTGCAGCTTAGGAGAAAGAGTAGGGATGGATATATAGATCTTCGAAGTCATCTGCAGATAGATGATAATTGAGCTGACAAGGTCATCAATTGAGAGAGAATAAAGTGTGGAAAAAAAGAAGACCCAGGACAGAGTCTTGAGAAATTACCCAAATTAGAGGGTTTTAGCTGAATAAAGATCCAGAAAAGGAGACTGAAAAGTGGTCAAAGAAGAAGAAAAGCAGGAGAAAACAATATCACAGAAACCTGGTTAAAAGAGAGTAACCAAGAGAAAAGGGTGATCAGTAGTGTCAAAGTCTGCAGAGAGGCCAAGCAGGATGAGAACTGAGAAAAGACGATTAGATTTATCTGAATTAAGAGATCATTGGTAATTCTGGAGAGATGGGTTTCTGTTGAATGGCAAAGAAGGCAAATTGAATAAGGTTTAGAAGTGAGTGAGAAGAGAGGAAATTTAGATACTTAGTATATAAACCTTTCTTAAGGATTTTAGCCAAAAAAGAGAGGAAAGATAGCTAGAGAGGATGATAGGATCAAGCAAGGGTGGGTTTTTTTTTAAGGATGGAGAAGAGTTAAGTTTGTTTATAGGAAACGGGGAAGGAGACAGTAAATTGGAAGAGATTGAAGATTAGAGAGAGAGAATAGGGATGGTAGTGGTTAGCAAGGGCAATCTTCTGGAAGACTGGAGGAGAGTAAATTGAGAGAGATTTGTCTTTGTTGGATTTTTTCATCAAATAATATTTTATTTTTTCCAATTACATGTAAGGATAATTTTCAACATTAATTTTTTTAATGAGATTTTGAGTTCCAAATTTTTCTCTCTTCCCCTCCCCACCAAGGGCAAGCAAAGTGGGATTTTTTTGCTGTTTTTTTTTTCTTGTGGAGTTAAGTTTCTGTAACACATTAAGTGCTTAATGTAAGGTCAACTTAATTAATTAATCATCAATCCAATTAAGTGCTGACCTCCAAGCTTCTCAGCACTAAGTAAATCATGTGCCTGTGATTGAGTCTTGCCTTTGATTGAACCAAGAATCTTTGACTGGAAACAGTGATTGAATCAAGAGTCTTTGATTGGAAATAGTACATATTAGATTGCTTGGAAGGAGAGTGGGGTGAAGAGAGAAGCAAAGCTAAGAGAGAGAAGCAAGCATGAGTGAGCTAGGAGAACTTGCTTGTGGCGAGGCTTAACAGAAACAGTGTTTGTGATGCTGGCACTCTGTTGATCTGTGTTAATTTCTTGGACAGAAGTCCTGTCTATTGGTCTGTGTTTAATTCTTCAGACAGAAGTCCTGTCTTTTCATCTGTGTTAATTTCTCAGACAGAAGTCTTGTCTGTTGATCTGTGTTAATTTCTCAGACAGAAGTCTCATCTGTTGGTCTTTATGAGTGGATTGAGATGATGGTGCTGGCAATGTGTATAAATATTGTTGGAGCCCTGTTAATCCTTGCTTTCTCAGAAACAGAAGCTGTGGGCAGGAGTCTCTGGAACCTGCTATCAGGCAGGAACAGGAAGAAGTTGAAGTGGAGCAGTCCCCATGAGCTGAGACAAGGAGCAGGAGCAGGAGCAGAGAGCTGCCCGTGTATATGAACTTGGGCAAGAGCTGGGAGTGGTCAGCCCTCAGAGAAGGAACCATGGGGTTTGGAAGTCAGCCCCAAGTCAAGATGAAAGAGGATTTTACTTGGACACTCTGTATTGATTGAGGAGATCGTAACTTACTGTGACCTAAGAGTGGATGATGTTTGTATTTTCTGCTACCCCTTAAGAGGTATGATATGTTGCGCTAGAGAAGACGTTGGCCTGGGACCCCTTGCTTGTGTAAATAAGTATTTTGGGGATGAAATGATATATGCTGTGTGAGTATTCTGAAGAATGCTATGATATATTGAATGATATGTTTTATTTAAGACTATGTGACCACCTTAGTAATAAGTTGTTATGTTATATTATTGTGAATGTTATGCTTTAGTTTCCTGAATAAGGTTTAGTTCTGAATAGAGAGTTCATTATTCTATGCAATTAGACCCTTAAAACTATTCACAGCAGCAGTGCTCAAGAGTGCTGCTGTGATTGGCTTTACACCTCCCCAAGATGGCACACAATCTGATAAAGGTTATACATTTGCAATCATATAAAATATATTTCCACAATAGTCATGTTGTAAAAGAAGAAAAACAGAACAAAAGGGGAAAAAACAACATAAAAGAAATATGCTTCAATCTGAATCAGGCTCCATTAATTCTTTCTCCGCATGTGGATGACATTTTCCACGAGGAGTCTTTTTGAATCATATTGGATTATTTTATTACTGAGAAGAGCTAAGTCAAACAAAGTTGATCATCAATGTTGCCGTTATTGTGTCCAATGCTGTCCTGGTTACGCTCACTTCACTCAGCATCAGTTCATGTAAGCCTTTCCAGGTTTTTCTGAAGTCTGCCTGTTCATCAATTCTTATATCACAATGGTATTTCATTACATTCACATACCACAACTTTTTCAGCCATTTGAGGGGTTTATCTTTGTAAAGAGAAAGGCTACCTCTTAGCTGAGATGGGGGGAAGGAGATGATAGTGGGACAAGACATCTGAGTGATGTAAGATGAAAAGAAGGTAGAGGAGGGACCTTTCATCAAATGGCCTCAATTTTTTTTTCAGTGAAGTAGGAAGTGGGGTCCTTTGCTGAGAGGGTTGGTGGCAAGCAGAGCCAAAGGATGTTTAAAGAGGGATGAAAAAAAAGTCTTTTTTCCAGGGTGCCTCTCAACAAACCACAATTCTATATCACTAAGGCTTACAAAATACTTTTCACAATTCTACATTACTAAGGTTTGCAAAGTACTTTTCTCACAAGTTTATGGAGAACACAGTATAAGACAACAAAAAACCCCTGGGTTTCATTGGTGCTCGTTGCAGTCAAGGGTACAGTTCCTGGTCCCATTTCCCCAAGGCCATCAGCAAAGGTTGGACCCAGCAGGAGCACTGATTTCATAGAGCAACTCAAGGGGCCAAGTACTTTATAGGTCTGTTGCCTACCCGAGTCTGGCTTCTCCCTTCATGTTCACCAAACCCTCCATAAACAGAAATCACCATGGTAACCTCCTGCATTATTTTTTCACATCCAAATTAGGGCATCTTAAATAAATGCTGCAGCGTCTCAGCTGGGTTTTTACATCTGTTTGGCAGTCTTGCTGGGGTAGAAGTGGCATAGTGCATGAAATGCCAGGGTGGGTTTTTTTGGTCTATTTTTAATACGGTTTTCCAGTATGAGCAACTTACATTTCCTACCTATCAAAAGCCCACCCACCTAGAATCTTTCAAGAGGAGAAGGTTGGGTCCTCAAAGGAAGAGATTCTTACCACCTCTTCTTTCCAGAATGTTCCTCAGAGTTGCATTTGTCATTCAAATGAGAAGGGGGGAGGGGTAATCTCTTATGCTTTCCCCTTCATCAGAGAAGTAATGATACATTCCCTTCCCCCCTCCAACACATACACACACACACACACCAGTACAACAGTTCTAACTCAAGGAGAGAAATGACCAACCATTAGTGACAGGTAACTCATCCTCAGAGACACACAACACAAAGTGCACATTCTGTTACTTCAAAGCATCCCAACGTTTCTCGTTCTGTGGTACGTTTACCAATTTCCAAAGTATCCAAGGAGGAAGGGACACATCCATGGTAGGTAGGGAGGCAACAGGGAAGGAGACATTAAATAGGGAGAGACTGAAGATTAGACAGTGAGAGTGGGAAAAATGACAGATAGCAGGGGTGATCTTCTAAAGAAGACTAGGGAAGACAGGATCAAGGATACATAGAGAGGGCTTTGTCTTTGTAAAGAGAAGCTATTCAACAACCAACGGAACTATGCAAAAACATCTGACAATCATGATGAAAAGTAAGATTTCTAGAAAGACATAGACAACACTCCCTCAGGATGAGATGCAGCCAGATTGCAATCTGCATTGGTGGAGAGAGTAACCACATGGAAGAATTGACAGATCAAAGGCGTGTCCAAGCAGTGAAAACCAAGGAGCTAGAAAACAAAGCTAAAGACCAATGGATGGAAGAACATATATTTTTTGAGGGCAGAAATGATTTCATGTGTATTCCCAGTATCTAGCACAATGCCTTAAGGTGAATTGGGAGCTAAATAATGCCTGTTGAGTAAGTAACTAAAGGAATAGACATTGGACAGCCAGAGGGAGGCTCAGATTGGATGCTACGTATGCCCAGGACATGAAATCAACAGGCATTTTTCAATCCGCACATTCTGGAAAGGTACCTAAGAAGTGCTTTTCTTAGCCTTATTCTAGATGATATGCCAGATGTCAAAGAAATGACAGAGTATGGTTATTGCAAGAGGTGTATTAATGTAGTTGGGCATGCAAGACTGAGAAGCAAAGCAAGAGTGAACAATCCTGAACTCTGCAAGTGTTGAATGTGCATGGACCCTAAGTGCCATTAGATATTAAGCTCTTGGAGGGAAGCACTATGACTTTTCTCCCGCCTATTCTTTCTTCCAGAGCAGAATAGTCCTCTGTGTACAGGAAGCAACAGAAACATTTCTAGAGGCAGCATGAGATAGAGAAAACTCTGCAAGGACCTCTACTTGCTTGCTCAGCAAATCATTCCTAGCCCAAGTATGAGTCTATCCATAACTGACTTGTAAATGATTTCCTGGTCTCCCGCCTCTCCTTCTTTCAATACATTCTGCTCACTTCTACTATATTAACTTAAATCAAACACAACTTTTCATCATGTCACCCCCTTGCTTTAAAATTTTCATTGGCTCCCCACTGCCACCAAGAAAAAGTTCTGAGACTGGAATTCAAGCCTGTCACAATCTGTGCTCCCTGCTCCCTCCACAACCTATCTGACTTTATCTCCTATTCCTCCCCTGGGCAAACACTCCTCTCCAGCTGATTTGGTCTTTTCACAGTCCTCCAAACACACAGTGCTCATTCCTGGGTCAATATCTTTGCCCACACCAGGTGATTCGATTCAACGAACACTATCTAAGCACCTACTCTGTGCAAAGTACTTTCCCCTAAGCTTAAAAGACCTCATGTCCCTTGAAGCTTTCACCAGTCAATGCCCAAAGGGAAGGATCCCTTATCTAAACTTCTGTAATGCTTATTCTCAATACAACTCATTTTGCACCTAATCATATATAGTACTTCTGTGTATAGTTACTTTCTTTACAGATCTTATTTCCCCCAAAAAACTTAAACATTTGGAGGATAGAGCCCATGTCTTATATTTCCCTTGTGGTACAGTGAATAGAGATAGGGCATGGAGGTGAAGATGTGGGTTCAAGAATCATCTCCAACCCATACTGGCTGTGTGGTCCTGAGAAAGTCATTTAACTTCTCAGACACTCAGGCAACTTTCTAAGACTCTTCTTTCCAGAGCAGGTGCTCATCTGCACTGGTAGAGGGAGTTTCTCCCTTAGGGCTCTTGATAACAATAAAATCTTAGTTCTGGTTAAAAAAAGAGCCCCATAATATCTAGCACAGGACTGAGTCACATAGCAGGCATTAAAATCACATTTTAGAGTTAATCTGAAGAAGTGGGTTTGACTAGTGGGCTCCTAAGGTTCTTCCCAAATCTAATATTTCATGACTATAAATGCCCTGTCTGTTATGGGATATCAAAGGACTTTCACATTCCTGAATATCTGGGCAAAGAAAAATAATAGCTATATTTCTATAGTACTTTAAAGTTTATAAACTATTCCCTACCCCTACTCCAAACAACCTTGTGAAGTAGATAGTGCATTGTTCCCATTTCATGGATAAGCACTCAGGAAGCTTAGAGATGTCAGTGACTTACACAGGACCACACAGATGCTAGGTGCACACGCTCTCTGTACCCTTTGCATCAGTCTCCTAGAAGCCCTTAGAAGGAGGAACCCAGGTGTCCGGGCCCCTGCCATCTGTTTTTATTCCTTTTTTTCTCTTACCTGCACCAAGAATCTAACACTATCTATCCATATACCCCCCACAGAGCAAAGAAGGCAGCTTTCATGAAGCGGTCACATTACCGTGCCACCAAGGTCATTGACAACAATGTGTCCTTTTAAATCACCCACAAAGAGCTCTATGCCTCTCCTGACTCCTTGAATCACATTGTGGTGGGCATTATTCAATTATTCACTAATTTGTGCCCTTGGGTTTCATCAGTTACATAACCGTATAAGAGCTTAAAAACACATGCACACATATGGAGAGAAATAAATGACAGCCGATCAAACTGGCTTCAGTCTGAAGCAGTTGTTTGGTAACTTGGTCTCCCCAAGGCAAACTACAGCTTGGCCTTGCTCTTGCATGTATAATTTTACACCTGCAAAGGCCTTGGAGCACACCCCGTACTGACAAAGACATTTCTGGAAAAAGAAGAGAGGAGGTCGGAGAGTCAGAGAGCACGCAGTCATAAGATCCTAGGGCTTAGAGGGCTTGAAGGGCATCTGGTCCAGTCTTCTCATTTACATGTAAGGGAATTAACGTCCAGAGAAGTCAAGTGATATGCCCAGGATCACACAGCTAGTAAGGAGCCAAGTAAGTGTTAGAACACAGGTCTTCTGGCTCCAAATCCAGAGACCCATTCTTCAATAACACAATGCCTGGCACTCAACAAGTTGGCCTTGAAGGCACCAAAAGAGAACAAGAATACTAACACTGCATTCTTTTCCTCTCCCTTCTCCCTCCTCTCTCTCCCTCTCCTCCTCCTGTCTTCTTCCCTCTCCTCCTCTCCCTCCTTCTTCCCCCCTCTCCCTTTCCTCCTCTATCTCCCTTTCCTACTCTACTCCCCTCTTTTTTTCCTCTTCCCTTCTCCTTCTCCTCCTCCTGCCCTATCCCTTCTCCCTCTTCTCTCTCTTTCTTTCTCCTCTCCTCTCCCCTCTCCTCTTGCTCCCCCTCTCCCCTCTCCCTTCTCTCTCTGCCTCTCTTCCTCCTCTTCCCTCCTCTTCTTGTTTTTCCCCTCCTCCTCTCCCCTCTTCTTTCCCACTCTCCCCTCTCCCTCTTCCTCTGCCTCTTCCCTCCTCTTTTCCTTTCCTTCCCCTGCCTTCTTCCTTTCTCTCATCTCCTCTTCTACCCTCTCCCTCTTCTTCCCTCTTCTACCCTCTCCTCCTCTCCTCTCCCAGGGTCTCAGTGTCCTTAATTCTGCACTGTTCAACCTCATGACCCAGGGAAAAGCAAGAGATTGGGGGTTTGGTGAGTAGTACACAGGGGCACACTCAGTGCTTTGCTGCATCTCCCACAACAACTCCCAGATATGGATAGAACACCAGGGCTGGCAAAGCCTCTGAGGGAGCATCAAAACCATCTTTCTGTTTTTAGGCAATTTTATTTTAAAGCTCTGAGAGCAAATTCTTCAACCTCCCCTAGTAATCTTCTGAGCCCACTCCCTCACACCTCTCCCAAGCAAATTATTCCTTGCCTCTCATCCAAACCCTTTGTTTTCCAGTCTAATCCAAATTTCTCATTTTCTGAGCTTAGTGGAGATGGAGAATACCAATAAGCTTATAGTCATAAAGGCTGTGTAGCATCATTGGGAGTGGAGCCAAAAAGCTTTGGGTTCAAATCCAGATCCGCTATTATTTAATTAGTCCTGTGACCCTTGGTCAAATCACTTATTTCTGCTTCACCTTCTGAAAAATGGGAAAACACTATTTGTACTCTCTTATAATCTGGTGGGGGAAGCGTGGGAAGAAGTGTGAGACAAAAGTGGAAAAGTAACTGGAGACAGACTATGTGAGGTCTGAATAACAGGCAGGGTTTGGACTTGATTTGGTAATAGTTATAGCTAACAGTTATATAGCACTCCAAAGTTTGCAAAGCACCTTACGGTTAACCGAGCACCTGGTATACATTGATCTCTTTTGACCCCCACAACAATCCTGTGAAACAGATACTATCGCTTACACGCCCATTTTACAAATGAGGAAACTAGCAGAGAGGTATGAAGTGACTTGCCAAAGGCTACAAACTTGGAGTCTAAGGAAGGATTTGAAATAACAGTTCTTGATTCCAAGTCATTTCTGGGCTCTATCTACTGAGCCAGTTGTAGATAACTGGGAATCATTGAAGGCTGCCATGTTTGTTTTTGGAAACTATAGGGAACAGTCTTGCAACTAATTCTACTGCTACTAATAGTTATGATGAGGGACACTGATTTGTGGTGGAAATTAAGACATGCTGATGCTATTAAGAACTCTTCTCCTAATGTAACCCTGTATAACCGACCATCCTCACAGTCTTCTCTTCCTTTTATGTGCTAATCCCAGTTCCTCTAGACTTTCATTCTCTAACCCCTTCATCACACTGGTATCAGTTAATTGTGTGGTACTTTATGAAGAAGTGGCTTCTTCCTTTTACTTACTTAAAAGGACCATGCCATTGCATGGCATAACAAAAACTGTTTAAAAAATTCCATTTGGATAAACACTAAATAAGTTTAACAGTTGTAAGTTTGTTCTTGGGAGCTGATACCTAACCATTCTGAGATTTGCCAACATGGGTTAAAACCAAAATAAAACACTTACTATCTATGTGCTAGGCAGGTATGGAAATAGAGACAAAAATGAAAAAGAGTTTCTGCCCTCAAAGACCTTACATTTCACTGGGAGGATACATGTACACAGATAATTAGATTGTGAGCTCCTTGAGGGTTGTCATTATTATTCAGTCGTTTTTCAGTTATATCTGACTCTTCATGACCCCGTTTGGGGTTTTCTTAGCAAAGATATTGGAGTGGTTTGCCATTTCCTTCTCCAGCTTATTTTACAGATGAGGAAACTGAGGCAAACAGGGTTAAGTGACATGCCCAGGGTCACACAGCTACTAAGTGTCTGAGGCCAGATTAGAACTCAGGAAGATGAGTTTTCCTGACTCCAGGCCCAATGATTTATCTACTGCACCACCTAGCTGCTCTTCCTTGAGGGTAGGACCTCTGTTATGCCTCTTTTTGTATTCTCAGTGTTAGCCCAGTGTCTGGCACACAGTTTGAGCTTAAGAAATGTTTACTGGTTGACCGACTAAGGCAAATAAAAATATTTTGAAGACAGCACAAGCTTGAACAATGAGAGTGACAAGGAGAAGTTCCCATGGGAGGTGGCACATGAGCTAAATCTTGCAAGAAGTTAAAGATTCTTAGAGAGGGAGGTGATGAGAAAGAGCATTCCAAGCATCAGACAGCTTGTGCAAAGGTGTGGATTCAAGAAGTGGCATGCAAAGTTTGGGAAACACCAAGTGATCCAGTTAGAGTGGAATATACAGTACATGAAAGTAAATTAAAAATGTGCAATGAATTTGGAAAAATAGACTGGGTACAGATTATAAAAGGCCATAAGTACCCAGTGGAGAAGTTCACTTTTTTAATACTAATAGCAATAAAGCATAGGTTCCCTAAGGGGCAATACCATTCCTTCAGGGGTACTAGAACAATGGGCAGGGAGGTGATAGTAGTCTCAGGTGCAATTAGGGGGTGTTGAATAAAAATAAGGGGGAGGTAAAAGCATAAGAAGATAAGAAATTTTTGAAAAACCATTCATACATGTTTCATCTGTTGTGTTAAAGTTGTAGTGATTACAGTATTGTCCAAATAAACACACAAAATGCAAGTTATAACCAATCAGTGGTCAAGTCTTCCAACAGGCCTTAACAAGCAAGTGTTGACAGGTGAGGAGGTCTTGCATTGTCAAGAAGTCCAGCATGCATCAGCAGGAATATGCGCGTGTAATGACTTGTTTACAATATGATACTATACAGTTACATGATACAATGTTGCATCACTGAAATTTCAATGTAGGCAAAATAACCACAAATTGACAATAAATTATAAAATTTAAGATGTGTCATTTAAAAAACTATTTCCTATATTTTTGAAATGATGCAAAATTTTAAAAAATCATTAAAGGATTAAAGAAAGCAGATTTTTTGGGGGGGTGCTGGGTAATTTTTTTTGAAAAGGGGGGTGGTAAACAAAATGAGTTTGGGAACTTCTGCAACAGAGGGACACTGCAGATTCTTGAAGGATAGAGGTGGAGAGTGACATTGTCAGACCTATGTTTTAAGAAGATTATTTTGGCAGCCGTGTGGAGGATTTGTTGGAGAAGTAGGGAGTCCAGTGTAATACTACTGACAAATGATGCTGAGGTCCTGAATTAGGGCCCTGGCCAAGTGAGTGGAGAAGAGACACTTGTGAGATGTCATGGAATAAATGAAACCCAACTCAATCTAGGATAAAGTCAGACTGACTTCTAGAAGAGAGGTTAGAAGGGAGAGGCCTATCAGTTACATCTCTAGTCATGGCAACACATACAATGTTGGCTCCCATGCTGCATTTTCACAAACTGGGGTAAGTGCATGGCTCTTGCTGGTCTTCACCAAAACCATAAAATGCATACGGCAGAGACAAACAGGAGGTACAAGACAAATTAAGGTGTTGGTGCAGCAGGGCTGTGGAAGCGGGCCTCCAAACCACTTTGAGTGAGCCCAGAGTTCTTAGAACTCATAGTGGTCAAATGCTGTTCCCCGAATGGTGCACAAAACAAAATCAGGCCAATAATGCAACACAAGGACTGTTAACTTTTAATATAGGTGTAGAAACAGCTTCAAGAAAACAGGAAGGATTGGCCAGTGGAATGCAATGATTGCAGCTGGAATATAAACATGGATTGCAATGGAATGGACTGCATACTTTATATAAACACTAATAAAGTGAGTTCAGGCTGAGCTGTTGCTTTAAAGGAAATTCTTACCCATAAACATGTCCTGCCATGCCCTAATAACTCTTTAATTTGATGCACATTTGGGAAGGATGCTACAGAGTAATCACAGAATAATGTAAAGGTCTGTTGCAAAGGAGGGAGATGTGATGTAACAGAGCCAGCCCTGTCCCAGCAGAGAGGCTCTCTGGGTTGGCTTCATCATGCATTTCACACATGGAGGGAATTTATTTAGTGACATGGGGAAATCAGAGACAGGTCTTAGAAGACTCAGCAAGAAAAAATCCTGAGCACTGTCTGACTGAGCACTGGTAGAGAGTCATGACTAATGGATTCCTGGCCTTCACCCCTGCTCCCCACACAGCAAAAAACAAAGATGGCTTCCAATTGGACTTCCTCCCTTCCCTTTTTTTGTGTAGCAAGAGAAAGCTAGAGAGGGGTCAGCTTGTGTATAAACTGTTCTTTACCTTAACGCAGTGGGGCTACAATCCCAACTTAACCGCAAGTTCTTTGAAAAACGGTCCATTTTTAACTGCTTTGTATCATTTGCCTAGTCCTGTGAATTGCACGTAAATGATGTTTGATGAATAACCAATGACTTGATTTGATGGAATTTAATTGGGTCCTGGGGCACATCAACAATATGTTGAACAATGGCAGTCTACTGTCTTCTTCCTGTCCAGTGAATACATAGGAAGCCTTTCTAAATTGCTGAGAATTGCCAACAAACAAACATGTATTAAGCATTTACTAAATAGGTCAAATGCATTTCAAATGTGCCACGCTCATTCAAGCTTCTGTGCCTTTTTTCCACCATAATTCCCTCCCCCCTCCTCAATCTAGGATGCTCTCTCTTTGTGGGTCAACATGAGTCAAAATCCCTTAAGAAGGTATCCTGGAAGAAGGAAAACTGCAACTGAATATTGAAGGACAGATAAGATTGGAGAATTGGGACCATTTCTCTGCTCCATGTTGAGCTCAACAATCTACTTTAGTCCAACAACCAATCTCTCATACTAAGTCACCAATCTGATGTTTTAAAGAGAGCCTAGAAGCAGAAAGGAAACAGGGTGCATCTGATTCCCCGGTTCCTAGGCCTTCGCCATTCTACGATACAGGCATGACATAAGGAAAACAGGCCTCACATCATCATTGAAACCATATCTTGCTTAATATGACAACTATAAAAATAAACTACCACAGTTATTCTTTTGAAAATACCATTGGTTTTTTGGGTAAAGAAGAAACAAGTCCCTTTTGAGTTTGGGGTTGTGGAGGGCCCATTTATCTTGAGGAAAAAAATAATCTGCTTCACATTAAAAACCACATTCTATAGGATTAGAGAACCTCAGAGTTGGGAGAGACTTCAGACTGAATCATCTCTTCTACCCTGTACCTATACAGGAATGCCCTCGACAATAGACCCAACAAATGGTCATCCAACCTTGCCTGACACCTTCTGCCCCACTACTGTAAAAGAGAAATCTCTTCACTTGACATGAAATACATTTTCTTCATTATCTTATAGAAGATCCACAATTACCCATGGGAAGGGAAAGCTTCTGTCCTTTTCTTTAGCTAAAACTCTGAAGTTTACATTTCTCGCCATAAAAGGATCTTCCCTCCCTCCCCGCTTTGAAAAATACGCCCGTCCTCAGCCATCCATATAAAACACAACTGCAAACCACAGAATGATGTTTGCTAATGACTGCAAGTGTGACCTTGGGCAAGTCATTTAATTTTCCTAGTTCTGAAAGATCATCTAATTCGACTGCTTCATTTTCGGAGGAGGTAGCTAAGGCTTCTTCCAACTTGAAATCTCGTGCTCTTAGATCCAAATAGTCAGATTCCAGTCACTGTAGTCATTCCTTCACTTTTCCACTAGCGACTAATCACGACAGTGCAAATCCACTTGTGGCTTCAGTGGCTCAGACTCCAGGGCTCAAAACGCCTAACTGTTCATTAGCACTTCAAGTTCCAGCATAAGTGGAGCAGCACTGGCATGAGTGAGCTGGCAGGGTTGGGTCTGACCATGGAATACCATCAGTCATCGTCTTCATCTCTGAATGGAACCCTGCCCACGTGGTAACAGGTGGCCACCAGAGCAGAACCAGCCCTGGCAGACGCTTGGATAGTGCCAGGGCCACACTAGCGGAGAGGCCACCTAGAGCTGGTAAAACTGAGGAAGATACCTCCCTACCCACATTGATGGTAGGCGTGGTAAGAATTAGGAAAAAGAAATCTTCTTTTTAAACTATTTTCTGACATTCTGCAAACCTCCCCACCCCCAACTCCCCTTTCCTCTTCATTCTGAGCTATTTCTAGAGAAGGTACACTGATTCTCAGACTGTTGCATCAGATAGAGTCATGTTTTTCAGGGACTTCTGAACTAGCCTGGCCCCATCCATTCATTTGCATGTTATTCCATCCTTGAATCTTCGCCGTGGGAGTTTGTAAGCTTTGCCCAGGGTTGTTGTTTTTGTTAGTTCAGGCATTCTGAGCTATAATTTTATCAGTATGGGGAGCTCCCAGTGTGAAAACTCTCCTTACTTACACATGATGGCAACTCACCTGTCACCTATGGTCTTACGGAGTTGTTTGGGGGCACTGAGAAATTACTAAACTTGCCTGGGGTCAGGGAGCCAAGGTGTCAGAGGCAGGAATCAAACCCAGATCTTCTTGACTTTCAAGGTCAAGCTTCTCACTGACTCTGTCTCACTGCGTATAGTCCAGGATAAAAGTCTGCAGCAACTGCTCAGGACAAGGCTGTTCTGTGATCCCCAGAAGGAGAACAGTGTTTCTTTGTGGGGACCAGAAGGTCTCTGTGGGCTGCTGCTTAAGATGGGAAACCAGCTTGGGAAAGTTACTCAAGAGCAGAGCCAATGAGCATGGGTTGGTGGTCACTGCAGAAACTCTGACTCTAAGAAACAGCTGATCTGAGGCCCCTACAACACTCATAAGAAAGATATGAGGAGGTTAGCCTGTACCTGACCCCCCCCCCCGCTTATCACTGGTCTATGTTACACCTCTTGTCTCCCTATGATGGTACCCAAGTGTTCTGCTCCTTACTGCACCTTGCTCTCAGCCCCTGGGGCTCTCGGAAGGGAGATCCAGGGAGCCAGAGCTATTTTTAAGCCCAAATTAAAGACTCCTCTTCTCTGAATGGTTGCAATTTCAGTCTGTGGTTTGTTTATCCCGATGTTGCTAAGGGCCATGGAGTTGGTACATAGGGCTTTCTCTAAGTGGGTAAATCATTTCTGAAGGAAGGAGGCATGAGACTTTGCAGGAATAGTTCGCTGCAATGCGTTCTGTGGAAAGCACTGGCACACTGAGAGGGGGGTGGGGAGAAAAAAAGACAAGGAAGAGTCCTAGAAATCTAGGGAACGGAGCTAAAAATATCACCGTGTTGGAGGCAAGAGAATTCCGCGAGCAGAACTGTTTACTGCTCTGCACCTTGGAGAATGGGATCCTTCAGACTTGTCCTAGGAGTCATTATCCTGGGACCAGTATAGCTTGGCATGGCTTCTACTCAGTCCTTGGGAGAAGGAAATGGACAAATGATCTACAGACCTAGAGAAGCCCTGTATTTTGATGTTCCATCAGTGAATGGAAGTGGGGAGGCTAAGTCTAGGGTTATAGTAATGGGGTAGCAACTAATCTTTCTCTTTTTGAACACAAGAGTCAGAAAGGGTATAAAAGGAATGGCCGATGGGGGAAAGGTTTCCAGAAATCATGGATAGTAAATGACAATTATGGAAAAATGCCTGATAAAGGAAAGAGGTGACAATATGGACTTAAATCAACCAGGCATTGAATGCACCCATACAAATGACCAAACCTAGGCACCTCCTCCAAACAGTGCCACAGATGGATGCCACAGATCATTCAGCAAATATTTATTAAGCACTTACTATGTGCCACATATTGAACCAGACACTGGGAATCCAAAGATAAAAATGAAGCAATTCCTGCCATCATGCAATTTATATCCTATTGGAATATAAACAGACAGTATAACATTCGAGTTCTTCTTCATCTTTTAGAAGGTATACCTGACTATGGCAACCTTCCTTCTTTCCTCCCTTTCTTCTCTTTATTTCATAGCAACATATGCTTTGGAGCTCTGGGATGAGGGGAAAAAGTATGGTCTGAGTTAAAATGATTTTAGCTCAATTTAGTGCCTGCATGCCACAAGCCAGGTCAGTTCCAGACTGGAGAAGAGATTCTGCATGGGATCCTGGAGTGGGAGGGTTCTTTAATTCTAGATCAAAAGTTCCATGAGGGAAGGAACGGTGTCTTCTATTTTTTAAATATTCTGCAGTTGCATCTGATACAAAGCCCTGACATTTACAGAGGCTAAGTAAATTCAAGCAGGCACAAATGCATTCATTCGTGCATTTATTCATTCATTAAATAAACATCTATTAAGGCCTTATGTACAAGGATACAACAGAGGTAAACTTGGTTCCGATGCACCTTGCTGTTGTTGTTCAGTCACGTCCAATACTCTGGCACCCTATTTGGGGTTTTCTTGCCAAAGAAACTCGAGTAGTTTGCCATTTCCTTCTCCAGCTCATTTTACAGCTAAGGAAACTGAGGTAAACTAAGTTAAGCGACTTGCCCAGGGTCACACAGCTAATACTCGTCTGAGGTTACATTTGAACTCAGGTCTTCCTGATTCCCTACCTCACTGCCCTCCAATATACCAAGTTCAAGTTCTTTCAAAGGCAAATCTTAGAAGTTTTCAGTCTCTTGTAGGTTGTCAGAAGTAAGGAAGTTAAGTGCCCTTGACTTGTATCTTTTCTCACTGCCCCGGCTAACTAGCAGTTTTCCTCAATACATCATAACCTCCTCAAGAGTAGTGACTCCTTCGTGCCTTTTGTGAGGCAGAAAGATTGCTCAATAAAGAGTTCTTGAGGTGATTTTAAAAGTTTGATTGGCTACAGGCCCTCAATCCCAGGGCACCCAGAACTAGACAAACTCACCCAATAGTCAATAATCAGGGACACTCACAACTCTGCAGGCCTCCTTAACTAGGCTAGTTACCATCCCCACTGACATAGGCCTCTGTAACAGAGATGACCATAGGTGAGCCAACCCCTGGTTCCAAGAAATTAAGAGCAGCTCGTATTTCAAAATACCCTCATCCCCTCTGGGAGTCCAACTGAGCCCACACCACTAAGTGTAGCTCATTTGCTCATTTTCCTTTTTTTTTTTCTTTGTGTCATGGTTAATTACTCTGGGATTTTGCTGATTCAAGCAACCTGCTGAGGTGGGGACCCAGCCACGACCTTTCCCATTTCTCTAAGTTGGCTTGTGGGTTTCAAGTAGCCTGAATGTATTTCTACCCAGAAACCCAAGAATAAACTCTGCACCATTATGCAGAATGCTGAATGCTAAGCCCCATACTTCTGCTTCTCCCAAGCTGAGAACAAAAGAGCTTTGCAAATGGTATTCTTACTGCACACACCTCCCCCTCTTCTTATCCCTCTCCTCCCCTTCCAACGCCCCCTCCTAGGCCCTGGACAAGCTCCGAAATGCACCCACCTCAACCATGGAATGTGGCAGCCCTCAGCCAGAAGAGACCAGATGAGGGAAGGCCATAGGCAGCCTTCCCAAACACTCAACTGAAACTTCTGATTTGCCAAGTTTTCATCTTTTTTTTCCATCTAAACTTCCAGTCATCATGCTCCCAACCCAAATTGCAGAAGTATGGGAAGTTACAGAGAGGCAGGGCCTCACTAAGGTCTCCTGAGAAACAGGTGCACCCAGTGCTCCCCAAACTTTCTTCTCCTCTCTGCTGATGCTGGTCCAAAATACTGGAGGCCAAACTACTTGGAAATGCCAATCCACCCACACAGCAGGGGAACCCAAAGGGAGCCTGCCAGGCTAATTGTCCTAACTAGAATCAAGCCTAAGATTTTAGGATTAAATTCCCAAACTGTTGTTTATCAAGTCACTGAAAACTAAGATGACTCCTAGCTAGGGCTCATCTCCCACAAGGGGGAACCTGGTTTGGATGTGACAGCCTTAGCAGGATAAGTAAAAGAATCAATCAACAAACACCCTGTTCTGGGTGCTGAGGGCTATATAGGAACAGACGAGGCACAGTTCCTGGCTTTAAGGAGCTTGCTGTTTGTCCTTCATTCTTGAAGAGAACCATGACATCAGGGAGGTGATGTCATGACATGCAAGCGAAATGGAGTTAAGTGAGGGAGAGCTGTGCAAAGTCACCAGCCTCACTTTCTCCCCCAGAGCCCTCTGGGTCCAGTGGCAAGATAGATATCAGAACTGGAGATGGCCCAGGATGCAGTGGGGGGGGGACCTTGGCCTTTTCAAGTCTTTAACAGGTTTCAGTTTGAGGCAGCACTAGTTCAGTGATTAAGCTTCAATAAGAAATGAGGAAAGAATGGCCTACTAAAAAAATTAGATCTGGGAGGGGAAGACCTGAGGGGGTGGGCGTGGTCTCTGGCCAAAACAACAACAATAGCTATTTATATTTGTTCTGAGCCAATCAGGGCCCAGTGACCAAGCAGGGCTTGGTATGACACTAGGGTGATTTGGGGTTAAGGCTGCTCTTTCTAGCCAGCTAGCAGAGACAAGAGACACACCCACAGAAATATAACTGATGAGGAAGGATAATGAAGTCCCTCTAAAAACCTGTAAAAAATGGCTCTGAACCAATTCTAGAACTACAGAACCTACAAAATAGCATAGGGAAGCAGAGCTCTAGCCCAGGACAGCCAGGATGGTCTCTGGGTAAGGTCTATCCCAAAAGGAGCTGGGAGCAGAGGGGAGTGGAGCTGAGTGGAGCAGAGCCCAGCGTGGGTGGCACAGACCAACGAGACCAGGAGCCGGGCAGAGCGTGCCCTAGCACCCTGAATCAGTGAGCTGTGGCAGTTACCAGACTTCTCAACCCACAAAAACCAAGGACAACAGAGTAGGTTAGTGGGAGAAGCTGCTGGGGTCTGGGATAGAGTTTGTGCTTTGCCACCACCCCAGGGGGCAGGGGAGGTGGGGCAGCTACAGAACTACAGCTGCAGTTGCTTCTGGCCTGAGGCCCACCTGGTGGGAGAAATTAAGTTGCGGATCAGAGCAGGAGTGAAGAGCCTGCTAAAGATCTAAGTCCAGTCCAGGTTGGGGGTTCTTGGGGAAGGAGGAGTGCTAGTGTGGCAGAGCTGGCACATCCCCCCAGGCTTAGAACACAGAACTCTTTAGTTTACAAGCAGTCATACCCCGCTGAAAAACTCAAGGGTCAAGTAAGTTGTCTGGGAACATGGCCAGGCAGC
>CM053625.1:56481043-56498905 GCA_028646595.1 Phalanger gymnotis
AGAATCTGGAACTCAAAGTTTTAAAAAATAGATGTTCAAAAACAAAAACAAAAAAGTTTTTGCATGCAACTAGAAAATAAGATACACAGGCAATGGGGCGTAGAAATTTATCTTGCCCTACAAGAAAGAAAGGGAAAAGAGGATGGGAGAGGAGTGGGATGACAGAAGGGAGGGCTGACTGGGGAACAGGACAACCAGAATATACGCCATCTTGGAGTGGGAGGGAGGATAGAAATGGGGAGAAAATTTGTAATTCAAACTCCTGTGAAAATCAACACTGAAAACTAAATATGTTAAATAATAAAAAAAAATTAAAAAAAGAAAAGGGCCCTAGAAGATTTTGAAAAGTATAACTTCTGGAAGATCCTGATGAATGACTAAATTATACTGAGTATTACAAATACTCACAACAAATACAATGGCCCTATGAAGTAAGATGCTAATGGCCTCCAGTGGAAGAACTCACAGAAATCAGATCTTCGCTTCAGATCTTTGCTTAAACTCATCTGTAGGCAAGTTGTTGCGTCTGAAGTTAATGTTTTTATATACAGAAACACATAACAGCTTCCCTCCTAAAACGCTGCTCTTCCCATTTCTTCTTTTATACAAATGAACAGTGTAGCATATGTATTCTACACGCTGTCTTTTTGGAACACGGGTCCCGGTTAATATTGTTTCCTCTCACCCGCCCCTCACAGGATGCTGTTCTCTTTAAATGGGTCGGGACTTTTTTCTCTAAAACTGGGAATAATAATACTCTGGGAACCATGCACAAGAGACAGGCTTGCCATAAAATGAAAACTGTAAATACAGACAGACTGGTTTTATTTGGCTTCCATTTTCCAGAAGAGGTGGAATTGAAAGTTGCTTTTCCTAAGGGAGTATTTGTTTCCTACCGGTACCTGCTCAAAGATGATTTGGGAGGAATGGTTGACATTTTGAGTTCTGCTTTCTATATTGTTTTGCCAGTATCTGCTTGATATTTTGATTTAAAATATCTTTTTTATGAAAAAAGAGCTTAAATCCTATTTGAGTGTAAAAATTTATAAAAGAGACTTAATGGTACACATTTACCACTCTCTCTCACTTGGCACCTAGCAGGTCTTAAATAAATGCTTGTGGATTGATCAAATCAAGTATTTTATTTCAATCCTTTTAAACATTCAAAGCAGTATGCAAATGTCTGCAGCTATTATTATCATTAATACATGGAAGTATATGATAAATAATGAAGTGGTAATATAGACAGTATTACAGAAATTCAAAGAAAAGAGACAGATCACTTGGAGGTCGGGAGGTTTCATGGAGGAGGTAAAATTGAGCTGTGCCTCAGAATAGGAAGGTTTTAAGTAGGTTAGGGGTCCTTAACCTTTTTTGGGTGTCATAGACCCTCCTTTTGCAGTCTAAAGAAATCTATGGATACCATCTCACAATGATGATTTTAAATGCATGAAATGAAACATACATAGTGATTAATAAAGAAATTATTAGGCATACAGCTAACAAAATTACTAAGGCATACAGTCAACAAAATATTCAAACAAACAAAAACCATTCATGGACCTCAGATTAACAACCCCTGCTTCGGATGGAGTAAAGGACAGGGAGGAAAGTGTACGCGAAGTCCCAGAGATGGGGAAAAGCAACAAGAAGGCCCATTTGAGAAACAGTGAATTGACCAGCTTGACTAGACCAGTGAGTTCATGCTGAGGATTAGGGGTGATAAGGTCAGAAATGTGAGATGGAGGGTCTTAAAGGACAGACCAAGAAGGTCTGATTTGTGCAGTGTAGGGTGATTCATTAGGCAGGTAGCCCATGCTTAGTAAATGAGTATAATAGGCAAGAAGGTCCATCAGCAACCACATAATCAAAGGAGACCCCAGAGGTGATCCAGCCCAAACCCTTTATATTCCAGATGTGGTACATGAAGCCTAGAGTGATTAGATGATTTGTCTAACATTACACAGGAAGTATTTCTAATCCAGGATTCTAACCCAGGTCTCTCCAGATTCCAAATCCAGTGTTCTTTCCATTAATACAGTTTCATCTCCCCTATGCCACAATAATGCTTAAAAATATATTTTTAATTTTTTTCCAAATATGAATTCAGACCCCTCAAACTTTTCCCTCTCTTCCTTTCTCTTCTGTTTTTCAGCATGTGGATTGTGGTCTCTATTTCTCCTAGTTAATAGTCTGCTATCCTGTTAATGAGTAAGATACACACAGATTCAAAGAAACACTGTGTGTCTCCCTGGAACTCCAGTTGTCGGCCAAAACATCATTAGGCTTTATGCCACCATCTAGGTCTACTGGTACTGACACAGAACTTGTAGTGTTCATGTGCTTTTATTCGACAAGGGAACTGACCAATTCTAGCAGGAACATCTGGAATATAAATAGGCAACAAGACAGAAAAGTTAGTCTTGGAGGGGCTAGTAACATAGTAGGGGAGCTGCCATGATGTTACTGGTCCATGGAACAATCTGTGTAGAAATTACCTTCATCGGTGCAGAGCAGCAACCAGTGTATAACTTGAAATTAAGTGACCTGCGGATAGTCACCCAATTCCCATGATGCTTCTGCAAAAGGATGCAAAATGTGTTTCTAATAAAAAGGAAAGGTCTTGTGCTGCTCTCATACCCTGGAAACAAGATCAGAGACTTCCCAGAGGCCAACATCTACTGATTCCCAGCCTCATCTCCTTTATTTCCATCAATTATAATAGATGCCCAGCTAGCTCACTTTGGCCTTTTAGACTGGAGGTCTCCCGGGCGGGGCTGAGATGCCATGGGCGTCTATGTGTGTGTGTGTGTGTGTGTGTGTGTGTGTGTGTGTGTGTGTGTGTGTGTGTATACATGTGTATATATGTATGTATGTGTGTATATATATGCATATATGTATGTGTGTGTGTGTGTATATATGCAGCCAATTAAAAGGTGTCAAATGCTGCCATAAGCAATCATCGGGCTTGGCTCCAACATAACCACACCTACTCTCATCCACCACTCAATCCCCTCTCTGTGCTGTACAGGTTAGTAAGCTTCCAAGCTCTCTATTCCCACCCCCACCCCCTTCTGAGCCAGGTGTCTGGCTCCTCAGGGCAATTATAACCTAAACTAACCCTACTCAGAGCAGCTGCACAGATGCTATTGGGAAAATTCCACTCCCGTTTCTTGCCCCGCAGATCACCGCCTGGCTGTGATGGGGCTCTGTATTTGGAAGCAGTGCCCAGAAAGTAAGAAACTCCCACTATTTCATTTTGGATCATTCAGAGTGTGTCACACAGTATGAGCAGACATGGATAGATTGCAAACTCTATTGAAAATCTTACTGCATTATGTGTCTGTCACAACCCAAATGCGCCCTTCTCCCAAACTTCCCTATTACTATCTCAAAGACCCACCATCCTTCTGGTCACCCAGATTTTCGTTACCCAAGTGTCATCAGTGACTCCCCATCATCAACTTTACCCAATCGGCTACCAAAACTCATCTCTTATTCTGCCTCCCCCTTCTCTCTAGGCCAGTATGGACTTCAGGTGTCACATTATCTTCCCTACTCCAGTAACATCGCCTACGCAGTTGACAAAGGGATTTTCCTCAAGTAAAAGTCTAACTATGTCACTCCCCTATTCTATAACATCCTGGCACTCCCTATTGGCTCTAAGATCATATACCATTTCATCTTTAGCTCATCCTTTTTTTGACTTCAATGACCAACTATGAAAGACTTAGCTACTCTTATGAATACAGTGATCCACAAAATTTACAAAGGACTCATGGATAAAAAATGCTACCTATCTCCAGAAAGAGAACTGATGAACTCTGAGTGCAGATTGAAACATTTTTCACTTTATCCTCCTTGCCTTTTTTTAAACAACAAGGCTAATGTGGAAATATGTCTTGCATGATTTTACTTGTTGAATCATATTGCTTGCCTTCTCAATAGGTAGGGGAAGAGCTGGAGGGAAAGAGAGAATTTAAAATTGAAAAAAAAGAATATTAAAAAATTTTAAAAATAGGAAAAAAAGAATTAAAAAATTGGAGAGTGAGAGTGAATTCCATTGTGCTCTTTTATAAAGATGTCTCAATGAAACAGAATGACCAAGGAATCCTTAGCAGGATGGCAGTATCATCTTTGTGGGAAAAATCCAGAAGCAAACACAACATCTGAGGTGATGTAGTGGACAGAGGGCTAGGCCTGGAGACAGGAATATGTGAGTTCAAATCTAGCTTCAGACACTTACGAGCTGCGTGACCTTGGACAATTCATAACCTCTCAGACTCAGTTTCCTCATCTGTAAAATGAGGTGAACAGCCTACCACTCCCTCTCCTAAGGTTTTTGTGAGAATGAAGTGCTCTGTAAACCTTAAATTGCCATGTAAAAACTATGTCCTCTCTTGCCTCAAGGGTTCAAATACCCCAAATTCGCTGTGATGATGCAGGAGTAAAGGGAAATACCTGAAGGCATTGCTAGAAACATCCTGCACACAATCTGAATACACTTAGAAGCAAAGAAGCTTTTAAAAAAATTCACAGACGGGGGTGAACCTGGAAAAAAGTTTCCCCACCAAATCTCAATGTCTGCTCCAAAAATTCTGCAGAAACAGCAGAGCGCTGCTCGTCAAGGACCCTAGAGGGAAAGCAGCAGGTACGAGCTGGCAAGCTGGGCAGGGAGATATTTCATGCTGGCAGCATCATAATTCTTATGCATATAGAGGGAAACAGTACTCAGCTTGGCCTGACAGGAAGCTTTGTATGAGACAAAAGCCTACTAAAAATATTGAAGGCTTCTCCAACCCTCAACTCCTTTTTCATAGGCCCAATAACTTTCCTGTAACCAAAAAGCTTATTTTCACAGAGATTCACAAACCTACCTACTACAGATAAAGAATAGTCTTGGTTTTATTGGTATATAGAGACTTCTCAGGTGAGGAAACTTCCTCTATAAATACAGGTCAGCCCTTTCTCTGCAATTTAGGAGGTTAAATAATTTGCCCAACCAGTATGGTCAGAAGTGGGACTTAAATTATACTTTTCCTCCATTAGACTGTGAGCTCCCTGAGGGCACGACGGTCTTTTGCCTTTTTTAATCTCCTTAGCACTTAGCACAGTGCCTGGCACATAGGAGGGACTTAATAAATGTTTAATGAATGACCAAGTTCTTCCTGGTTCTGAAGCCAGCTCTCTAACTTCTACACCAAACTTTAGATCCATAAACGCATAACCAAGCCAAAGGGAGGAAAGACACCCTGGGACACTGTGCAGGGGCCTGGACTTAGGCTCAAAAGACCTAGGTTCTAATGCTTTGATGGATCTGTGATCTCATCAATGTGAATCTGCTATCCAAGGGTACAGATGGCAACCTACCCATGCTATTAACTCTCATCCTGTGTGAGTCTTATACATATCCTCCCATAAATCCTTCACGAGGAGCCAACCCAACATGCAGGGGGGAAGGGAGGAGGAATGCTTCTTTTTAAAACTCCTTTAAAAAAAAACCCAACACACTTCTTGTTTTTTCAAATTTTCTCCAGAATGTTTTGTTTGTTTTTTTTCAGGTATACACATTCCCAAATCCTGGTTTCTGTGGCCCCCTAGAAAAAGTCTTCTTGAGTGTGTGAAACAATTCGAGTTGGATAACTGGATATCTAACCTTTTTAACCCTTGCCATCTATCCCACGGACTTCTACTTTAGGAAAATTTAATAGGAAGTTATTTCAAAGAGCTCTTGACATTATGCAGATACTAATGAAAAACACGGACTCTCCATTACATGACCAGCCTGTCTTCTTTTTCAGTCTCACATTTCTCCAATAAGATCACTTAAAATGCTTCTCCTGAACAATTCTTTTGTTGGCAATATGCTGAAGGAAAGAGCCGTATGGTAGGTTCTTATAATAACAGTAACAATAATAAAATCTCACACTCGTATGGTGCTTAACATAGTTTTCAAAGTGTTTTCTTAAACATTAATTTGTTTGATACTCACAGCAATCCGGCAAGGTAGGCAGGATGAGTATTATCCTCCTCACTCTACAGGGAGAGAAACTGGAGCACAGAGAAAGTTCAGCAATTTGCGTGTGGTTCCACAGCTAGTAAGTAAAAGATCTAGGATTCAAATTCAATACTTCCATCTCCATGGTCTGTGGCACTTTCCTTTACACCACAGTGTTCCCTAGATAGTCTATGGTCTTAGGCAAGCCTCTTCACCTATTTATGCTCAATTTGCATCACCTATAAAGTAGATGGGATTGACTCAAATGATCTCTAACTTCTCATATGGCCCCAAAGTTCTCTGATTCAAAATCTAGACAGAAGAGGTGTCCATCAACTGGGGAACAGCTGAAAAAGTTATCTTACATGAAGAAAATGGAATACCATTATGCTGTAAGAAATGGATGAGGGGATGATTTCAGAGAAACCTGCAAAAACTTGTATGAACTGATGTAGAGTGAAGAATCAGGAGAACAATTTATATGGTTGAAATGATTTTGTAAGTCAAAGACCTTTGAAAGACTCAGAAAGCCTGTTCAACATAATGGCCAACCATGATTCCAGAGGACTCATTATGAAACATGCTACCCACCTCCTGACAAAGAGGTGACGAACTCAGTGCAGATTAAAATCTGTTTTGAGGGGATATGGCCAATGTGGGAATTTATTTTGCTTGACTATACATGCTTGTAACATCTGCTTTTCTTTCTTTCTCAATGGAGAAAGGGTTGGGGTAGGTGGATTGAAGAGAAGTCAAATTTTTTGGTTGATTAAAAAAGCCAAAATTTATTTTAATTTCTTTTTCATTTTTAAAATGAATAGCAAAAAAATAAAATAGAATAAAAACTAAACAACAAACAATCCTAAATTATAAGCTGTCAGAAAGAACAGGACCAAGACATCTTTCCCTCCCTCCCTCTATCTTTCTCTCTGAGAAACACACATACACACACACACACACACACACACACACACACACACACACACAGAGAAGGATCATTCAGCCACATGATCAAAAGTATTATGTGTCTGGGGCTCCAATTATTATTAATATTATTATTTGCTATTTTTTCCAGAAACCTCAGTACATTTCCTAATTAATGACTCCCACTTAATTTCCTAAAGCAATCACATCCTCCCAGTAGGCAAGCAGCCCTCCACCTCTCATACAGGCAAAAGCACCAGCTGGCTCCACAGCTATGTAGGAGTGGGTGTGCTGCTCAAATCCAAGGCCCTTGGACACCAGCCCAAAGAGTGGTACAGACACCAAAAACTGGAAGGCAGCTTTGAGAAGTATTGCTTAAGAGGATGCATTTCCATCTACTTTTTGAGGTATATTCCACTCTGGCTCCCTGGCGATGTGAGGGTTTCCTGGTAAGCACAAGAAAGATATGGTGCTAGAAGGAGCCACCAGGATCCTGATTTTCTTTTGCCAAAGATTCTTAACCTCTTTTGTGTCATAAATGTTTTTGGCAATCTGGTGAAATTGATGGACCCCTCCTCAGAATAATGTTTGTAAATGCACAAAATATGTAGAATTCTACAGAAACCCAAAGTTTAGTAAATCTACCTCCATCCATCCATCTATCTATCTATCTACCTATCTACCTATCTATCTATCTATCTATCTATCTATCTATCTATCTATCTATCTATCTATCTATCTTTCTATCTTTTTATCTATATATCTATCTTTTTTCCCTTTCCAAGTTCACGAACTGCCAGAAATCTCTCTGTGAATCACAGGTTAAGAACCCTTGCCTTATGTTGATACCTGCTCTGGGATCTGCAGTGAGATATGGGATACTTGGGTTCTAATCTAAACTCTGCCACCAAATTAGTGTGGGACACTGGGTAAGTGATTTAACTTCTATGCTCCTCAGTGCTCTTCCCTCTAAAAAATTTATATGTGTGTGTGTACACAAATATGTATATATATACGTATACATACTTATATATATGTAAAAGGATCTTTAAAAATTAGGCACTATGAACAAGTTGTGGCATATGATTGTGATGGAATACTACTGTGATAAAAGAAATGATGAGTTCAATGATTTTTTTAAAAATGGAAAGACTTGCAGAAAATAACGAACAGCAAAACGAGCAGAACCAAGAGAACATTGTCTATAGTAACAACAATAGTGTTTTAAGAATGACTTTGAGCAAATAAGTTATGTTGATTACTATAAATACCTAAATTAACTACAAAGGACATATGAAGAAAGACACTATCTGCATCCAGAGAAAGAGCCGATAAATACAAGTTATGTATAGAATAATTTTACATATATATGCCTACTTATGTCTAATGGTGGCCATCGGGGTGGGGGAGAGAGGGAAAAAAAAGAAAAAAAAATACATGATAATTTTGTTGTACATTTGAAAGGAATAGCAAATTGTGCATAGTAGATTTGTAGTTTCATCTATAATCATCCTTTTTATTGAACCGGGTCATGAAAATGCTTGTTTTACTCCATAAATTCAAAAAAAAAATTAAAAAATTCAGGTACTATGTGAATGCAAGTTTCAGTAGGATTCACAGTTCAATTGATGCAAACTGTACTAATTGAGAGTAGACCAAAAGGAAGCTTATCTTTGTACCTTCTATAAAGAGTTTGCTAAGCAAATATATAATGTAAACATGATTTCCAGGAGAATATTTAAAAGTCCTCATGAGAACAAGCTGCTTTTAAAAATGGTCAAGAATCTTAGGAGTATTATATTTACTTAAGATCCCTTTCCACATTCTGCCCTCAGAGGCTAGCAGTTTTCACAAAAGAGGAAACTGAGTTTCAAAGAGGGAAATGTGTTTCCTACTCTGTGTCGTTGACCTACTTGAGTCCTATGTATTCATTAAAGCATGTTCTCCAAAGAATGCTACTAGGAAATATATCATTGGACTAGTTCCAGGAAGTGAATGATAATTAAAGTAATTTAAATATATTTCTGTTAAAAAATATATCCTATAGTTAAGTGCCTGGCCTTTACTGTATTTGGAATAAATTGGTCTCATTATTCTGTGTTGGCATTGTTATATTATCATCTCATCTGTCCCAATAAAAGAAAAACAGAGTCAGATAAAATTGTGGGATTGGATGCAGTGAAAAAAAGATCAGAGCACCCTCAACTCGATCTCTGATACCATAAAACCACAAAAAAAAAGTTCACCTTCCACCTCAGATACTTATTGCCCTTTACAAAATCTTTGGATGGTGGCTCCATAGTCCTTTAAGATGGGAATGCGGGTGTTGCATTAACAGATGGAATGCACCTCATGCAGAGCTCAGACTCAGGTAAAGAGCCAAAGGCCATATCAATCGGGAAAGTAGCATAAGTGAGAACTTTTCAAGAGAGTCTAGGTCTCTTATAACTTGTAAATTGGTCATGGTTCTTATTCTCCTCTCTTTTCCATTCCATGTAAATTGCTAACTAGTGCTTAGACTAATAGGTGAAAATAGGGAAAAAGGAATAGGAATCCAGGGTATTGTAAACTTCCTGTCACTGAATTCAAAGAAATATCTCAGAACATTAAAATAACATTAATAGTAATAATATCCCACATTTTGATAGCTTTGAAGGTTTACGAAGCCTTCTCCTCACGATTACACTGGAATATTGTTAGTAGAAAGGTTACCATTCCCATTTTACAGATAAGGTAACTAAGACTGAGAGAGAAAAGGTAATGTCTTTAGTTACACAGCTAGTAAGCAGTAGAGGCAGTGAGGTATGTTAGAAAGAACACTAAATTTTTAAATCAGATAACCTAGGTTCAAATCAGAGCTTTGTTATTTGTTACCTGTGTGACCTTGGTTAAGCTATTTCTTCCCTCTGGGGAATGCATCTTCATAGTCTAAATTCTATGATCTAAGTTTTGAAGCTAGGATTTGAATACGGGCATCTAGATTTTAAATACCATCTCACACTGCTTCTCAAGATGTTAAGCATAGCATTGTTCACTCAGTTTACTAGCCTCCTACAAGTTTGATGTAGTCTTCTTCTCTCTATACCCTATTCCCCTGAGACACTATGTTACCTTCACCATTCTGCTTGTTGTCACCTTGACCTAAGATGTGAAGAACTCTTCCTTACAGGTGGCTTCTGCCGAGCAAAAATTAATTCCTCTGGGGGCTTTTTAGCAGAAGGGAAATGTCGTAAGAACCCAGCCCAAAGCCCAGATTTTGCAACTAAGAGGAACTAGTAACTGAATACCACTGAGCCATTATCATGAATGAATACCGTTAATTGAACTGATTATTCCCAAAATGGTAATTATGTCAGGTGTTCAAAGCCTAGGCGTCAAGAAGAGCAGGATATTTTTTAAATGATATTTCATTTTGTCCCCAATTACATGTAAAAACAATTTTAATGTTCTTTTAAAAAAAACTCTTGGGTTCCAAATTCTATCTCTTCCCCCTCCCTGAGAAAGTAAGCAATCTGATATAGGTAATACCCTTGGAATCATGTAAAACATTTCCATATTAGTCTTTTGTGCAAGAAGACTGGGAGAGAGGGAGAGAGGGAGAGATGGAGATGGAGAGGGAGGGAGGGGAGAGAGAGACAGAGAGACAGAGAGAGATTGAGAGAGAGAGAGAGAGAGAGAGAGAGAGAGAGAGAGAGAGAGAGAGCTTCAGTTTGTATTCAGCCAACCCCAGTTCTTTCTCTGGAGGTAGACAGCATTTTTCATTATGAGTCCTTTGAGATTATCTTGGATCATTGTATTGCTGAGAATAGATAAGTCATTCACAGTTGATCATCCTACAAGATTGCGTTGTTACTATGCACAATGATCTCCTGGTTCTGCTCACTTCACTTTGTATCAGTTTATGTAAGTCTTTCCAGGTTTTTCTGAAATCATCCTGCTTGTCATTTCTTATAGCACAATAATACTGCATTACAATCACACACCACAACTTGTTCAGCCATTCCCCACTTGATGAGCATCCCCTCAATTTCCAATTCTTATTCACCACAAAAAGAGTTGCTATAAATATTTTTATGCAAATAGGTTCTTTACTTTTTGTTTTTTATATCTCTTTGGGAAGCAGATCTAACAGTGGAATTGCTGGATCAAAGGGTATGCACAGTTTTATGGCCCTTTGGGCAGAGTTGCCAATTGCTCTCCAGAATGGTTGGATGCATTCACAATGCTACCAACAATGCATTAGTGTCCCCGTTTTCCAACATCCAATATTTTCTTTTTTTGTCACATTAGCCAATCTGATAGTTGAGGTAGTACCTCCGAGTTGTTTTTGCATTTCTCTAATCAATAGTGATTTACAGCATTTTTTCATGACTATAGATAGGCTTGATTTCTTCTAAAAACTGACTGTTTATATCCTTTGACATATCCACTTATCAACTGAAGAATGACTTGTATTCTTATACATTTGACTCAGTACTCTATATATTGGAGAAATGAGACCTTTGCCAGACATACTTGCTATAAAAGGTTTTTTTCCCCAGTTTTCTGCTTTCTTTCTAATTTTGGTTGCATTGGTTTTGTTTGTGCAAAACCTTTTGAATTTAATGTAATCAAAATTATCCGTTTTCCATTGCTTGCTTGTTACTAAATTCTTTCCTTATTCATAGACTTGACAGATAAGCTAATCTATGCTCTCCCAATTTACTTAAGGTATTATCCTTTATGTGTAAATCATGTACCCATTTTGACCTTATCTTGATATGCAATGTGAGATGCTGGTCTATACCTAGTTCCTGCCATACTGTTTTCCAATTTTCCCAGCAGTTTTTGTAAAATAATGAGTTTTTATCCCCAAAGCCTGGATCCTTGGGTTCATTAAACACTAGATTACTATGACCTTTTGCTAAAATGTCTTGGGTACTAATCTATTCCACCGATCCACTCTATTTCTTAACCCATACCAGATTGTTTTGATAATTACTGCTTTATAATACAGTGTGAAATCTGCTAAGGCTAGGTCACCTTCCTTCACATTTTTGTTACTGATTCCCTCAATATTCTTGACCTTTTGTTCTTCCAGATGAATTTTGTTATTTTTTAGGATATTATTTTTTAAATGAAATAAATTTAATTGAGGATATTTAGAATGGTGTCATATGAGCTTTTTGGCCTAGAATCATACAGCTCAGATACTTCCTGAGGTTGTAATCCAGGACTCTTCTCATGGCCCACACAAAGCTCCCTGGGATTGGTCTGAGTTCACTGGGGTTCAGATACAGGTTCTCAGCCCTGCCCAATGGAAGATTTCTGATACCAGAACCATAGTATTGGGAGAGACCTTATAGATAAGATCATCCAAGGTCGATGATTTCATTTTACAAATGAGGAAACTGAGGCCCAAAGGACTAAAGTGACTACCTCAAGGCCACACAGTCAAAGGCAGTCTGAGATCCAGAATTTTGGTCCATTGTTTTCTTTATACTAAGTGCAGTAGTGGTAAATTCACTAGAGAAAGGGTTTTTGCCCTTTTTGTGTATCTTGGACCCCTATACTTTGGCAGCCTGGTGAATTCTATGGATGCTTCAGAATAATTTTTTAAAATGCATAAAATAAGTTACATAGGATTACAAAGGAAACCAAATATACTGAAATAGTTCATGAAATATTTTTTAATTAAAAAAAGTTCATGGATCTCAAGTTAAGAACACTGGCCATAGAGCCACATCCTCCTACCTTGAAAAAGCTGTTCTCCAAACTTGGCTACACAAAATCATATTTAAAGACATATTTTCAGCACCACGCTGCTCATGAATTGCTGTTTTGCAATGAGTTCCTTTGATCATTAGCAACACAAATAAATCATAGTGAAGTCTTCGAAGTCCACGTTTTAAAAAGGGAAAGAGACTCCTTCCAGAATATGGCTATAATCAGAATGTAACTGATTCCACTAAGCAGAGAGAGAGAGACCAAAAGAGATTTTGGCTTTGCAAAATTTTTGGAAATGCACAGGAGAGGGTGCGGTGGCGAATAAGGGAGAAACTTATGGGAAATTCTCCAGAATGCATTAAAATGTACATCTAAACACAGCAGATCAGTTTCCATCTTGTGGTATGAAGTAATTAGAAAAAAACAATTCAAAGTAGTTAAAAACTCCCATGAGGCAACAGGCCCCCATTTTGGATTGCTACTCTGGTCTCAGTTCCCAAGGTTCCTTTGCTCACTTTTAACTTCTTGGCTTTTGCCTCCCAAGACCTCAGTCAATTTGTTCCCTACGGTAGGAATTGCCTTTTGCCCTTCAGGGTTCCTATCCTTAAAGAAATTCGGCATCTCCAAAATCATGCATTTATTTTCCTATCTGATGTATTCCCTTCTCTAACCTCCTTGCTTCCTTGACATTATCCCCTCAGCCAATCATCCATATAGCATTAACCAGGTATGCCTGCCCCCACCCATCCCCACCTGTGACACACCAAGCCCAAATGTCAGGCCATCAGCCCAGGAACTTGAGCTCACCTTTGACCTACCTATAGCCCTACATCACTATTTGGTTCCTGTTTTTCTGAGTGGTTTCTCCTTTAGACCAAAAGCAGACTGGACACAAACCACAGCGGGAAAGATTGAAGTCAGATATAAAGAACCCAGTTCTGCTAGTAGTTTGCTGAGGAAGACATTCCCCACTCGCTTCTTTGTAAATTCAGTGTTTGAATGAAATAGTCTTCAATCTCCCTCACACCTTGAGAATCTATGACCAGTGCTAAGTTTTCTGAAAGTATAATTTCTGGCTAAAAGGCAAGACCAGTTTACACCGAGAAAAGCTAGCACTAGCAAGAGACATTCATTTCATCTATTAAAGACCCTCTCCTTTTACTCCCCCACTAGAAAAGGCCTTTTATTTATTTTGTATATACTTATCCCCTGATGTCTATGTCGCCTCACCCAATAGAATGTAAGCTTCTTAAGGGCAGTCTAAGTGGCTTTCCCAATGTCATCTGGGGAGTAGGTCCCAGGGCTAAAGACTGAATCCAGTCTTTCCTACTCCTAATCCAATACCCTTTACAGGATGCCACAGTGCAAGGCCTGTGCCTGTCAGGAGGGAAGGAGGAGGAGGCAGGGGGATGGAAGAGAACCAGGTCCTGGAGCGTAACCTCTATACTTGTAAACTGGCAAGAGCTGGAAAGGGAGGTGCCAGCTTCTAGCTGGAAGAGTTATAGTGCACATGTTGCACATGTTCCACTCAACCCTTGGCTCCTATTATCCACAACCCACCCCTTCCAAAGGAACCAGGTGAATGTTGTTTCAGAACCACTACTAATGAGTCTCCATGGATCAGGCAGAGCAATCAGAGAAGAGCATTGCTAGCCAAGGAAAGGTTCTCAACCATTTTCTCCCAGGACTAACCCTGCCCTCACCCTCCTGGCTTCTCCAAACCATCTCTAAAAGGATGGCCAGACGTCTTAACATCTGCCATGACAGATCCTGCAGAAAGGAACAAGGAGGAGGCCTCTATCCTCTCTGCCAGAGACAACACAAGGGAACTGATGCCAAAGACCCAGAGCATCCAAAGGGCAGAGACGTCCCCCCCCCCCGGAAAACAGCCCTATATCTCCTTCCTTATGGGTACCTTAAACTGCCTCATGAGCAAAGTGGCAGTGTTTATAAAATATTTCTCAAATAAGGTCAGTGTTCTGTGCATAGTTGGGGACTCTAATAAAATTCAGAGCTGTAGCTGTTTGCCAGCTAGTCATTGAGACACACTTGAAGCCCTTCTCTGATACCATTGTTCTCAGATTAATATTTTCCCCATGAGTTTTTTAATACCACTTGTATTTCTTTATTATGTGCAAGTTTTTTCACCATATTTGTACCATTAAAAGGGGATGAGTGGAACTCACTTTTCATCAATTATTCCTAGGGGCTTAGTGCAGTTTTCTTCACTGTGCCAATGTTTCCCCACAATACCATAAATCTCATTTCTGAATCAAGCATGGTGGCCCTTCCCTTGTCAGTCACTTTAGTTGGAGAAGGAAAAACAGATTGCTATTTTGTATTAGCTATATAATGTTGGCATAAAGTCGAGAACCCTTCATTTGTGATAGAAACCTGATTTGCCCCATTCACACAAACCAAAGACCACCATCTCCTCCGAGATGCAACCACTTACATGAGATGCTGGGTAAGGAGCTGTAGAGATCATGGACATGTAGACTAATCTGTATATTATGGACCCTGCCCTTAAAGGACTGGATAGTGTACATTATCTAACAGGCAGCCTGGTATTCTGAAATGCATGGAGCCCAAAAGACACTACTGAGAGAGTTCTTGCTGAAGCCTTGAAATTCCTTACCTGGCCCTAATGTCTGCAGAGTCTGCATGATTTATTAACCATGAAATGCAGAGAGTAAACCAAAACCAAAAGGAACTACCAATGAGCCTTTCTATAGGCAATATTAAGCCAAGGTTCTGGGGTCTGGAATTGGGGAGTGGTCTAAAACTGAGGCTCACACAAGTACTACAGAGGCCAGAGCAAGACTAAGATGGCCAACAACAATAGGACATACATAAGTCAGTTTTGTCAACCTTGCCAGAGTAAGTAGAAGGAAGAAAAAAAAAAGCATTTATTAAGTACTCACTATGTGCCAGGAACTGCGCTAAGTACTTTACAAAGATCATCTCATTTGATCTCTACAATAACGTTGAGAGGTAGATGCTATTATTATCCCCATCTTATAGATGGTGAAACTGAGACAGAAAGTCAAGTGACTGGCCCAGGATCATACAATTAGTAAGAGGTTGGATTCAGACTCCAGCTCCAGTGTTCTATCTACTATACCACTTAGCTGCCTCAATGTGGGGCAGTAGCATTTGTGAAAGACACTTAAATGCCATAACGCACTAGTGTAACACCAATCAAACTGGTGTAAGAGGAGCCCAACTAAAATCAGAAGGACTTTGAATGATGGCAGTATCCCATGTCCATTACAGAGCTGAACAGAACTGGAGGGCAGAGCAGGATAGATCGACATCCTTGAAATTTCTGTAACTCACTCTCATACCTATCAGCCTTTCTATTAAAAAAAACTCCCTACATCTATGCATATCCATGCATTAAAATCCCCTACCTTACATGAATGAAGTTTTCAGGCCGTGAAATCCCCAAGGACTAACTATATAACTATTTGATTTGCCTTAAATAAAGTCCAGCAGTCAAAGGTTTCATGTGTAAATTGTCATATGCTTACAAAATGCTTTTGATAATAATGATTACAAATGATGTGATATATCTAGGTCAGCGCCATGTTTGGGGGACTTTCTAAGAACATCGCTACTCTCGAACTGTCAGCCAGGGCTAAGAAGATTTCATCCGAAACCCAAACCATAAGTCATTGTAAATCTTGAGGTTAATGAACTTCACGATCTCTGTGGTCCCTTCCTGATATCATCCTACAATCTTTTGATCTCATATCCAAAATGTCATGGAACTGTAGCTACTACAAGTAGCTAATGGGACGACAGCAGAAGATGGCAAAGACTGAGAATCTTAACAAAACTGAGAACAAAGAAAGGATCAGGTACAAAAGCTGGCAAGTCAAAAGAGAAGCGCTGAGGTAGAGCCAAAAGTCTGGAACAAGGAAGTCAGTGTGAAGCCAAGACATAGTCAAGAAATGAAGGCCAGTATAAAGCAAGTGGTTTGAAGCCAAGCAGGTAAGCATAAGTAGAGTATGTGTGTGTGTATGTGTGTAAGTGTTTGCATATATGTATGTATGTGTGTATGTATATACACACACATATATGCAGATATACCTGTGTATACATATACATATAAATCTAGAGGCCAAAACTAAGCAGTGGATCAGACACAAGGCAGGAAGTCAGGAATCAGGAGGTTACAAATACTGACTGACGGTAAGTCAAAATGAGTGAACAAAAGTCCAGGAAAGCAGTCAGTTAAATAGAAGAGACATCAAAGCCAAAGGAAAGAATGGGGTAAGGACTGAAAGAAGGAAGGCACAGAAAGGAATCTTGTCTGAAGACATGGTGCCCTTAGCTAAGCTATGCTCTGAGCAAGAAACTTAATGTTAAAGCACAAACCAAATCCGGAGTGTAGAATTCTTGTCTGTCAAATAGGGAAAGCCCCAAACCCCACAGATAAGCATCTGGTAAGAAAGGAAAGTGAGACAGTAAAGAGGAGGGGAAAATCTGGTCACAAAACCAAACAGCCCCTTTGAGAACCAAAGAATATTCAACTAAAGTTAAGTCAATCAGCCAGGCACTATGCAAAATGAAAGGAATACAAAGAAAGGCAAAAACAGGGATATAACGTGCAAACAACTATATCTACACAAAAGCTGCTAGACCTGAGTTCAAATCAGACAATTCCTAACCTTGTGACCCTGGGCAAGTCACTTAACCTCTCTCTGCCTCAGTATCCTCATCTGTAAAATGGGGAAAATAATAGCAACTTACCTCCCAGAGTTGTTGTGACAATCAAACGAGGTAACAATTATAAAGTGCAGTGCCTGGCACATGGTAAGCACTACATAAATGTTAGCTAGTAGTAGTAGTAGTGGTGGTGGTAGTAGTAGTAGTAGTGGTAGTGGTAGTGGTAGTGGTAGTGGTGGTAGTCGTAGTGCTAGTAGTGGTGGTGGTGGTAGTGCGAGATATGTACCAGACAAATTGGAGATAATCTTCAAGGGAAAGCACTAACATTAAAGAGAATCAGGAAAAGGTAGGATTTCAGCTAAGCCTTGGAAAAAGTCAGAGAGGCTAAAAGGTAGAGTTGAGGAGGGAGAAATTCCAGGTGTGAGGGACAGCCAGGGAAAATGCCTAGAGTTTGGGAGATGGGATGTTATGAAGTAAGAAGGAAACCAGTTAGTACACAAGCAAATAGGATGTTATGGAATGTGGAGGAAACCAGCAGTACAGCAAACAGTCTCATCATC
>CM053625.1:56499405-56516770 GCA_028646595.1 Phalanger gymnotis
ATAGAGCACTAGTCCTGGAGTCATGAAGAACTCAGTTTAAATTCAGCTTCAGACGCTTATCAGTTGTGTGATCCTGGGCAAGTCACTTAACTTCTGCCTCAGTTTCTTCAACTGTAAAATGGGGTAATAGTAGGCACTAACAAGTAAATGCTAGCTGTTGTTATCATCATCATCATGGACTGACATTTACATAGCATTTTAATATTCACTTTAAGTTATTTCATTTGATCCCCATTAGAATGAGCAAGCTCCTTGAAGTCAGGGACTCTCTTTTGCCTTTTCTTTGTATCCCCAGCTCTTAGCATAATGCCTGGCACAGAGTAGGTGTTCAATAATGTTTAATGACAGACTGATTGATTCTTACAACAACCCTATGAGGCAGGCAGGATGATCTAAGGCCTGGGTTTGATTTCTGACTCAGACACTTAGGAACCATGCAACCTTTAACAAGTCATTTAATCTCTCGGGTGAGTTACTTTTACTTCTCCTAGTTTTGGTCTCTTCTTTTGTAAAAGGCTCCTTTTCATTTTAATACCAGTACCTAGTACGATGCTTTGTACACAGCAGTCACTTAATACATGTTTCTGGAAATGAGCTGAATATTATTCTATGATGCATCCTTCCAGACTTAGCGGTTGAACAAGAATGTTGAGGCCTAGGGAAAAAACCTCCAAAAATTAGAGTAAATCATCATAGAGGGCCATTTTGAGTAATGCTGAAGGCAGGGAGACTTGAGCCAAGATGAGCTAATATGAACCAGTGAAGACCCAAGAAAGGTGTGAAGATCACTGGACTGTTCTACTCCCAGCCCTGACACGTACCAGCTAGGTGACCTTGGAAAAGTCACTTCTCTGAATCAGTTTCCTACCTGAAAAATGGTAATAATTTTTGCACAATTCCACCTCACAGTGTGATCATGAGAAAAAAAAAAAACTTCGTAAATTGTAAAGCTCTGAAACACAACCTAAAAGGGAGCTGTTGGATTATTATAATTGTTTTATTCTCATCCTAACTCCACTTGAGCTTTACAGGTCAGACACACTAGACACTCTTAGGACCACACAAACTGTCCACTCATAGACGTGGGAAGGACTCAGAGTGGCAGAGGGAAGAGAGCAAGGAAGCCCCTATCATTCATGAGTAATTCTTTCACCCACTTCTGGGCTCGGTTCCCTGGACTATTTCCCCTTCTTCCCACCATCTCCTTCCCCTCTTCCTTCCACAATCATTGTGGACCACAGCAAGGCTGTCTCAAAGGTCCCAGAGAGGTCCAAGTTTTGAATTTTGTTCGAGGATAAAAATGATAAACCTTTCCAAAACGTTGACATCTGAAAAGTAAATATTTGGTTGCACAATTGGGGTTAAAACGAGGGTCAATCCATCAAACTCTCAGAGTGGCTCCCCACTGCCAAACACAGAAGATAGGAAGCTGAGTGCGGTTTGTAAGATTATACTGCTCGTTCTCGTTTAAGGGGCCCGTCAGCATTTCCATTCTACATCCCACTTTTTTTTTTTTTTGAAGCATTTGTAACCGAGCCATTAAAAAACAAAAGGACCTGGACTGCAACTTGACATCTCAAAGGGTCTGAGCTCTGGAGGGAGGTTTCTAAAGAATCCCTTCTATATTCATTGTGTTCCTCTGAAGTTGGGCAGGCTCTCTCACATACGCACACGTTCAACTTAACTTGACATGGTAGCCTCCTGATGGCTAGCCTCTAGGCTCTAACTCAACTCAGTATCTTTGGTACTGTCTCCTGACATGACACCCACCCAGCGGGGTGCCAGTCTCTGGGAGCCGCACAGAGCTCTTGCCCCCACCCAAGCTCTGCTCCATTCCTGGTGCGCTCTGTTCTTGGCCTCTTAGAGCAGCCCCTCCCGGTTCTAATTCCTACCACCAATACTCAGAATGGCAGAGCATAGCCAGCTGTCCCCCACCAGGCAGGGAAGTCCTGCCCACCTGGCTACAGACCTGAAAATCAGCCTGAGAAGCGTTGGGAAAGGGAAACTGGATGGGAAGGTTGCCTTCAGCTCTCCCAGGGAAAAAGAAAGGAGTCCTCCGTCCAGACCTCTTCCCAGGGGGTGCGCTGGGGTTCGTCGCTGCAGGACAGCCCAGGTGGGTGGCCTGGGTCTGGTCAGGGAAAAGAAGAGGAGGACTGGGATGGGGGTGGGGGGAGGAGAGCGGCGAGGGGCTACTTACAGGCGTTCAGCGTTGCGAGGGATCCCTCTGGGCACCGCCCGGAGGCCCAGCCCGTGGCAGTCCACGCTAGCGGCCGAACAGGTACACTTGGTGGGGCAGGCTGAGGCTGGGGGCCAGCACAGGGCGCTTACCAGAGAGAGCACCAGCGCCAGCGCCCGCCAGAGGCGCGCGGAGCCGGCTTCTGTCCGACTGGGGGCCATGCTGTCCGGGGGCCCAGGCTGGCCGCGCTCGTGCCCGCAGCACAGCGCAGCACCCGGGGCCCGGCGGAGACTGTCCCGCCGGCCGGAATGTAGCCGAGCGCAGCCGCTGGAGTGGTGGCTGCGGCGGGGAAGGCTGCGGCGAAGCAGAGAGCCGGCAGCTGGGCGCAGCGCAGCCGGGGGCGGCCTCGGGCGGGGGAGGGGGAAAGGGAGGGAGTCGAGGCGCTAGAGAACCGGCGCTCCTGCCTGAGGGGGCGGGGCAGGGGGCCCTCGGCGTCTCGGAGGAGGGGGTGCCGGGGAGTAGGGACAGTCCTGAGCTCAGGCGCACGGGACGCTGGTGGAGAGGGGCGCACGGGGTGGCGGGGGCTCCATCCACGGGGCTCGGGCTGCCCCGCTCCGCATAGCCCAACCTGCCCAGGTGGGAAGGCTGGTAGCTAGCTGGGGTCCTGGAGCTGAAGCTGGGGCCGGGGGTGAGGGATTGGCTTGGGCAGGCTGTGCGGGAGCGCGGTGGGTGGTGGTGGCGGCAGGAGCAGCGGGGGCACGGGTGGGCGAACGAGCTGGACGGTTCTCCTTCTCTCCATTCACTGAGCAGGGCAGACACTGGAGACGTGGGGCCCACCCCTCCCGCCCCCCCAAAAACGCCAGCTCCGCCTCCTATTGGCTGCGCCACTTGTGATGTCAAGTAACTTGGGAACTTTGCAGAAGCTACCGCGAGTGAGGACGGGAGGGAGGGAGCTGGGGAATAGGGGCGAGAGGGACTCGAAGTTGGGACGGTGGGCGTCCAGGTACACAGGACCGTTCCTGAAGACAATACCGAGCGCTGCTCAGAAACACACACAAATCACTCACTGACTGCACTACTATACACAAATCAGGGCCCGCACTAGGAGAAACGGTGAGGTTGGCGTTTGTTTTCTGAACCGTCAAGGTACCGGGCTGAGCAACCTTTCTCTCCCTGATTCTTGTCCTGGTTCAGTGTTTTGGTGCTAAAGCCTCGTACCACTATCAAAACCTTTTGTGGAGAAAGACTGATAAACTCATCCAGAGTGAGGTATAAATAATTGATAATGTTTAATCTGTTACCCCATTGGGGGATTTGCATTTTACATTTCAATGGATCTGTGAACTCATCTTCGTAGGTATTCCCTCGAAAGATCCAGATCACAGATCACAGCCGACAAATTCACTCCTGCTCATCCTATGAAAGCCTACCTGTTCTCCAAATAAATTCACCACCTGGTATCTACAGAAAATGCTAGAGATCTTTTGTAATTATTGTCACGTGAAACAGTGTCAGGGACACTCTATTGAGTACATAGAGTAGGCAGAAGCCGACGACACAGTGTGATTTTCAGGGTGCCTTCTCTGAAAGGCTCCTTCCAGTACAGCTAAAATGCATTTTCAAAAAAGACTTTATAAACATTTGCATTTTAACTGGGGATGAAACTTTTAAGTCAGCCAAAGAAATAACCCTTTCTGGAAAGTCATCCCGGAAATCTCACTTTGATTAACTCCAAAGGGTGTTCCAGACATACAGTTATTACAGATACCCTCCCATTCACCCAACCAGACTTAGGCACCTTCACATGTTTTCATACGTTGCACCCATAGATACACTTCCTATTCCGATACTAACTTCTCAGACTCATATCTTTCACAAACCAGAGACACACAAACCGATGATGTCTTATTAGACTTCAGTTTCTTCCTCTGAAAATGAGATGGGTTGGGCTACAAATCCATATGGTTCTTTCCATTTCTCAAAATTGGAATTGTATGACCCAGTGAGACCTTCACTCTTCAGAGTCAGTCATACCTAGGAGTCTACCTTTGTCCGTATTGTCAATCCTTGACACATTTCCCAGCAACGTCCCTCCCACCCCCAACCTTCAGTGCACCAAAGCACTGAACCAACACAAGAGGCAGGAATGGAATGACAGGGAAATTCTGCTAGGCTCAGAGGGCTAACTCTCAAATGCTCTGGGTTTTAGATTTTCTAGACTAACCAACTCCATTTAATTCAACAAACATCTATCAAGATTGCACTATAGGCAGAACATTTTGTTAAGTGGCAGGGATATAAAAAGGGAATATGACCTTATCTTTACCCTTAAGAGGTTTATAGAGGGGTGTATGGGTTGCAGGGAGATGAATACTTCACTGAAATGATTTGTACTTTTTTTAGGGGGGGGAGTTGAAGAAAAGAGGAGAGACAGGAAGGAAAATCCAAATTTATTTGAGTTTGACCTAGTCTGATGGGTCTGATGGGATCTTGGTATACACACACAGGGGGCTCACACACAGTCCCTTCATAGGGACTCTGTCAGCAGCAAACTGTCTGTCTGACTGTCCCACTCTCACTTTCTGCCCCACACACTCCTTTTCTTTCACAAATAGCAAAAAATGTCCAGAAGCTTTTGCATACTACCCCATTTAGTTTCTAGGACTTTTCCTGAGGACCACTGTGAATTTTTAATGGAAGTGGCATATGGATTATTGTATAAAGACACACACACACGCACACACACATGCATACAGACGCACTCCTCCTCACCTGCATATGTATGCATCCACTGCTTTTGCTTTCCAAGAAGCCATATACTTCCACCTACTCTTGCTCTGGCTTCTTTATGACCTGGTTCTCTTTCTGCAGTGGCATCGCCCTCTGGTGGCCAGAGAAATCCTCAATTTCCATCCTTGAAGTGACTTCAGCATTTAAGAACTCCAAGCATCTTCCCTCTCTCCCTCCAAAATTCTCCTCCAAACCTTGAACCAATTTAGTACCAAGACTGAGGCAGATGAGAGAATTGGGCAAGGGCCCAAGGGCACAAAAGAGTCTGAGACTGTCTGGAGAAGAAAGTATTAGGGTTTTCTTTGTTTTCCCAAATGTACACTAAAGCTTTCCCCCCTTCTTCTGCAGTCCCAGTTGGACTGGGTTTTAGACTGTCTCTCTGCTGCATTCATACCACAGCAGGGGGGGCTGTGTTTTTCACGAAGACTTCTGGGAGATATTTCATTTGTCGGACAGAATCTTTACACGACTTTATAAAAGTTAAAATCTATTTTTTTCATGGACTGGATTTCCTTTGCAGGAAGAAGTCGGGAAAGTAAGAGCATTCATTGCCAGGGAAGAGGAAAGTGGAAGATATATGAGGAACTGAGAAGAGCACAGGCAACATTTCTTTTTCCCTTAATACGTTATCTATAGTTCCTACAAAATCTGGCAGACCCTACCTAGAGTAGGCTGGGCATATCCCAAGGAGATCATACGACTGGGCAGAATGTCTAAAGATCAATGATTAAGATCCTCAGTACAGTTTCACAGATGCCAAGAAAATGCACCTGTCCCCAAAACATTTTTCCTCCCTGCTGTCTAATACTTGAATTCCCTTTCAGGAGCTTTATTCCTTAGAAATTCATAGATATATGTGCAGGAGAAAGATCTTTTTTCCCCCAAAGATCAACTGGTCAGCTCCTTGATTTAAAAGTTACTATAGTACCCCACCACTCTGGACAGATTAGGCAGCTGAGGCCCAGAGAGACCATGTGACTTGCCCAGGCTGAGAAGTCAAATCTTTTCCCTGTTAGTATAGATCCCCATTAAGATGCAAATTCCTTGGGAGAGGTAATCATATGAATTGGATGTGGGAATGAATTCCAGATTCTTAGAGCAGGTTTTTGATCCAGGGGAAGAGAACTCAAAGAAAGAGGGTAAGGAATCATGGATTTTAACAGTGAGGTTAGGACATGACAAATATCTTAAATGAAATCCATCCTGGTGTTCAGACCAGTGCAGCTCTTATTTCTGGGAAAGGTCAAACCACACTAGTGAGCTCTCAGATTCTTCCTGGGAGTAGATGATGAGTCAGGGAAGCTGGCAAAATCTTTAAGTCAACCCAGTCTGTTTTACAGCTTGATTGTATGGAGCCTACTAACCCCAATCTTCTTCCTCGAAGTTTAGGGAGCCACAGAGTTCTTGGGCAGAGTTGATGAAAGTCCTTGCCATCTGAGGAGAAGCAAAAGTGAAAGGCATAATGGGAAGGGGAGTGATCCCACCCATGCTTTGCCTGCCTTTTCAACCCTGCCAGTTGCAGGCTTTTCTCATGTTTTAGCTGTGCAGGAGTCATCACCAGGGAAATGGTTCCCCAAATGTGAAGAGTATTAATCACCTAATTAACCAGGAACACCTGCTCATAAAACAAATCCTGAGGGGATTGGGAAGGGAAGGAGGAAGCTACTAGTAGCTTCCAAAGTTGTTACTGCCCTAGGTAGGCACTGGGGGCCTGAACCAACTCTCTCACCACCTGTCAGGTTTATGGATTATTTGGAAAACACCAGCTTGGTTAACAAGAAGAGATTAGCACACTCTCTGAGCTAGTCTTTTAAGGGCCTTCTATGCCTTCTCAGGCTTCTTAGACTAAACAGGAAGGGTCAAGTCAGGTCTTACCCAGACGAAATAGGAAAGGGAGCATGCTGAGGTAGAAAAGACTAGAAACCAGGAAACCACTTGGGTTCAAGTTCAAATCTGTCACATATTGGCAGTTTGACAAATCATTTTACCACTTCCAATCTCAGTTTTATCATATGAAGATGCAAGGGTTTGAATACACAAGCTCTTTAAAAGTCTATCATTTCCATGATTCCAGAAGACCAATGATGAATGCTACTGACTATGCAGACTAAGACACATAGTTTTGGTCAAGGCCAGTATGGGAATTTGTTTTCCTTGACTGTGCTAATGTTCTATAAGAGTTTTCTTTTTTCATTTTCTTTATTTCCAGGGGGAGGTGAGGGAGAAAAAAAATTAAAATTTGAATAACTTAAAAAATATTTTTAAAAAGAAAATTAAATTTTAAAAATGTCTGTGATTCTAAATGTTTGCTTATGTGACACACAAGTAAAGACAACAGAAATGTCTGCATGCTCAAATGTCTGCATCCCCAAATATTGTTTTCATTGGCTTCCTTAAGCCCAAAGTTCATTTAAAAAGGGAAAAGCCTTTTAGTGGCCAATTTGAGATGAGGCTTAATATAAAAATCACCAACCCTTCCCCTTAAGCCCCACCTCCCCCTCAGCTAACAATGTGGAAAGAACATTGGTGTTGGAACCTGAAGAAGCCTGTTCACTCTCTGCCACTTTCTGTGGACAAGTCACTCAACCTCTCTAGCCTCATCTGTCAAATGGGCATAATAACATCAGCAGTCTTTATCTCACAGAGTTGTGGAAAGGACTGAATGAGATCAATCACCCAATCGACAAACATTTATTAGGTTTTTATGACGCGTCAGGTGCCATTCTACGTTCAATCACAAAAGTAAGACAGTTCTTGTCTTCAAGGAAGCTACTTTTTACTGGGGGGAATACAAAATTTTCAAAGGCAAGTAAACATGGCCTATATACAAATTAAGTAGGCAGCGACTGAAGGAGGGCGCCTAACAATTGGAGGAATCAGGAAAGGCCCCTCGAAAGAGGGGACTGAACCTCCAAGGGAGCTTGAGATTCCAAGAAACAGAAGTGGGGGTGGGGCTGGGGTTGGGGGGGGTGAACGCATTCCAGAATGGGAGACAACCTGTGAAAAGGAAAAGGTGGGAATTCCAAGGAGAGGGTAGAGTACACCAGTTTGGCTGGAGTATATAATGTGTAAGGAGGAGGTATATGAGGAGAGAGCTAGATGGTGAAGTGTTTTAAATAACAAACATTGGAGTTTGTATTTTTTTTTCCTAAAGGCTGTGGTGAGTCAGTGCGTACGAAGTACTTTATAAATCTTGGGGGCTATATAAATGCCAGTTGTTATTATTGACTTACATCCACACTGAAGTATACGTGATTGACATCTGTGGCTGTGGAGGGAGGTGAGAGCTGGAGAGATTTGATTTCCTGGGATAAGGGGACATAAGGGTAGAAGGGGCCTCCAAGAGAGCAGAAAGGGCCTTTGCCTGTCTCCTAATGTTGCCTAGGGCAATGCAGGGTAACATGTATTATTAACATTTTCAAGATGGTAGAGGGAGGTCTGATGCTTTGCACATTGTCCGTGGGCCTTCTAGGAAGTCATCTGTCCAGTCTTGAGGAAATCGTTCAATCCTGTGTTCAGTACAGACATTTTGTGAACTAGTTTATTTTGCAGATTTAATGCTAGTAAATATAATAGAAGGGGATGAAATTCTCAGTCAATTAAATTCAATTAAACAATTATTAAGTCACTACAGTGTGTAAGGCACTGTTCTGGAGGGGGAGGTATGAAGATGAAATAAGCCAGACTTCACCATTTTAGATTGAATTTACAATCTAATTGCAATCTAATATTATATAGTAGGGCAGCCAGGCGGTACAATGGAGAGAGTACCAGACCTGGAGTTAGGAAGATACCTCTTAGTGAGTTCAAATCTGGCCTCAGACACTTACTAGCTGTGTGACCCTCAGCAAGTCACAACCTTCTTTTCCTGAGCTTCCTTATCTATAAAATGGCAAACCACTACAGTATCTTTGCCCAGAAAACCCAAAAATGAGATTATAAGGAGTCAGACATGACCGAAACAACCAAACAACAGCAATTGTACAATAGTGATCTCTATGTTGGATCCCTATACACAGTGGGTATAGAAAACAGTTATTTTCCATACCATTAAAATTAACCTGGAAAAAAAAAACCAACTGTGGCTTACATTTTAAATATAACCCAGAGGTCACACAGTAGAATGGATAGAGTGCTAGGCTTGGAGTCAAGGAGGCTAGGGTTTGAATCTTGCCTCCAACATTTGCTGTGTGACCCTGGACATGTCACTTATCTTCTTTAAATATCAGTTTCCTTATCTGAAAACTATCTCTAGTGACCTGAAGATCCTTTCCAGGTCTTTGTCTGTGATCTCATTGTTCTGTGGAAGGGGAGATGAACAATGTTCTTTGTCCCTATTTGACAGGTTGTAATGAAGCTCAAATGAGAAAACATACATAAAATGCTTTGCAAATAAGAGGGTTGTGTGAATCTCAGCTGTTATTATTATCTAAGTCAGATTTATATTCTATTATACAAAACCAATTAGATTATATATTAATTGGATCCTCTTTGTAATTACCTATCCAGGATAATTTTTTTTTGAATCCATTAAATTGTTTATAAGTAATAATAGTTTAGAATTTTGTAACTATATTCAAATTTTATAAGAAATGTGGAAGAGCCTTCCACAGTATTCTATAGTCAAGAGCAATGACAAAACAAGCCCTTACTAAGCACCTACTATGTGCCAGTCATTAGGTGCTGGGGATACAAAAACAAAATTTAAAAAAAAATCCCTGCCCTTAAGAAGTTTATATTATATTGAGTGAAAATTGCGGATATACCAATTGAACAATATATGCTATATGCAAATTAAATTCAAAGTTATTGGAAGAAGAATATCAACAACAGAGGAAGGGGAGAGGTATACAAGGGCATCTGAGTTGGCACTTGAACTGAGGTTTAAAAAATGTTGTGAATTTCGAAGGGCAGAGGTGAAGAAGGAAAGCATTCTAGGCATGAATAACAGCTCCCAGGCAAAAGCACGGAGGCAGGAAATGGAATACTATATACTGGTAATAGTAAGACTGGTGTGAATGAAACACAGAAAGCATGGTGGGGAGAAAATAATGTTAAATCGGTCTGAAAAGATATGTTAGGGGCAAATTGTAGAGCACTTTAGAAACCCAACAGAGGAGTTTGCACTGTATCCTGAGGCCATAGGGAGCCACTGAAGCTTCTTGAGCAGTGTAATAATTTGGTCTGATCTGTGCTCTAGGAATATCATTTGGGCAACTAGTGAAGGGTGGATTGGAGGAGGGAGAAACTAAAGGTTAGAGTACCAACCAGGCTGTCATTCCAAAAATCCAGGGAGGAGCTAATGTGGGCTTGAACTAGAGTGGTGCCTGCCTGAGTGGATAGATAAGATAGACACAAGAGATATTGTAGAGGTAGAATTGATAAGATTTAGGGGCAGCTAGGTGGCACAGTGAGTAGAGTACTGGCCCTGGAGTCAGGAGGACCTGAGTTCAAATTTGGCCACAGACACTTGACACATGTACTAGCTGTGTGATCTTGGGCAAGTCATTTAACCCTAATTGCCCTGCCAAAAAAAGGAAAAAAAAAAAGAATTGATAAGATTTGGTGATCAGATTTGGTAGCTAATTGGATATGGAGGTGGGTAGAGTGGAGAAAGAGGTATAGAGGATGACTCTGAGGTTGCAAAGTGGAGTGACTATATGGATGGTGGTAGCCAGGACAGAAATAAGGAAGTTGTGAAGAAGAATGGTTTGAGCAGAAAGAGGAATAAATTCTATTTTAGACATGGTGTTTAAGATGCCTATGGGACATCCAAATGAAGTTGTCCAGCATATAGTTTGGTGATAAGGAAATGAACCTCAGGTTATATATGAAAGTTGGATATTTAGATTTAGAAGTCATTTGCCTAGAGATAATAGTTGGACCAATGGAAGTTGAAGAGAATACCAAGAGAGAAAGTAGAAAGGGAAGAGTATCTTAGACAGGAAATCAGAGTAGACCTACCTGTAAGGTGTGGGACCTAGATGATAGCTCAGCAAAGGAAATTGAGAGGCAGGCAGGAGGAGAACCAGGAGGGAACAGTCACAAAAACTCAGGTAGAGTATTCAGGTGGACATGGTGCTTAATAGGGTCAGAACTTCAGACACCACAAGAAAGATAAGAGCTGAGTAAAGGCCATTGAATCACAAATTCAAAGATCATTGATAACTTTGTAGAGAGAATTTTAAATGGGGAAAGCACATCACAAGGAGTTGGGAGGTGAGGCAATGAGTGTAGAGTGTTTTTTTTTTTAGAAATTTGACTGTGAAAGGGAAAGAATACCTTATACTTATACCTTAAGGGGATGGCAGGGTTGAATAAATGTGTTTTGAGGATGGTAGTCTTCTAGGCATGCTTACAGGCAGCATAGGCCAGTTGATAAAGAGATCGAAGATTAGAAAGAAACAGTGATTGAGTGGCAAGCTTCCCAAGGAGACAGGAGGGTGATGGAATCAATGGCACAAGTAGAAGGACTGACCTTGGCAAAAAGAATGGCCTGGTCCTCCTTAAGACTGGAGTAAAAGCAGAGAGAAAGGGAAAGGATGTAGAAGGCATGTGAGTTGAGAACTAGAGAAGGACCTCAATAGGAATGGCCTCTGTTTTCTCATAGAGAATTATCAAGGCCTGCATCTTATTGAAACTAGCAAATGCTTATCATTTAGATAGATATATTTATCATTTATATTGATATCATTTATATTGAGTGAAAATTGCAGATATACCGATTCCAATCTTCCAATTCCAATATCTTCCAATAACTTTGAATTTAATTTGCATATATATTGATATATAATCATACATATTGATATATAAATAGATAGAAAATACAATTAGAATCCTGCTTCATGATAGACTGGCTTGCTAATTGTTCTTCCTTACTGTGTATTTGGCAGGTAAATATATACCTGGTCTGGGCCTGTGATTTCATCAGCATAGGGAGATCTCCTTTGGGGAAACTCCCTTCACTTAATTTGCAATGCAGATAAGCTACTCCCATGTAATTTTTAGGGAGTTGCCTGGTGGCACAGAGGTTAAGTGACTTCGTGGGATCCTAGATCTAAAGTTGGAAAGCTTTCCAATCAAACTCCCTCATTTTAGAGATGACAAAACTGAGACCCAGATAGCTTATTGTGTGACTTGCCCCAAATCACAAAGGTAGTAAGAAGCTGGGATGTACTGGAATGTGAAGTCTTCTGACTCCCAATGAAGCACTCTTTTCCTTCACACTGATTTATTTATTGACTCATGGTCCTCTAGCCTGTATGTATCAGACATAGGACTTGAACCCAGTTCTATCTGACCTCATGGCCAGCCCTTCTACCCACTGGGCCAACATTGCCACTCTATGTGTATACAGCATATACAAGGTGGCCCAAAAATCTTGGTTTAGTTTTAAGCTTGTAACAATGCAATTTCAAATATTTTTTTTTCCTGGCTGCTGAAAAAAAATATGTATCCTAATTAATAATAATCATAGCTAACATTTATTAAGCACCAACTATGTGCCAGGCACTTTACAATTATTATTTCATTTGATCCTCACAACAACCAAGGCACTGTTATTATCATCACCATTTTACAAGTAGGGAAACTGAGGCAGACAGAGGTTAGGTTACTTGCTCAGTGTCACCTATTGGTTAGTGTCTAAGGCTGCATTTGAACTCAAGTCTTTCTGACTCCCAGCCCAGGCTCTATCCACTTCACCATGTAATTGAAGAATAGAAAGGATTAGACAGAATTGAGGCTCTCCAGCCCACTGAAAATGAAATAGTATATAAGACTTTCTCAAGCTAACTGAAAAGTATTTCTCCACAGAGGAAGAAGATCAAAATGTTAAATCAGAGTCTACCTCTGATAGCTTTATGTTCCAGATTCAAATGCGTATAGTTTAGATATGTTATATAGGAAGAAAGAAAGAAAGCATTTTATTAAGCACCATTGCTAAGTCTTTTGCAAATATAATCTCCTTTGATCCTCAGAACTACCGTGGGAGGTAGGTGCTATTATGATTATTATATCTCCATTTTATAGTTGAAGAAACTTGAGGTGGCCAGACGTTGACTTGCCTGCCAAGCTGTCTAAGTCTGGATTTGAACTCAAGTCTCCCCTGACTCCCAGCTCAGGCCTTAAGCACTGCATCACCTCGCTTACATATGTCTACAACGTTATTGCTATGATAAGTATGACATTTAATAAAAGAGACGAAATCAGAGTCAATATTCTTTCAGACCACAGGCAAACATGTCAGACTTCAGACATTGGCGAGTACCATTTATTTTTCCTAATTTATTTGCTGCCCTCTGAGTGTCATGTTGACTGTGTTAATGGGAGAATCCCTGAAATGTGTGTGTTTCTCACTGCCTTGGTGGGACTGTGGGGCCCGTCAGTTTACACTGTATCCATGTCGTTTTAGCTGGAAGCATTTTACCCCTGGTAAATCAAACATGATTTGCATTTTCATCATTTCAGTTTTCTTTAGGAGCCTCAATATGCCTCAAAGCAAAAAGCAAGACAAGGCTTCACCTCCCGTTCAGGTTGCCGCGCGTTGTTCTCTGTTTTGATGTTATTACCGCCCAGCAACAGCTTCCTGGGGTTCCCCAATCCTCTCAGACTCCGGCCCTACCTCTACCTGTCTCCCTCATTACCTCCGGTGAGATCCTATCCTAGGAACGGAATGCAGTATAATGGAAAACGCACAGGATTTGAAGGTTGAGCATCTAGGTTCAGATTCTGACTCTGCTAATTAGCATCTTTGTGACTTTGGGCTAATCATTTAACTTGTCCGTGCTTCCCTTCAATGCCCCCCCCAAACCCCACCTCCTCTCCTCCGCGCCCCCATCTGTGAAATGAGAAAGTTGTATTATCTCTATGGTCAATTCCAGCTCTAAATTCTATGACCCTAAAGCATATGATAGGATTCCCTCTAGGATTAACAGGCCTTCATGTATTTCAAGTAATTTCTCTCTTGATAAAGGCTAATAGTGGGCATATATATCCTAGCTACATCCTCCCCAGGGCTTAGTCCGGCTCTCCCAGCGAAATTTTATAGGAATGCCCACTAGTGAAGGCGCCATCTCGTGACCAAACTCGACATTGCAAGCTTTGATTTCTGTAGTCCTTAGCCCCTGCCGTGGTTTCCGGTTAGGAACTTCCTCAGCAGTGGGTGCTGGCTTTGAACATGCAGCTCCATAGTTAACAATTTCATCTGGCAGGGTGGGCGAGAGTCATTTCCTATTTCACAGGACTTTTCTGGGAAAAATGCACTTTGTAAACCTTAAAGCATTGTAGAAATGTGGGCTTACTTGTAAGCATCATAGGTGCTTAATAAATGATTGCTTGATTGGTTATTGTTAGTGTTATCTGTGAAAGAAATTTGCTAGAGCAATCACTCTGGGAAAAAAATAAAATTTTAAATATAAAAATATGGCCTCATCTCCCTTGATATATTTTTTAGTTAAACTCATGTAGTTATGAAGTTGATTTTTTCAAAGCCCAAGAATAAGACTTCATTTAGTTTTATCCCTATTCATTTTCATGTTTATTCAGTCTAATGTTTCTCGTCTGTTAACAATATTTTTTGCGTCTTGATGGCCATCTGATATATATTAGTTTTTCCTCTCAAGTTTTCATCATCTGAAAATTTTAGGAAAATTGGTTTTCACAAATGGCAGCCTCCTTCATACCAGCCTCATCATTTAAAACAACTTCTATTGGAAAGAGTCTAATTTGTAGGGCTTCTTTGTAATATACCATACAAAGAGAATTATACCATCCAGTCCAGAAGCTGATCTAAGACAAGAATCACTATGGAATGTTGGGTGTCACTGATGTGATCTATACACTAGCTGGAGGGACTCATTTGCGGGAAGGCACACCAGAGCAGCTAGGCGGTGCAGTAGATAGAGAGCCAGGGGTGGAGTTAGGAAGATCTGAGTTCAAATTTGACCTCAGATACTTACTAGCTGTGTGACCCTGGGCAAGTAATTTAACCCCGTTTGCCTCACTTTCCTTATTTGTAAAATGAACTGGAGGAGGAAATAGCAAACCACTCCCAGTATCTTTGCCAAGAAAACCCCAAATGAGGTCACATAGAGTCAGATATGATCCAACATATTGGCGTTACTGTCAAATAGCTCCACTTCCCCTGATGTATTTTTCAGATAAACTGATGTATTTATGAAATTGGTTTTTTTAAGCCAAAGAATAAGACTTTATTTAGATTCATCCCTATTCATTTTCATTTTGATTCAGTCTAACATTTCTAGCCTGTTAACAATATTTTTGCATCTTAACGGTCATCTGGTATATTAGTTTTCAGGTTTTCATCATCTGCAAATTGGATAAGCTTGCCAATCTATATCTTTTTTTTTTACTTTTGAACATCTATTTTTTTAAAACCTTGAGTTCCAAATTCTTTCCCCTCTTCCCTTCCCATCCACCCTCCCTCCAATCTATATCTTTATCTAAGTCTTTTATAAAAATATTAAATAACCCAGGGCCACATTGACAAACCTTCTTTTTCAATGATCCCTCTCCCTATACACCCCTTCCACCAGCTGAAAGTGATTTTTCTGTCCTAGAAATTCTCATAAAATCTTGCCTCAACCTTTCTTTTGTGCTTAAATCATTCTCCCTCCTATCATAGCAATTTGATTACGTTTTTCTTGCCAATTAGTTTGTCAGCTCCTTGAAAGATCTATATCCTCATCCCCAGTGCCTTGCACATCCATCAGAGGTGCTTAATAAATAATCAATTTATTGAGTTATCTCTGATTAGCAAAATAAAATGCCTTATCTCCTGTTAAAGGCAATTCGAGCTCATTATACTTATTAACAATATAGTCAAGACTATGAAGGCACAGAAATGAGATGAGGACCAGAGTTCAGATTAAAAGGAAGGGTAAGGCACCTAGATGGTACAGTGGAGAGAGTGCCAGTCTGGAATCAGAACCTGCATACCAGTATTGTTGTCAGCTCTTCAACTCTTCTGATTCTCCTAAGAGAGTGATATAAGAATCCACAAACTCTATAATCCTAAGCTCTGCGACCTATAAATGAGGGAGAAGATAAAGGTAAAGGACAAGAATCTTCCTTAAAAGACAAGAATATTCCTAGCCCTGTGGAGTACTATCTCTTCTACAAAGGTGTCTCAAGAAGTTCTGATGGTATTTTAGACCATGGAATCTATTTCACTCTGGAAGCTCAACAAACTTTTTTTTTACATGAACCCACTATAACTGAACATACGACAGTACTAGCCAAAGTGCTAATTGGAAGAATAGTCTTTGGGAATCTGTTCTTGGGGTCTCTACCCCTTCAATCAGATGGCCAGGAACTTGACTCCTGTGTGGACAATGTGGCTATGCTCTCCCTCTTTGCTGTGTTTCAAAAAGAGTGCAGCTACCCCTATTTCATTATCTCTTACAAATGTGCTACAGACCCAGTTTACATGTTCTTTTGACTTGAGAGAGAGGCGGGGGCATGATGCTGAGTATCCACCTACAATCTGCACAAACAGCTCTGTCTTTTGGCCTCTTTGGGCTTCATTATAGCCCCATGCCTCATTTTCAGGCTGTCTCTTATCTTTGGGATTTTCTATCAAGTCTCTCATCCTTCATATAATGCTGTCTTTATCATGGTCAGTTCTGTCTTCCTTTCCTGCCTCCTTTTGTTTCCCTCAATCCTTTCTGACCAACTAAAGCTCCTCCCGGGTAACTGATCTTGTTTATTTTTTTTTTTTGGTGGCAACAAGAAGTTTCTCCCCAGAAGAAGCACAGCTCCAGTGAAGGGAAGAGAGGGAAGGAATTAAGTATTTATATAACACTTCTCTTGTGCTGTGATTAAAAAAATCAAAAACAAATATTGTCTCATTTGAGCTTTGTAACAAGTCTGGAAGATAGGTGCTATTATATCACCATTTTTTAAAATAAAGAAAACTGAGGCAAAGATAAATTAAGCAACTTGCCAGCTAGTGAGTATATGAAGCTGGATTTGAACTTCGGTCTTCTGGACTCCAGGCCCAGTGCTCTGCCTTACCAGTCTGACTAGAAACTCCTAAGGGATTTGGGGGCAGGGGTGGTGTCACTAAACTAGCTACAGGACACAAAACATCCAGAAAAGGAAACAAAAATAATACATTGGTTCCCCAACAGCCTTCTTATTGGGGAAGACTGAGACATGTCTACGTCAGGGTCATTTCTCAGTTTCCCTTGAGATTTATCTACATCTATCTTTCCCTCTGAAAACAACCCAAGGTGCCAACCCACCAAGATTTGGGTTAGTTTATTTGTCTACCAGCTATTGGTACCAGCCCTCCTTCTGCTCCTCAAATACTCCAGCAGTTCACCCATACCTGCCACAACAGCAGCACAGTTATATATATTGCAATATATTCCACCT
>CM053625.1:56517270-56560602 GCA_028646595.1 Phalanger gymnotis
TTTTTTTTTTTTGCTTTTCTGAAGATTGGGATATCTGCCTCTTTCCATATCTTTGATACCTGGTCTGCTTCAACCTGGTCTTTCAAAGGTCAATGGCAATGGCTCGGCAATCATATGTGTTACCTGTTTCTTCCTAATTAGAATCAAAGGATCAAGAAGTAGGTGAAGACCTAGAAAGTATCTAATCCAACCCCATCATTTATGCTTGTGGCCTCAGAATTTGATTTTTGATAGCTTTCCAGACCTCTTGTACTTATTTTCCTTTCTAAAATATTTAACTTGGTGTCTTACTGTCCTTTCTCCAAACTTCAGAATCTGGTCCTCCAAAATCTAGGGTAAGTGCAAGACTACATCTGACTTTCCTCTCCTCTATCATGAACCCAGTCATGGAGTGGTCATTTGTTCCCAAGGTCACTGCTGTTTCTACTTCACCCACCCATTCTTCCAGTTGAACGGAATCAGACTTCTTTCACCTTTGGAAGGATGAGAAAATATCCTTAATGCAAATCTGGTACATTTTGTTCTGTTCTTTTGGACAGAGAAAGAACAAGAGTAGATACCTAGGTAGCTGAATTCTTCCATCATTAAAATATCATATTTCTATGACAAAATTGGGAAGAGTTTCCCAAACTCCCTATCCAATTCCTTCTTCTGTTCAAGTGGTTTATGGTACATCCCCACAATAATACCATTTTCATTTCTACCTCCTTGGATCCTCATTCATGTTCTTCACCACGTTTCTCTCCATAGGTTCTGGGTTTTCCACCCACAGTTGTATTTTCTCAATGCACAATACTATTGTACTCTTATTTTATCTGCTATATTCCTCTCAAATAAAGAATGCTCTTTCAGAGGCACATTCTAGCCCTGAATCAATTCTACTAAGTCTCAGTGACACCTATGAGGTTAAATTTGCTTCCTTATCTTAAAGTTCCCTCTTCACTTCTATCATACATTACGCATTTGTATATGGACTTTTGAAGCCATGAGAGGTTTTAATCCTGGCTCTCTTCTTGGACATTGTTTCTTCTCAATATTCATCCTTTCTTCTGCTATTTCTTCCCTGGTATAAGCCAAACAGTAGAGACTACTGCAAGAAAGCTATGACCCCCTTCTAGCTGGCCATAGGTATCAGTGCCCTGTGTTCCTAAGTGTTTTACCATTTGGTAGGGGTACTTCAGTCATCTGACACAACTTCAAGTGATCTTGTGAATAAAACACTGTAGCCCCTTGTAAAGACATGGGTCCTATGAGGGCAGTGCCCAAGAGCATTAAAAGGTATGGCTTAGAGAAGTTGCTTAATTGGGCTATTTTCGTCATATATGCCACCAGGTGGTGCTAGAAGCTTGCTATTCCAGGTCAGTCCCAACTGTGCATGCAAAGAAGGTCCCTAGGAGTCCTGGCATCTCCCCAATCTTTTCCTCCTAGTGTTTTCTGATTTCTACGTCGCAAATCTCTATGGGTATGGATAGTGGAGTAATATCTCATAATTGCCTCTTGGCTCTTGCACTGACCCACTTAGATCCTAATCTTCTTAATTCTCTCATTAGCATATCCTCAATAAACTTAACCAAGATATAAATTCTAAAATGCAGTTACCATAATGAAAATGCATTTAAAGTATATCAGTAAGCTTTGAAGTGGTTGAGCATGCTTACTTGTGGTGAGATTGAATTTTCAGCTTTGTTCTCATAGATGGAGAATAAAAGGAACAGACAGACCCACCTACAGACCTTCATAGAAATATATTTTCAAACATTTTTGATTTCAGAGTCATAGGGGGAAGAGGAAGAGGAAATCTCATAATAAAGGAAGATCACACACCATAGTATCAACCAGATTGCCCAATAAGCTTTAAATAAAGGTTTAATGTTTTTTAAATTATTAATTATTTTATTTTAGTTTTGGTTTACAACATTCAGTTCCTCAAGTTTTTGAGTTTCAAATTTTCTCCCTCTCCCTCTTCTCCCCCCTCTCCACCCAAGACTGCACACAATCCGATGTAGGTTCTACATATATCTTCACACTAAACATATTTTCACAATAATCAAGTTGCAAAGAACAACTATAACAAATGGAATGAACCATGAGAAAGAAGAAACAGAAATAAAAACAAATAAACAAAAAGAGAGCCAGTAGTTTGCTTCAATCTGCATTCAGACTCTGTAATTCTTTCTCTGGATGTGAGTCACTGTCTCCATCATGAGTCTTTTGGAGTTGTCTTAGAACTAAAGATTTAATATGTTTAGCCTAAAGTTCCACCTCATCCCATCTTACCACACTCATAGATACTTCATGGCCTTTCTAGCTGTCCATTGGGTGACTCTACACTTTAATTCACATAACCAGCTATTCTCTACTTCTACCAGTGGTCCCAGGAAAATCCTTTCAAGGCTGCTCATGTACCCAGATGCCTTTTCCACCCTTTTTGCAGATACCATTGGGAGCCAAGAGTAAGTCAGCCATATGGTGCTACAGCCTGGTTTGGGTTCCCTCCTGGGCTGCCCATGTAGTTAGATGTCAATGGCTTCTCCTAAGGTTGCAGCCACGATTTTGGGAGTGCCAGTAAGCAGTGAGAATCAAATCTCAGCACAGAAAATGCCAGTCTCTTGTGCAAAGAAAAAAAAAAGAGCTTGACTTTCATGGGAGTCATAGGATCTGAGTTGGAGTCTGATTCTGGGCCGCTTATTACTTTGTGGCCTTGGAGAAGTTACTTCATCTCTCTGAGACTCGGTTGCCTCATGTATAAAATGAAATCTTCCACTTTTAGGTCTATGACTCTGAGAGCAAACAGTACAATGCATTGAACCTGTCCTTTTAAAACTCTCTACCATGCAAATAAGGACAATGATGACAGCTGTCCTTTATGATGTGGTAGCCCCTCTTCCAGCCTGGGACTATTCAACTCTCTATTTCTATCTTTTTGCCATCTAGAGATACAGAAAAAAACTAGGGTAAACACTTGCCACGTATCCTAAGCAATAGCTATATGCCCTAAGACTATCTCACAGAGGGGACCAGAAAAAGCAAGGACGCTGAGGAGCAAAACAGAGTGAGTTTCAAAGGCTACTCTCTGTAGCCTTTACATCAACCAGTTGGCCAATGAGCAGTGACTATGGGCCCATCCCTATTGTTGGTGTGGTGGGTGATACAGAGGAAGTATGGTACTATCCCAGAATTCCAGGAACTTTTAGCTACTAGGTGAAGTAGTAGATAGAAGGCCTGACCTGGAGTCAGGAAGTCTTGATTTCAAAGTCTGGCACTGATACTAGGTATGTGACCCTGGGCAAGTATAAGGTTAACATGGAATAAGATGTCACCCCCATCAATAAGTCTCATGTGGAGCCCATTAAGGGAAGCTTGCTTGCTTGTAGGAAGGCCTACATACTTTTTGCTAATTAGGCACTGAGTCAAGAGGGTTGTGATGCCTTCTGGCTCTAAGCCTATTAGCTGAAAGAGTATATATTCTGAAAGGTGACCTTTTGCTTTGAGGGGGGGATCTCTTATGAGAAAGATCTTGTGCTTCCCTGGTCGAGACTCTGAATAGCTGTATGTTCAGAGCTCCCCAACTGCTCAGAGGTAAAGGCTCTCTTAATTCAGTGGTGGATATAAAGTATATAGCAGTATTGCATTGATTCAGGCAGTAAAGCCCCATCTGTTGGTCTTTATTTCTCTCCTCTGTATCATCTCTGTTTGTATTTTATGTAATTAAAGAAGATTGTTGACCCCTGAAACAGCTATCTTTCCTAGTAGAGCAGATCTAAGAACCTGTGCTAGCAGCCATCCTGGGTGTGCCAGTGTGGTTGCCATTACAGCAAGTCACTTAACTTTGTCTTTGCCTCAGCTTTCCTGCCCGTGATAACAATAGCATCTGCCTCCTCTGGTCGCTCTGATAGATCCTTCGAAGATGGAAAACCTTCCCGGCCAAGTAGGATGACAATTGTCTTAAATGATCTCACTTCAATTCAGAGAGTCTCCATGGTAGAAGACTGGCTATTAAATGATAAGTTTTTGGCGACAGTGATTTTTTCTAAATGTTCCATTGAGGTGTAGAGGAGTTGAGAGCTGGAAGAAACCTTCCATGTGATAGAAGGGAGGGAGCATAAGCATGATGCAATGGAAAGCTGGAATCTGAAGGCCTTCAAATTCCACCTCAGATGCTACCTGTGTGAGTTAAGCCATAACTTCCCTAGATGGTGGTTTTCTCGTCTGTCAAATTAGGAGGTGGGATTAGATGGTCTCTAAAGTCCCTTTCAGCTCTCCATCTGTGATCCTGTAATCCAATCTCATTTGACAGATGAAGCTCAGAGAAATGAAATGATTTGTCCAAGCTCACACAGTAATTGAGGTTATCGATTGATATTTTGATTGATTGATTATTGAGATAATTGAGATTTGAATTCAGGCCCTGTAACTCCAAATCTAGTGATCTCTACTAGACCGTACTTCCTCTCACTGAACAGCGCTCTCCCCACCAATGACCAGTCAGCTTCAACAGTATATTGAAAATATCGTAGCTACTCCCTATGCCATCACGAGAGTGTTAGAAAATGAAATGTCATTCGTTCTTGTTACCTGAAACAGCGCTGTCCAACCTTAGGTTTTTATTGAAACAACAGGCAATATATGTTGATTTGACATTTTAGTGCAAGCTCTGCTGTAGCTCGGCTTGTTTACTAAAGCATTTATGTAAATTTCTATGCTTGTAGGTGGGCCGCATAAATCACACTGCAGGCTGCATTTTGGACAACCTTGACCTAACGTGATGAGGGTGGAGGATTGAGGGAGAAATAAAGGGAGAGCACACACCATAATATCAACCAGATTGCCTAGCAAGCTTTAAATAAAGGTTTAATATGTTTAGCCTAGTATCATTTCAGAATTACTATTTACTTTCTGCATTTTTGGGGAGTGACATTATTGGTCCAAACCAGAGAAAACTAACACAAAAGGGTTGTTAAAAGAACTCAGCAAGTTTTCAGGCTAGTTGACTGAAGGAAATGTTGCTGCTGAAAGGGGAGGGAGGAGGAAAGACCACTTCTTCCCTCCCCATGGACCAGCCAGCCCATCAGCTTTGGAATTCCTGCCCAAGTCCAAGGCACTCCCTCTGGCTCGATCCAGCTCCTTGAGAAAATGAAAACATCACCTCAGCAGGCTGGCTGTGGGCAGGAATGAAAAGCTTCAAGGCCAGGGTTCTCTACCACTTCCCCCACTCCCTTACCCCATTCTAAAAGATGAAGAAAAGATCCAGGAGGATGTGGGAGACAATGGTCACCTCTATGTAAGAATTAGAGAGCAGGCTGTTTTATCACTGTGAAAAGTTGGATGTTACAGAAGCATTTTCTTGAAGGAAATACACATAAAAGACACCAGGCACCAAGAGTATGATTTGTCCTTTGCTCCCTGTCTTTTCTGTTCCATCTTCACCCCATGTCCCCTTTCCAGAACTCCCCGCCCAAACAAAACATCATTCAGTTCTGGATCCTGTTTGTAAACAACACAAATGTCACAGAAACAATTTGCTAATTAAAAATCAAATCGAAAGCACCAACATCTTTCTGTACATGGGAAGCATACAGTTGAAAAACTAGCCCAGAGGATGATTGGAATCCTCTAGTGCTGTCTACTGCTTTTGTAGCTTCTGTGAAGTTGCTCCCGGCTTTGATGAGGTCACAGGTAGGACAAATCACTTTGTTTCCCAGAACAATAAAAATTCCAGGGCTGAGCTAGGAGGCTGCACCTCTGTCTTCTCTTTTTCTCTATGGGCTAAGTCTATTTTTGTAAGATCATAAATCTCAGATTAGAAGGCACCTCGGAGGTCATCTCATCCAACTCACTCATATTACAGATAGGGAAACTGAGACTCGTGAATTTAGGTGAGTTGCTCAGACTTATATAAGAAGTCAGTGTCAGAAGCGAGACTTGAGACCAGATCCTCTTTTCTTTCCTCCTTTGCTTTCTCCACCCATTTCTTTTCTTCTTTCCTTTCCTCCTTCTTGTTCTCTCCCCCTTCCCTTTTTTTCTTTTCCAGCACACTTTCTCTTCCTTTCCATGATTAACTAAGAGCTATTCTAGAGACTGTCTGCCCTAGATTCTTTGTAATTTCCAGGACTTGGTTATTAAAATTCCAGGATGGAACGATAAAATGCTACCATCCTCTTTCCTACCTGTGTGACCCTTAGTGAATTATTGGATGTCCCTAGGATTTAGTTTTCTAATCTTTGAAATGAGCACCCCTAAGATCTCTTTCAGGACCTACGGATCTGTTTAGGATCTATAATCCTAAAAGGTGATTCAGTCAAGACTAGTCTTGCTCCAAATGGGTCACAGTCCCTGAGAGCTAATTCTTCAATTAAATGGGACAAGTTCTAACCTGAAATTTATGCATGCCTTCCAAGATTTCTGGGGATATAACTGTTTTTGTGATCATTACTCTGGGCACCTGTACCACGTTGACTCTCTCTCTCATAATATAATTTGGGCTAGGCACCAAAGTTATAGAGCATGGATCTGGGCACCTGGACCACATTGAATCTCTCTCATAATATAATTTGGGCTAGGTATCAAAGTTGCAGAGCATGGTACGTGACTACCAGGCCTCAGAAAGACCTGCCTATAATATAGTCCTGTCTATGGCTGTGCGACCTTGGGAAAGTTGACTAACCTCTCAGTGTCCCAGGTAACTGCCCAGACTATAAGCTACAGAGAATTGCAGATGGGACGTCTGTAGAGAGTTGTACAACATATTTCCTTACACTAGTGAAATCACTATTCCAGACTAAAAAAAAAGTCACAGCGACAACAATGGCCCCTCATCTCATTTCAGAGTCATTTAGCTTTGTGATAGGTTCAAAGGAGTAACAATATGACTCTCAAGTACTGAGCACAGTCCCATGCACAGGGGAAACACTTAACTGCTTCCTGATTGATTCCTCCCTTGCTGTTGGCATTCCATTGTCTTTTCTTCCTGACTCCTCATTCTTCAGTCTTCCTGACTCCTTGTTCCTTAATTTTCTTGTTTGTGTACTCAAGTCTGCCTACCCAGTGTGTCTTCCTGTCTGATTCTCCCTTGCCCTTCCCATAATTTCTAACATCCTCATTCCTAATTTTCTGCTTTCTGGGCCTCTGGATACTGAATTTGCTTGTTCCTAGTCTTTCCAAGTTTCTATGACCCATGACTTATTGTAACTTATCCTTGATCTTTCCAGTTTCCTAGATCCCAGCTAACTCTTTTGATACCTAATGCTTGACTCAAGGAACTGAATCCCTAATGGTAAATTCTCAGGAGCTAGTACTTCATGATGTGCTTTCCAGTTACCCTTCAAAACATTCCATGTGGGTGCTCACCCACCCTGTTCACCCTGAATGCCATTCCTGGTGTTCAGGCTAGTAGTCCGAACCTGGGAAAGTATAGGGAGCTGGGAACCGCAGGCTAAAGAAATCTTCCAATATTCATTTACAAGAGATCGAAGATTGTCTCCAGAACAGGCTTTGGAAAAAAAAACAACATAAAAACAGATGTTCCAGCGAGGAAACAGAAATCCTAGCTGGATTAAGTTTTTTTTTTTTAAAAAATCTGAATTTAGGGAAGAAAGCACTAAAAACAATAAATAACCAGAAATAGCAAATTTAAGGTTCAATTGTATCAAACCCTAACAGCTTAGGCCCTTGTAAAAGAGAAATATTCCAGATGGCAAAGTGAAAAGATGAATTATAGAGAAGGAAGTGTCTAATATCCTGAAGAGAGTCCTTCCAAGACTTTGAAGCAAACCAAACAGAGAGCCATCCCAAAAAGATCCAGCCTATAGCAAAGGAAAATTTAAGGAGCCCAGAGTTCCCCATGTAAAAAGCAATTCCCATTGAGTTTCTCTGTTCTCCTCAGTGATATTAGACCTCCTGTGGTCTTCAAGACTTCAGATAATCATGTCACTGGCAAAAGTATCAGCACCAGCAATGGGAGCAGCTGAGTCCCAAGTTGGATGTCTTCCTCAAAGCATGTGGGCAGACAGCCAGGACCATAGGATTTGCTTAATACATACTGGTTTATAGACAGCTACCATTGATAGAGAGCTGCAAAGGACTCTGGAGGCCTAGTTCAATCCTTTCCTTTTAGAGATAAGGAAATTGAGGTCCAGAGAGGTTAAGTGACTTCCCTAAGGTCACACAGGTGGTAGGCAGCAGAGGAAAAATGTGCAACTCGGGTCCTCTGACTCCAAGTCTATTTCTCTTTTCACTGTGCCATCCTGCCCTTTGCCAAGTTTTCTGTCATCCAGCATTGTATAGTTGAAATAGTACTACTAATCTTAGAGTCAGAAGACCTGAGCTCAAGCCCTGGCTTTGTCCTTATGGGACCTCCCTTTTCCTCAACTTCTTATATGTAAAACGGGCGTCTTCTAACACCCATCTGCTCCCTCTAAGGTTGTTGTGAGGAAAGTGCTTTGTAAACTTCAAAGCAATAATGAAAGGATAGTTGTTGTTATGATCATTATGAGGCTCTCAGTGGAATTTATATGGTCTTTGTTTTACCTTGGGCAACTAGGTACTACAGTGGATAGAGCAATGGCCCTGGAGTCCTCGAGGAACTGAGTTCAAATCTGGCCTCAGACGCTTACTTACTAGCTGTGTGATTCTGGACAGGTCACTTAACCTTGTTTGCCTCAGGTTCCTTATCTGTAAAATGAGCTGGAGAAGGAAATGGCAAAGCACTCCAGTATCTTTTCTAAGAAAACCCCAAATGGGGTCACAGAGAGCAGACACGACCAATCTACTAAACGTCCTTCAGTCACACACATACACACCATATGGAATCTCATTTCCACCAGGGGGCAATCAAAGCAGATTGAATAAATGCATGGGGAGCAAAAGCAGGTAAACTTGATCTATTTCAACTAAGTAACTGTGATAATGAGCTGAAAATGGAAAAGAGGTTGAAGTTGTGCGTTGTCTATGAATTTCCACTGTGCCTGCTTTGACCTAGCCCAGCTCAGTGGGATACACTGGAAAGAATGGTAGATTGAGAGAAGTCATGCTCTTGGCTTAAATCTCCACTCTTCTGTTCACTAGTGATTCAGCCTAGGACAAGTCATGTCCCCTCTCTAGGAATGGGAATAGTAATGAGAATAAATGGGAATAAGACCACTTATAAGAGAATGAGAATAAATGGGAATAAGACCTTAATCGTTCCTTTCCTCTGTCACTCACTGCCAGAGCTGTTAGGAGGCTCGATGGAGTAGATGAATGTTGAAGCTCTTTGTAAATTCTAAAGCACGATATAAATAAAAGGCATATTTATTATCATTGTATTCTAGAGCTTGCTCCATTGCAGACTTGTAGTACTGCTATAGGAGTATTGGATCAGAGTTTCAGAACTGCTACAGACCTTAGGGATTCTCAAGCACCAAGCCCCTCATTTTACATATGATGAAACCGAGCCCAGAGGTTAAGGAGCATGCCCAAGGTCACACAACTAGTGATAGAGGCAGAATTCAAATAGAGGTCTTCCTGACTCCAATCCAAAGCTCCACCCACTACGTCATACTATTTTGAGGCCTGCACAACAGGATTATAGTAAATAGCCTTGTAATAAAATGGGTCATATGGTACTTCTAACACTAAACTCTTTAGAGCGAGGTTAAAAATGGGGCTACCTTTTATTTCCTATACATGGAATATACACATTCATATGTACCTAAAAGTCTCTGAAACACAACAGGGGAGTATGTTTAGTATAAGACATAAGCCAACCCCCAATGTTCATCACCAGCTTTCACTGGGTACCATAAGAAATATGCTAGGCAATTGTAAAAGCCTGCACATGCCGGACCCATTAGGCATTGCATGCACCACTGTCTGAATAATTTCCCTTTTCTGCCGATGGTGACTGAGGTAGGAGCAACTTGCCGATAATTAAATTGGAGATGACTCACTGTGAATTGAGGACTTCAAAACCTCAGCAGCAATAACATGGGCAATAAGCCACTTGGCCTAATTGGTACAGTCTTGTGGCAGTGAGAAGACTGGGGTGAAATTGGTGGGTGACTTTTAGGGGAGGATCTGCTAAGAAAACCATGAAGAATGTTAACGTCAACTAGGGCCAGTGTAAGTCATTCAAAATATCAGCATTCTGGCCTCAATAGCAAAAGTTAATGGCCTCCGTCCTTGTCAGAAAGAACCAAACTTAAGAAAATCAGATCTGTTGAAGGCTTTCCCCTTTCAAAACCCATATGTCTAAGTTAATATAAGAAACCAGACAAATGGTAGTGACAGCATGATACAGTGGGAAAACCACTGAGTTTGGAGTTTGAGGCCTGCGTTTGAATTCTGGCTCTGCTTCTAACTCCCTGTGTGACACTGAGCAATCAATCGATCACCAACCCACACCAATCTATCCATCTACCTGTCTGTCTATCTATCTATCTATCTATCTATCTATCTATCTATCTATCTATCTATCATCTATCTATCTTTATAATCATCCTGTATCATTGATGTATCTTCATTATTGTCCTCTACCTTCGTCATTATTATCATCTATCATCTATCTATATCAATCTATCTCTCTCTCTCTCTATCTATCTATCTATCTTTATCATCATCTATCATTGGTGTATCTTCATTATTGTCCTCTACCTTCATCATTATTATCATCTATCATCTATCTATCTATATCTATCTATCTATCTATCTATCTATCTATCTATCTATCTATCTATCTATCTATCTATCTATCTATCTTTCTATGTATCTATCTTTTATCATCATCTGTCATTGGTGTATCTTCATTATTGTCATCTATCTCCATCATTATCATGACCTATCATCCACCCATCTATCCATCCATCCATCTATCTACCTATCTACCAACAAAGTGGTTAAATATAGGTAGCTTGAGGGAGAGGACACTAATTGCTGAGGGAAATCAGGAAAGGCTTCGTGCAGATGGTGGTGACTGAACTACATCATAAAGGAAGGGAGAGAGACTCTATGAAGTTGTGGTAAGGAGGGTATGTATTCCACATGGAAGAAGAGCCAGTGCGAAGGAAGGGAGACTAGAGAGGGAGCACTGTGAATAATGAACAGAGAGGAAGGAAATGTGGCTGGATTGCAGAGTAGGGGAAGGGGAGTGAAGTCCAGTGAAGTCAGGACAATAGGTTGGGGCCAGGTTTTGTAGGACTTTAAAAGATAAATAGAGGACTTCAATACTAGCTAAGTGAATAGAGTTAATATAGCACTAGACCTACAGTCAGCAATTCTTGAGTTTCAATTGGATCTCAGACACTGGCTGCGTGACCCTGAGCAAGTCACTGACCTTTGTCTACTTTAGTTTCCTCATCTGTAAAATGGGTGTAACAGTAGCACCTATCTCTCAGAGTTATTGTGATAATGATCAAATGAGATAATATGCTTCAAGTGTTTTATAAACCTTAAAGTGTGATATAAATGCTTACTGTTTTATTACTATTATCCTAGAAGCAATAGGAACCTACCAGAGTTGGTTGAATAGGGAAGTCACCTATTCAGATCTGTACTTAAAGAAAGTCATATTGCCTCTTTGGGGTTCAGTTTCTTCTGTGTAAAAAGAGAAAGTTAGGCTTTCCCCCTTTCAATCCCTTTGATTTTTTTCCCTATCCATAGCAGGCCTTGTATATTCCCCCCTGATTTTGGCAGGGACCATATCCTTTGCGTCTTTTTACTCTCTCTCCTTCCACTCCCTGCCCCCACTCACTATATGTCTTGAGCAATCAACAAATATTGAAAGAATGAATGAAATATAGGCCATTGAGATTTTTTAAAAATCCCCAGAAAGCAAGAACTGAGGCCATGCATCTTTCTTTGTGCGATAACAACAAAGCTCCATACTCAGAGGGATGGAAAAAAGTTATTTTCAAGTCTATAATCTTAGATTTGAAAGGGCCTTTAGAGGTCATTCAGTCAACAACCAACATCCACAAATAGGTGGCCATCCAATTATTCCTTAAATGCTTCCAATGATGAATGACTCTTGAGGCAACCTGTTCCATTCTTGGACAGTTATAATTGTTAAAAAGTACTTTTAATGATGATGATAATAATAATGATGATGAAGAAGAAGATGATGATGATGAAATGAATTGCGAATAAAACTCATGCGCTTTAATTGAAGGCATAGACCACCGTAGCCAAAGGCAAAACCACTTATTTGGTGGTAATTTTTCCTAAGTTCAAGAAAGACATCAAAGAGAAAGTAATATAGTCTCTCAGTTTTCAAACTTAAGCAATGTAAAGGTCTTAATGATTCTAATAAGCATGATGGTGAGGCCATGCAAACTGTTGTAATGAGCTGATCAGGCCAGGTTTTTCCATTCAAAGAGATCAGGGAAGGTGAGACAATTATCCATATTTTCAAAGTCCAGTTGGGAGGCTTCTTTCCCCAAATTACCTACATTTAGATAGTATTTTAATGCTTTACTTACATTATCTAATTTAATCCTCTATTCCTTCATGAATAGGTTGGGAAGATGACATGGTATAGTGTAGAGGTCTCAAACCCATGGTCACTGGCTGCATGGTGCCAGATTAAAATATAATTGGGAATAAATTAAATAAATGAATGATAAATAAAAATAGCAATAAAATACAGGTAGCATTACCTTTTAAAACTGTTCATACGTGATTGGCAGGGATCCTTAGGTACAGCTTAGTGACCCCTTTGTCTATTTGAGTTTGCTACCACTGATGTCATGGAAAGCACACCGGATTCAATCTCAGAGGTCCTGGGTGTGAAATCTTTCACTATCTATGCAATCTTTGACAAGTGACTTCTTTCTGCATGAGTGTCCTCATCTGTACTATAAGGATATTAAGTCTCTTTCAACTTGAAATCCTATTGTAACTCTCATGGGAGACTCTGTTCGGACATGAAGGACCCAGGTACACTCTAGTTGTCTTTCTCTGGATCATTGCCTTCACTGGGTAAGGACACTCATTAGTTGCTGGCAGTCTTCCGAGGCTAGCCGCCAGGTTCCCAAGTACTCAGGCTTAAAACATTACACAGTTTTGTTTACAAATTAGTGGATACAAAATGCCCCTAGAAGTTCAAAAGAGCCTCCTAGGCGGTCTACCCTCCCCCCTAGGTGGTGCAGTGGTTAGAACGCTAGGCCCGGAGTCAGGAAGTCCTAAGTTCAAATTTGCCTCAGACACTTGCTGGTTGTGTGACTCTGGCCAAGTCACCTTACCTCTATCATTCTCAACTGTAAAATGGGGATAATAGTAGCCTCTATGCCCCAGGGTTGTTATGAGGATTAAATGAGATAATACAGTGCTTGACACATAGTAGGTGCTTAATGAACGCTAGTTTCCTCCCTTACTTGTTTTTTGTTGTTAAGCTGTTTCAATCATACCCAACTCTCCATGAACCCATTTTGGGGTCTTCTTGGCAAAGGTACTGGAATGGTTTGCTATTTCCTTCTCCAGCTCATTTCATAGATGAGGAAACAAGGGTTAAATGACTTGCCCAGGGTCACACAGCTAGTAAATGTCTGAGGCTGAATTTAAACTCAAGTCTTCCTGACTCCAGGGCTGGTGTTCTATCCACTGTGCCACCTAGCTGCACTTCCTTACCAGAAGGCCAGTACAGTTTTGATGATTTGAAGTACTAGGTAGGGCTCCAGTAAAGAGGGAACTCAGTTCTTCTTGAGCACTCTCTCATCTTTTCCTCTTGTCGCCCTACTCAACTCCAAGCCAGTAGCTTGCTGTCCTTTATCATACTAAAAGTAGAGAACCTCTTTTTGTGTCATCAGTGCTTAGCACTGACAGTTGTCAGTGCTTAGCACAGTGCCTGGCACATAGTAGGCACTTAATAAATGTTTTGAATTGAATGGAATATAGTACTTTTTAAGGTTATAAAGGTTATAAAAAAAAGGTTATAAAAAATGAGTTCTCGACATTATCTCATTTGAGCCTTACAATAACCCTAGCAGACAGGTACTATCGTTATACCCATTTTACAGATGAGGAAACTGAGTTAGCAAAGGTTAAATGGACTTCCAGGAGCCAAGATGGCAGGATAAGCAGTAAATCGCTGTAGCTCTCTCATAGTCTCCTTCAAACAGCCATAAGACAGCACCGCAGAACAAATCCTAGAACAGCAGAGCCAGCGGAAAGACAGGGTGGAACGGTCTTTTAGCCCAGGAGACTTGCCAAGCAAAGGTTAAAAGATTTGTCCAAGGTCACAGCTAGTAATTGTCTGAGGCAGGATTTGAATTCAGGTCTTTCTGATGCTGGGTCCTGCACCTCAGTCTACTGTGCTGCTTAGCTGTCCCTTACCTCTTTCTGCTCCACTCTTTTTCCTGGCTTCTGTAGTTCTACCACTCTCCAGAAGATTTAGTATTCCTCAGTTTACAAAAGGGATTCACTCTTTAGTAGCTGGCCCAATGGAAGATCCCTTTCAACTCTAGAGTAGAGACTATGCTGAAGCATCTGGTCCCACATGAATGTGCATGTGCATCAAAGTCACACCTCTGAACTGCTTTATCTGTTCTTTTAACCCTTTCCCTTAGAGACTGAGGTCATGGCTTAGTGGCAATAGCCCTGAGTGAGAAGCAGGGGATGAACGTTTAAATGCTGACACTGACACTTATTACCTGGGTAACCTCACGCAAATCCTTTAACTTCTCTCTGACTCTCTTTCTTTAACTGTAAGATGAGAAAGTTGCACTAGGTTATTTCTCAAGTCCCTTCTGTAATCCCACTGCCTGAGTCTCACTTCGGGTAGCTGAAGAAACATTCTTCTTAGTTTTCCTCTTTGGATTAGCTTGTGGTGAGTCAAGTACAGTTGTTTCCTTCTTCCCCCAGAACTTAGATAGTATTCCTGTTGTGAATATTGGCATCTCCCATTGAGTTCTGATATATTTTTAAAATTTTCTAATATTAATTCATTTTTGAGCTTAAATACAAAAAGACAAAAAAAAGGACATTTCCAAAGATACGGCACAACAAAAAAAAAGATTCAATATAAAACCATGAATCTTCATTTCACACTGTTTACTTTAAAAAAACAAATTATGTAATAAACGCTAGACATTCTTGTTAAAGCTACACTGCTTTTCTGTGTGCCTCCAAGTTTTCTTTTGTTCTCTGCTGTCTACTTTTTATTTCTTTCTCATTAGACACTAATATGTGTATATATACATATATGTATATGTATGCATATATGTATGTATGTATGTATGTATATATATATACCTCTCTCTCTCTCTCTCTCTTTCCATACTATACCTACTTCTGTTTATCAGTTCTTTCTCTGGATGTGGATAACTTCTTCTTTCATAGGTCTTTTTCAGTTGATTTAGTTATTTGTAATACTCAAAATGATTTAGTTGCTCAAAGTTGTTCTTTTGTACAATATTGCTGCTGCTGTGTACGATGTTCTCTTGGTTCATCTCATTTCACTCTTCCTTATTTCATGTAAGTCTTTCCACGTTTTTCTAAACTCAGCCAGCTCATTGTTTCTCATAGCACAGTACTATTCCATCACATTTCCCAACTGACAGGTCTCCTCTCAATTTTCTTTGCTACCATAAAGAAAGCTGCTGTAAATATTTTCGGACATATAGGACAAATCTCTTTTTCCCTAGTCACCTGGGGAAACAGACTTAATAGTGGTATTGCTGGGTCAAAATGTTTACATGGTTTTATAACTCTGCAGTCCTCCTGTTTGTATTTCTGCCTTCCAGACTAGATAATTCAAATTATCCCAGGGTTTCTTTCAGTAAGCTATTAGAAAAGGTTAGGCTTAGGGAGAAACCTTCTCTCTTGTATTACACTTTGATCAGGTAAGGTAGGTGTTATAAAACACATTTTACAGACAAGTACATTGAGGTTATTAGATTAGGAACTGTTCCCAGGTCTAGCAAAATGCCTTGTACTACTAGGCACTTAATAAATACCTATTTAATTAAATAAATAACATTAATGTAATACTTCATAGTTACAAAGCACGTTACATACAATATCTTATTTAGCCTTTATCTGCAGCCCTGTGAGCTAAGCAGAAAAAGAATTACTATTCCCAGTTTATAGATGAAAAAAGAGGCTAAGAGAAATCTTATGACTTGCCCACATAGCTAACAAGTGGAAAAACCAGGGCTTGAAACCAAGGTTTCCTGACTCCCTCTCCAGTGCTCTTCCCAAGACACTGGGCTGCCTTCCCAAATGCAGGTAAATCTTACAACGGACTGGTCTGGGGATTTAACAGGATGCTTTTTCTGACCTCATTAACAACTCATAGAACAAGATGGGCTATGGCCCCTTTCTCATGAGTTGTTCCCTCTGCCTCATCTTTTTTCCAAAGGATTCTTTGGATTCTTTTAAGAGAGAGAGTGTCAATTGGGATATAGAGATGCTTTAGGGGGGCAATGATAAAGAACAAGCCTCTCTTCAGGAAATCAGAAATCAGGTTTTTGTGAAACTCAATGAAATCATGAGAAAGAGGACAGGCTGCTGCTCAATTGAATGAGCTGCTTTTTGTCAGTTTACTTTTGAGAGGAAATTGGAACATGCCAGACACATGGCAATAGCTCCGTTAAGGGAACCAGCCTTGCAGAGATCTGGGAATTCACCACCTCCCACCTGCCCTCACACTGCCTCTCAGTATTCCAAGAACCCCCCACATGACAGAAACCTGTCACATCTTGCTTGAGTTATTGCTTTGGGGGGCTTTGATTCATCCAAACTCCTCCCTACCCTTTTCTCATTCACTTTCATTCTATTTGTTTTTTCAAATGAATATTTGGCAAGGAAAGGTAATGGGGACCTTCAGGGTAACAGAGGTACTAAATCTTCTGCCTGTCAAATATGTAATGGACTGTTTAAACACCTGTCAGCATAGGAGATACACTGAGTTCATGAGCCATCTGCCCATCTCCCGGCTGGAAACAATTCTGCTTTGCATTTGGGCCAGTGATAAAGCCAGCCTCTTGCTTCCACGGAAGAGCCAGAACCTTTCTATCAGGCTGTTCCTCACACATGACACCTCATCCCTACTCCATGCCTTTTCGATGCCTGCTCACTATGTCTATAGTGTGCTCCCTCCTCAACTCCCCACTCTGGTTTCCATGGCTTCCTTCAAGACTCACCTAAAATCCCAGCCTCACTCTTAGCGCCCCCCCCTTCCCCACTGCTGGTGCCTTTTCTCTGAGATTATCTGCCACCTACTCTGTATATATCTTGTATGTACACAGTAGTTTGTGTGTAAATGTGAACACCAGGAAAACTAAGGGTTTTTTTTTGCCTTTTTTGGTATCCCCAGCACTTAGCGCTGTGCCTGGGATATAGTAAGGGCTTAATAAATGATTGCTCTTGACTTTCCTCCCTCTCAAACTAGAAATTATTCCAGATCATGTGATCACTAAGTTGAAGGACTAGACATTTCATCCAGTCCCCACTAACTTTCCAAAAAACAAAACAAACAAATCCACCTAAAAGGGAAATTATGTACCAGAAGAAGAGTGATTATAGCTGTTCCCACTGGATAAGAAAGCAAGAAGCTCAACAAGGTAAGAGTTTTATGAATTAACAGTGGAGAATTCTAATCTCTAAATATTTCTTCTCTAATTGTTTTATGTGGGGTTAGTCTTATCTCCTCAACAGGAACATAAGCCGCTAAAGAGCAGGGACCATGTCATAGACTTTGTTGTAGCCACCAATTCCTTTCCCAGTCCTGCCCAGTACAATGCTAAGAATGGAGTAGACACACTCAGCACACCACCCTCGACCCCCTTTAGCCTTCACATTCTAGCAGGGCGCGCAAAGAAAGAAACCCACAGGCTTATGCTTCCGGGATCCATTTGGGGATTTCCCTGATGCTGCAGTTTTTGCTAGTGTACCCCTGATCTTCCCCTGGTATTATGTCATAACAAGCAGCTGACCTCAGCTCTGCCTAGACATGTGCAAAGGAGGGAGAGGTATAGGAGGGAAGTTCTGTGCCTCCCTTCTGTCTGGGGTGGCCCTTAGCAGAGGGAACCCCAAGGCCACAGAAGAACGAACACTCACCCTACCTTCTCCTGTGTCTGCAAAAAGTGATTCGGCCCAGGGAGAGAACTGAAGAATGGAGAAAACCGAGAGCTACCATGGGTGACTGTATTAGAAAGGGAGAGAATGGAACTGGAATTCAGCTAGAGATACAGGCCTGTTTTCAGAAAAACTACCTGGGGCAGAGATGAGTCTAGTGAAAAGTAATGTTTCAACTAACCAGAGGCTGAGACAGCTTTGAGACAGAGCCCTATGGGTAAACTCACAGTCAAAAAGGGAGGAGTCAGAAAGTCAGTGTCAGGAGAATATAAAGAAAAAAAGACTAAAACCACCTCCCAAGCTAGACATGAGCTAAGATGACACTATTTCTGGCATAAGTATTCCTGGTGCTTGGGCCTGGTGGGCCAGCATACCCTGGGGCAAGTATTATCATGGGCTCTTTCCCTTTCCTCAGCTGAGTGTTTACACCCTAGCCCACTTGGTCTATACTCTAAGCCCATCTATGCATAATTCTTCCTAAGCAGGAATGGAGAGAGAAGGAAGACAGAACCTTCAGGGAAGAAACTCCCTCAGAGAATACATATGATGGGACTATACTCTGGTCCAAGCAGCAACTAGTGGAAAAACAAGACCCTCAGGATATCTGTGATGTCCTAGACTCTTAGAACCCTCTCATCTAGAAATCTTGGGACAGATTCTATTGTTCTCTGGATTGTCTCTCAAAATCTACTTTTTCCCCTCTTCCTTAGAATCGTCCGTGGTACCCTCTGGTGTCTACTACCCATACAAGTGTGATCCAGATTACAGGCAGAATTGCCCAATAGTGTGGCAGTACTTGGCAGCTTGGACAGAATTGAACCCTAGCTGCATCTACTGAAAATTGTTTCATATAACAAGGAGGCGTGATCAGGGAATGATAAGGGAAGAGAAGTTTGAGAGGTCTCTTTGGAGCATACAGGACACAATCCTCCCTGATGGGAGAGAGCTCCAAAGTCAGTGAAAAACCCTGACCCAACAGATACCACTGTCCTATTTCCTCCATTGCTTCTTCTCTCAATTTGCAATTTTTGGTTTTTGGTCCATACCCTACATTTGGACACTTAATTGCCCTCAGTTTAACACTTGTAGGCTTACTGCCTGTTTTCTTCTTTCTCTCTCCCAAGGTCCTATTCAATGCTTCATCACGGTATGAAGAAACTTTGGGTTCTCAAAACCTATTTATACCAACAGAGTGTGAGCTCTAGCAGGACTCTACCAAATTGGGAAAGCTTCAAGTTTAGGCTAGTGGTGGACTCTGTGTGTGTTTCTTATCCAAGAAACAGTCTAAATAGAGAGAGATTCACTGTGGAAGTTGGTCGTAGGTAATTTTTTTTTTCTTAGCCAAAGCAATTCATGAAGACTAAGGAGTAGCAGAATTGCAATCTGCATCAGAGGAGGGAGGACCAACCCCACTGAAATCACAGATCCTGAAAGTATTGAAATATTTCTTCTCTAATTGTTTTATGTAGTGTTAGTCTTATCTCTACAATAGGAACATAAGCCTCTAAAGAGCAGGGACCATGTCATAGACTTTGTTGTATCTACCAATCCCTTTTCCCCTCCTGCCCAATACAACGCTAAGAACAGGGTAGACACACTCAGTAAAGATTTGTTGATTTGCATTGAGTCGAATGGGTGTTCTCTCTCTCTCTTCTGTGAGTTGCTGTGGCTTTTGTGGCTTTGGAACGGACTGTTCTAGCTATTTGTGTCCAGGATGAATTAGAGGAAGGCCAGCTTCACAGAAAAGCTTATAATTAGAGTCTAGCACACAACTGTACCACTCTAGACTTGGCTAGTTGAATGGGAGGAGAGGAGGGAGGCATCTTTTAGGGGCAGCTGGGCAGGATAGGGGGCAGAGTCACTGGGCGTGGCTGGCATAAGAGCTGCCAGGCACCAGACAGTTTAGGTTGGCGCTGATTTACACACTCTCGTGCCTTCTGGGCTTCTGCATTCCACTCTCTAAAGGCACATCAGTCAAGTCAATATCCAGCTTATTAATTGGATGCAGATTCTGAACTGTCCAAATGGTGTAGTGTTTATTTCTTGGCTCCAATGAGTACTCTGAGACCAAGGTTTTACTTCAGAGGGAAAAGAAATCACTGATTGTTGTTGTATAGCTTTCTCCTTGCTTTTACCTCATCTAGTCTGCCTTGGACATCGCATTTTCATCTGTCTGCTCAAAAATAAAAGCAGATCTGTCTAATGCTTGGGTATAAAGTTAGTAGTCAAGAAGATAATGGTACTATAGGCTGACATCTAACTCAAGACTACATTATCTCATGCTTGGGGTCCTGGGGAGATCAGTCCTGAGAGCAGCAAAGCCAGCCTTTACATAAAGCTGGATCAGAAGGCTGCCTGGTTACTATCTATTCAAATAATTCCAAAAGGCATCACCTACCCAAAAGTATCTCCATCAGTGGCCTGCAGTATTGCCAGAAATGACCACAATGTGCTCTTTGCGTTAATACATTGAATGTCCCAGTTAAAAGATGTCATTGGAGTAGGGATAACACTTTCTTTCATAATAAACTATCAACATTTACCTCCTGTCACTTAATGAATAGACTCCGAAGGAATAAGATAGACAGGTAACTTTTGTTGGAAGAAGAGACAAGGAAAGGAAAAGAGAGGGAATGCTAAAGTTGGGGTTTAATGAGTAACTTGGAGTAGTATCCTGCGAAGGTACTGAGCCAGACTTGGGATTACCCAGGAATTAGGAACCAATCATAGGAATCTGAGAGAGTTTGAAACTCATCCATTATCTTTGAGACAAAAACCAAACCAAAGCAAACCTTGATGTGGATTGCAACCCCCCTGTCTCTTAGCCTTCATGAATAGCCTTGGCTGAAAAAAATCATTTATGACCAACTCTCACAATAAATAGCTCTAGATACCCTATGAGATAATATTTGTAAAGCATTTAGCACCATTCCTGGAACACAGTAGATATTTAATAAGCTCGTTCTCTCCTCCCCTACCAATATGACCTTTTGGAGTGTTTATCTCAGAAGCAACAGTGGCAGGTAGAATACTAAAGAGAGTGGACGTGAAGAAGTTCAGACTCTAACTCAAGTGGTTATGGCTTACTCAAGCTGTGGCAGATTTGAATGTGGTACCTTTTGTTTCCTATTTTGTTACAGTAAACCTCATTTGATCTATATGCAAGTGATCACTCCTTTCATGGCCACAGGATTTTGTGGTAATGGAGATTCAAGCCATTTGATAATTTGTGATTTTGAAGAAAATGATTTTTACCGCACATGTAGAAACCTGGGAAAGACAACGCTCAGGGTGCTAGAGATCCTTATCCGCTGGTAGTAATTGAGCTACTAAGACGGAACCGCCTAGAGCTGTTCACACATGCACAGTTGCTCAGGTTGGTAGGTCAAACCTAGGGTGTCACCTACTGGCTGTTACTTATATTGTTTCTGAGCAGCTATCCTAGCCTCCGTCTTCCCCCTTAGTGCCAATGTAAAGCAGTTGCCCTTGTGTGTCAGCACATGTACCTTCCCCCCTCATTTCACAAACATAAACACTGAAGCTAAACACCGATCCTAGTGCCAGTTACCACAGGAAGCCGATTAAAATCCATATCAGCTTTACATAAGCTAATGATAAATCAGTTTCTAAGAGACTAGAATGGAATGTCATAGGGTTCTCAAAGGTTCTAAAGACATTTTAACAAACATTTACTAAACATCTACTATTTACACTCTTCTAGGGATTGGTATGACAAAGATGAATGCAATGAAGGCTCTGGGGTTCATGTGGTTCTTAAAATCAAATAATGGAAAAGGATAAATACATACATAGCTCTGATATAAAGGAGTATGATGTAAGTGCAAAGGGGAGAGAAATCATTTTATGGAGAGGGTGGAGACAGGGAAAGTTTCATGGGGGAGATGGAAACTAAATTGAGCCTTGAAAGAAGTAAAAGACTTCATTGAAGGGAGTCTATTCCAGGCTCTGTGGCACAGTGGACAGAGAGCACGACCTGGAGTCAGTAAGAAAAATCCAGCCTCAGACACTTAACAGCTATGTGATTTTAGTTAAGTTTTCTTATCTGCAAAATGGGAAAAAATAATAGTACCTATGTGTCAGGATTGCTGTGAGTATAAAATGAGATAGCATTTATAAGGATAGGGGAGCAGCTAGGTGGCACAATGGATAGGACACTGGGCTTGGAATCAGGAAGACTTATCTTCATGAGTTCAAATCTGGCCTCAGATACTTACTAGCTATGAAATAGCAAACCCCTCCAGTATCTTTGCTAAGAAAACCCCAAATAAGGTCATAAAGAGTTGGACACAACTGAACAACAACAACAAAACCTTAAAGAGTTATATAAATGCTAGCTATTACAACTATGATTTATGAATCCAGGCTCAAAGATTCTCTCCTTCTTGGTGGAGATGAGTGCCTAGCTCTGTGTGAGGGGCCAGGTGGAGGTGGAGAGAGAAAATAGAAGAGAATTTTTCAGGTTCTCTTCAGACCTCCTTTGAGTTGGTGAGTCTCTTCATCTCTGCTGTTGTTTCCATGCTTCTGGCTTCCGGCTCCAAGAGAGTCTAGGATGAAAGATGCCAATCCCATGCAAGCTGCTAAAGACTCTCAGAAGACATGAGAAGAGCTAACAATCTCTATCATGCCCCTATCCTCAGCTTTCTCTACCTGACACTTAGTAAGACTTCCCCTTGGGCAAGATCTAGGACTCTCACTCTGTACTATTTGGTTTATATTTTTCATTGTATATATCCTTTGACTTCTGTTTTGCTACTGACTTGGATAAATGGATTTCCTGGCTAATTATTACAAATGTGTTCATTGCAGAACTGGTATTTGGTGGGAAAGGTATCAAACCTTGGATATAAACCATAGGGTCTTGCTTCCTCTCTAACAATAAAACAGCCACGAGAAGTTAGCTTGAATCTGCTCACATCCCCTAGACTAACAATATGGAGCAGCAAGGAGCAGACAAATATGATTCTAGTCCAATATCCCCTCTCTCTGAAGAGAGCAGAATGGCCTCTGGCCCCAACCTCCTGCTTGGTCTCCTGGCAGGAATTAAAGCCTCCCTTGCAGAAGAGTTGGGGGAGAAGAGGCTAGCGATATCTATTGTGCCTCCTTTTGAGCCACACAATGACATCCCTATGCTGCATTGTAGGGGAATAGCCCTTGTAACACACGGGCCTTGCTAATCATTATTAGTATTACTGTTGTTGCAGTATTATTATTGGACATGGAAATGTCTATTAAAATGAAAGGATTATGAGAGAAGGGAGAGAGAGTAATCCAGTATGACCGAAACAAATGAAATAAGGCTGGACAAGCAGGTTAGAGCCAAATTATGGAGGGTCTTACATGCCAGAGACAGTAGTTCGTTTTATTCAGTGAGCAATTCAGAGTCATTGAAAGTTTTTGACTAGAGAACTTACATGGAAATAGAAATATGTTAGGGATCTGACTCATGTGGCGTGGTGGTTGCATTAGAGAGGGGTTAGAAAGGACATAAGATAGCATTAATGAGATGAAACAAAACAGGGAACTATATGATGGCAATAGGGATGGAGAGTCAAGGCTAAAGTTACCAAACTCTTCCTCATACTCATCCTCGAGACATGGGAATCCTTGTGTAAACTAGGTATATTCACACTCGTTATCTAAACGTAAAATGTGTCTCAGAGAGGGCCTGAATAGATATCTCTGGAATCTGGCCCAACCTTCTTTAAGGAAAACTGTGATTTCAGTTTGAGGGATGCAGAAGAGATCATACTCCTCTGATATGGAGCTCTAGCAGTTCTAGCAGTACAATAGGTTCAGAACAAAAGCTCCTTCCCCAGTCACTCTTAAGGGGGAGCATAGCCTTAGCTTATGTTCACCAACTTTGTTTCTTCCCACCAAATGTTAGTTACACAAAAGACCATCACAAATAATGAATGATAAGTCAACCTGTTTATCCAAGCAAGCAGCAAACAGAAGTCAGAGAAGTTATACAGATTAGAATACACCAGAAAATACACAAGAGTAGATGAGCACTTCAGATGGAATTGAGATAAGATCTCAAGTCAAGCTAAGAGAGAGGATCCAAATAAAGGATTTTCTCTCTCAACCCTCAGGGGAAGCAAGCTTCAAATGAAGGCTATGTTAAGAAGCTGTCCTCTTCTCCATGCTTGCAGCTTCCAAAGTCTTTTCCTCTCCTCGGACTCCTTGGAGTGTTCTATGTTCGTGTCTCTCTCCTGAATAATCTCTGGAACCACACTCTCTCTCCAAGAATCTCTGATACCAACTCTGCCCATTAGGCCGATCCACACTGTCGTCTCAATACTCTCTCCACCAGTGAGGAGTCACATGTCTCTCTGCAGCAGTGTGTAGAACATCCCAAGCTTGGTTAGAAACCTGATCATATTTTAATATAAAGAGTAAGAATGCTTTGTAAGTAACCCAGGGTGGTTGTCCTTTCTGAGAAAGGGATGCTTTCCTTTCTCTTAGTCCCCCCATTGAAATTCACCATTCCTTACTGTAACAGTAAGCACTCCTGACACACTCAGGATGGCCTGCTGGCCCAGATTCTTTGATCTGATTTTAAAAGAAAGCTTTTAAAGGTGTTAACAATCTTCTTTTAATTACATTCACTAGTTCAGGGGAAAAGTCAGCACCCTGAATGTGAAGGACATACAAGCAGAGAAATGAGCGCAAAGATCAACAGACAGGGTTCCTACATATGCCACTAGATTGGGGGAGTACCACCACCTCTGAGTAGTCAGGGGCTTCTTAACAAACAGCTACTCAGAGTCCTATCCAAGGAATCAAAAGGTCCTTCTTATGAGAGAACCCCCAAAGCAAAATCTCAGCCACAGAGCCAGAAAGCATCACAACCCTTGTGACTCAGTACCTAATTAGTTTAGTACGAAAAGGTATGAAAGCCTTCCTACAAGTAAGCCTCCCAGTAAGCACACTTCCCCTTAAGCAAGCTCTCATTAGGCAAGTTCCTCCCCGATGGGCTCTATGTGACTCAGGATGTATCATAGCTGTGATTGAACACATGTGGTCACATGGGCCTATTAATGGACAGGGAAGATCTTCTTGTTCTATTAACATTACACTTACCCCCTTCTATAATCCTTCCTTATAGCTTCCTAACACTCACCTTCTCTCAGAACCTCACTGCTACTCAAACCTCCAGGGTTTATAAACTCTCCAATCTTAGGAACTATTTTCAGCTTGCAAAGAAATGACTGGAAGGTGGGAGATGAGATCTAATGATCACGATGTCCTCATCTTCTCAGGGGCTTAATGCTATTCAGGATAAAGTGAAAATTTATCATGTTTTGACCCCATCATTTGTGTGAGTCCATGACATAATAGCCCTTGAAAGTCTAGACCAGGAGTGGGGAACCTGTGGTATCAAGGCCACATGTGGCCTTCTGGGACCTTGGGTACGGCCTTTCCACTAAGTCCAAGTTTTACAGAACAAATCTTTTTATTAAGGAGATTTGCTCTGTGAAGTTTGTTTTCAGTCAAAGGGCCACACTTGAGGACCTAGAGGGCCACATGTGTGTGGCCTTGAGGCTGCAGATTCCCCACCCTTGGTCTAGACCAGTATTCCTAGAGTTGATTGTTTCCCAAAGCAAAGATCAGGAAAGGAAAACAAAGATCAACTTTCAGCTCCTATTTGGGATGTGTGGGGAGAGAAAAGCCACGTGATGAGCTGTGTGACCTTTCCTCGGGAGACAACAACAAAACCAGTTCAAGACACAGGGACCTAAGAATACAATAACCTTTGCTCATTCCACCCAAGTATCTAAGAACATAGAAAAACTTTTCTGCTCAGTTGTGGGATTGGCCAGGATGTCTCTTCCCACTAACCAGGAGAGACTTCCTGGAAGAAGTTGGTTTTCAGATTTTCTAAAAAAAAAATTATACCCTACCACAAAAAGTTCTCTAGCCTGGCCAAGCCTGTGAGTACTAATTATTCACTACCACTGGCCAAAGGCCACTAGGCCCATTCAATAATAATAATTATGACAATAAACCAGGGCAGGTGGATAGGTTCAGGAAGATTTGGGTTTAAGTCTCACCTTTGACACATATTAACTATATGACTCTGGGCAAGTAACTGAGCATTTTGGTGCTCCAGGCCACTATGAGATGACAAGAAACAAAACAGCTGTTGATCTGCATTGTCAGAGGGACTTTCCTAACTAGGAACTCCTACATGGATGGAATTACTAATTCAGGCAAAACAAAAACAAAACCACATACCGTTTTTTTTTAAAGATAGGTTTCTATAAGGTGTTTCTTCTGAAGAGCTGATAAAATTTTCATATTGTTCATTTCATCCCCCATTTCACAGATGAAGAAAACAAAGGCAAGGAAAAATCAAGATTGTTACCTAGGAATTTTGATTCTATGTTCAGTTTCACCCGCTAGATGAGTTGGGCTTCCTCTCAAAACATAGCTTTCTGGCCTTCTATAAAATCATTAAGCCACAGAATGCCAAAATTAGGAAGGAACCTTAGATAATCTAGTCCTATTGATGAGGAAAAGGAGAGGAAAAGGAGAAGAAAAGGAGAGGAAAAGGAGAGGTGAGGAGAGGAAAAGGAGAGGAAAAGGAGAGGTGAGGAAAGGAAAAGGAGAGGTGAGGAGAGGAAAAAGGGAGGTGAGGAGAGGAGAGGAGAAGAGAGGAGAGGAGAGGAGAGGAGAGGAGAGGAGAGGAGAGGAGAGGAGAGGAGAGGAGAGGAGAGGAGAGGAGAGGAGAGGAGAGGAGAGGAGAGGAGAAATTCATCCAAGGTCACACTCATAAGTGACAGAGCAAAGACTTAAATCTGTTTTTTTTTTTTCTGACTCCATGTGCTGCTCATTACATCTACCACAAAATTCTAGAGCGGGAGGAGATCTTAAAGGTTGTCTAGTCTAAATTATATGGAAATTTTGAATCACTAGCAGAAATATTTAGGACTTTATCTCATATATTCCTGAGGAGGGGATAGAGAGATGTGGTAGAGGGGTATGCTGGAACCAGCTCTAACCAGCTTTGCAGAACCCTTTAACTTTTCACTGTGTAAGCACTTACACCTCAGAAATCAACTAAAATCAGGGTTTAAATTATTGTTTTCTTGATTACCTAGACTCAAAAAAGTATTATAATGTAGATTAAACTTACAACTATGCACATACATATTTTCCCCTTAGGAGTTGTTGGTTGTTAAACATTAATGATTAATGGCAGTTAAACATTTATCAGCACAACTCTGTGTTGCTCTCTAAACATTATTTGAGCTCAGCAGGAGTATCGCAGAAGGCTCAGAGAATGTAGTCATCACTAGACTTGACTATAGCATGATGATGATGATGATGATGATGATGATGATGATGATGATAATGATAACTGGGATTTATATAATGCTTTATGATCTGCAAAATGCTTTACGTCTATTATCTCATTTGAGCCTCGTGGCACTCCTGGATGTGAACTCATCGATACTATAATTAGCTAGACTCAGAACTGGTTTAGTGGAAGGACTAATCATATAGTAATTAAAGACTTAATGTCAACATGGCAGGAGGTCTCCAGTGAAGCACCTCAGGCATCTATGCTTGGCCCTGTGTTGTTTTATCAGTCATTTGGAATAAAGTCAAAAGTTGTTCATCAAAAGTGCTCTCACAAAGCTGGGAGGAATAGCTAATATATTGGATGAGTTAGTCAGGGCCCAAAAAGATCTTGACAGGCTGAATCTAATAAGATGAAATTCAGTAGGATAAATGTAGCCTTATACTTGGGTTCAAAATATCAACTTCACAAGGCAGGATCCAGGGACATACAGAAGTTGTTCTGAAAAAGATCTGGGGTCCTAGTGGCCTGCAAGGTCAATATGAGTCAGAAGTGTTGATGTGGAAGCCAAAAAATCTTATGCCATCTTAGGCAGCATTAAGAGAAGCATAGTTTCTAGGACTTGGGAGGTAATTTATTCCAATATACTCTGCCATTGTCAGTTCTTAACTGGAGTACTGTGTTTAGTTCTGGATGACAGTTTATGTAGGACTTTGGTAAGCTAGAGGATGTTCATATTATTCAGTCATTTTTTTAGTTGTGGCCAGCTCCTTGTTGTGACTCCATCTGGGGTTTTATTGGTAAAGATATTGGAGCAGTCTGCCATTTCCTTCTCCAAGATAATGTACAAACAAGATGGTGGAAGGCCTGGAGGCCATGTCTTCTGAGTTTCAGTTGGAGGAATTGGGGATGTTTAGTCTGTTGAGGAGAGAAGACTCAGGAAGACAGTGCCTATCTTCAAGTACCTAAAGGGCTTTCATATGGAAGAGAGAATAAAGTATGTTTTATTTGGCCCCAGGGGGCAGAACCAGGAACATGGATAGAAGCTGTAAAGAGTCAACAGACTTGCTTAGGTGAAACTTTCTAACAATTAGAACTGTCCAGAAGCAGAGTTGGTTGCCTTGAGAGGTGGCAATTCCACAAGGCCGTCAAGCAAAAGCTGGCGTATCATAGAGGGGATTCTTTCCTATGTAGATTGGAATAGATGGCTCTTGTATTATGGGAATCTAGAATTCTTGTGGCCTGTCTTGTATAATATTCTATCTTGTATAATATTCATTTACATACCGTCCTATTCCCCCCTCCTCTAATATATCTTCCCTATTAGATAGCAAGTAAATGAGGACAGGGAAATAGCACTGAATTGGAGACAGGCACTTGAGTTAAGATCCTGGCACTTGTTACCTATCTCACTTTGGACAAATCGTTTAACCTTTCTCAGCCTCAGGTTTCTCATTTGGTTAAAATAAGGGGATCAGACTAAATGACTCTAAACTCCCTTATGACTCTAAATCAATAATAATCCTGTGTCTGGGAGGGAGCTATGGAAAAGATTGCTTGTCTTCCATTCTCATAAAGGACCAATGACGTCACGAGGGTGATGTCTCGACTCTCAAGTGAATTGGTTTTAGGTGAGGCAGAGCTTCACAAAGTCATCAGCCTCACCCTCTTCTCAGGAGTCATTGGAGACCAGTAGCAAGATGCAAGTCAAGATGACCGGTGATGGCCCCACCAGGAAGCCAGTCTCACTGGATTGAAGACCATGTACTGGGGAAAGAACAGAAGAGCTGGAGTCAGAAGACGTAGGTTTGAACTCTGACTCTGCATAGGATTATAGATAGAGATTTGGAAGGAACCTCATTCCATCTAGAGAAATGCCCTTACCTAGCAGGTGAGGTAACTATGCCCTAAGGAAGCAAAATGACTTCTCAAGACCACTAAGGTAGTAAGCGTCATGGCCTCGGATAATTCCCTAGATCTTACTGGGCCTTAGTTTATTCACCTGTTGGACTAAGTGATCTCTAAGTTTCCTACTGTTTCTAGATCCTGTGACAATATCATCTTTTTAGTTTTTATCTCTAGTACAGTACCTCAGCCATAATTGGTACATAGTTAATATTTGTTGAATTGAATTGGAAACTGACTTCTGATGTGGAATGGCCAAGCTGTTTGATGTTTAAAGGAGGTAGGTGGCATGATAGATAAGGTCTGGGATTGGATCTGAGTTCAAATTTAGCCTCAGACACTTTCTATCTATGTGATTCTGGGCAAGTAATAACTTTTCTGCCTCAGTTTCCTCATCTGTAATGAAAGTAACACCTACCTCCCAGAGGTTGTTGTTAGAACAAAATGAGATAACCTTTGTAGTATGCTTCACAAACCTCAAAGCACAATATTTAATACAAGCTGTTATTATCATGTTCAGGGTACCAAATTAACAGGGACTTTAGGCATCAGGAAGAACAGAATTGGTTTAATTGAATTACATGCTTCCAATCCATTGGTTCTATCTAATGAAGCTGATCTCTCAAGACACTTTAATCTGGATGCTGTGTAATCCAAAAGTTACTGACATTTCTACATAGACCAAGATAGGGCCAGTTCCATCCTGGGAGTTGTGCCCCCACCCTTCTCTTACCCTTCTCTGGCTTTCCTCCATACTTCTTGCCTTTGACTCTTCCCTTTCAAATACAAGAGCTTTCAAATTATTTCTTGTGCAATTCTGACTCTCCAAAGAGAAAACAAAAGAAAGTGAATTCTCTGAAGCTGCCTCTTTGCTTTAAAAGACATTTTGTATGTCTGGTTGGTATTTACTGATAATAATGTGATGGAAACTTGGAAAAGAGGACTCTGCCCAAGGAGAAATGAGAGTTTTAGCTTCTAGCTTGGCCCAGAATCTGAAAACCCACCTGGGATTTTCTCCCGTTGTAATTTCTGGTCCGCACCTTTCTAACTATTCTCTGATACTTTTGCAATCTTCTAGGAGCATCCTCTTCCCTATCTCACAGGGTCAATCTCCCAGTGACAGCTACCTTAGGCTCAAGAGGCACCCTGAGTCCACTTTTTCTAAAACCATAGTTCAGGAGCTCTGTAGTGGGCAAGATGAAATGACTAAGGAAACAAAGGTGAGCGATATCAATTTACTAAGTGATGCATGCCAATTGCTTAGTAACATCAATATCAAGAAAGGAAACAAATCTTCTGAGCATATCAATTTACTAAGCAATGCATGCCAATTGCCCAACAAATTGGAACCAGTAGCCTTCCTCAGCTTTGGTACTGGACCCCAAATACAGGGGGACACAGACTTTTATACATTAAGAACAATTCATCGAATAAGGTCAATTAGTTAAAAGGAAAAAATACAGCATTTGGTAATCCAATTTCTAATTAGATGAAAGATTAGTGATTTTCCAAGTTGGGAGGGGAAGAGAAAACAGGTGCAATTCCTTGAATTCGGAAAATCAGGTGTCCCACTCCCTCCAAGTGTCTGTAAACAATTGAAGGGACATGGAAACAACAATGGATTTACCAGCATGGGGCCAATTTTCAGATATGACATAAGGATTGCTTGAGATATATAATTGTGAGAAAACTCCTTGTATCAATCTTCGGGTCTAAGTTTCTGGTTAGCATAACCTAGGTCAGGGGTGGGGAACCTGTGACCTCAAGGCCACATGTGTTCCTCTACATCTTCAAGTTCGGTCAAAGGGCCACATGTGGTCTTGAGGCCACAGATTCCCCACCCCTGATCCTAGGTCCTTAGTTAAGAGTCTTTAAGCAGCAGGTAGTGGTGGTCCAGTTTCCCAGCCAGGCATGGTCTCCCAATTCCCACAATTGAATAAACTTTTCTCATAAGACAGAATCAGTCTAAACCCATAATCAAATAGAAAAGGAACTTAGCTAGCTCCAGAATTGAGTCACAAGATGGAGTCAGCATGGTTCACTCGATTCCCACAATCAACAGTTTGCTGTCCTAATCCCCTCAATTTCCTCAGCCCTCACTATTAGGGAACACTGCATCCACTTCCTACATTTTTGTCTCTGAAGGCTAGACTTTAATCAGGTAGTGATGATTTGCCAAATAATTACCAAACAGCTCTAGAGATTTGTGATTCTCTGGTTTTAAAAACTCAATCCCTTCTCTTCTCCTCTGAAGTAGAGTTTGTGGGAAAGGCTGAAAAGCAAATTAAATCTGGAAGGCAAGGTCACGGTGTAGTTGTCTTTGTGAACTGCCTAATTGAATTCTTGGCCTTTTTGTATGTAGTTGCAGTTTGGTCCAAAGCTCAGAGGGCTTTGGAGGTGCTCCTTCCACTTTAATAAGCCAGTCACTATTTTAAATCAAGAAAGCCTTGTGCAGGGGACAACATTCATTGTCATTGCATTCACAAAGACCCCAGTTCAAGTACAGCTCTGTTACTTACTAGGTGTGTAACTTTGTATAATCACTTTATTTTTGTGTTTCCTTTTCTTAATCTGTAAAATGGGGAGAATAACATGGAGAGAGTCTGGCCGTAGATGCGAGAATATTGAACTTCAAGCTCTAAGTCTTCGGGTTAAATCTTGGCTCTGCACGTAATCGGGGAAGGAGGGGGGATAAAGTTAAGTCACCTCATCTTTCAAATTTTTCAGACCTTTAATTTCCTCACCTATGAAATAAAGGGTTGAATTGGATAATCTCAGAGGTCCCATCAAGTTCTAATAATCTGAAATTCTGGGTTATTTTTACTCGCTGGATTGTTGTGAGTAATACCAGAATCGCCAAATTTTAGCATCAGAAGTGACCTCGGCATCCGTCTAGTCCAATGTATACCTGAAAAGAAATCTCCGAAGTAAAAAGACTAACAGGTGGTATTTGAGGCTCTGCTTGAGGGGAGACCCCCTCCATTCTGACATAGATGAACAGAGGGATGTGCTGGAGGCATCTGGATGGGATCTGATTGTTAAATCTCCAGTGCTAATGTTTACACCTCGGAAATTGGCAAATACTACAAATCAGAGGCTGCTCAATTATTTTATTGATTTACTAGATTTACGAAACTGATGGAGAAAATGTTAACAATGCAGGTTAAACTTAAAAGTCCTTTGGGACTTTTCCTTTTATTGTTAAATACTTACCAGCAAACCCATATAAGGATAGGCCTGCTAAGAAATTCCACCTGCATTGGCCTAAATGTGCCTTTTTTTTTTTTTAGAAAAATGTGCCTTTTTGAACCTTCTATTGTTCATTGTTCTGCTCGCTGGAGAAAGTCTAATCCATCTTTCAAAGAACAGCCCTTCAAATACTTGAAGACAGTTAATCACATGCCCCCTGAGTCTCTTCTTCCTCAGTTTCTTCAAGCTAGTCACATGGACTTAAGGCCCTTATGCATTCCAGCTGTCCTTCTCTGGATTTTGTTGTTGTTCAGTTGCTTTCAGTCATGTCCAATTCTTCGTGACCCCATTTGGGGTTTTCCTCGTCAAAGATACTGGAGGGTTTTGCCACTTCCTTCTCTAACTCATTTTATAGATGAGGAAACTAAGGCAAATAAGGTTAAGTGATTTACCCAGGATCACACTGCTAGTAAATATCTGAGGCCTTATTTGAATTTATGAAGACGAGTCTTGATGGCTCCAAGCCTAGCACTTTATCCACTGCATCCAGCTGCTCCTTCTCCGGATTCTATTTTATAAATGTTCTTTCTGAACTGTGATGCCCAGACCTGAAAACAGTACTCTTCATGTACTAGGACACAGTACGGTGGGATTATCTCCTAATTACTCCTGGAAGCTATGCCTTTCAATACAACCCAAGATCACTTAGCTTTGAACATGAAAATGCTTTGTGAAATTGTAAATCATTGTATTAAAGCTTATTTAATAGTTGTTAAAGCTTAAAGCTGCACTGAGACTTTTGGGATACCCCATATATATGTAGGAGAGTGTCATGTGCAAGCATATATAGGAAGAGAGCATCCCCAAAATTTATCCTAAAAATATAGAGGGATCAGGTAAACTAAGACATCTTCCATTGCAGAAATAATGTTCTCTAGATTCAATATTTCTGTTACTAAACTTTTGTTGAAGGAACAGCTGACGACCTCTCTTGTTCACAACCAGATCAAACTCCTGGTCAATTTAAGTCCTTTGTGGTAGACTCCTATCTACTTTGTTTTTCAGGCTTGGTACTTATAAATTCCCTTTATGTGCAATGTCTTGAGCTGGCCACCAGTTGTAAAATCATCATGAATGTTATTTCCCTAAAGGAGAGAAAATGAACTTCAACTAGAAGCATGGAGGCAGGGTGGTAATAGTTCGTTATTACTCTCATCTTGTTAGACTACATCTGCAGGTGTTCATTTCTGGGTACCATGTTTTTAGAGGGATACTGATAGGATAAAACCCACCTAGAGCAAGATAAAGATAAAACTGAAGAAGGGCCACGGGGAAAAAAAGACTATTTATTGTGGTTCCAAAGGGTAAAACTAGGGCCAATGAGTGGAAGTTTTAGGGAGTCTGATTTAGCTCATATAAGGGAAAGAGACTTTTGTTTTTGTGGTGTTTTTTTGTTGTTGTTAATGTTTTTGAGGGAAGCTAGGTAGCACAGTAGATAGAGTGACAGACTTGTAAACAGTAAGCCTCATCTTCCTGAGTTCAAATCTGGCCTCAGACACTTATCAGCTATTTGACCTTGGGCAAGTCACTTAACCCTGTTTGCTTCAGTTTCCTCTGAAGAAGGAATTGGCAAACCACTCCAGTATCTTCGCCAAGAAAACCCTAAACGGGGTCACAAAGAGTTAGACACAACTGAACAACAACAAGGGAGAGGTTTTTAATGAACAGAGCTATCTTAAATAGTGGGATGAATTGCTTATGAGATAGTGAGGTCCCTGTCACCAGAAGTGTTTTAACAATGAGTGTATATAGCAAAGAGCTTGTGATTTCTATTCAGGTTGGGAGGTTGTCATAGGGGACTTCTTATGTCCTTCCCATTCTAAGATACCATGATTCCATAAAATATCAATGTTCCTCTAGCCTCTTCTCTTAATCCATTCTCAGCTGGGCACAAGAACTAAGGCAGAACAGGGCAATCAATGACACAGAACTAATCCTTCCTCTATGACAAAGACAGCTAAGGGAAACCTTGATGCCCGTTTATTTTCTTTTATCAGGAAAACAAAACCCCTGTTATATCCTGAGATACCTGGAGACAAGTAGCTGAATTTCCAGCTAATATAATCTCTTTCCAGGTGTTGACAAAGTTTCTGGCCTAGCTTATCCAGCTTATCAACCTCTGTAGTGAACTTTAGCTTTAGTCACATGAGGTTAGCTAATATTTTATCACAGATATATTTAAGGAGAAATTCAAAGGAACTCTATAGATTTTGTGTTACATTTTTGGGTAAGCATAAAATAGTAGAAATCCAAGGGACCTTAGAGATCATCTAGTCTAATTCTCTTATTTATTTTAATTAAATTTTATTTTTTTCGATTAACTAAAATCTGCCCTCTCTCTCTTCTACCTTCCTGACCCAACTGAAAATGAAAGAAAAGCAAAAGTCTTGTAACAAATATGTATAGTTAAGCAAAACATATTCCTACCTTGACCATATCCAAAAATACATGTCTCCATTCCTAGATATTTTTGTAACCCCCTGGATACATCCCTTTCCCCATCTCACAGGGTCAATCTCCCAGTGACAGCTACCGAAGGTATAAGGTGCTCTATGGGTTCACCTTCCTTAAAACTATAGCATTTTCTCAGGAGATGGAGAGCATGCTTCATCAGGAGATCTCTGCATTATGTTTGACCATTGTATTGATCAGAAGTTTCTTTTAAAATTGCTGGTTTTTAAGATATTATCATTGCATAAAATGTTCTCCTGCCTCTGATCATTTCACTTTGTGTTAGTTCATACAAGCTGTTTATACAAGTTTTCATAGGTTCCTTTGAAACCATCCCCTTCATCATTTCTTATGGCACAATAATATTTCATCGTATTCACATACCACAACTTGTTCAGGTATTCCTCGATCAATAGGCACCTTCTTGGTCTCTGATTCTTTGCCACCACTAAAAGAATGTAGTTTAAATATTATTGTACACATAAGTTCTTTTCTTCTTTCTTTGATCTCTTTGCAACCCTCTTGTTTTGTACAAAATGAGACTAAGGTTCAGAGACATGAAGTCACCACTTCCCCAACAAAAAAGCACACAGCTATATTCAATGAATTTAGTTTCTTTTCTCCAGGAATCCGTCACCTTTGAAAGCTTGAAATATGAAAGCCCAGAAGAAGATTTGCAAGAGAAGGGGAAATGACATAGACTGAGGATGGGAACAGGAAAAAACACACATAGATATCCAAGTGAGGGAAGGAAAGCCCAATAGAAATTCCTAGAATGATTAACAAGAGGTTTTATAGCCTTTGGGACATTTCTCAATCTGAAAGAAACTTTTACAAATCAGGGAAGCATTTTCCCTTTTACTTTATGTTCCTAATCCCAGGTTTAGAGGCACAAAAATTAGACTGAAACCTGGAAATCTTCCTCCCTTTACATAATTCGAAGTTCTTAAATAGGAGGGAAATTCCTGGTCATGTACTTGTAATATGTATGTGTGAAAAAAGGCAAAGTTCATCTATCCATTCTCATCCATCCATCCATTCATGCAGTGACTGTTTATGAACACTCACTGTGGGAAAGGCCCTTGTAGGAGTTGGGGGTGGAAGAGCACAACGATGAATACGACAGCTTGTTCCCTCAAAGATCTAGTATAATGTCTATGGAAGAGAAAGTGATGAACCCATACATAAATGGCTATGATTTGGTGTAGAGGAGGACATTTAGATCATCTCGTTCATATAGTCAAACTTCATTATGTTCTTATACTAATTACATTAATTAAGGTTAGGAGAGGGTATGACTCCATTCCTTACAATAAGATGACTACAATAGGAGACGTGCTAAGTACGAAGAGAGAGATATAAGCAAAGTGTTCTGGAGTCTCAGAGAAGGGGGAGAGCACATTTGGTTTGGGAGTGGGAAGCATCTGAAAGAATCAAGGAAGGCCTTAACTCCTCTGCCAAGGAGGAGTGAGTCTAAAGCAAGGATTCTTAACCTGGGGGCAGTGAATGATATATGTGTGTGTGTGTCTATGTTTGTGTATATGTATGTGTACATATATACACACATATGCACATATGTGTATATGTATACATACCTATATGTGCACACATGTGTATACACATACCCATGTGTGTATGCACATATGTGTGTATACATACTGATAACCCCTATTTCAACATAATTGGTTTTCTTTGTAATCCTATATATTTTATTTTATGCCTTTAAAAATAGTATTCTGAAAAGGGGATTCATAGGTTTGACCAGACTGCTAAAAAGGTCCATAACGTGAAAATATTAAGAAGCATTGATCTAAATGGAACTTCTAAAATATAGTTCATGCTCTAAGGCTACTCTCCCAAGAGACCTGCACTCACAGCTAGGCTCAGTGTCCAGGGAGAAGCTGCTACTTCCCCCTCAAGGTGCTAGAAGACCCCACCCCTACACAGTGTTTCTAACTCAGTGACTATTTTGGGCAGGAAGTGAATTGAAAGGGCCTACTGCTAGTCTAATATGTTATGTTCCTTTTTATCCATTAATCTACAAACACCAGGGACAGTTCCTCCTTTGATTGGCACATCTGCCATTTTTAAGGCCTTACAAGCTTCAGTCAGATTCTGAATGGAAGCCCACAGGAGAAATTGCTCCAGATCTATGTAGTTGGGATCCCCATAAACAGGAAGCTGCAGCTGCCAGGAGTAAACTTCGAAGGTTCCATACGCAGAAAATTGTTCTTATTAAACAAGAGCTTAATGAGTTTAATGATTCAGCCATACGGATTAAATTTCTTTTTCAAACTTACAGATGGGCCTGAAGAACAAGAAGAAAAAACACATGGGGATAACCATCTCCAGAGGTTTGATCAAACCCTGAGGCTCTGGGGAAAAATAGATAGAAGATTTTCAGTCTGTTTAAAAGCAAAGCTGGATGTCCCCCAGCCCACCTCTCCTTCCTCTCCTCCCCACCCCTCACTCTATTGAGTCTTATTTTCAACCCTAAGTACCATGCATGGTTCACCAATCAAAGCTGGCCTCAGCTGCTCTTATCTGGTATAGAATATTAACAGAGGAAAGCACAAACCCCTCACAAAAGAAGGAAGAGAATGGTCCTGGAATACAACACCCACCCCCTTCTTCCCATGAAAAATGGCAGAAATGGTCTCTTTATTAGAAATAATATTCCCCCACCTTCTTTCAAATATAAGCATTCTGGTATGAATGGATGAAGGCCAGCATCACCCCAGCATTTAACAGCATGGCAAGTCTGACTCACCTACTATTTCCTCTAGTCCCAGGCAAAGATATAATTTAGAAACATGAAGAGGATCCACTAATGTATCCCATGCCATGTGTAGTTGGTCAAATCCCTGTGAGAATATGTATTGGATCACAGATCATAGAATTTTAGTGCTAGCAATCATCTCAAGACTAAGAGATCATTTAGTGTAACCCTTTCATTTTATAGATGAGGAAACCAAGGCTCACAGTATTTAGTGATGTATCCATTGAGCTGGTTAGTGGCAGAAATAGAACTTGAGGTCCTAGATCTGGAGCTAGAGGGAACCTCAGAGTTCATGTGCTACAACCTTCTTATGTCACATGTGAGGTTACTGAGGCCCAGGGAGTCTAAGTGACTTTCCCAAAGACAGTTAACTGTTCCCAAAGATAGTTAACTGCCAGAGCAGAGATTTGAATACAAGTTTTCTTATGCCCAGTTGAGTGGGAATGTCATGTGTCTAAGGCATTGAGATGTATCTTGCCAAGGACAATTGGGCCAAGGTGATTCCTTTCTTTCTTTCTCTTTAAGGTATAAGTCCCTCTGATTCTTTTCCTCCAAAGGTTGAGGGAAGTGTCCTGACATACTGACCCAGCCAAATATAGTCAAGAAAGAAAGGTCTCCAGGTTCTGCCCACTTTCAGTGGCATACAGAGGAATTTTTAGAGTGTATCAAATTAAAAATTAGGTGTCTCTTTAAATGGGCTTTCTACTTCTGGACACTAGAGGTCAAATTCAATAAAGACTTTAAGGATGGAGGAGGATGGGCAAAGATTTGTTTACTAAATTGGGGAATCCTAAAATTAGAGGAGACCTCCAAGCAGATAAGCTTAGAGCAGGAAAGGACAGAGAAGATATGGCAAAGAGACATGAGTAGCTGTCACCGAATACTTGGAGCACTACAATAGAGCAAATGTAGCCACCATTTTGTACATTTATAGAACGAAACATGACATAACAAGCACTAGATTTGGAGTCAGAAGACTTGGGTTATAATTTTTGCCCTTGCCAGAGCAAGTCACTCCCCACCTCTAGTCCTGGACCTTGATTTTCCTATCTGTATGTTGCTAATGGCCCTTCTGAGCACTGGGCCAGAGTATATGACACCACAAGGACATTAGCAGGTCACTTAGGCTGTTCACAGGTCACACCTCACCTTGGGGTCACATGATCAGCCCATTTTTAAAAAGAAATTTTTATGATATTATTTACATTGGTTCTTCTTTGAAGTTCTTCACTGATAGTATGAAGCGATGAACTTATGTGACTTCTCCATTGTCCTCCATTATATTAATTTTCAACTTTTTGGAGACTGTTTTCCATGTCTTACAGACATACAGTAACAATGGTAGAATATTGATGGGTCTTTGCTTAAGGTAATCAAGTTGGTTCACTTCTTGTTTAGTTCTGGGACCAGAATATAAGTACCTACATTATTGTTGTGGTTTGTCCTTCATTTTCAAAGAAGACCAATGACATCATGGGTGATGACTTGTGCATGAACTGGATTTAAGTGAGGCAGAATTTCGCAAAGTCATCAGTCTCACTCTTTTCTGGAATCATCGAAGTCCAGCGGCAAAACAAAAGTCAAGATGCTTGGCAATGGCCCAGGATGCAGTAGATGATCTTGGTGTCTTTGATATCTGATCAAGCTCTAAGCAATCCGCAGAGCCCGCTTCAACCACTTTCATGGCCATTGGAACAAATTGTTTTCATGTGTCTCTTCCTTTGGGGGAAGTCATCATATGATTGGGGTAGCCATCCCCCTACTTCACCAATGGGTTTGAAGCCTGTCAATTGCCTTCAACCTGGTTTAACCCATCGGCTGAAATAGGTTTACCAGAGTGTGACTACTGTGCATATTATGGTTTCTTGGAGCCACAGGTGAGAATTGGGTGACAGGTGGACACCAAAGGTGGATAAGCAGCTCTGAAAAGGACTTGGCAAGCCCTCATACCATGCTGTTCTTTCCTGAACATGCCATACACCTCATATACATATACACACATATATGTGCATATGTGCATCAGTATACTTATATACACATGTACGCATATATGTATATGTTGAAGTTATATATTGATAATATTGTGTATATCTCTGTGTATATATATTTACATATGTGTATGTTCTAGACAGCTATATAATTTTTGTATACAGCTACATGTAATAATCTGTACAATAGATATTCGTCTTTTACTTGGTCTCTGAGGAATGAACGGTCAGACCAAACTCTTCTGGAAAGTTAAGGATCCCTTCTAGAAGCCTCATCAATGTTCTGGAGCTAGCCACAACCAACATAATTTCATACATGAATGGAAACATTTGAAGAACCTAACCGTTCATAGCAAGTTTCTCTCTGAGTTGGATTTGGCACTAGATGTCCTCAATCAAAATTGTGAACATCTTTGGCAAGCATATAATTTCTTGTTTTATGCCTCACCTGATATCTACAATTGACACCATGCTTCAGCTGCCCTTTCCCTCCTCCCCTCCTGATCCCTTCTCCCGCTGGTGAATTCTTCCCCAAATCTGTTTGGAGGAAGAGTGCAGATCAACCAACCTTCATTCTTTGGATTTTGTCATCACGTTTCAGCTGCCTCATCCTTCCCCTGTGGGCCCTTCTCCCATTGATGAGTTTCTTCTCAGAACCTCCATCTTGAGGACAAAGACAAGTCATTCCCCTCCCCTTCCACTTTTCAGTTGTCTTTTGTGTGTTGTCTTCCTCCCTTAGAATGTAAGCTTCTTGAGGGCAGAAATATATTTTATGTGTATTTCTATCCCCAGCACTTGGCACAGTTTCCAGTAAATAGTACATGCTTAATAAATGCTTATTGACTTGACTTAGAATCAGAAAGAAATTAGATCTTGCGATTTCTCTTGTAGCTTTGATAAACCTTGAATTACATTGATATAGGTATATAAGACATCTTGGTGGAAGAGAATTTTAAAGTGGCATTTTTGCTTTACCAAATCCAATGATTTTTCATAATCAGCCCACAACAATCACAGTGAATTCATGTTTTCTACATATTTTGGTAAATAGAATAATGTTAAAGATGTGAGACATTGTAGAATATTACCTGCCTTCTTGTTCCCAGCTAAAATGTATATTGAAGATGTCCTTGATTTTGTTACAAAGATTTTATGCACATGGGAAAACAATCATATGCAGTTTGTCAGTAGTTGTGTTGATGTTCTCTCAATTGTCTTATTTCTTCAAGTATTGTTAAGATATAAAATTTTCCCCACACTTTTGGTATCTTGTTGTTCAGGTATTCTTCAGTTAGATCCAACTCTTTGTGACTCCATTTTTTTTTTTTTTTGGGCAGAGATATTGGAGTAGTTTGCCATTTTCTTTTCTAGCTCATTTTACAGATGAGAAAACTGAGGTAAACAGGGTTAAGTGACTTGCCCAGGGTCACATAGCTAGTAAGTGTCTGAAGACATATTTGAACTCAGGGAGATGAGTTTCCCTAACTCCACATCTGGCACTCTGTCCCCTGTACCATGTAGCTGCCTATGATATCTTCCCTTCATTCAACTTCTTTGTGAATTGATCTCTCAATAATCTCATAGTCATGTTGCCTCCAGCATGTATCTGTTCAACACACGTTTGGTCTAAATTGGATATCTTCTCCGTCTTTACTCTTTTATGCAAATTCTATGTCTTCTATCAACATATCTTTAAATGTGATGTTAGAGTCCAAGTGTGGTAGCGATATCATTGTTGATAGTGAAAACAGTTTGTTAAAAATATATGTAAATCTTTTCCATTTTTCTTTTGTTTGCTGTCTTCCTTCTGTTTTCATCCTGAAACATCCTCAAGATCTTAACTGCATCTCTTGCCAAGCATTCTTTAAACCAGTTTTGCTTTCTACTGTTTCTTTCTGCTTTATGAAGAAATGCAGCTCATATTTATCATCTTTCTTCCTAAGGTTTTGCTAAGGAGTTTGTATTCTAAACTGGTGGTGTCTTTAGCACCATCTATCTTCTTGGCAAGTGAGTCAAGGGTTTTCTGACTAAGATGCTTTTTTAAAAGGACTTTTGATTTCCTTGTTATAGCAATTGATTTATATTGATTGGTTAAGCATCTGAATAAAGTTATTATAATCAGCATTGGTGTTATATCTGTTGTTCATTATCTATTTTCATTGTCAATTACTTGTTTAAATTAGTCAGCATTGAGTTGCTTCAATTTTATGCCATATCTTTTCTCCATTATCATTCCTTCTAGCTTTATACTAATTCTTCTTTGCTCTATCAAATCAATGGTTTATACAGGGACAGTTGATTTAGGGAAGACTCACATCAAAGGAATCTGTTCAAATATAATCAGTTCCGTTTTGGGATGTTATTCAGTGCTTGCCATGGTGAATGCCTAACAATTAATTACTTGAAAAAGTCATAATGAGGAAATTAACAGCAGATACACGTAGGCAGGAATATTGTGAAGCTCAAACAGAATAATAGATGTGAAGCACTTTGTAAACCTTAAAGTGATACATAAATGCCAGTCATTATTGCTATTGTTGGTCTACAGTGACCAGGCCTCCAAAATGGGGAGGGCTACATTTCCTGAGCCCTCTATTGCACTCCTGCTGAGCTCAAGCAATGTTTACAGGGCACTACAGGAGTGAGCTGGTAAATATTTAACAACTGGACTTTCTTGGGAAGAAAAAAATTGTACACACACACATTTTTAAAGTTTAATCTGCATTATTAACATTTTCTTAGGTAGAGAGAATCAGCAAAACAATAAATCAAGGTCTTATTTGTAGTGACTGCCAATATCTGAGATGTAAATGGTCATGCTAAAAAATTAATAATTGGCTCTCAAGCTGGTTAGAGCATGCTCCAGCACAGCCTTGTCCATAAGGGGTAGGTGTTCAAGTCTCTTGACAGACTAGATGGATGCAGCATTGTATGGTGGATAGAGCACTGGATTTGGGGGTGAGGAAGACTTGGATTCAAAGCTCATCTAAATCTTACTAGCTGTGTTACTCTGGCCAAATCATTTAACCACCTCCAGTTTCTTCATCTGTTAAATAGGGAAAATAATATATATAATAATACATATTAAATATAGTATTATATATAATGCACATATTTTATATATTATGTATATAATTATATTATAGATTACATTATATTGTATAATATAATAATGATAAATGGGGATAATAATAATAATACCTGTCTCACAGGATTCAAATGAGGTTCAAGTGACATAATATATGTCATTCTGTAAATAGTAAAGGTATATAGATATAGATACAGCTAGCTGGATATCAACATATCTCTATATGGTATTATTAATCTGATAAGACACAATTTGATATAGCTAATTGTAAAGTCCTACACCTGGGCTAAAAAAAATCAGCTTCAAAGGAATGAAAAAGGTGACTTCGAGATGAGTATGGTTCAATAGTTTCACAAGGGAGCCCCAGAATATCATCATAGTCTGTATAGAGTGTCCTAGAATCCAGAATATGAGGTATGCTCTCTGCCATGGCCAGACCACATTTGGAGTATTATATTTAGTTTTTGGTGCCACATTTCAGGAAACATATTTATAG